>JBAMAV010000292.1:0-731136 GCA_037043315.1 Amiota communis
TAGCAGGGACCACAAGATTTAAAATACACTGTAACATTCTAAAAATAGTCTTTAATCAAAACGTTTAATTAACATGAGTAATCGTAAAATTCAAAAGTAACATTAATAACATTGTAATTGAAAACATATTATTTTGTCAGATAATTCAGTGTGTGTCATTGAGATTTTTGAGCTTACATCTTCTGTTCAAGTTCTTGAATTCTTGGAGTAATATTTTTGCTCATAGCTACACGCATATCATCACTTACTTTCAATCGATTCCTGGATTTGTTTTTAATCATAAGTAAAGCACAAAATCCTTGTTCGCTTAAATAAGTTGTGGAGAATAGCATAAGATAGAGCAAGGCGATATCTCGAATTCTAGTATATGAATTTGTTTTTTGACACTAAAATGACCAGATTCAAATGCGTCTTTACAGTTTCTATCATTTTGTAATTCAATGAGTTCTTCTTGGATTTCTTCTGCAACTTCTCTAGCATTAGTACCAAAAGGGTTCCGTATCAGTTTTTGGTCAACTTCTGGGAATTAACGATTGAATTCATTAGCCAACAATTGCAGATGACATTTGATGTTTTCTTATATGCTTTCCCTAAGCGAGTCATACTTTTTGTCATCAAGGAGTGCATTTAAGGTTGCGAACGCACTATAATTCTCCTTGTCAACGTGGATAATCTATAGGCGGTGAATGCAAATAAAAGCACAAATTTTATGTAACACTGCCACCTATAAGTTCTATTGTGGCCCCTTCATGGACTAAGAGTATTTCTCCTAGACCAATACCCTCGATGAATTTTAGTATTGGTTTTACCTCACAGAGTCTGAATTCGTCCTCGGATAGGGTGAGTTCGCCAAGGTGTTTGCTTCTCCTGCGCATCAGGGCAGAGCAAGTTCCTATCACATGTAGTGCGGTCTCATCATCTTCCCCGCAGAACCTGCAAAGACCATTAGACATGATTCCCATTTTTGTTAGGTGACATTTCAACCTACAATGTCCTGTTAGTAATCCCGTAATGATTCTGAATTTGTTCTTTGTTCCCAGTGTAATCTTCTTTGTTTTCCTCTTCTTCTTAATATAGAATTCGCACCTGATTGAGTTGCCCTTGGATGTTCAGCTTATCAATGCACTCTATCACCAGGTTCGATGTGACTTGGTGAGATTTAAGTGCTTTGATAGCTGCCTGGCTGTGAGTCAGTATTGCTATTCTGTGGTTCCGATAGTTCCGTTCGAGATTAGAGTGCGCAAACCTATCTATCGCGTATACTTCCGCTTGAAAGATTGAAGTGTTTTTACCTAATGGTTCAGAGTATCTCTTCCCTTGTCTTCAGTGAGGGAGCCGTCGGTGTACCATGTCGTCATGTACTGGTTTAACTTGTATGTTTCCATTAAACCTTCCCAATTTTTCTTATTACTAAGCTCAACCATACCACAATGAGCTGTCGGTTTTTCCTGTGGCAATCCTCTGTGAGGTTTTTTAGCTTCAGGAAAGATAGATCCTCGCTGTCCCTAAGCAGATATGATGAGCATAGTGTTATTTCACTCATACTCGCCATTGTAGATATGTCAATACAGATGGCAGCTGGGTGTTTATTTGTGTGTTCTGAAATAAGATAGGCATTAAGACCCTTTCCTATAATTAATGCAGGCTCTGGGCTTGCCTGTATTACAGGAATCATAGAATAGCTCACCTGGTAGGCCCTTTACCTGATCCTTTACGATATATGGCCCTTGGATAAGGGCTGCATCCACCACTTCTTAACCGCGTATTTATGCAAGAGAGGTTTTTCTTCTCCCTTCTACATGGTTTTTGTTTTTTATTCAAAACACTCGCAAATCTCTGATGAATGTCTTGATTATATTTTTTAAGAAAAAGTTCATCTGCACTGCACAAAGCCCAAAATGGAAAAGCAGAATTATTTCTGGAGTTTTATTTTGTCTCTATTACTCAGAAAATAAAACTTATTTGTGGTAATTTTCAAAAAATATCTGTATAAGTATTTAGTTTTGGTTTAATTTTACAAAAAATACAGGGGTTGGTTAAAAAGTAGTGAAAGCAAAAATGAAGGAATGATAATTTTTGAATGAATTCATTTTTTTTTATTCAATACAGTCTCCCTCAATTTCAATACACTTATTCCAATGATCCTCCAATAATTTTATATCATCTCTGTATTGATTTTCCGGAAGCTCTGCAAAATACTAGTCCACAGCTGCAATAGCTTCTTCATTCGACGAAAAGATTCAGAGTTAATTGTTTTACCTTTTTCAAGATAATCAATCAACATGTGCCCATTGCATCCAAAAAAACAGATGCCATAACCTTTTTTGCCGATCGTTCTGACTTCACCTGTTTTGGAGCTGAACAACCAGCTTCAGTACAATGTAAACGTTCTTGTTTTAGTTTAGGATCATGGTGGTAGATCCAAGTCTCATCCATAGTTATGAAACGGCGCAAAAAATCTGTTTTATTTTGCTTAAAACGCTTCAAATTACGCTGAGAAATTTGTTTTCGATTCAGTTTTGTTGAATTGTTAAGGAATGCGGCACTAACTTTCCAAACAGCTTTTTCATATGCAATTCATCATGTAAAATGTAGAGTACCCGTTCATCTGAGATGCCTATGGTATCAGCAATTTCCCGCTTAGTCGAACTTGGATCATTAGACACAATATCATAAACTTGCTCAACAATTTTTGGAGTTGTTGCGCTTTTTGGACGTCCACTACGTGGATCATCTGCAACGCTTGTATGACCACGTTTAAATTTCAAAACCCATCGATGCACAGTTGGAAATGATGGAGCAGATTCGTTTAAAATTTTTACCAATTTTTTGTGGATTTTCATTGCTGATAAACCTTCCAAATCAAAGAATGTTATCACCGCACGATATTCGGTGTTTTCCATTGCAAACAAATAGGCTTCAAATGTCTTGTAAACAAAGAATAAAGTGACCATTCAAAATAATTTTTTTAAAATGTTCAAATAAAAGATAAAATGTTAATATACTATATTAATTTTTATTCTCCTATTGGTTGATATGTGTCGCTTTCAATACTTTTCTACCAACCTGTAGTTCATGGATGGAGACAACATTGACTTGTGTTGCAGACACGCTATGCGAAACTGTTGCCAATTGGTATAAATATGAATATTTATAATTTTTATCTTCCCAGAACTTCATAATATCCAGATTAACGTTAATTGGCTTCGGCATTTACTAGTTTCTCATTTCGCATTAGTCTTTCTGCAAGATTCTTTCATTTTTTTACAAAAGTCTCTTCCTATTACCTTTTGCTTTGAGAACTTTTAAAATACCGTAATGCTTTCCTTTTTAATGTTTACGAAGTATTTATAATTTTCGATTGCTCTCGAATTTCTTAGTAGGCATAATGTTTTCACTTTTATGTCCTTTGCTTTTTCTAATAATGTATTGGGTATAAAGCAGAGAGCAGCAAACGACAATTCAAATTTTGAGCACGTTTGCGACATGCGGCCGAGAAAGATTAATGCCTCATGTCTGGTTTCCCATTCCGGCCATTTTTCTGCAATAGCACGCTTCAATCGCATCAGTTGTTTTCTGTAGAAAGCCCCGTCTTTCGTAGAACTTGATTGCCTTTTGTGGTGTTTCACCACGCTTAACATACGCCTTCTTGTGTTTTGGATTGTCGTAATGAAACCAATTTTCATCGTCAGTGATGATACAATGCAAAATAAAACTTCCCTTTGTATCGTTGAAGGAGCATTTTGGAAGCAGTGTCACGACGTTCGATATCTCTTCGTTTGAGTTTGTGAAGCACCCAGTTTCCGTCTTTCTAGACCATACCAATGGCTTTTAACTGCATTGAAATGGCTTGTTGAGTCAGGCCTGACGTTGTCGTAAATTCTTCTTGGGTTTGTCACGGATCTTCGTAAAAAATTTCCTCCAATTCGTACAGTGGTCAGAGCTTTATGGAGCCAGCAGCCAAAAATACTTCCAAAAAGGTTATAGGACTGAAACTTGGGATATATGCGAACTAAATTAACTAAAATAATAATGATTTTATAAAACAATCTTTGAATTAAATCTGTATTTGTTGCATTTCGTGATATTTTATTGGTATGCTGCAGTCTAATTTTTTTATGCCCATGTTTTTTGCTTCAGCTGCTTCATCAGATAGTTCCCCAATCGATAATATCGCGTAGTCTTGTTCTGCAGCATGAACCAAAATTTTGTGAACAGAAGGAGGAAGGTAATGCCAACGATATATCTCAATCAGATTTTTAGTAGTATCCAACGTATATTGTCCACATTGTTCAGCATTGATTTTGTATCCAGAAATCATAGACTGCAATAATGTTGCACATCTTCCAATCAAATATTTCCTTATACCAGTAATTTTAACGACTATATCTATGTTTCTTTCATGATAACATCTTCTTGCCGTGTTTCCATCATTGAAAGTCTTACCACCTCCAGAAATTCTATTTGAATTCTGTGTTTCCAAGGTTGCGATAAACCAAATTCAAAACGGCTATCTTGGACTTGTTTTTTATGGCTCTTTTTCAGATTATTCATTACTGTTTTTCCCAAAATATTAAAAGTTTTTACTTATGTTGTAAGTTATACAATTTGATAACCCTGTGGGGTTACACAAAAAAGAGTGTGGCCTATTGTGATACTAGCAAAGAGTTGACGCCACACCCCGATGCGGAGAATCATTTGGATTCCGAAATAAACCTAGCTATGTGCCTGATTGGTAGGATTGATAGTCATTTATTTTATTGCTTCATTCACTGGTGGTATTCTTAATTTCGGATATACCATTCAGCATTGATTAAAATTCTTAATATTTTTGATTGTTGTCTTTGTAAAAGTGATATGTTTGTTGACTTTGCTGTGCCCCATAGCTGAATTCCATAAGTCCAGATGGGTTTGATAATGGTCTTATATATTAGTAGTTTGTTGTCAGTTGATAGGGTTGAATTTTTCGAGAGAAGCCAATATAATTGTCTGAATTTTATTTTGACTTGGTCCCTTTTCTTTTGAATGTAAAATTTCCAATTTAATTTGTTGTCTATATGCATTCCTAGATATTTTGCGACGTCTGGTTGATTTGGAGCTTCTGTGGTTGGTATCTTGTCCTCGTTGTGTAAATGACTTGGACAGTTTTTTGTTCATTTATTTTGATTTTCCATTTATTGAACCAGGTTACCATTGTGTCTCTTATTAGTTGCATATCTAATGTAGCTTTCGTCAAGTCTATGTTGGAATGCAAAAGAACGGTGTCATCTGCAAATGTAGCGATCATTGATGATTCGTCTGTGGGGGTAGGTATGTCTGCTGTATATGAGTTGTATAGTAGTGGCCCTAGAACGGTTCCTTGTGGAATTCCAGCTTTGATTTTTCTTAACGATGATTGGCAGTCTTTGTATTTAACATAAAAGTATCGTCCAGTTATATAACTTTTTACTATGTTATATAAAGATTGTGGTAACTGGTATTGTGGTTTGTGCAATAAGCCCTCATGCCAAACTTTGTCGAACGCCTTTTCTACATCGAGAAAAACACCTACGCAGTATTTTGTATTTTTTGTCGTCTAGATCTGATAATATTTTTTGAGTCACCCTATGGACTTGTTTTACCGTCGAGTGTTGTTGTCGGATTTCGAATTGATGATCTGAAATTGCCCGCCTGTCTTGTAATATTGGGTTTATTCTGTCGTGTAGTAGCTTTTCAAATATTTTGCTTAGAATCGGAAGTAAGCTAATGGGTCTGTAAGATAATGATAGTACTGGATCTTTACCCGGTTTAGGTATAGCGATTATTTCTGCGATTTTCCAAAGTAATGGAAAGTGTTGAGTTTTTAATATAAAATTAAATAGTTTGCAAAGGAGACTTATAGCTTTGCTGGGTAGCTCTTTTATTATTTTACCAGTCAGTTGATCATATCCGGGCGATTTTTTACAGTTGACTCGATTTTTTATACAGAGTAGTATTTCTCGTGGTGTGATGTTTCTTATTATATAATTCGTCGATGTAATTGCATTAAAAGTTGGCAAGCTAGTGTTGTTTGGAATATTCAATGTGAATGTGTCTTCAAAGTGGTCAGCTAAGATAGTGGCTTTCTCCATATCGGTAGCAATCTTGAATTAATATTGTTTAAACTGTTTTCTTTATCGGAATCAGAAGTTTGTATTCTTTTTCTAACATTCATTGGTCTTATTTCTGTAATAAAATAAAATCCAATATTTACGGAGTGCAATATCGATGAAGACAATTACGTCCTTCTCTGTTATAGTAATTTTTATAATCTCCACGGGAGTTTATAGTACCACAAAATCATCAAAATTGGTTCAGCCTTTATTGAGATATGAGATTACCAACACTTTTAGCGATATATATAACATAAGGTGCATAACGAAATTATACGAAACTTTTTGTTTTTTAATTTTTTTTTTATGTTAATAATCTTAGAAGTATAGTAATGGTTTCTAAGGAACATTATATAAAAACTTCGGCCTTTTAATTTTCAAATATTTAAAAAATAAGAAAAATTATACTTTTTGTGTGTAACGGTATTATACGAAAACTAATTTTTTAGCTTATAAAAACGTTAATCTTTGAGATAATGTCTTAAAAAATAGTTTGAATACTATACTTGTTCCTTTGCCACATTGAATAACCTCCTTTTCATTGAGTTTATTAAATTTGCCAAAAGTATTTGGTCCAAATTTCCCCATTCTCTTAAAATGGCATGTTTTACTTCACTAACATTATCAAATTTCTTATTTCCACCGTAAACACGATGTACAAGAATTCCCCAGAGGTTTTCGATAGGGTTCAGATCAGGTAAGCACGCAGGCCAGTCCAAAGTGTTAACAGAGGATGACAATAGGTAGGCCATCGTGTGACGACTGGTGTGAATTCTCGCATTATCATGCATGAAAATGTAAGGACTTTCCCTGTTATCCTGTAGGAACGGTAGGAGAGTATTGTCAAATACACCCACATACTCTACGCTTGTCATTCTTGAAGTCACAAAGCGTAGTTCAAGGGTAAAAGCACCCCATACCATAACAGAACCGTGCCAATAGACGCGAAAACCATCTGAACCATCCAAATTGAACTTTTTCTCATCCGAAAAAATAACCTTTTTAAGAAAAATAAAATATTTAAAAAACTTATGTTGCATGCGAATTGTCCCAGCACGTATCAAGATTTTTAAAAGCAAATTCAAGTCGTGCTGCCTTGTGGTGATTTTTGAGAGTTGGCCTCTTCTTCATTACTCCTCGCACCATATGTTTTGACGTATTTAAAGTACGACAAACGCACATTGGGGACACTGGATTGCTGCTGTATGCTGCAAGTTGACGACACGACAAGATGGAATTACTTGCCTTTTTTCAAAATCTGATGCTTGTTGCGGCCAGACAGTTTTGGTTTTCGTCCAGCATTATTATTTTTGCCGTATCCTTCTTGATTTTTTATAAAATTATTAATTACACAGCATGTTCGTCCATTTAATTTTGAAATTTGGTTAATTAATAAGCCAGAGGCTTTGAAAGCGAGAATTTTCCCTTTCTCCTCTTGAATCAAATGCGTTCCCCGTGGCATTTTAATAAATTTTATGAAACTTCAAAATTATCAATCAAAAAAAGTTGATACGCACACCTAAAGATCACTTTTTTTTAATGTTTCGTATTATTTCGTTACAAATAATTTTTAGCAACAAGACGACTTTCAGTAGCAAATATAACGGTACCTTTCCAGCAGTGGCTAAAAATAGAATGTAACGGTTCTCTATTGCACATTACATTTTGCACTCTCATTCTATACCATTATGTGAGTTGATAATACAACATTTTCGATTTGCCGAGTGTTTAAAGTAATATTTTGATCGTTTCGTATAATTTCGTTATGCACCTTATATAAAGAAAAGATATAAAGGTATATAAAGATTAAAAAGAAGTTTTTTGTTTTACGATTTATCGAACTGAAATTTGGAGACTTTAAGTTTCTTATCTATTTTTACCAATCTACTACAGTTATTGTCAGCTAATTGGAAACAAGCACCTTTCTTTTGTATTAACTGCACTTAGAATGATGATTGCTTTTTCTATTCCTACGTTATTGTTCTTTAAAAAGATTATGCAAAATCACTTTGTGTTTGTATCATTTTTGTAAAGTTATGATTGCAATCTATAATTTAGGCTTGACAGCTAACACTGTGTTACAAAAAAAAAAAATATTGAAAAATCTTCCAATCGGATCTAGTGGAGGTTATAGGTCATAAAAAGCTAAAAAGAATGGTATGTATTAAATCTCTGATATACCCTCAAAATCTTGTTTTAGAGCCCAAAAACTGTTTTTAGGTAGGTTCCTGTACATATTACCTTATAACTTGGCCATTTTTTATCGGATTAAAAGTTTTTTTTTTTTAACGACACAAGAACACCACGACAAAGTGAAAATATCTATTCACACTATAAGTAAAAGAAACAAAACAGTTTACTTTATCTTAACAGATATTACATACTTACCAAACATTGAGAGGAATATGTTTTCCATAGAAGCTAAGCCAAGTTTATGTGTTGTGTTCCACCATGTAGTATGTACATACTATATGTAATTAAAATTTCTCCAACATCATCGATTTTATTTTCAAAGTATGGTCCTAGTCTTCTTATATGTAGTTGCATCATATACATATGTAATTTAAAATTGTTCGAACAAATAAATATTACTGACTTTTTATCATGTTTGCATACACACATACACATACATACTTCAAGTATTTATTCAAAAGTACTGCCACTCATACTGTGCTCACATCTGATACTCAAACTGTGTTTTTTGTTGATACTCATCCTGTAACAAGGAGAGTATAGTGATGCACAGAAGGGAAGCATATCTGATATTTGTCGCTGTTCGGTTGGATGTAACCCGGAGGAGCGTGAAAAGTATTACATCTTTCGCATAGACAACGATTGCCTTCTTTCTGGTTATTATTTACTTGTTTCACAATTGTGCCATGGTGTTTCGATAAGTGGCATCTTTTGTCTGGTGGAAAAAAACCTTAAACTTCCAAACATCCTATTCCTAATACCTCTCCCAATCCTATACTTAGCTTAAGTTAATTAATATTTCTTTATTATTAAGCTATGTTTCTTTTTCTAATTTTACATTGTAATCACAATACATGTATGTACTTTTAAGTTAATTGTTATACTTAAGTATATAAATGCTATAAAAAAAAGTTAATCAAAAATAATAAAAAGGACTATCTATGTGTATATTATTATACGATTAAAATTATTATTAATATTATTATAACATTTGTTTAGTTAATATAAGTAGTATAAGGATTTTGTTATATAAATAAATAAAAACAAATAAAATATTTAAAGATTCAATTGAATAAATTGTTTTGTAAACTTAATGAATAGAATGGCCAAATCTGCAAAATCAAGGTAAATATCTTACAATAAATGTATGTATGTGATGTAATTAAAAATTATATACAATACTAGTTATGCCCACGACTTCGTACGCGTGGGGTATACGAAATATATTTGCGTGTATTTTGTTAACTTTATTCCTAATCATCAGCTGTTCAATGTTGCTGCGCTGCAAAAGAGGAAAACATTCGAAAATCAGCCAAAAAGTAGGCAACAGAATTAATTCTGAGATTAGCGTATCTTTTCTTCGCAGAACAAAAAATTCCAACTTTTTGTCTTTTATCCCTTTCTTTAAGAAACAAATGTATTTTTAATTATTTTGATTTTTATTTTATCCATTGTCCGTGTCAGTCCCATTAATTCCTAAGCTCTTTTGTGAGGTCTAGTTGCATGGGCGTAGCATGGAAACACGAATAATATGCATACCATTCCATTCATTCCTTGCTCTTTTACGAGATCTAGTTAGCATGAAGAGATTAGCCACTCTAAAATTCTTCGTGTCTACCCAATAGCGATGCGATTTGTCATCGAGCCGTTGTTTGTCTCTAGTTTTCGACGAACTACAAGCCAGCCCACAGAATGGCTCTGATCCAATGAGAATGTTAGTAGATTGTTTCTCGGCGAGTTCATATTCTTAATCGTTCCTAAGATATCCACTATGTCCAGATGCCCACATTTGGTTAACATGGTTGTTCGATGCTAGTCCTTTGAGTAACATCAAGCAATCACAAACCTAATCAAATTGAACAACATGTATGCCGTGATATCAGATTGTATTTGTGCTTATTAAAAGTGGCACACTTTAATTTTTCCCTGAGACATATTTCTTTTGCATGGTTTCTGCCTGGAAGACTCAGTTTTCTTGGCCCATACTGTTAAATTGGCGTCCCGTAGACACCTGCTCCAAAACCGGTGTCCGTTTTATAACCATCTGTTTTGCACACATGGTAGTCATAGGCTTAGGTCTTAACTGTTCCCAGCCCTGCCTTTCTGGAAATATAACTTCAAAATTTTGCTACTTGTCTAATTTAGAGCACCAGATAGATGCTCCATATGGCATGATTAGTCTAGTAATAGTCGTCTGACATTTATGGTTTCAGTCCCCAATTCCTACCCATGAGTCTGTTGCTGGTCCATATAGTTGCACTAGCCTTGTTAATTATGGATTGTGGATGACTGTTCCAACAAAAAAAATGTCTCATTAAGTGTGACGGCTAAGTATTTCACTTTTTTAGAGAAGGTATTTTTTCACCAAGGTGTAAGAGATTACCTTAGTCGGGACTTAATTCTCTTTCTTGCGAATATTTAAGAAATATTTATGTTATTACATTAGTGGTAATCTAATGAAGAACCTTGACTTCACAAAATATCGTATTAACTATTGAAGATTTGTAGACCTTTGAGATACTTTTAATAAGTAATAAAATAACTGCTTCCAGCTAGGGGGGTCCGTACCTGGCTACACCCATGAGATCAACACTACAATGACAAATGCTTAGACTTAAGTTGATGGATAATATGAATAAACAATGCAATATAACTGGATAACAGTGTAAATTTTAACATATGTATGTGTATTACAAAATACAATAGAACAACTTTTAAGCTCTTCAGGACAGATCCTTTGTAACCTTTTCCTCGGGCGATGAGTTGTTAAAGCCTTAGCAAGAAGTTTGTTTTTTTTAAGTTTAAGTCATGATCCTGACAACGACAGATATGTTTCCAAGATGAGATTTATCATAAACATATCAATTCTACCCCATCGGCTGACATCTCTAATTTTTTATTTGAAAAGTATTTCGTAAAGCCGCTCTCTGGTCATCTATACAAGTAGGTGTAAGACCTACGTTCAAGTTCCATTTAGTATGGGGATCATTATCACTATTATTTCCATATAGGATGGGGATATATTGAACCAAATTGAGTAGCCATAAGTCAATATCGGTCTAACATGTGTTTGGTGCATTATAACTTTTAGTCTAGTTGAAAGCATACTTGAAGGAAAAAGTTTTATGTAAGCGTGAAAGCCTCTATTGGTTTTAGGAATTTGCATATTGATGTGCTTCTTGAAGTACAGAAACTTGTTTAGGAAAATGCCAAGATATTTTCTACACTCCGAGAGCGGAATCAGAGTGTTCGTTGTCGTTGATGTTGTTGTTACATTTGACCACTGGTGTTGTTTGAGATTGTCTCATGTTATAATAAGAGATCTAGCATATATGTACATACATATGTATGTTAAAATCAACTGTCTCTCGCATTTACTGTCCATTGCTGTGAGCTTTTCAAAACCTTGAATTCATGGTTACTTAGAAAGTTGTTTGTTTTTCACTATATCTACTGCTATGGAAGTTTGTTTGGTCGCCGGCATATTGAACGTTCAGATCTTTATGAAGAGATCTGTGCATCAGTTATTCCAAATTTGATACAATAAAATTTACAATGCTCGATTGCGCTTAAAAGTTCACAAAAAATAAAAAATAAAAAAATAAAACAAAATAAATTTTAAATGAACTGAACTATGATGCTGGCTGTCAAATAAGTCCATCAGATAGCCAGTCAGCTAGTCTGTCATTTATTCATTCATGGATTTAATCATTCGAGAATTCATAGGACGTTTGCATGAGCCATAAAAATTTATGAAGCTATTATAGTGGGCCACAGGCCCGTTACTTTATTTATTGACACTAAAATATTGTAGTATCTTTGCCAGTGACTGCCACTGTGGATACTATACATAGTGTATGCATGATTTTTTATGACCACAAATCGATATTTGCGGTCGCTTGTTTGTTTGTTTGTTTGGTTCATCGTTTGTTTGGACAGAGTCCAATTGAATGATTCCTTTTGTTTATTATTGTTAAAAGCGATTGAGGCAATGCCCTGAATGGTTAAAAACACAAGCAATAGAAAAGATAGAGTAAATATTTAACGACTTGTCCTGAGGGTAATACAATAGTCCATAGAACCACCAATTCGACATAATATTACTGGGTCATTCTGTGACATTTAAAGGCAAGCATTGCATTCAAACTAAAATTGAATTGAAATACTATAACTAAATATGTGTGTCCTACCAACTTCATGAATGAATGAAAGCTGCAAAGCGTTTCGGTAGTCAGTCTGCAAAGATACAATTCACCACATCATACCACGCAAGATAACATAACATAACATAACACTTCACCACATCCACACATCCTTTTCATTCTTTTTTCACTTCCGCTTAGTGAAGTCGTCACTACTCGTACTTGGATTTTAACATAGCTGTATGTGTTTTTGTGGCGGGTTCCCATGTGTCGGGTCTCGTTCATCGTTTTGTTGTTGCCGGCATTTAAGTCACTTGTTTGTCTATTTAATGCCCGCTTGTCCAACCAACTAACTAAGCAACCAAGCGTTTCCCTATCTACTTAAATTTGCCTGACTGACTCTCTGTCTGTCTGTCTATCTATCTGTCTGTCTGTCTGTCTGTCTGTCTGTCTCTCTGTATATTTGTGTTTACGTGTTTGTTTACTTGTCTATTTATATGCTCATTATGTTTTCGCGCTTGTTTTACCAGTAGATTCGCACAACTCAACATCACTGATGAGAGGTGGTCGCCGAGAGACGTGGGACAGAAAGGTCGCAGGTTGCAGATTGGCAATGTCGGCGGTGGTATATCTCGAAAAGTTGCTACACAAAGCCTTTTGAATAATGTGCGGCAATATTGTGGCAACAATAAACGACCAACGAAAGCAAGCAAACAACTAACAACAGCAACCAGAACAAAAGTTATGTATAGCACAATATGCAACTGGTTTAATATGGGCGAAAACAACATGAGTATATGAGAACTACAAAAACCCAGAACCCAAAGCAAGCAACAATAACAAAACAAAGTTCTCTTGAAAGGAATAATACAATACAACAATAACAAAGCCACCTAAAATAACACAAGCATTAAATGTGTTACTGTTGCTCTTGCTGTTCTTGTTTTCATCATTAAACGGTCCTTTTTTGTGGCATGTAATCCCGACACCAACACCAACACACACACACACACCCAAATTGACTTACATGCTAAAGATGCCTCTTCAGTTAGTAGTGCTGTTAACCCTTTGGTACGATAAATGAATTAACTTAACTTATCAAGAAATCTTGAATGATATTTAACTTACACATTTAATGGATGGGATGATGTTGTAGCATCAAGAAACTCATCGGAAATGAATAAGAACAATAGAATTATGTATAAATAGATAAATTTTTGATGTTGTTAACTTCAAGAAAGCTTACCAATATGTCAATTAAGTTAAATTTAATGAAAATAAAAATGAAACTAGAAAGAAGGTTAACTTTGGCTCTGCCAAAAATGTTATACTACTCTTCACAATAAATGTCTTATACAATGTGAAATTTTATTGACTTCCCGAGCTTGTGTGCCAAATAACCTAAAATTTCATTATTTTCCTTACATCTCTTTACTTTGAAAGAGCTACCAACCATAAAAATATTTAAGAGCAAAGGTGCTAACGTCATCATCATATGTTGTATTTGCAAATAATTTTCAACATTCTTGTTAAAACTTTTACAGACAATAGTTCGTTACAGTACAGATAGAGATGAGCTAACACAGTGATTCTAAACTGTGATGAGTCTCAGTCATTTGAAGGGAGAGACACAGATTGTATCGCTTAAGTGATCAGTCGTGTTTTATTGAGCTCCGAGTTTTTAATTAAATTCTGTGTGAGAAAGTGTGTTAAAAATCTTAAATATATATAAGGTGAATTTCGAAGTTGTGACGTGTGGCAGTCCTATCCTAAAATACCGACACCAGGTGCACATAAGTAAGTTTTACCTAAAGCAAAGTAAGTTTTAATTTACACAAATTGAAATTGCCGCTAGAAACTGTAGTTTTTTATCTGAAGAGGAAACAATAATCTATAGTGTTATCTAAAGCAAGCTTTGATAATAAAGAGCTTTCATAAAAAAGCTTTTAGCTTAGTTTAAGCTCATCCTGATCCGAGCTTTAAGCTCGTCTCATCGTTTAGTTTATCCTGGTCCGAGCTTTAAGCTTGTCTTTAATAAAGCTTGGACTGTTGATTTCTGAATATTCGAGCACCCCAGTTGGAAATCTGGTGTTTTTAACCCAGTACATATCAAGTGCATATTCAGTACTAAATTATTGGGTATGGCTTCAACAACTGATATGGGGCATTTGAACCCATTCCAAAAAAGGTCAAAGACGCCGCGCTCCCCACCCGAGTTCAGACGAACGATGAAGTAATATGTCCTTAGTTTGATATCGACAAGAAGCTATAACGTAAATTGCTGACTGATTTACATGGGGTAGAAGCAGACTTTGAGCAGAAATGCTCCCTCTTTCCTCCTTGACGTAATACTTAGCGGTAGTGCCAGGGGGACTGTAGGACTTGGGGCGATGGACACTTCGAATTTTAGAATCGTTTGGCTGTCAATGCTTCCCCATCGAAAAAAAAAAAAAAAACACAGTTTACTTGATTGATGGTGACTCACTTTGATTCAGTTGCTCCCTAAACTATGATTACCAATCACAGTTTAAACAAAGTAAACAGTGTCTCTCCCTTGAAATGACTGTGATTTAATCACAGTTTAGAATCACTGTGATTTTGAAATCACTGTTTAGCTCATCTCTAAGTAGAGATGATAATACTTGTGATTTCATACAATTTTCGTTTTTAAATATCCATTTAAAACTTTATTTATTATCGAGAATATCAATCCTGATTTAATTAAATGTTAATAAAATAATAAAATCCATTTTATAGCACTGAAAAGCACAATCTGTCAATTTTTCATTTTCATAACTTCATATTCATCATAAGAGATTGTGACACATTCTCCCACTTAAAGGAAAGTTAATTTTGTTAATAAAAGTGAAACAAGAAATGGCTACATCCTCAAAATTCGACTATAATAAGATATGTTGCCCTTCTCATCCATCTGCGACATTGATTGAAGATTATCATGCAGGTTGTATGATTTGCCCTGAATGTGGCCTAGTGGTTGGGGATCGAGTCATTGACGTTAGCACTGAATGGCGTACATTCAGCAGTAATTCAGATATAACTGGTGTTAATCGCAATCGTTGTGGTGGTCCTGAAAATCCACTATTGAATGGTAGTAATCTATCGACAGTCATTGGTTCAGGCACTGGACCAGCAGCATTCTATGAATTTGGTGCCCCAGAATATCAAAATCGCTCAACAATAAGCAAATCCGATTGTTCTCTTATCATGACTTTCAAAGAGATTGATCTAATGGCAAACCGTTTAAATCTGCCTCAAGAAATTATAGACCGTGCTAATTATCTGCTCAAGCAGCTGCAGGATAAAAATGTTCTGAGGGGACGCTCGAACGACGCCAAGGCATCTGCTTGCCTCTATATTGCTTGCCGTCAAGAAGGAGTGCCGCGCACATTTATGGAAATATGCGCAGTAAGTCAAACCAGTAAAAAGGAAATTGGCCGTTGCTTTAAATTGGTTCTAAAAGCGCTTGAGATCAATGTTGATATTATAACAACTACCGATTTCATGTCTCGATTTTGCGCTAATTTGAATTTACCAAGTGAAGTGCAAATTGCAGCCACTCAAATTGCCAAAAAAGCAGTGGATATGGATATTGTTCCTGGCCGTTCGCCCATATCAATAGCTGCTGCTGCTATCTATATGGCGTCGCAGGCATCGATGGAGCAGCGTTCCAAAAAAGAAATAGGAGACATTGCTGGTGTTTCACAATTAGCCATACGTCAGTCGTACAAGGAACTCTTGCCAAATGCTCGCAAGCTCTTTCCCGAAAATTTCATATTCATGACACCAATTGAATCACTTCCCATAATGTAAAGAAAAATATGGGAACCCTAAGTGTTACTGGAATTACACAGAAATAAAATACATAAATTAAACAATTTAAATATAATCTTTGTTTCCGTAAACCAATTTAAACTATGCAATTTAAGAATATATAATATGATTTTGGGAAAGCTGATCCACCTTGCAATGTCTGGGCAAAAACTATTTTATGAAGAACTCTTTTGTTTAATAGGGCAATAATAGTCTTCTACTCAAACTGGATGCTACGCCGTTTGATAATTTTGTAAAAGTTTTACAGAATTATTTCAGTGTTACCGTTTTTCAGATTTAAAAAATAATCTTTAAGTGGAGGTAAATTAGAAGCAATAAGAAGTTGTTCTGTTATGTTTTGTGCTTATGAGAGAAATTTAATACTCTTGTCATCTACTATACTTTAGGCACAGATCGATCAACTTCTATTGGTACTGGTGGTTTGAAATTTATTGTAGGCTTGTAGTAAGTTTGCCTCTGGTTCTGATAAGGCATATGACTTACTTTGGGAAATTGTTTGTGGGGTTGATATGCGAGCTCTGGATAGAAAGGAAGCAACTTATATGTGTAATGAAATGCAAAAACCTCTTTGGAGATTTATCAACTTTATTATTTGAATCGAATCTTAAGACTAACTTATTGAAAACCAGAAAAATGGCTATGCCAAAGATGGAATATTCTTCACGCTCCTCCGTGTTGCATCCAACCAAACGGCGACAAATACCTGATATCAGATATGTTTCCTTTCTTAGCAGAACTGTATTGTCTCAGTAACAAATTGAGTATCAGCAAAGAACACAGTTTGCGTATCAAATGTGAACATAGTTGGAGTTGCACTTTACAGTTTTGTATGCACTTTCTTTATTTGGGTTTGTATGTAATCCTGGTACCCCTAGGATCCTGTAATTTACATGGTGGATGAATATGGTTTATAGATTTATAGTGTCCAAATTCAGTTCGATAGGTCGAAATACAAAAAAGTTTTTCTTATAAGAACATTAATTTTAATTTAGGTTTGTATGGGAGGTACCCCTCCTGGTAGTTTATCTCATCAATATGCTTTACATGTCTTACATGGTATGTAAATAGACTATTGCCCATGATTGTTGTTACATCTACTAGATGTTTATTTTATATACTTATCACACTAAGATCTTTAATTTTTATGATTTTATTTGGTTTGTTTTCTAATATTCATTAATCAACGGAAATATTTGCTCATATATAGACAAGTCTTCTCTTTAGTCTAATCAATTTTTTCCATAGTGACTTACTAAGTAAGCGCAATACTTAATCAATTTACACATATGGTACATTCAAGAATTTAACCGATAAAATGAAATTATTTTTATCGTAGCTTTGCTTGCTACAGAAGTTTATTGGTTACTTCCATTATCCTGTTTTTGTTGGTCAATTACATTGGCATATGTATTTACATATTGCCTGTTCATAGAGCATTCGTAAGGGTTTTGGGTGTTCCAGTACGCCAACCACAAAGTTATTGGGGATGTTGCTGTTGTTGTTGTCAGCGTTATTGTTCTGGCAACAGTTTTCACCAATTCAACTTTATAATTATTGTCCAGAAATTTAAGTGCCGTTGCACTTTGCCTACCAATAATATTTTCTTTCCATTCGGTAAAGTTGCCTGATGGCGAGGTCCCGTCTGCTTCGAAACTGCCAGTAAGGCACATTACTCCGAAAGGATGTGTGTTTCATTTCGCCAATGTATCCAAATTATTCCCAAAATCATATAGTTAATATTTGCTATATCATTTAGCACATACTTCTTACTTAGCCAAACATGCAACGGATACACGACCCTCAAGAAACAAGCGATGGCTTTGACATTCAAATTTGACACGATCCATAATTACGCGTGCATCTGCGGTTAAACCACAGTCCAAACAACACAATTGTTTCCATATACTCCAATCTGCCACGGTAGAACCATTAGAAGCAGCTGTACGTGCATATTCGACTGGCAGTACTCGTTCGCCGGAAGAAAAAACTGTCCCAGCGTCATCTTTACTTGTAGCCATATTTTCTGTCTTCTGGAGCTAATCTGCCAATGTGAAGAAATTATTAAAAGTAAACATGGTCGGTTCCCATTATCACAAGATACCAGTCTCCAGCCATCCCGTCCATTTGAGGCTTATATGATATATGTTAATAGCATAACTTCTGTACAATCTCTTGAATATGCAATGCTGAAAATTCAGGATGCTTGCTCACTATCGCTAATTGCATCAGAAAAGTGAACAGCGGTGAAACTGCTATGAGAGCAACCAATTGCAAACCTCACGTACTCACCTATTTGCTTACTCACACAAAAGGCCAAAAGAGAAACAAGAACGATCCGTGAAAAAATTAAATTATTATTATTATTCATTTTGATCCAGACTCAGGACTCAACGGCACGATCTTAAACAAGCTAATAATCAGCTAATCAGGTCTGAATTTCATTCTTCTTCTTTCAACCAAAACAGGCAGCGATACTAAGTTCTGTGACTTCTTTCCACACACCCCGCTTATTAGTTCCGAATGAAGTTTGGGTTCTTGAAAATATATCATATAAAATGGATTTGACAACTAAAGAGCTGCGCAAAATTGAATTCAAAAAGCAAATATTGGATTTTGTTTCTGCAACGAATCAATTTATGATGTACGTATATGTGTGTTGTTCATCTGTTGACATTTGTATGCATCTGTGTATGTATTCATATTTCTTTGATTTCAGTCAATTATTGGAGATGGAAAGCGAAAAGAATGAATGGGAAGGCATCGACATGGAACTGATTAGAAACGAAAGTACTATACTTGGCGACAACATCAATCCGTTGGATGCTAAAGAGGGGCAAGTGACTCTGGAGGCACCTGAGCGCAGATTGGAGGAAGATACTATGAATGCTGCTTTGAATTTATCACCCAGACGGACCCGCACGGGACGCCGATTCTAGTGTAGCAGTTCTAATAAACAAGCATTAACAAAGCATAAAAATAATCTAATTTAATTGGAAAATTATGTTGTGTGGAAAGGTATGGCAGGACAATCAAGTTATGTAGGTAGAAAGTTGATAGGTAGGTACATGCATAGTTAAGAAGATAGATACGCAGATAGAAAGCTACACACTGCTTCGAAAGAAAGTGCACACCTTAGTTTCCTGGATTAAAAGTTTTATTACTATGAACTGATGAATACTAAATTGAATCAAATAAAATTTAAATTGTGTAATTTCATTAACAGTTATGTTCTTCATCATTAGCCAAGATATTGTTGCTGCAACAATCATTCAGCCGAATGTTGAGCCCAGAACGAATAAGCCCAGACGAGTAACTAAGAGCCTAAAGCATTTAGAATCCTTTCTAAATAGAATTCGATGCAGGAAGTATTGAGAATTCTTTTTGGAGCCTGTGTATCTAGATGAGTATTCAGATTATTATGACATTATTAAAGAATCAATTTTGAAGTATTTAAAAACTAAGTAATACTGTTCAGTCATAGAGGCATTTGCTGATTTTTAGCTAATATTAAGAAACTGCTTTAATATAACAAGGAAGCTGATGATTGATACAAAAGTGGTGTACATCTGAAGCGAAATTCTAAAGATTCCCAAAGTTAGAGGAAGACTTTCTGACAGTTTCCCAGCCTCGTCATTATGGAAAGCAACAGAGTTGCAGACAATTAAAGAACCACCGCCACATATTGTCGAATGCAATGAAACATATTGTCGAATGGTGAAGCGGCATCCATTAACCAATATTATGGAAACTAGCTACTGCAAAATGCTTTCTTAATTCAGTCAGGCGACCTAGAACTAGAACCTATCCCACCTTAAACAGGAGATCAGTTGATTCTAACTGGATACCGCATATGACCTCAGATGACATTGTATCCGATTCAATTATTTAGTTTCATGGATTGTTATTACGATATGATGATGATCATAATACTAATACTTTGTTCCCAATATAAACGACTCAGGCTACAATGGCCTGTTCGATATGATCGTCCGTCCGTCTGTCCTATTGCCCCATACAAAAATTACCAACAACATTTCTAGACTTACTTTTTTTTTATTATGTCAATCTACTAGTATAAATATAAAGAAAACTTATACGCTTGCATTTTCTGCATTCTCGTCCTCTTGCATAGCCTCATCGAGGACCACTATATTGTAATTCTCACTTATTGGCATAAGCAGCGGTTCTAACACGTTCTTCGTATATGATTTGTACTTCTCAATAACTTTGATAAATTCATCCCAAAAGCCATCTCCTCCATCAATTTCGCCATCAAACACTTCCTTGATCGAATCATATATTTCGGCGGCAACCTTTTTTACTGCCACCGAAAGACACTTATACTCCAATATTTCGCCATAGCTAGTTGTGTTTAATTTGAATTTGCCAATATAATGACACAGTTGTCTTATTATATCCACACTATCTGGATTACGAAGCAACAGTACCTTGCTGAGCTTAAACCGTTGGTATTTTCGCAGCAATTGCAGACAACCATCAGCATTGGCTGGGCATTCGTCAGCACAATTGCGTAATTGCTGAGCATTTTCAACAAAATCAGGTTCCATGGTAAGAGCGTTTTCTTGTCTAATAAGTTCTTCTGTGAAACGATCCTGCAGACGGTATCCCTCTATTGGTTCAACAACAACGCGATCCTTAACTGATTCAACGTCCAATTTACCAGTCTCCAGTTGTTTCTTTAAGGCCAAGGCTTCTTTAAGCGACTGCAGCTTCCAATCATTCTCCTCCTTCAAATTGGAAAATTCCGGCTTGTTGTAAAGGAGGTTTATGCCTACTTTTGTTAGTGTAGGCAAATATACAATAAGCATATTATTGTAGAATTCATCTTCACGTTCTCCCATTTTGCAAATGTAAAATAAGCAATTCCAAAGAAATTTCGAGAAAAAAACTATAGAAACTGTCACAGTGACTAGCAAACACATTGATTGATTGAGTTGTGTGTAAACGACGTAATTCAAAGGCCTGCTTTGTTTAGGTGAACTATACGAACTAGTTCTTCGATGTCAAAGAAATTTCGAGAAAAAAAAACTATAGAAACTGTCAAACAGTCACAGTGAATAGCAAACACATTGATTGATTGAGTTGTGTGTAAACGACGTAATTCAAAAGTCTGCTTTGTTTAGGTGAACTATACGAACTAGTTCTTCGATGTCAAAGAAATTTCGAGAAAGAAAACTATAGAAACTGTCAAACAGTCACAGTGAATAGCAAACACATTGATTGATTGAGTTGTGTGTAAACGACGTAATTCAAAAGCCTGCTTTGTTTAGGTGAACTATACGAACTAGTTCTTCGATGAGAAACAGCACCAGAGAACAATGCTGCCATGTTTTAAGTTAATGTGCTTATAAGAAAAATTTATTTTTTTTTTAATTATCGAACTGAAATTTGGACGCTACATTTTGCAACATATGCAAATAGTCCTTTTTCATTCCGGATACTCATTTTATTAAATTCTTTTAAAAAAATTGACAATTTATGGTTTATTTAACAATGTTTTGAGCCATCAGCTGCTGTTTAGTGATGCGACAGGTGGAAAAACACAAAAAAACTTGGAAGCACTAGAAAAAAATTGGCAGCACTGGCAGAAAATGTCTAGAGAAATCATTATTAATTTTCATATCAAGGCACATCAGTTCTTGATGCTACTATTGATCCCCATCACATTCTACAACAACTACCCCCCCTGAATGACGTCATTTTCTTGTGGTTGTTGTCGAATCTGATACGTATCAGTAGGCAAATCAATGTTGCTGTTGATGTGCTTTGGTGTAAATTGCATATAAGTTTCTAATCCAAGTAAATTTCATGATCCTAGGGTTACCTCCCATACAAACCAAAATTAAATGACAAACTTATACAATAAAAGTGCCACTCAAACTGTTCTCATATTTGTTACTCAAACTGTGTTCTTTGTTAACACTCAAATTGTAACAGAGAGAATAAAGTGATGCTAAGAAAGGAAGGTTGGATGCAACCCGGAGGAGCGTAAAGAGTATTACATCTTCAGCATAGCCAATGATAGCCTTCTTTCTGGTTTAATTATATTCTTCACGGGAGTGAATAGTATTATAAGTTTGTCATGAAGTTTGTAACACTCAGAAGGAGACATCGCATATGTAAATATAATATTGCTAATCATCCACAGCTTTTTGTCTGTTATAGATCATGGATAATAATTTTTGATATATCTGATCAATATGGGTTTGGTGTACATATGATTTTCCAGTTTTCATTAACATACCAAATAGAGTTCTATTATTCAAATTTGTTTGATTGATCCCTAGAAAAATATGTTGATTCGCCAAAGATTCTAAAATTCTAATTGTGTAATAGTGTGTGTAATTTTTTTTTTTTTTTGTTTTGTATCGGAAGTAAAGCATCGAAAGTCTACCTGGTCTACACCAGAGTGCGGGACCCACCCCATGTTCTATTGTTCCCCTTGGAAATGTCGTTAAATATTACGTCGGGAGGAAGGTTGGAGCATTGCTGCTCGAAAAACATTCAGTCCGAATTTAATAGATCACTTATTGTGCTGTTGTCCTACGTAGGTTGTGGCTACCCGTCAGTATTCTACGATCCCCTGTCAGGTATTCTCTACAACGCCTGCATATTTCGTCTAGCCTTCTCTAGATGACATTGCTCTAGCTGGATAGCTGTCACACGTTCACAGATCCGGTCCCAGTTGGACGGAGATTCCAACATGAACTGCAACGTACTTCCTGGCTCATGCGGATAGCCTAATGGAGCAGAAGAGCGAAAACATTAAAAAATTACGTGCCGATTCGTCACCCAGTTGTTGGTGAGTTGTCATGCCCAAACCTATACAGGTACCACCTGTAGCCGCCATGTCCATAGAGTCTGCGCATTTCATCAGGCAATATGTCTATGGGGATCATCTCCGCTAGCACCAATGCCGCATCATCTGAGATAGTTCGAAAACCCGATACCGTTTTCAGCGCTGCATCCGATGTTAAGAAGCATCCATGATAAGGCATTCTGGACCCTTGCAGCTTTATCTTTATACGATAGCCTGCTATCCAGCATTACACCTAGGTAACTTATAGCCTTCTTGGACCGTACCACTTGTCGCCAAACTCGTACGGAACTGAAATCTACACGCTTAATTTACTCAAATCAATTACCAGCAACAAATATATTTTCATGAAAATATGCCAAAAAATGATAATTCCGTCCATAGTGAGTAAGTACTTTATGAGATATTTTCATGTTTTACTACCTAAAAGCATGCTTCACTTTGTTTTATCCAGAAAATAATTGAATTATTCGTATACACACTCGTCGTAAGTAAGTGTATGGACACATGAACTGTTGAAATTTTTATAGTTTTATATGAAGTTTACCATAAATTTCATTAAGTTGTTCATTCAACCATGTTAAGAATCAAATTGCATTTTTAATAAGTTATAATAATATAAGTACAAATATTTTCATCGTCATCGTCTTCACCCTCATCACCATCTCCATCTCCATCATTATAATCATCATCATCAGCATCATCATTGGATGACCTTTCTATATGCAAAACAGGCTGTTCTCTGTTCTGTTCTCTGCTTCAGTCCTTTGAAATTCATTTAAATGAAGACAACATTTTCGGATATTTAGGAAAAACTTTTCATTTTTTCCAAAAAAAAAAAACAAAAATAATAAAAACCAAAAGCAAAATATTTAAAAACTTTTTTATGTATACATATTTTGTTAGAATATTGTTGTGTTTTGGAAAATGATACAGTAGCGGATCTGAAGTGATAAATTAATGAATTTATTTAAATTTCAATAAAAAGAAATTTCCAAAATTAACTAATTTAAATGAAACCATGTTTGTTGAAGAAAAGAAAAAAACATAAAAAACATTTTTAAAGAATGAAGAAAAGGTTGGAGAACAAGAAACAATTTCCCCCACTGTTATTTACTCATGCCCAAAAATAATAACATCAAAAGACTTGGCATACACGACGTATGTGCAATGAATGCCACTATGAGATTATATATATGTATATATGGAATACCATATACACGAGAATAAATGAAACTTTTCCCACAACACATTGCAGTATGCAATTTCTTGAACATTTATTCACTTCTACATACTATAAACCCATACAAACTCGTACCTCCCTCGTATATCCTAATACTTGTTTTCCTACCGCAACTTGAGCAATTTTCAGCGTTTAGACAAACAGACAAGGCCAAACGAAATTGAATTGCTCTAGTAAGTTAAGTTAAGTTTGTAGCATTTAACAGCGTCGTCTACAACATGAATTGTCAACTACACACCACTTTAAAAAAACAGTAGTAGGAAGATCAAAATAAAGAAATCAAGTAAGGGATAATGTAAAATGTCAACAATGAAAGTCAGGAAAGCGCCCGGAAGCCATCAAAAAAAAAAAAAAAAAAATTGTGTGAACATTAACTTCGTTTAACCGAAGCTTATATGTATGTGTTTCTTTCACTGAAATGGTTTTTCAATAATTTTAGTATTTTTGAATTGATACATACTAGTAAATACTGAGCCCATCAGTCAACTTCGTTATGTATAAGATTATTAATTTGAATTGATATATTTTGAGGAGGTGTTTTAGTTCTAGACAATCGACACTTCCATAAGTTTAGTTATCATGGATGGACTGACGGAGAGCTTATGTCGATTCCATCATTTCCATAAATGTCTTTGATATACGGTTACAAACTTAAAGCCAAACTGATAATATTGTATCTATTGTACACTACACAAAACTGTGTTAAGCGTTGTATGTATGAGTAAAACCAAATGAAGTCAATCGTAAGTTCAGAACATAATGAAAGTTCTACTTCTCTACTTCCTCTTAATATGATTTTCTTATCCTTGAACACTGTTTTTATCTCTATCCACTACGACTGAATATACTTACTTCATAGTATATACTCGTATAGTATAGCAAATGTTTTCTCTCTTCTGTATGAGTTAATGAAGCATACCATGAAGCTTTGATATGCTAGGTTGGGTTATACTTCTACTATGTATATATAGTATGTTGCTGTGATGTTTTGAAGTTTAAGAAAGTGAGTGAGTTGGTGAGTTTGTTGGTGCCAAAGTAGCGCTAAAGCTGATTGATTAATTTAGTGATGAGTCAAACTTTGTTGAAGAGAAGTTAGTCGAGTGTAAAATTCGGTAGTTGCACATTTTACTTTACTTTTAGTGTGGATCTTGGTTTTTAAATTTCCCCCTATTTTATTTTGGTTTTTTTTTTTATTTTACTCCCTGAATCCAGCTTTCAACACATACATACTATAAACACACAAGCACACTTACAAAAGAGTCGTGCCAGTCGCATGGAATTTACGCTGTAAGCGTAAGATAAACATGACATAAGGGATTCAAGCTTGAGTTCGCAACGATATAACAACAACATGCAACATGCATCCTTGACATGCCATGCATACTGGAGAAAGTATATGGAAAGGAGGAGTGAATGGAGGAACCAGAATGATACTAAAAGCCACGACTATACAAACAAAAGCACGCATGAACTTGTTCATGAATTACATGGCTCAACGTACTATAACTGACAAGCATGAAAGCTGCGGAAAAGCTAGACTGACCAACAAAATTCAACATCCAACAACAATAACAATAACAACACAGAAAATGGCTAGACAAACATGGATAGATGAAAGGTCGGATGGATGGATGGATGGATGGATGGACGGGTCGGATTACTGGATCTGAGTTTGAGTGACTTTTTGTGTCATTCTTTGACTTTTACAAATTTCATATGTACATATGTATCTACAGAAATTTAATCACAAAAAATGTACTCGTACAATCAAAAAGGTCAATCTTATTGGTTTGGTTTGATCATTGATTGGTACTACTACATACTTACATAGTATAATTCTCCAAAGAATGAGAATGTCATGAGCCAATTTTACTGTCACAAATACCATAAAATGTACCTACTCCATATACTTTATTACTTTCATCTTTAAACAATTTGTTTTACAGTATTAGTGCAAACAGGTATTATTATTTGCCTTGATATTTGCATGCATGCATAGAACTGCGAGTCGCTTCCCACGTTGACTGACTGGTCTATCAGTTTGCAATTAAATAATAAAATATCTCCACTTCAGAGAGCAGTCAATTCCAAACGATGATAAAACTAAAGTTTAAGAGAATTCAATAACAATTAACTATAATAAGAGATAAAGATAAATAAAGATTAAGAGACTTCAAAGATTAGTAAATATATAAAATTCAAGAGAACTATGGACTAAAACAAAGCTCTATTATTTAAACAGTTCGGCGCCAACATACTCCCCGCCTTGGAAGCTTCTTCCAACTAGCTTAAGTCCTATTCGACTCCAGAGGTAGCTGGTATATCTTGTGTATGCTGCGCTTCAATACACCAGACCTTGTCTTCACTGTGCCTACTCTAACGAGTCCGTCTTGATCAGTGTTCACTTTCATTAGACGTCCTAGGTACCATTTATTTGGTGGGGCATTCTCATACTGCAATGTTGTTGTACACCTTAGTCCATTTTTGGCGCTGTTGAAGTAGGGTCAAGAATTCCTTTCACCACCGACAGCATACTTCTTGCTGCAAGGCAATGACTCGCTTGTATCGATTCACCATGGACAGCCTTCACATGTCGTCATTGTAGACCTCTAGAAATGTAGAAAATGACACAACCATTAGAATTGAGCATGCATCCTTAATTTTTTAGAAAAATTACCCGAGTTTCACGGTAACCAGAATATTTTACGGATTTTCTTAAGTTTAATCGATAGAATTCATCCACTCCTACAAACATATGACGCTCCTTCGCAAGCTTTATTTTCGGACATAATCAAAAGCCGCTTTAAAGGTAAGGCTAGAGAAGTGTTAAAGATAAACTGTCGTGCAACTTCATGGACAGAAATCAAAAATATATTAATCGATAATTTTGGAGAAAGACGAAATACAGAAGAACTTTTCGACGAACTCAGAGCAATTGTATTTAAGACAACCCCTACAGCTTTTTATGAAGAGTTAAAAAGGAGACTCAGTGCTCTCAATTCAAAAACACAACAAGTGCTTGGCGGAGGGCCAGGATCAGTAGAATGTGTTAGGAATAATATCCGGCCAGCATTGCATATATTCGTTAGCAAAATGCCAGAATCTATGAAAACTAGTCCTAATTGCCGCAAACTAGACACTGGAATCTGCCATGGGAATATTGCATCAAGGGCAACCTCCAAAATGCAAATGGAGATACAAGATATTAACGAAGACAATGGTTATGGTTAACAATCAAGACAGAACCAGCATATATTATAAATAATATAACAAAACATATAAGCAGACAACAAAAATTAATGCCAAACAACGCTAACGAACTACGAGACCAATTAAATATTTTTAAAGAACTATTAAAAAGTATGTTACCAATCAATCATTGACCTCGCCGGAGTCTCAATCTAAGGGTGGGCGAGTTACAGACATGATAATATAATTTCTATATGTGCAGTGTTTGCACTTCTTGCTTCCATTCCGAAAGTAACTGAACCTATATAACGGAGGAAGAAATTAATCTAACTAAAAAGATATTGTTAATGCTAAGGAGAACTCAACAGGCATAAGACCTCAATAAAATAACCTGACAAAAAAAAATAATTTAAAATTTCTTTATATAACCATTTTATTCATAAGTCTTGAATAAAAGGTAAATAAATATATATTTTTTTTAAAAAATTGAATACAAACATTTTATTGTTAAGCTCATCACTAACTCCAAATGGACGACTTTAGTGACTACACAGATAAACAGACACAGATACACCTTGATTGGTCGTATGACGGCAAATCTCTCTCCCATGAATTGGTTGGCCAGCATGACGAGGAGAATCAATTGCATTTCGTTCATCTGATGATCATTTATAGTTTATTTATTTACATACATATATGTATAAAAAATATGTGTGCTTGGTTGGATGCATAAAAAAAAGAAGCCATATCTTTCAGATAATAATGTGTGAGTCCTGCAAGCAACATAAATACTAAACTGTTGATACTTAACTAGGAAACGTGTTATTTGGTGATATGAATGGAAACTCAACCATTCAAACCAGTCAAATGTATTATCCTATTCTATTCTAAATATTTATCTTTCTATTAAAATTATTTGCTCTTCATCTTAGTTCAATTTGTTTCATTTCATTTATTTAAGTTATACCATTTATTATAATGTATTTTTTTTTTCAACATTGAATGATGTGGGGTTTGGGTGAACAAATGAAACAAATTTTTGACTTATAAACTCTCTACTTACTTTCAAGTGAGAAAACTTTGTCTTTATCTGTGCATAACCAACAGTTACAGTAACATTTCATGCATTGCAATGCATAAGTCTTATGACAATAAACATGCATTTGAATATTTTTACTTTACATAAATGACAAATGTGAGTTACTCACACGAAAAAAAAATAAGGGAGGATTGGTGGCTGTTGGCTGGTTACTGACATTGAACGATTGGAATGAAAGATGGAAAGACATCTAAGTAATTTCCTTGAAATTGTTGGTAAAAATCTTTATTACTTTTATGAATAATAAATTGTGACAACGTATGAAGAAGTAAATTGTTTAAGTTAGATACAGTATCTATGTATCTAAGCAGTTGTAAATGTTTTTATTTTATTTATAGTAAGCAATGTGTGTTAGAGTCATCATCTCATAACTCATAACTTTGATTTAAATTAGAAACGTGCTCACAACGTTTCGATGTTCAAGTGCTATTTGTTTCGTTTACAGAGAGTTAAGAAAATCAATTTGGCCAAAAAATGGAAATTACAAGAGAAGGTTTTCGTTGGTTAAATTTTCACTAATTTCGACGTGGATTATCTTAACAGAACTCAGTTCCTTGTACGGCAATAAAGCACTATGAAAAACCACAGTATATCGCTGGTATTGTGAATTCAATCGTGATCGTAGTTAGGTTGCCGACGAATTCCGTGAAGGTCGTCCAAAATCGGTTGTTGTCATACAAAACATCGATGCAGTGCATGAACTGATAATGCAAGATCGTCAAGGGACATATCGTGAGATTGAGGCATCCTTGCGAATTAGTTCCATTTCAATAGATTCGATTTTGCATGGACACTTAGTTGTAAAAAATATTTGCAGTCGTTGGACACCCCATAATTGATCAATAGCTCAAAAAACAGGCTCGCGTCGATTGGTGTAAGAAAATGCTTAAAACGTTCGACCGTTGTGCTTCAAAAGGCGTGTATAAAATAGTGACAGGTGACGAAACATGGATATATGCGTATGAACTGGAAACAAAACAACAATCGACCGTGTGGGTGTTCCAAGACGAGCCAAATGCAATAAAATTTGTTCGCGCTTGATGCACTGCGAGGCAAATGGTCGCCTGTTTCTTCGGCCGAATGGGTCATGTGACCACTGTTCCGCTTGAGCAATATTCGATGGTCAATTCTGAGGAGCTAGAGAAATTCGCAAAACCAACCGCGACAATGCGAGCTCTCACACATATCGTCAAAAAAACGAATTGATGACTCATCCTCCGTACAGTCCTGATTTAGCACCCAATTACTTCTTCTTGTTCCCGAATATCAAAGGTAAACTGCGTGGTCAACGATTTACGAGCGCCGAAGAAGCAGTTCAATAACCATGTTTTGCAAGTGTCTCAAGAGGAATGGAAAAGCTGCTATGACAAATGGTTTGAACGAATGCAAAAGTGCATTGATCATCATGGTGAATATTTTGAAAAACAATAAAGCCGTTTTCATTTAAAAATGTTTGTTATTATTTGCTATTCTCGCAATATAAATAGTACCCCTCGTATACTTAATATTTCTGTTTGTTCAATTATTGTATGTTTTAAAGTTTAACGACAGATGGCGCTAATCATGTAATAAAACAAAAACGAGAACAAACAAACACAATAAAATGCTTGCATTCGTTAGTAGCTAAAAATTAAACAATTGTGCGTGAAGAGCGAGACAGGAACAATGACTATAATAATCACGCACTAATATCACGCTGACGCTATCATCCAATTTATGTATTAATTCTTTGTTGGTTTTTAATTCATTGAAATTTAGCAAATATCTTTGTTAGCAATTTTCTGTAATAAAATGTGCAACTAATTGGCGATTATTGGATCCTCAACGGAAGTTTATTTACAATTCGTTATTACCAGAAGCAACCTCATCAGGTTATTATTATTACGGTGTTTCCGCAAAGGGTTTAAAGTTTCGTCATCTTAATTAAAATCAGTTTTCCGGAAACCGAAAGACATGTTTTGTCGTACCCACTGCCATTGGCTGAAAGGAACATTGGTGAGCTAGATAGAAGAGTGATATCAATATCTGAAATTGTTCAAAATTCACAGCAGATATACTAATTTATATGCTGACATTTTGTTGTTTTGTTGTAAGATCCATCCTTGGTTAATCAGGCAAGCCTGTAAACTGTGGCAATAGCTTTTCGCAATGGGAAATGTTTTTAATGAGTTTATTTATCTACAAGTAGATACTCTACGAAATAAGACATGAGATGGCCACTTCATCACATCTCACCTGGTTGAACATTCGCGGTAACAAAGCTTTCTTGTTGAAGACGCGTGATGTCAAGATTCCTTTCATTACTGAAGCCAGCAACTTGACCAATGTCAGCTCATATCGCTTCAGTGGTCTCGTACACAAAGAGACCAACTGTCAATAAAAATGGCTTCTCCGCTGTGCTGATGAAGGGAGAGTACACCGGAATCTCTTCATCAAAGCCATAATATAATACAATCTGGATTCTCGGTCACGCGTGAATAGAAAGCAATGAGCACGTTGATGCTGCATGCAAGGAAAAGGGTAATGTCCATGTGTGTTTTCTTCAAGGCTGACCAAAGATGCTCTCTTAAAAAGTTGAATAACTGGACCATCGGCTATCGCAAGGACTTAACCCAGGCTTCTCTCCGTCGTGTTTCCGCTGTACTACGTTGTCAGAAGCTCGTTTAAGCTAAGAAGGATGTCAAAAAGACCGAATAATTGCAAAATAGCTAGATGCTATAAGGTTTTTGTACTTAATTAAAGAGAATAAAATTAGAAACTTGGTAAAAAAATGGTTTAAGCAAGAGGTGCAAGAGGTGATTCTGTGATTAAGAAAAAATATATAAACTAAGTTTTAATAAACTTTTAACCTTTAAAAATAAATATGACAGCATTAAAACAAATTATTTACAGTTCTACGAAAACAAATAAACAATAACAGAATCAAAAAAAAAACAAAAAAATTAACTCAAAATTGTTTCAACCAATTGTTACTTCTTATAAGATCAAAAAAATACATACATATAAAGAAAGATATTATAGTAGCTTTAGCTGTTTTAATGAAGTTGTTATATCTTTCAAAATAGTAGATGAATTAAAATTTATAGGAATTTTTATGAATCATAATTTCTTGATGTTAGTTTGTTCTGTTTAAATTTGCTAATGCTAACTAAGACTAAGAACAATAAAAAGTTTTTTCAATCAATTATTTTTTTTATACAATTTGATATCAATCAATTCGCTTCTCAGTCAAGTTGTTCTTTCAATCTATTTGTTATTGAATCAATTTACTTTGCCGATCAATTTATTTTCATTCAATTTATTTTCATTCAATTTATTTTCAATTATTTTGATCAAGTTGTCTTCAATTATTTTACTGTTTCAATTAATTTATTTTCAATCAATTTGCTCTTTCAATTATTTTATTTTCAATCATGTTCAGCCAATCAATTTGTTTTCAGTCAGTATGTTCAGCCAATCAATTTGTTTTCAATCATTTTGTTCAGCCAATCAATTTTTTTTTCAATCATTTTGTTCAGCCAATCAATTTGTTTTTCAATCATTTTATTCAGCCAATCAATCAATTTTTTTTCCAATCAATCTGTTTTCAATCAGTTTTGGTCATAGATGTTGCAAATTGAAATTTGGTCCATAACTGAGGAATAGATAATGCATTTTTGACATTTTGAGAATATATTTAAATTTATCTAAACATGCTGAAATCGGAAAGCCTGATTTTCGGGCGGCAGTAGAGTAGCTTCGCGCATGCAAAACCTAATAAGCAGGTTGGTTTAATTTTTTCAAAACAAATATGTTGTTCGGTTATTGTTTGATGATCTGGCAGGAACTAGGCAACTAGGCCATGGGCAGTGGAAAAGAAGGGCCTGAATATACTTACTTTAGTTCAAAATAATAATCAAATACAATATTTCTGACTGATTGTATTGTATTTTATGGGACGAAACATCACCGTTAACACCGACCGCTATGTTGCGATGTTAGAGGGATATTTGACTCCAGAACTTGCGAGATCAAGAATAGGGGAAATGAGGACTTGGTTCCAACAAGAAGGAGCGACCTGTCACACATCAAATGACTCTATGGCAGTTGTGAGACAGATGTTTCCTGCAAGACTAATATCCCTTGGCCCACACGTAGCCCTGAATTGACGCCTCTTGACTTTTTTTTTGTGGGGATACCTCAAACATAAAGTCTACATGAACAATCCGAGGAACATCAGTCAACTAAAGGAAAATATCCGTGGAGAAATAGCAGCAATCATCCCAGATTTATAGACAAGAGTTTTCACAAATCTGCGATAGCGTTTAGAGGAGTGCCATCTTCGAGAGGGCCGTCATTTTGATGATGTTATTTTTAAAAAATAAACTACATTTAAGTACCTAATCATCCTATCTTTTATTTCAACTATACCTTTTGTATTTTTTTTTTAGCCTATACTTAATAAATGCACGTTCTATTGCGCCACCCTGTATCTTTGAAAATAGTAGATGAATTAAAATTTATAGGAATTTTTATGAATCATAATTTCTTGATGTTAGTTTGTTCTGTTTAAATTTGCTAATGCTAACTAAGACTAAGAACAATAAAAAGTTTTTTCAATCAATTATTTTTTTTATACAATTTGATATCAATCAATTCGCTTTTCAGTCAAGTTGTTCTTTCAATCTATTTGTTATTGAATCAATTTGTTTTTGAATCAATTTACTTTGCCGATCAATTTATTTTCATTCAATTTATTTTCATTCAATTTATTTTCAATTATTTTGATCAAGTTGTCTTCAATTATTTTACTGTTTCAATTAATTTATTTTCAATCAATTTGCTCTTTCAATTATTTATTTTCAATCATGTTCAGCCAATCAATTTGTTTTCAATCAGTATGTTCAGCCAATCAATTTGTTTTCAATCATTTTGTTCAGCCAATCAATTTGTTTTTCATTCATTTTATTCTTTCAATTAATTTGATTTCAATGATTTTGTTCAGCCAATCAATTTGTTTTCAATCAGTATGTTCAGCCAATCAATTTGATTTCAATCATTTTGTTCAGCCAATCAATTTGTTTTTCAATCATTTTATTCTTTCAATTAATTTGATTTCAATGATTTTGTTCAGCCAATCAATCAATTTTTTTTCCAATCAATCTGTTTTCAATCAGTTTTGGTCATAGATGTTGCATATTGAAATTTGGTCCATAACTGAGGAATAGATAATGCATTTTTGACATTTTGAGAATATATTTAAATTTATCTAAACAAATATACAATACAATATTTCAGACTGATTGTATTGTATTTTATGGGACTAGCATCATCTAGGGGCTCCTACATGCCTTACTATGGGCTCTGGTGTGCTAGTGATTGATAATATTGTATTTTGACAGTTCTTTGTATTAATTCTTTAACCACATGTCACACAAACCAATTAATTCACGTAAAACAGATTCCCAGACATTTTTTAAAAGACTCTTTTAATAGACAAATTTAAAAAGGTTTTCCATACACAAGTATGTTCAAATATGATTGAAGTAAAATATTTAGAGGAGGAATAATACTATGTACAATAATATATTCAACAGTATGACACAATAGCCTGACTGTCAAATTATTCCGATGCCAATATGCAATATATATTACTAGAATAATCCAATCCACTACATTGAACTATTGTATTGTATAGTATAAACGACTACCATATTTCCTAAACATTTATATAAATTACCATATTTTCTCCATAAAACTTTTTGTTGTGTTTCTGTATGTTTTTCTTTCTAACAGTTTATCAACAATCCCTTAAGCCTATTACGTTTTGAATAACGTGCACTTGTCGAATCACGTATGTCAAATGTAAAATGTCGAATTCATAAAATGGCTAAAAGTCATTGCTGCTAGGAGATTATTCTACCAACAAACATAACACAAGCCTCGTCCACACCCGTAAATATTTTTATTGAATGAAAAAAAAAAATTAAAACCAAAAAGTCTAATTTATTCTAATTGGAATTTCTATAGTAGGGGTTTTTTTTTTGTGTTTTGAGTTGCAGTTGTTGTATTTTGTACTAAAGACTATAGTATTTATATAACAACTATGGTATTTGTATTTACAAACCATTACTTTTTGGTCACACCGAAGCTTGCATACACTTCATTTCACTATTTTTAACTTATCATTGTTTTTGTTTTAGAGCCTCCTTTACAATATGTTAATAATTGTATACAATCCTTTCTAGACAGAATAGAATACTGATTTGATTTCTTAGTGGAATGAACTTGGATAGTATTCAGAAACATCTAACTTTAGAAATTTGTATTCAGATTACAATGGCCAATTTGGGAAATGGAATTAATATGTGGGGAAGACTATTGTTCTAGATTTTTTTATTCAATTTGGTCCTTTGCAATTTATTTGGACTAGTTTTTGAATACAACATCAATTAAGTGGCCGCCTCTATTGGCAACAGAAAAATGTGCCTTTTTTTTGAGCATCTCGGGCGGGATAGCGATTGTTTCAGCACAAATGTTTACGTTGATCTTGTCGAAGGTCTGAGGGATGCTGGCGTACACTTTGCTTTTCAAATAACCCCACAAAAGGGGGTCGAATTTGGAAATCTGGGTGGCTAGTCAATGTCGCCTCTTCTTGACATCTGACTGTTTGGCTAATTAATATTTGTGTTAATTGCATTTTATACGGAAACAAATGCAAATCATCCTTCGAAATGCAACGCAAGGTGGTTCCACTGACGCCAAAATGTTGATCGCGGTGACAATACGACATTTTTGGGTTCTGAGTAACGCTCCCTCTGTCCACTTTAACCAGTTCATTTGAACGTCTTGGTAGTTGATTAACGGCATGTTGGCAATCTCCCATTGCCCCGTGCTCAACAAAATTCGACACCAAACAACGAATAGTGTTGTCAGATGGTGCCTGTTGGCCATGATATTTTCAATGATATGCACGTTGAGCTAAAACAACTGAACGACTATTTTCAATGTACAACGTCACTATTTCGGCTCATTGTTTCTGTGTAAAAAGATTCATGATAAAAATTGTACTGAATTAACGTTTCATAGACATATCCAGTCAAGCCAATCGGTTGACAAATGTTAAAGTTATTCAATGTTTACATACCGACATAAAAAATAGCACACCCTGTACTAAGTATTGTATTAGTGGAAAAATGGGAGGAGATGGTGATTAAGGAGATTTTAATGGTTTATGTTTATGTGACCTAGGCAAAACAAGATGAGTTTGATGAGATGTAATCATAATCAAAGATTAGGGATTTTATTGGATTCATTCGGAATTACCTTTTACTATACAAGTGTTGTATTATACTCGTATCAGAGGTATTTATTCTTATGCTGATAATGAGTTTTTATGAATTTTAACATAACACAAGTGTAGCATACCTTTTTTGAGTGTCAACGGTGTCAAACGATACGGATTCAGTTAACAGATCACACCGGAAAATATCATCCAAAAGATGACAGAGACTGAAGTCAACTGGATCTTGATTGCTGCATTTGCCGAAAAGGTCTTTAAGGCAGGTGAAGATTGAAATGAATGCTTTTAAGGTCGCTCTTTAGGGTATGACGAAAATATCAGGAACATGATGCAAACTGAAGGGGCAGGGAGGCTCCCGGTAAGAGTCACGCCCTCCCCGAGTCGTGGCGCGTGCCGGCAAATGCAGTGAACCAAGACGTAGGTGCCCAGAAGAATAACATCTAAGGCCAATGGAAGAATGCTCAAAGGATGCCTTCTCTGAAGTAATACATAAAGCTGTTTCGGAGTAGGCATACCTCAAAGAGGACGAGGAGGGAGGTTTAGTGGAGACACCACACACTTAGAAAAGGCGCTTGCTAATAGGTCCGAATGGATTCGACCCAACATCATATACAAAAAAAAAGTTACCGTCGAAGCTTAAGGGAAACTTAAATGTCGGAACGAGATACCTATGGTATACGAACATATGTATGTTACGATGATTTAAAGGAAGTTACGTTTAGTATAAATCCAAGCCTTGTGGCAGGCATTTCCATAAATGTTAGTGTTCAAAATATTTAAAATGGCTTTAAGTGAAAAGAGAAAGTCCATGCAAATGCCAGAAGGCCCAACAATAAGTTCAGCTTCTTATAGTACTTAGTAAAATAGATAGTGCACGTTGCTACGCCCTCACTCAAAAAAAAAAAAAAAAAAAATGGTATTTAGAGCTGTGAAATTAAAATGATTTTTTCATGTTATCTTAATGTTTCATTTGATAAATCCAGTGAGTAAAAGACTACTCTTATTAACTGTCCGCCATTATACTTGTTGTCTGAATTACAATAGGATTTCTCCTTTATTTGGATTGATAGATTGACATAGAAGGTTGATTTTAAGAAGATAGATAAAATTAGTATTTATGGTAAATTGAATTTTCTTTTGTACCATATTTCAACAAAAACATGTTAACCATTTCAATATTAAAGCTGCTTCGCCACATCACACTGTATTACAATAACAGCTACACTGTTTTTTGCTGTAAACGACATTATTGACACTTTGGTGAAGTGGTTAACACAGTTCACAATTTTGAATTTGGAAATAATGGTAATAATAATGTTCGATTGGCATCAAACTTCACAAGAACATTTTCCAGACTATGCTAGAGTTTTCATGAAAATTTCAGCAAAATTCGTTCGGTAGTTTTAGAGTTTATTGCGTTCAAACAGACAAATGATGATGATAATTTCTGCTTTACAATAAACAAATTTCGAAACAGGCCATCAACACTGGTAGTAGTTTCGGGAACTTAACAAATACATAGAACTCGTAGTAGCAAGACAAGCCATATGAATAGATTTTCTTTGATTATTTTGGGATAATATTCTAGTTACTGGAATCGCTTTTGAAAAACCTTTATGGAAGAAGAGGTAAGCAATAACAGACAAAGAGTAAAATGACAATGGAAGAAACTTGTTTAAGACTATTGAATATAATACATAGACATTGGACTGATTGTACAAATAATTGTCCTATTATACTAGTACAAACAATATAAGTATGTATTATAATTTCTATATAACCAAGTTCATCAAATGGATTATATGAAAGGTAACATTTATACGAGTACATATGAATGTATGTATTCTATAAAGGTAAGCTTCAAAAACCCGATAATAATGTATGTGTCTTGTCTAATTTTTTCATGCACGTCACATAGGTTGAAACATTTTTAAAATTTCCTTTTTTTTTCAATCCATGTATATTTTTTTTTTTTTTTTTTTTGTAATTTTTTGTTCAGTTTACATTTTGAACAATTCAAACCAATTTATTTCAATTTATTACGCCATAAATATTCCAAGTGAAACAAAAACAAAATGCTAGTGCTTGGGTGCAGAAAAAACAACACCGGCAACTCTGACAACAACGGCAACAATAACAACAGAAACTAAAAAGTCACATGACATTTTTCGGCTACTAAATTTGCAGTTTTACGATTTTGTATAGATGATATAAGATTTAACATCTTAACAACACATGCGAGTAAATATACATATGTATGTTTATAGTATGCATATAATCCACAGGACCATACTTACAATGTCATCATTATGTATACTCAGACTAGCATAGATACATTTTCCTATGGGCCCAAGGAGATGTACAAAATTTCACATCCTAAACAAAATAAACAAAGGCCGAATTCAATGAAGGGTTGCAATACTTGTTCTAGTCTGCATAGCTCGCAAATAACTGTTACCATTTATTTTCAAAGTAGAACATTCAATGAGAAACCGATAAACCGTTCCACTTATTTTTCAATTGTTTCGGTTTCTCACTGAACGTTCCACTTATTTTTCATTTTTTTCGGTATAGTTGTATGGTTGTACACAAAAACTGAAAAATGAAAAATAAATCACAAGGTTTTTTTCATCCCTTTTACATTTGGTTTCTTAACAAGCGGTTGTTGTGTCATTAGTGAGTTTATTGTGTCATCTTCAGTCATCAGCAAACTGGAGCCTCATTAATTTTTGCCCACCTCGTACCAACTAAGGTCACCACTCTAAATATATTAATGATATGATATTTTATAGATTTACCATGTATTTTATTTATTGGAATTCAGGACACCATAATTCCACTACAAACTATATAGCGCAATAGTGTGCGAGTATATGCAACATAGAATGTTTTAAAGAGTTTATTTGATCATAATTCCATTGAACTTTTCTACATTCGTTTTCTTATTTTCATTGATTGAAGTGAAATCAAGTGATGCAGTGGCCTGGAAATGTTAATACAAAACATTGCAAGTTATTTTCATGTTTTACAATAATATTTTTTCTTGCATACTTTGCGGCTACATACAACATAGTACTTTCATTTGCCATTGCCATATATGTATGTATTTTATGTATCTATACATAAGTGTGAATGCTTGTATTGTATATGTATGTGTATAGTATTTGTTTGTATATGTAAGCGCTTTTCTCGGTGTTTCTATTTTTGAGAGAATTTCCTATTCAAAAGCGCGAATTTGTTTGTTGGTTTTTGATAGCAATAGATACATATAAGTGTTCAGTGAACATCTCTGTGTGTGTGTGAGTGTGTGTGTGATAAGCTCCCATGAGTTGCAATACAAATATCGTTTAAAATTTTACAATATTTGTCTATTGCACTAGTCAGTCGGTCATACTATTGTATGTACTAGTACTAACACTTGTCATTTTTATCATTTGTGGTTCCTACTCGTACTACACCACTCCATCCAATTTCATTCAATCAAATAAACTTGCTATTGACATTTATGTATTTTAACAATCATCATGTATAGTCTTTATTTATTATATTGTTTTGTTTTGTTTTGGTTTTGTTTGCTTTATCTCCCTTGATCTATTAATGCAAATGTCAATTTTCTAAAAATGTTTCAAAAATTTGCCAAATTATAAAAACCAAAAAAAAAAAAGGAAAAAATTTATTATTTATTTGTGTTTAGTTAACATTTCATTTCATTTGTAGTGTTTGTTAAGCGAATTCTATAAATTTCAAGCTTCTTTCTGAAACAGTAAATATATAACTGATTTGATAATCAATGTCGAATCAAGATCATAATGAAAAGAAAAAGTTTGGAAGGCATTTATAATATATTTTTTATTAGATGTATGTAAGTTAAAATTAACTAACAAATAATGATATTGTGTGTAGTAGAAGTAGTACATTAGTCATAAGGCTAGGTTATGTAGGAAGCTCGCGATTGTTTGCGAGTTCACCCTGAAGCCTTAAGGCCCATTGTGATGCCTGATAGAACGTGAAACGGTATGGGGATTATGAGGGGTTAGGCTTAACCCACAATTGTCCAACTGTTGGTCCCAGAGATTACTCTCTTTCTCTAAAACCAACCTAAAGAGTCCACGAACAGAGCCAGGTCCTCCAAAGGACATTTTGCTAAACTACCTAACTCCACGAAGAACGGCTTTCCGAGAAAACGGGTTTCGTCTAGTAAGAATATCAGGGCAATCACAGAGGAGGTGTGCGATGTTCTTCGGTTCCTCCATATCTTCATAGCTACGATGATGATGTAGAACCTGCATCTTGTAGGCCATCAGCCCGATGGTGCAATGCCTTATCATAACTCCTGTCAACGTCCGTATCCTTTTCTTGTAGAAGTGTAGGAGCTCAGAGGTGTTCTAGCGCCAGTGCAGCCAGACTCATGTGCCCACTTCCTGCCTGCTAGATCTCTGGTTTTCACTTTCAGGCATGAGAGGATATCTTGAAATGGTCTGCAAATATCTGCAACTGATTGAGACACAGACAACAAAAAAAACTGGTGTACACATAAATTCTAAAACCTGTCTGGACTCAAAATATCAAATTATGATCGTGTTCCACATATATAATACAAAAACAAAGGTTTCAGAACAAAATGTTATGAATGCTCCTTGGTATGTCCGTAGCAGTGGCATTTAATTTGATCTTGGCATCGAATCAGTCGCCACTACTATATAATACAGAGATATGTGAAGTCTCATGTGAAAAGGCTAAGTGAGCATATTAATAGTGAAGCTTCAAGCCTTATGGACCAAAGTGGTTGGAAAACAAGGCTTATACGCTATCACATCAACTATTAGCGTAATTAATATGTACCTCTGCAATAACTTAGAGTTTCAACAAATTAATTAGTCCAATTCAAATTGTCTATTAGTTAAAATCTTTTACAATAAAACAAAAGCAGAATAAAGAAGACGTCAACGGAACACTGAATTTTGTTAAGAGATCAAATGTGAGGAGTAAATTAAATCAATATGGGAGTTACGATATTTCATATATCAAAAATTCAAATCTGAACTCTCATTTTTATTCAATGTACTGTGTATATCAATCAATTGACAAGTTTGTAGCTGTGCTTTTCTTGGAGCTGGTATCTGGTAACATCAATCCTATGAGGGTAACGCCACACTGTTGACTCAGCATGCGGCACTGGTCGCTAATACAGTCTTCATGGGCATTGTAGGTTTTGTTGCTTCATTCTATGGATGTTGCGGCGCTTGGATATAATAAAGGTGCCTACGAATGCTTCTAAGTAAGTACATTGTTGACAGGTTTCGATCTTTCCAACATCCAACTTTTTAAATTGCTGTTTTTAACTCACAGTACTTCTTGATGATTGTGGTGGTATTTTTAAGCATGTTTCTTATCAGCTCAGTAGCATTCCTGTACGGTGGAGGCCTCGCACGAACGTTAGCAATCGAGGTACATCTCGGTATCGATAAATATTATAATGCGAGCGGGTTATCGTATTCTGTTAATATAAACATACTTAGTTTATGCAAAATATTATGGCATTTATTTCCAAAATATTTATTGTATCTATTGGAACTTAAATTTTCATTGACATAAGCTGACAATGCAGGATCAAAACTAAATTTTGAATTTAAAGAACTAAGTGACCAAAGACCAAAGTCAATACCATGCATTTCGATAGCGAAGTTTCACATGTTCTATACTTGCTACTCATTTCAACTGTCATAAGTTCCACTACACACATTAGGTGCGACAGCTTCTTGCATTTGGTTATCAGAAAACAACTGGTGTGAAATACCGAAATTATCAGTACCCATAACTTTATCAACACCAAAAATATTCAATAGTTGTTTGCCATCGAAACGCTAGAGAAAAATTTATGAGTTTATAAGTTCAAGCAAAAATATTTAAACGATCTAACTTTGTAAACGTGTTATATTGGAAAATTTTAATCTAAAGTGGTTTTTGTCTCGTCTTAGGAACATTATGATTTTTGTATTGATTCACTTAAATTTTCATAAAATGTTTTCCCTTCCCCTGCAAATTCGATCTCATAATTTTTTATTTAAATTTTATGTTTTCACAACTTAAACCCCAAATGTTTGTTGCAATATTCCTGACATTTAATTTGTTCGTTTTTTTTAGAAAATAATACCGAATTTTTGCAAAGTTTCGAGTAGAGAAAAAAAAATCATGATATGCTCTTTTAGCAATTTTAAACCAATTAAATTTTATGCATGCAATATACACCCATACCCGCCAGACACACACACATATATGAATATTGCACATAGGCATGCTCAGATTTTGGAATAGGGGAGTGAAAATTGAAAATATCCTGTAGCCTTGGACGGAAAATCAGGAATTTCTGATAGGAAACTAATTCAGCACTTAAAATTAGGATGTACCTTTTTCATCGACAAGGCAGACACAGTTGCCCTTGCCCTCCCCTCTCGGTACATCCATGACATGAATCATACATATGGTACTCACTAGTATGTGTGTAAAAGCCTTTTGCCTTCACTTGCATAACAATGGGTTTTTACGAAAAATGCGTTGCATACTTTCGAGCTGAAGCTTGAAAAATTTATCCTTTACGCCAGATTTTGACTCTTTTATTCTGGGTTTTTTTTTTTTTTTGTATATTTTTTCTTTGTTTTTCTGAAACTTTTTCCCTGCAAGGCATGCAGGATACAGTACCTTATAGCTACAAAAACAATAATGAATTTATGACGTAAAATAGAATTAAAAAAATTACATATTTATTGTAAAAAAAAAAACAATTTTTAAAGCAAAATATTTGCATGACTTTTAGTATGCCTAACTCCCATCTCTAAAAGAAATTCTATGAGTTTGATATGCGTTGGAAGTTGGTTCACTTAAAATGTTTGAATGTTGGAGGAATATGTGTAAGCTTGGCAAAGGGAGAAAGTGGTTTCATTTATAGAAAAACAGTGGAATAATTTAAAAAAAAAAACAAACCCAACCTAAAAGTTTTAGTCTCATGAAACACACATACTCATATACTTCATATAGGTTTTGGTTACGTTCTTTAGGGATAGTATATGGTACCAAGACTAGTTCATTTAGTTTATACTAAGTTTATTCATTTCACTCAACCAGTAAACTTTCCTTGTCAAATGAAAGGCTCATTTACAGGAAGACTTGGCTCCACTCCATACAAATATGGGTCATCACTCCTGCATACACATGGCTTGCCAAAGAAAGGGTCTAAGGCGATTCAGAGGAGCCCATAGTTTGTCCTACATAGAGATCTCTAGATGCCTAAAGTAATTGATGAAATCAATTAACACAGCAGCTGTTACTATCAGCGGAGTAGGATTTCGGTTTAAGATGTCTTCCAGTAATTGGTAATATGTATCATATAAGATATTCACAATAAGATCATTCAGAACTATTTGTAAGTTTTATATTAAAATTTTTATTATCTATTATTCAACAACTAGGAAGTTGGGTTAAGCGGATGACTCATGCTGATTCGTTGGGTATACTCAGTAGAATCTAGCAGGTCTATGGCAAGAAAATTGAGGGTAATTTGTATGTATCTCTACTTCCCATTTGATTTAATTAATTTGAATGCTAAATCTTTATTTTAAAGTTTCCCACTTAACTAGACTTAACTGACATTTACTAAAATATCAACAAAATTTCACTCGGACGCCATGAAGTATGAAAAAAATCTGGAAAAAATTTAAAACTTTTATTTTTTTGCAATGCAAAATAAACTAGCATTGGCAACAAAGTGGACAAAAGCCTTTGGGGCTAAAAACAGAAAGTTAAAAGTATTAACTTTATATGAGAAACGGAAAGGAACATATGAGATTTGGGTGGCAAAGAAAACATTTAACGAACATCTAACGGTAATATTGAGTCGTACACAAAAAAAAAAATAAAAACACTTAAAAACTAACAAGAATAAGCTCTAAGCTAAATATACTCTATTCGTATCCTACAGAGAATTCTGGTTTGTTAACCTTTTACACCCATGTATGTGGAATAGTATTATTACTTCACCTTAAAGTTTGTAACGTATTTAAGATACCATCGAATTGGTGTTTACCTATTACTGTAGTTTTTTTATGGATAATACCATATGTGAATAAAAAAAGATTGAAAAAATAAATAAATAAATTCAATCAATGTCCCTTTGGAGTTATATATGTATATCAGCAGGTATCAGATTCAAATTATATGTACTTATTTGGTCATATGACTTAGTACTTGGCATGGAGTTTAGGATTACCCAAAACCTTAGCTGATCTATGGGTCACGGTTACATAATGCAACTCCTCGCCGAATTGAAAATTCTACCCGCATCGGGGTGACAACTAACAGCCAACATGTTCCCTCCGCTGACCAGGACTGACCAAGTCGTGTAAGTTCATAATCACTCTTCGTACCAGCTAAAGTCTCTGGTCACACTATGTACCTGAAGGTACGTATTACCTAGTTAAGATGAAAAGAGCCCATAATGTGTTCCTTAATTATGGCCCAAAAATCAAAGTTATAGAGGACCCATGAGAGGTCACAAATGATAAGCGAAAGATTCAATCTAAACACAGTGGAGTTGTATAAAAACTCTTAACCATACGTAGAAGACATCCTATAGACTGAATTTAATGTATAATGGTAAAAATTTAGTTTATACTAGTTGCCCTGGGCAGGTGTTGTTCTGCCTAACATAAGGCTTAGGTTAAATTATAGAAGCTGCTCACCGCAAAAACGGCAAGTTCACCCAGAAGCTTCACAGTCCATTACGATGTCTAAGTTAAGAGAGGGGTGGGATTCCAAGGCAGTTGATGGTAAGGTATCCCTAAATAACCGTTCGCCAATCACACGAACAAACAAAACCGGGACACCCAATGACAATTTTGCCAAATTGCCGAAATCATCGAAGAAAGGTTTCCCGAACAGGGACCGAAACGTAATAATGTAAAAAATAAAACTCAAGAATAACGATTATTTCCTGAGTAAAACAATACAAATTAAGGCAGTTTTTGATAATTCAAGTGATGAAATTTTCATTTTCCACGTAACATTTCTCTTTCACTGAGATTTTTTTTAGTTTTAATTTTGACCAATAATCATTATAAGCGTTCCCTGTCCTGTTCCCGAGAAGACGGTGTCGTCTTTGAAAAAGAGCAGGACAACCACATACCACAAGAGGTGTTGCATACTTTCGAATTCTTCCACAGAAGTCTTGATGGGCCGCATGCATACTTTCAGCCATTAGACTAACGGCGCAGTGACCCGCCAAGACTCCGGCCATCAACCGAATCCTATTCTTGTTAAAATATACAGTAAATGAAACGGATCTCCGGATATAAGCTTTGTGTTCATAATTTTAGTCATTGTACATATAACACAGAAGTGCTCACACATTATGCGATTGGTTGTACAATTAAAACTCTAAATTTGTTTGATTTTTCATACAAACCAGCTTACAACCAGCATGCAACCTTCTGCGCACAAGTTGTGCCAGCTAAGAAGCAACATAAAGTTGTATGACTAATCGCATAATGGGGTTCAATAACTTAAGCTCATTTAATTCAAGGGTTGTTTGCAATAAAAGTGATTATGCTAACAAATATTAAGAGTACAAAAGCAACATGCAAAGACAGACAATTAAAATACATATATGTACATACATATGTTAGAGAAAGAGCATCAATTTAAAGAGTAAATAAACACTGACAAGGTAAGAGAGCATATCTTGAGAGTAGTAATGATCTTCATAAGAAGAGCAGTGAAGCAAAATAGTACTAACAGCGATGATTCAAGTTAACCAAGAGAGACGAATAAACAAAGCATTGTAGAATGTGAATGACGGAGAATAAGAAAAAAGAGGCAACATTTTAGATTAAAACTTCTTAACTGGTGATTAACACTCTAATGGTGATAACTAAATCTATTCCATGGTGTCAGCAAAATTTTCATACTCGCAGTTACACCTGTAAACCGGGCGCAATGCAAGTCTTGGAGCTATGTGCATCGTAGCCAATGACTTTGTCTTATTTCCTGATCCAACCGATAATTAATAAATACTTTAAAACTTATCATAAATTGATATTGTGCATTAAAGTATAATCACATAGAATAGCATTGGATGGTGTCTGTTATCAGGATTATTGGTTTTTGTTTGTCGTTGTTTGTCATCAAAATTATTGCTTCTGTTGCTATGCGGGCGCACTTAGACCTGCCTATTTAATCGTATACACAAGAGATGCAATAACATAAAACATATTGTGGCAAATTTATATCGAAACCCAAAATTATGTTGTTGTCATATGTATGTACGTAAATTTATCGTCATGCAAATCCAAAAACAAACAAAAACCAACTTGAAACAGAAGTGAAAAAGGCAGAAATACGAATGGATATAGAAATTTTTGGAGTAATATGAAGAGCATCTAAAATTCCATGGCAAATTTGTTTACCCACACATACACACCATAATATTTTATTGAAACTTTATCTCTTTCGGTCATTGCTTCTAGTAATTTCTTCCAAATTGAATGGGATTTACAATACTACATAGTGTATGTAGGGAGACAGGTCATAATCAAGTTTGACCAATGAACATTTTCTCCCGAAAAATTTCTTTTATTCTATATATGTATATACAAGTATGTTGATTGCCAAAGCCAAGAACATAAAACATCCATTAGTTCCAATTTAATCGAACCTTTAATTACTCTACAAAGGGGTACTTACTTACTTTATGAAAGCTAAGAATATTTGAAAGATATCGGATTGTGTTTTGACTTGCATAGTACGAGTATATGACATTTAAAATACTACAGTAGTCCCAGAAGTCTGCTAACGTTCTCATTGGATCAGAGCCATTGAGCGTACTGCCTTGTAGTTCAACGAAATCCAAACTCCTACAAATCGTAACGCCATTGGGTAGATACGAGAAATGCTAGAGTAGCTAAAATCTTCATGCCAACTAGGTCTCGTAAAAGAGCACAGGAATTACTGGAACTTACAAGGACAGGTAATCGGATAGTCTCAGGTTGCTTGACAGAACATTGCAGAGCAATGAAATACCTACATAACATGCAGCGATCTGTGTAGACTATGAAATGAAGAAAAAGAGTCAGCAGAGTACGTGCTATGTCACTGCGAGGGCCTAATCTGGACCAGACTCCGTCACCTTGCAGGTTTGTTTCGAAGAGAATCTTGGAGTTCCTGCTGAAAACCCGAATTTCGGAGAAACTGTGATTACGGGGTTTGTCACAATATGCCCACAGTGACGAGGTGTAATAGTTATCGGCCTTCCCCTAATCTAATCTAAGCCCATTAAGTCCCGTAGTAATGCTACAGACAGAGTACCATAGGATCTTGAATCCAACCTGAATGGTTCTGAAAAAATATTCAACACATGAAAAATATAGTTACGTATCAACCAAATTCAACTTATTATACAACGCATAAATGTACAATGTTTGAAAACAGTAATTTGAAATAAGTTGAATTTGTGCCATACAAACGTCATGACAAAGTTAAAATGCCATTCATACTATTTACATGCATGAAGGGTATTACGAAAGAGGTTAACAACATAATAACTGAAAATATCAAATGAATTTCTTTAAACAAATCCGGTTTTTGTTTGTTTGACGCTTAACAAAAAAATCTATGTAAATACATACATACATGCATATATGAATCGTATATATATTTGTTTATTCCCAATTAAAGCGATCGAATGAAATACATATATGCATATGCATGCATGTATAGATGGACCAATATTTAAATTTATATATTCAAATGCTCTTCTCTTAACATAAAGAAATATATACATACTTACATACTTACATATATTCTTGGACTCTTCTTGACCAAGAAAGCATGTAGGATGTGTGTGAAATTGGATCAATTGAATAGAAGACTTCTTCTCTCTTTATACACTCTCTTGTATCATTAAAAATACTGTAGAACTTCAATACCACGAACTTCTATGACTCCAAATGTTTGTAACTTAATAATTTTCTATAACTCGAACCAACTCAAACTGCAGAAGCATTTAAATTGAATATTCTTTATAAATTTTTTTCATAATTCGAAAATTCATTCTGGAGTCGATTGGAATATCCCAGATTATGAACATAATATGGGCGGCTATTGATGTCAAAAGTCAAACAACAGCAAATCGCTTCAAAATTAATTGAATGTTCTACATATTTTACCATATATTACTGAATATTTATACTCTTCACGGGAGTGAATAGTTTTATAAGTTTGTCATGAAGTTTGTAACAGACAGAAGCAGACATCGCAGACCATATAAAGTATATATATTTGTGATCAGCTCGATGAGACGAGTTGATTTAGCCATGTCTGTCTCTCCGTCTGTATCAAAACTAGTTTAATTCACTGTAATCAAAGTAATTTATATGTAAAGTGCATATAATCTATCTTCGCCAACCATGATCCTGGGATTACCAGGAGGGGTACCTCTGATACAAACATAAATTCAAATTAATGTTCTTATTAAAAAAACGTTTTTGTTTTTTGTTTTTATCCAACTGAAATTTGGACACTATGTTCCATACTTATCAGCCAACGAACTCATTCACAGGAATATGAAGAGTATTACATTTATGGTATAACCAAAGATAACCTTCTTTCTGGTTTTCATAACAAAAAGTCTTGATAAGTAATAGATTTTTGTTGTGTATTATAAAGATTCAAGCTATTGAAGTTCGACTGTATAGTATAGTAACAATAGTTTAGTACAGTGCTTCTTAAGCTTATGTAGACCATGGAATCGGTCTTGCATGGTAAGTTTTTTGTGTATCCCATCATAAAACCCAGCATTTTTGGCCGATCTGAAAATTTAGTTTCATGTCTCAATAATCACATAGGTCATGGATAGCGAATCTTGAATATTGATCTGAAAGTTCTATTTTCTCAACAAAAATAATTATTGAAGCCAAAACCATTGGCCCTGTTGATAATTTTTTTTATGATTTGTATTTTATATCAAAGAACTCTAAGGACTTCAACATTTTCATTATACGAATGTCATCAATATAAAATGTTGAAAACCAATGAATAATTTAATTTAAGGTCGCCAGCTCCGGGGATTTAAAAAATCGCGTTGCCCCTGACCTTCGACCGATGAAGCTTACTGAATGGTTGTAGTTCAAGGACTAATACTCTGCCAAAAATCAGACTAACCATCAACACATTCTCAACAGATCAGTCTGTCCACCTTGCCCTCTCTGTGGAATAGATTTTATGGTAGAAATCTTCTGGACTCCTGCCAACACTTGGGGTGCATTAGGTCTGCCCTCTTTTGGTCCCAAATCCTATCCCAACTTTTAAAAACCCCATCATCATCATCAGTCAAAGACCCTAGAAGCTAGTCACTCGTTAAAGAAATTTTAAATATCAGTTTTAGCTTGTTAAATAAATTAAATATTGAAAAATCATTATAAGGTTATAAGTTTATTTAAAGTTCAGTGAATGTCAAAATTGAGTGCTCGTAGGCCCCCGGTAATGGCATCTTGGAACCCCAGGTGGGGTCTGTAGAACACAGTTTAAGAGTCGCTGGCATTAGTAATTAAGCCAAGCCAAACCAAGATTAGACAAGTCGTTGGTCGTTCATCGTCAAGCATGGTAAACAGAAAGAGTACCTACAAAGATATTCATAAGTATGTAAGAACGTTTCTTTCAGAGAAGCGTTGCCCTTTTTTAGGGTCGTCATTCGTCATACATGCAACGCAATACAACAACATTTTAACTCATCATAAAACGCTTCGTTGCGCTATGCTCTCCATACAACTCAGAGAGGCTGACAGAGAGAGAGAGAGAGAGAGACCGAGTTGTTTTAATGGAAATTTGTTGTTTTGAGAGAAAGTCAGCAGGTAGCAACAACAAACAAAATACAGTAATAAAGCAACAACAACCATTCACTTGTTTTGATTTTATTATTATTATTTTTATTTATTTATACAAGCTCAGTTCATTCAACTTGCTTAAGCGCGAATTAATTTCAATCTGCAAGTTTCAGCTCTTAAATCTTCAGCTTTCAAATGCGTACGTATATATTTTGACTTCGAATTGACTCGGTTGCCGGTTTTTGCTTAGGATTTTCTTGTCGATTTTGAATGGGATTTTGTATTTTGAGTTTCGTGTTACTTTATTTTGCTTAAGTAGAGTGAAGTGAGCGAGCACGACACAACAAAATTAACAATTATTAAAGCCAACTAACAAGTTAACAGATATTCAGATATTATTGTAGTACAATATATCTAAGTACATATGTGCCTGTCTGTCGATCTAATTAACTTTTTGCCTATATATTTGTTTTTGTGCTATTGCGGGGAAATAATAATGACAGATGAAAGATGATCGTGATAAGGAGAAGGGTAAACGCGGCAACTAGGTCTTCTAATACTACAATGAATGTGTCTGACAAGTGGAGGGGAGTGAGCGACTGAGCAACTGAGTGACTAAGTGAATGGTTTGGAATGAATATCAAAAGAGAGTGTGATGAGGTAAAAGAAGATAAACAAGAAATTGGTATGGTATCAACAACAATAGCAACAACGGCTGCAAAAACAAACAGCGGCAACCACATAATACAATAAAGTTGTGCAGCGTTTCTTTAGCCATGATCCGCGTGTGACACATGGGTCCTTGGTGTCATTACACAAGCACATACATATGTGTGTATATAATTTTGACAGCAACTTATCATTACCAAGGTGTTAACCATTCCCATTATTCTTAGAAACAATAATTAATACAAAACAATCTGCCAAATAGGGCACTCCTTTCTCAAGCGATACGCTTCAAAAGAAAAAGAGTTTTCTCACTTTTTTGATCTTTTTGAACGCCTCTTACAAGTAATTTTCGCTTTCTCTATTTTCAGAGTATATAAATATGTAGGTATATTAGAAATATTGGCGTCAAGTTTCTGTTACATTTCTGAAAGAGCGTAAGATTGTATACCCATTTTAATATTACCGTCTTAGAATTATGTATTAAAGTTTTGTAAACAATTTAGTATTTTATTGCATATAGATAGAAGATTTTTATTATAATTTTACTACCTTTACTATCTTACTATCCTTACCTCTAATTGGTTGTCAGACTCACTTATAGTGAGTTCTTTCTCCTATAGCCAAGACTTATCAATAACGAATTTTGTAGACAATTCTTTTTTCAAATATTTTCATATATTTGGATCTTTGTTAGGCAAACTTCTCTTTATCGAATTCACTCAATCTATAAATTAAGTATAAAATATCTCCTGTCTTAAAAAATTTCATTATAAAGGAGTCCGATTGACTGTTTTATATTGTACTAATGAAAAATGGGGTTTGACATTATTCATGTATGAAATCTTTGGGTCACTTAGACTAGACTGCCTGATAAACACTTAAACACGGAATGGGATTCACGAAAAAAAAGTGTGCTTCAACTGAAGATCCCCAAAAACAACTTGTTGTTCTTCTACAGAATAATTGCGAACTGCATAAGTTTAAGAACCACTGAATATGTGTATTATTTGTTAGTTAGTTAGAAGTAGTAGAAGAAACAAGGCGGTTGCCAGGTCTCAACGTAAGGCGTATGATAAAGAGTAAATCAAAATCAAAGAGCAGAGAAGAGAAGACTTAATGAATGGACAGACTATTGTTGATGTTGTTGTGGGTTTTTTTTAAATATAAAACAGACAGACAGACAGTCAGATGGACAAACAGATGGACAGACGGACACAAGTGTGGCAAAGAGGCAACATTTACAGAGTCAAGATTGAGTTAAAACTGAACTGAGAACTGAAGACGAAGACGAATACGAAGATGTTGTTGATATTGTTGGTGAGGTTGATGGAAGAAGTAGGAGAAGGCGAAGCATACAAGTCAAAGTGGAAGACACTAAAGTTGGCTAAGTCATTTTCACGCTGGGCGTCGAATGGTTTCGACGTCAGCAAAGTCAGTGAGTGCAACCAACAAAACAATAATAACAACAACAACAACACCAGCAACAATAATAGTAGTTAAATAAGGCGTTGAATATAAACAACAACAAAAAGAAGCAAACATAAAAAGAAAAAGGCAATGACAACAAACACGAACAAAGTCAGTTGTTAGTTGTTAGTGGCACCTAGGAATAACAACAAAAAAAAAAAAAAACAAAAACAGAAGATAAATACCAAATAAACTAAAATAAAAGTAACTAAAGTTAAATTGACGAAGCATTTTTAATTTCTACATTTCTTTTACAATAGATACTTTTGTTATTATTTCTATTGTTTTCATTCGGTTAACAAAGAATTTCATTGTTTAAAACACAAAAAAAAAAAAAAATAATTAAAGAAATGAAGATGTGACATGTGTGGAAACAAGAAGGAATAAAAAGTGAAAGCCATCAAAACTGGGAGAAAAAAACAAACACTCACCGTTACATACTCATAAAAAATTATAAATAAAAATAATAAACAAAAAATACAATTAAAAATAATAATAAAAAATAATAACAATAATTTAATAAAATAAAATATAATCAAGAAATATTGCAATAAAATAAATATAAAAAAAAATAATAGGTAATAAAAAAAAGCAAATAATATATAAAAATACAAAAATTTAAACAAAATTCCAATCAAAAATATAAATAAAAAAATAATAAACAAAATTGTATTTAAATAATAAAAAAAATATATATTTTGCAATAAAATAAATATAAAAAAATAAAAAAATTTCAAACACAAATAATAAAGAAAATTCTATAAAAAGAAAAATTATAAATTATAAAAAAAAAAAATTTAAATAAAATGTAATAAAAAATAATAAAGAAAATTGTATAAAAAGAAAAATAATAAATTATTTAAAAATATTAAAATAAAAGAAAATAATAAGTAAAATTATACTAAAATTAAAAAAATAAATATTATAAATACTATAAAATATATAAATAAATGAAAATAATAAACAAAATTAAATTTAAATATTTCATTTATTTAATCCCCATAAAATTACAATTGATTTTAAATATTGTCTTAAGGTTTCTTATTACAGAGTTTAGCTTGTATTTCAATAGCTGTCACAAAAACAGGACTGTTCGACCGCAAAAAATCGGGAAAAAGGGACAAAAGATTTAAAAAAAAAGACAGAAAACAGGACAAAATTTATTACCCTATTATTTTTATTTTTTGTAATTTTTATCTTATAAATTTAATTTTATTAATTAAATTTCTTTTTTTCTCTTAAATTTTTTAACGTCAAATCAACCAAAAGGTTTTGAAACATTAGTAACATTATTTCGGGAATAAGCACTTGAGCTTCCTGTTGGGGAGGTCGTTGGGGTGAAGTCGTTTTAACCGTTGTGGAGTTCTGTTGTGTATTAGGGCCCTTGTTAGGGGGTTGGGGTGTAGGATCTTTATAACGGCTGCTGAAGAAATTTATTTGGTCAAGAATCGTTAGATGAGTTTTATTGACTCATCTATCAGGTCATAATCCTCTTTATCTGTGGCACTACTGTAGGAGGCATTAGTGCAAATCATATCTAAATATTTAACTTCATATGTGTTACAGCTCGCGCTGTCCCGTCGCCATCCAAATCTAATTAGATAAAATTGCGTTTAACGTTTGTGTTTGAATGAGGTTTGGCAATTTAGTTTTTATTAAAGTTACTTGGAAAAGGCAACAAATTCAAGGCAAATTCTGAGTCCTGGTAATTAATAGCCTCGGCCCCAAACTTAACAGTATCTGCAATAGTTTGCCACTTTTAATATATTATTGATTTCTATGCTAACTTTAAATAGCTCCAAATAATTTTAACTATTGGCTCTATGTACATCTGTAAAATGTTTTCTACTGAAAACGAATATATGTTTTTTTAAAATTCGAAAGTTTTCCGGCAACCTAATATATCATTATGAAATTATATCAATATATTTAAAATTGAAATTTTCATACCGTTGTTTTAGTGCCATCTGTGCAATTCAGATGAATGGCTGCATTATCGTTGAGCTTATAATGAATACTGATTATTTGCGACTACGATTGAGTACAACATTAGTGGTGGTAAAAACGATGTCGTAATTTTGAATTTTAGTAAAATAATTAAATAATACATTAAAACTAAAAAAGGATAGATTTCCGGATAGGGGATGTTTGACATTTTTTTCCGCATAGGTCAGTTGAAAAAAGAACAGATCTATCAGGAAACAGATAAAAAGGGCATCACTGTTGTATTTACAAAAGCTTTCAGCTGAAAGAGGAACCCCGGCCGACACAATCGACCACATTCTAGAAAAAGCATTTAATTTTTAAATGGGCTAATACAATAACTTCTCTATGAACAGTGTTCTTTGCGAAAACTCTATAACACGAACTTCACTTAACCAATGAGAACAGAAAAGAGAGGCACAGAAACCTCTCTATTCTCCCATTCTACTGCATTCACAACATCAACTGCTGTGTGTTGTTATTGTTAGAAAGCGGTTATCTTTAACACATATTCTTACCTAAACCACTAAACCAATTTTGATAAAATTGAGATTGTACACATCTTGCAGAGAATACCTTTCAATTGGTATTTCACAAATTTAATGTTTGCCGTTTAATTATATTGATTAAATAGGTTTAATGGAGAAAACAATATTTATTGACATAGGAAAAAAGGGAGCTAGAAAAACCTTTATTTATATAAAACATAAGCTAGGACACTTACAACTAAGAGGCTGGGTCTATGTCGGACTAACCTAAGGAGGCTAGATCTAAGAGGCACCAGTACATCACATTAATTGAATATAAGAATTTAATAACGGGTGTTGAAATTAGATTTTATGATAAAGATTTTCTCTTTAATAATTTAAGCATCGGCTAAATCATGCAAACAAGTTGTTGAATAATGGAATGGTAAATTTAGGATCATTTTGAGTATTTTATTTTGTGACGTCTGAATTTTTCTTTATGTGACATTCGGTCCAGACTTCAGCTGCATACAACATGTTTGGGATAAAATTAGGTTTAAAAATTAACATTTTATTATGAGTGTATAAATGCGACTTGCGGTTTATCAAGGTTTTAGAGTATACAGATAGTTTGACTGTTTTTGAACTGAAATTTAGTTTTTTGTGTCTAAGTGTAGGCCAAGATATTTGATGTGATTCTCTCATGGAATAATATCATTGTGTGTTTGGTAAGAAACGGGCTTTAAGCTTTCGGGAGAGGTATATTGCCTTAGTTTTATTTCCACACAATTGGAATTGCCATTTATCAAACTACACTGCTAATTCATTTAAGGCAATTTGAAGATTATTTTTAATATCGTTAAATATCGCTATATATTGCAGAATCGTCAGCAAAAATTCAGTATACAGTGTAAACTCCATATAACGTTACTCAATTTAATGAAAAACTCCCTAAAACGTCCGTACAATGCTTTTCTTCTCTATAAGAATCCCTTAAGAGTCGTTGTATAGAGTTTTTAGACAATATATTACAATAAAATAAAAATAAAATAAATACAAAAAATAATAATAAAAAAAATTTATATATACAAATAATAAACAAAATTGTATTACAATTAAAATAATACATTATTAAAAAATATTGGAATAAAATAAAAATAATAAAACAAAATTTCTGCAAAATTCCAATAAACAAAATTGCATGAAAATAAAATAAAAAATATAGATTAAAATAAAAAAAAGAAATATATATATATACATATATATAGACCCGGCCTTGCGTCACTTTGGCTCAATTGTCATCCGTTGAATTAATATTATATATATATATGTATATATATTTTTAATATAGAAATCGAAACATGGCGCAATCTATTGGTTGCTTTTCCAACCTGGATATCGTAAATGTTGAAGTGTTGGTGCATACAAATTTTTGGAACTTGCAAAAAAACATGTAATTTAAAATATTTAACTCATTAATCGAGATAAAAACTATCCCATCTTTCAAGTTGGACCAAATTACATAGATATAAAAAATTTCATCAAGATCGGTTCAGTAGTTTCGGAGTCCATAAGTAACAAACTCTGTGACAATAAATTAGAAATAAAAAAAAATATTGAAATAAAATTCAAAATAAAAAAACAAAAATTGAAACAACAAAGAAAGAAATACTTACATATATAATAAATAATGACGCAGCCTTCTTCGATGATTTTGTGCAATGTGCCGGCGCAACATTTTAGTATAAAAACACCAATGAAATCGATGATGATGATGACAACAACAACTCCATTAATAACAACAACAACAACAACCATAATAACAAATCCAAAATATCAGCAAAACCAGCAACATCATCATCAGCAGCAGCAACAACAAGGAGTAGGATTTGGAGTAGTTGGAAAATTAGAATTAGAAAAAGAAAGTGGAGAAGGCGAAGAAAGATTAGAACGTTTACCCTGTGGCATTGTATATACATGGAACTGTGCTGGTGAGCCATTTGCAATTGAATGTGCCCTTTGCGAGGAGCGTCCATTGTGTACACTGAATGAATTTGCTGAACATATGGAGATATGGCACAGTGATTGGCATAGTGAAAGTAGCTGTGGAAGTGCTCAAAGTGAATCCTCATCGGATGATGAGGATGATAATGATGGTCATGATGATGAAATGAAAACAATTCAAGTTGAGAGTGTAGAAGAATTTGTAGATGTTCATGATGAAATCATGCAAGAAGTTTTAAATGAATTAACAGAAACTGGAGAACTTGGTATAACTGTAACAGCAGACCCACAAAAAATATTATATGACGAAGAGAATGTGGGAAATGTTGATGAACTAATGGAGAAAAATGTTGATGTTGATGATGATATTGATCTTGATCTTGAAACCTATAATGATATACAGACAAAGGATGATCTTTTGGATGAAAAGAAAAATGAAAATGAGCATGGAAATTTGGAACATAATATGATGATGATGGTGATTGAACAGAACTCAATAGTGGAAAAGAATTTAACCGAATCAAACTCCGAACTACCATCATCATCATCATTATCATTTGTGGGACAAGAAGATTTGTTAAAACTTGGAACAAAATTAGATAATGATAAACAGAATATCATTGAAACCATAACAGATCAGATCACACATTTATCAACAGAAGAACAGATTTTAACGAATCTTTTAGAATCTCTAGAAGAGGAAATTACATCCACTCATCCAACTAGTACAACAGATCATTATCAACAACAAGAACAACATGATACATTAGCACTAGAAAACAATTCAATAACATCAACAACACGATCAGCACAGATCAGTTTGAGCCAAAATCAAGTGATAATGACAACAGAGGAATATACCAAAAATCTACAATCCCAATCCCAACAGGAACATCAACATCCAGAACCATTCGAAGAGATTCATATGGAAAATATAAATATCAACAAGGATACTAAAGAAATCGAACAGGAAGAAGAAGGACAACAGCAACAGCAGGCTAATACTGGCTATGATAGTACAGAAATACGAGATCTACGGACACTCAGTCCAATTGAGCAAATTAAATATGGCATGAATGTAAGTTAAGTTCCATTAATTGTAATTTGTATAATTAATGTATTATAGTTTCAATCCAATATTATTATCATCAGGAACCCCTACCAACTGAAAAGAAACTAACAGCAAAACATGTTAGTCGTTTGATTGAGCTTTATAAAGAACAACCACGTCTCTGGAATCAGAGTCACCCGGAATTTCGTGATACAGAATTGTGTCGTCAATCGTGGCAGATAATTACTGATAAATGGAATGAGCATTGTCAACGTCAATTCACTATAACCGAAATCCGTATACGCATCTCGACATTATGCCAACGTTTTATGAAGCAACGTGAACGACTCGAGGCCGAGGGAGAACTTGATGAATGTATCAAATTTGCCCATTACGAAAGTCTCACATTTCTGGTAGAACAACAAACTTTGCAAAATCGTCGTGAGATCTTTGAGAGTGAAAATCGAAAATTAATTGAAATCTATAGACAATATCCAGTGCTGTGGCACACAGCCCACAGAAATACACGTTGTCCAATGGAACGCAATGAAGCCTATCTGGCAATTAGTAGTGCCCTGCAATCGTTTGGCATTAAATTGACTACATTTGGAGTTCAGAGACGTTTGCAATCCTTAAGGAAATGTTATCGTTTGGAAAAAATACGATATTTGCATGATTTGGTTGAAGCAAGGGAAGGCAATGAAACTAAGATGAAGGCATTGGAGGATTTCGAAAGTGATTTTAAACATTATTGGGAAATGGAATTTCTACACAAACACATTGATCCATATGTGTGTTCGGGTTGTGGCAAGATTTCTGAGAATTTGGTTACACATCGTGAGCATATAAATAATTTGAATCAAGGTTGTTGGCAGGCAAATGGTGATTTTGATCTTGTCGATGAGGAAGAAATTACACAAATTTCAAAAGTTAGAAAAGATCTACTGACAATAACATCAGCAGCGGCAGCAACAGCAACGGCAACAGATACAGATGCTTCAGAATTAGTCAACCCAATTGCAACCACAATTATGCAACCGAAGACTGAACGACGAGGCCATGAGAATTCTTTGAATGATGATGTAAGTTCACATGAGACAATGTTGAGAAATAATACTCTGACAATATACCATAAGATTTCTATTGTTTCTTATGTTCACATGTAATGTGACAAAGTACTAATTACATTATCATAATGTCATTGTTTTGACCCATTAAGAATATATTACCATACTTACATATAACATATGCTGCACCATGTATGTACACATAATGTTCCAGTTAGAGTTCCCCGTTTACAGGAAGTTGTAGAACACACCAGCTTAGACCAAAATGCAGTGCTGATTTAAACAGAAAGCTGAGTAGGCTGGAGCGTAGGGCGGCAGATTTTAGGGGCGGCAAATTTGTGGCCAAAATTTTTGATAGTGAAAAGCTACTCGTCTGTCCGAAAAAGTGCCGAGCAAAAAAAAAAAAACCAAGCACATTTACGTCGCTTGCATTCCTTACTTGTTGCCCGAATTATACAAATGTGTTTAACAATGCGACTGATTGTCAATTCTTCTTTCTCGACAGACCTTGTTTGCTGTTTTTCGTACAACGATCCCGAGATGTGCAGTGAAGACAATAATCGGATTCATGAACGTTTAAAAAAAAAAATATGAGCGTACTTCTCTCTATCGCTGTCAAGTGTATCGCTCTCAAGTGAGAACGACAACGTTATACATTAGAGCAATGGGGGAGTAAAACACGGTGCAGGGATTTATTGCGGACATACCAGGGGCTTTCACAATTGTGCTTAGAGTTTAATTTTGTATTAAAAATAATCAAGAAACTGAAGCAACGATCTCCTAGTTCACAATCATACTAATTACAAGAAAAAGGCGGTGTAATTAGGAATCGAATTGTAGAGTTCGGTAGGGGCGGCAAAATTTGAATAGGCTACTTGTGGCAAATGTGTCATATATCCACATTTAAACCTGTGATAGAAATTATATTTCAAGTAGAATATATTTCCATTTCTTACAAAACTTCAAATTGCAACTTTGAAATAAAAAATTGAGAGATCAATAAATGTTAGGGGCCCTCATGCCCATGGTCCCACATTAGTCAAAACAATTCACTGCTTTTAGATTACCGGAAATGTGGGAACATATACACCTAGTCAATGTGGACTATTGCGACAACCCCCATAATAACTGTTCCTCCGAGATTTTGGTATTCATCAAGAATTCCAAAACTGTTTTTGGAGGTAAGTTTTTCAGGTTAATATGTAAATGTTAGGGGCCCTGATGCACAAGGTCTCACACTAGTTAAAATGCCTCACTGCCTTTTGATTACAGGAAAGGTGGGAACTAATACACCTTGCCACTATTATGACAACCCCCATAATTACAGTTCTTCCAAAATTCTGATATTCATTAAGAATTCCAAAACTTTATTTGGTGGTAAGCCCTTCACTGCTTTTAAGTAAAATTCGTATTCTTGGTCATTATGATATGTATATATTGTTCTGATGATTTGAAATTGAATGTGAAATTATATTAAACTAGCGTTACCCGGCACGCATTGCTATGTTCCCGACATGATGTTATTGGATGTTATCCAGTAAGCTGTCAATATGACAGCGTGTCAATTCAATCTTTTCTTCGTTAGAAATAGTATATTAGTATGTTTATATTATTATCGGTTCAACAGTTTAGAAGGTGATATCTGCAGTGCCATCTAGTGGTGAGTTATAATAAATTGGATAGTGAGGGAACATGTTTCGGGTTCGAATACCTATGTGTACTGATTTTCAAGGAAATCGGTTTAACGGTGTAGAAGGTGATCTCTGCAGCGCCATCTAGTAGCAACTTACAACAAAGTGGATAGCATAAAAACTTTCTCCATAAAAAAATACACGTATGTGCCAACTTTTATAGTGATCGGTGAAATGGTGTGTGAGTTTAGCACAGTCAAACAATTTTTTTTATTCCATTTTTATATATAGAGATTAGAACGATTAATATATAGGTTCAAAAAGATAATTGGGATCCAACACTATAGAAAATGGATGTCAAATTTGATTAGATTAGATGGGGGAAAGACGAAAGATAGTCATATAATTACTGCAGACTCGATTCGGCCTATTGTGACACATCGAAATTGATTTTTTCTATGGAAAACATTTCTGTAACTCCCTAGTACTAGCTAATTGTAGAGAGATTGTAATAAAAATCATATAATATATATGTATACTGGAAATATATACCGATTTTAACTTATGTAATGAACTTTTCTTGTTTTTTATCCGAACTTTTTTCAAGTCTAAAACTACTAACACAGAAAAAGATGAGTTAAACGCTGAGAATTCCCCATCAGATACCGAGTTAATTGTCAAAGTTGAGTGTGCTCAATTCTCATACAATCTACGCTTGCGTTCCCATGAGCAGCAACAGCAACAAAAACCAGCGGATCAATCAATTATCGAAAATGAAAACATCCAAAAGTCCAAAACTTTAAAAGATTCCTCTGGTGCTATTGACGATGATGATGATGAAGTTGATGTTGATAATGATAATGAGACAGTAGCAACAAATTTAGTTGCTCGCAAAGATCGCCTTAGTGTTCAACATACTCATGATCTAATTGCTCTCTATAAGGGACAGCCAACACTATGGGATCCCAATCATTTGGACTATCACTCACGCAAGCAACGTCACCAGGCATGGCAAGCACTTGCCAATCAATTGAATGAAATCAGTCAGATGCAATATACTTGGCAGCAATTGCATCGTAAACTCACTGACTACACCAAGTACTATCGGCGCGAGAAGCAAAGATTGGAGAATACAAAAGGCAGTTGTACCAAATGGTGTTTCTATGATGATTTTCAATTTTTAGATGATGTTGTAAGTGTTGTGTAGGTGTTGATTACTCATTAATTTTTTCGGGTGTTTTTGTTTTTTAGCTCATCATTAATATTGAATTGCAAAAGACTCTACAACAGCGTGATAATAATTTGAAAATCATTGAAGTATATAAAGCACATCCGCAACTTTGGTGCACTGATCATCCGGACTATTCGAAACGCAAACAACGTCAACGACATACTGAGTCCATGTGTACACGTCTCCAGGAAGAGTGCAACATACACATAACCTCAGAAAGACTTAAATCACGTCTAATTGAATTTCGTTTTCAATATCGTCAAGAGAAGGAGCAACGCCTAAAGGTCTTACGTGAACAGAAGGATGACAAGACAACTAGACCCTGGGAGGCTACCTATGAATACTATGATGTATTGAGTTTTTTGGAAAATCATGTCTCACCATTTGTTTGTACACGTTGTGGCTCGAATTTTAAACGACGCACTGATTACTTGCAACACGAACGTAAAGCTCATGGTGATGATGATGATGTGGTTATGCGTAGACGACGTACCGCCAACAAATCTGATCACAATACTCTGGAACACATCTGTCATATATGCGGTCTAACATTCTCGATGCGTAACAATCTCTTGGCTCATCTAAGGCGGCACATGGGTCAACGGAATTTCGCTTGTACCACATGCCCTAAGAAATTCTTTAATTCCACATCATTGATTGTTCACATGCGTAGTCACACTAAGGAAACACCTTATGTCTGTGAGCATTGTGCTCGTGGCTTTGTTAATGCCAGCAAATTGAATCAGCATGTGAAACGTCATCGCAATCAACGTGACTATCCATGCAATCGTTGCGATAAAGCTTTCTACACGGCCTTCGAACGCGATCGTCACGTTCGCTGTCATTTAAATATACGCGATAAAGTGTGTCCCATCTGTGGACGTGCCTTTGTTGTGGGCTCTGCATATTATTCACATCTCAATCTGCATCGGGATAGCAAGCGTTATGCATGTGAACAATGTGGCAAACTTTTTGCTCAATATGCCGGTCTCTATAAACATCGTAAGCGTTGCACTGTCACCGATATAGTAACCAGAGAATAGAAATGAAATTGGATAAGTTAAAGTTTCTTTAATAGATTTATTAGTGCAATTTTTATTGTTGTGTTTTTTTTTTCTATTTTATTATGGTATTGTATTAGTATAGAGACAAGGAACAGTTCGATGTGATCCTCTTTTTTATTCATAAAAAATATGGTTAAAGGGATAAATAACACTTTCCCAACGTGGTTCTCATTTACATACTTACATACATACATAGATACATATTTATATCATTTTATGCATATAAGTACATACATAAGTACTATAGTATACAGTAGTATTTTTTGGCATTTTGTTATACAATAAAATTTTGTAATAATAAAATATAATACTTTTAATAAATTTTGTGTTCGGCTGGATTGCAATTATCTTGGTAAGTCAGCTCAGTATAAATCGGTAAGGTCTCCAATGTCACTAAGATAGTGTCGAAGTCTAATGGCCAAGCTGAAGCTAAGAAAACTCCAAAACAGGTATTATGGCTTAGAGCACAGCCTATGTAGAAAGCCCAATAAGATGGGACTAGACCAGCTGGTCCACTGTGCTAACGTGGTCCTAAGATGTTATAAGGAAGTCTCATTGCTCATTATTATCAACAGGTGGAGGTCATTCTGTTGGGTAACTAAAGCATTTGCAAATGCCAATCCGATTTATAGTTACTACTGTCTAGAGTATGGCCAATTAAAACTAGAAAGAAGGTTATCATTGGCTGTGCCAAAGATATAATACTCTTCCAGCTCTTCTGGGTTGCATCCAGCCGAACGGCGACAAATGCCATATATCAGATATTCTCCCTTTCTTAGCATAACTATATCCTCTCTGCCACAGTCGTCTCATCGAGCTGATCAAAAATATATATACTTTATATGGTCTGCGATGTCTCACTTCTGTTTGTTACAAACTTCATGACAAACTTATGATACTATTCACTCCCGTGAAGAGTATAAAAACTATGTCATTCTTGTATCGTCTGATATAATTTTGGATATGCCCTGGGGGGAACAAGGCTCCTCATCATAGGAGTGTGCTTTCATGTGTGAGGCCAACAAATACTGCTTTGCAATCAGTTTATAATGATAGTGAACTGATCAACTTTGGTCATTTGAAACCAAATCACTGTCACTGAAGGAGTGTTACAGAGTTTATATGAGATCAAAGTAATCTTCATACACACATAGGAAGGAATTCATTTCACTTTTTTATGGTTGGTAGTTTCATAAAGCTTCTTATTCTTTTAGTCTGTTTACTTTCATTCCCTAGATTGACTTGCATTTTGATATTAAATTAAATTCTTTTTGGATTTGCTTATGTTGTGCCCTGATAATGTAGTATTCTTCCCAAAACTTTATTATGGAACATTTATCATTGGTTTCATACAAAACCTTAAAAACAAAAAAAAGTTTAAAATGGATTGCTTCAGAGCTTTTTGTCTGTTTTGTGGAAAGAGACTATCATTCTATTTGGAATAATAAGGAGAGCATAAAATGATTGATAAAGTTTGGTAGAATTTGTTCATTTCTGTGTTTCCTTCTATTATCTAAATTATTATAATTAGGTAAAAAAAAAGGAAAAAAAAAATGTTATTATAAAATATGTAATTTTATGAATAATTCTACTTAGATGCTTATGCTTATATCCTTTATTTATGAGATTGTTCCCTAGTGAGTGTGTGTGTTTATTCACTTTAAACTGATGCATAAATTAGTACGGCAGAATTTCATAAAATTCCCATAATGTTATTAATCTTTTTTCAAAGCAGCAAATCGCTTCAATTGTCGTAATCTATAGACATCATTTGGCGGTGGAGCTGTTGTGTTCACATCTTCGTCGCTATCATCATTGCCGGGCAACATTCGCCTGCGACGCGAATTTGCATTATGTTGCATGCGTGCCGTACAAACACTTGTATCAACAATCCAGTGTACAGATTTTGCCATATCGAATAGTTTCACATTACAACCATTATCGCCACTGGGCAGAGGTGCAACTGTGTTTTTGAACAAAAAATATGTACATAAATGCGTGTGTTAATAAAGCAACAATATAATTAATTGGGCCATACTACTTACCTTCTGGTAAATTGAGACGCATGAATATGTCAAAAAGCAATTCTATAGAAACAAATGGACCACGAAATGATACTGGTGGCGGCAATTGAGAACAAAGACCAGCCAATGCTGGTGGTTGTGGAAATGTGCCACCGGCCAATGGATGTGCACCGGGAAAAGCATTCGTACGTGGTTTATAAGGAATCATTTGAGAGAAATCCGGTCTTGGCAATTGAACAACCTTTTCACCTTCGCCATCATCATCATTACCACCACCCATACCATTACCACTGCCAGAATTACCAAATTTATTAGCAATAATACCAATGTTCTGGAAACAAAAAGACAAAACAAATTTGTACACAAATTACAAAAGGAAATTCAAAATGTAAGTAAGTAAGTAAGTACCTCAGCATAGCCAATGGATTTAAGTTCAGTAGTTGTGCAAGGATATAAATCAAGGAATTTATAACGATCCACAAGTTGTGCAGTCTCTTTGCCCTCATATTCTTTTAACTGGAAAATGTTGCAAAATTAATTATATTAAATTTCAATCAATCAAAATTTCAATGCTTACAGTTTCAAAAATCGCACTGCGTCTACGTTCAACTTTGACTATACTCGATAGATCACCAATATTGGATTCGAATTCCAAAAAACGATTCCACACCTCAACACTTTTATGCGGTGACAAGCCACCAGAGGAGAGAACACGTTCGAATAACACTCGCGTATTGTTATCCTCATTCAAATGTGATAAATAATCAATATAGCACATAACATATTCAGGACTGCCACCATAACGTTTCAGACCTAATTCAAAAATACGAAATGCAATCTCTTTATCCTTGGAACAATAGTATTCCATAAGTGCAGCAGCTACAAATATATGATAACGTGAACGTACATCTTCGCGTGCCTTTTTAAAAATCGCTCTTGCCGATTTAATGCCTTCAGCACGTCTTGCAAATTTCATATATTGTACATAGACCTAGAAATAATATAAAATAGATTATACATATAATAATATAATAAATTATTGTTACATACCAATGTTGGATCAATGTCTGGTATTGCTATCAATTTATTGTACATCGAATGGACTTTTTCATATTTGAGTCGGCCTTCTTCAAAATCAGCAAATGCAAAATACAATAATGGATTACGATTGAGGACACCATTAATCGAACGTTCCAAAATATTTGCACATTCATCGGCAAAAATTTTGGCTGCTTGTACATCCTATATTTACATATGTATATAAAGAGAGAATACAAAAAAAAAATAAAAAATCACAATACCAACAAAACAAATAAATAAATCATCATCATGACATTTTAAAGCAGCTTAAAATTTAAAATAGTAAAAAAGACATGCGGCCAAACATAAATGCAACATTGAAATTGCACCTTAAACATTGATCATGATTGATTGATTGATATATGTATATAAATTTATTTAAATCAAATCCCAATCACATGAGTGCAAGTTCATTGTTACATTTAAGGGGCAACAATGATGATTTATGATGTCTATCATCATCATCATCATCATCATCATATAAATAAAATAAAACCACATAAATTTAATTTCGATTTTGCTTAATAATGTTGTCTGTATTGAGATTATAGTAGTAGTAGTAGTAGTAGTAGTAAGTAGTAGTAGTAGCATTATATCCATCATATCATCATTATACTTTTTGCATAAATCATTAAAATTGATAATCAATTGTATTGTGTTTAAATTGTTATTGTTATTGATTTTACAATTGTTTTTCTTGTATCTATTTGTAATGATAATGCTGATGATATTGCCATTGTTGTTGTAGTTGTTCTTGATGCTGTTGTTGTTGTTGGTGTTGTTGTTGTATGTTTTATGAAAATATCTGAAAAAAAATATTGTTGTAAACTTGTTTAGAATACGCACTCCTTTTTCTGTTAAACCACGTGCGCTCTGATCAAGATATTGTGCTGCTTGATGCCATACAGCTGGATGATGTGTTAATACAAGTAAACATTGTTCAGTTGCAAACATAACACGTCGCGTTACCATTGCTGTATCTTCGGTACGTAAAGGATTTGAACGTTCAAAGGCTATAAAACGTTTCCATAATTCAACTTGTTTGGTTTCCTCTTTGGTTAAAGTTGGAGGAACAGCTGGTAAATTACGATTTAAACCTTTTGTATGATATTCAAGTTCTTTAGCTACACGTCTTGCATTCATGTAATCTCTGCAAGAAATCATTTAATCATTAATTAATATCACTTTCACTATCACCACCACCACCATCACCATCACTTACTTGGAACGTTCTAAGCTCATTTTCTCTGATATTATGGGATTTATATTGTGCTCAAAGCCTATATAATCCTTCCATAAATGCTCTATGCCAATAATCGGTGTAATTACGGCCTTCTGATAGACTCGTCGCACAGCTGTTATCTTTTGATTCTCTGCATAACTGCCAACAGCTTCAACGCCACGCAAAAAATGTATATAATCTTGCCATATGCTAAACGAATGCAAATCCATGCCAATTTTCTCAAGAGCAAAATCATATGCCTGAGCCATTTTTTCTCTATAAAATCATAACATTAATATATTTCAATCAATTGAATAGGTGTGTATGTTGCTTACTTGTGTGTACTTAAACCAGATTTGGTGTCTTTAACATAATTCAAATACAATTTCCATAGATCAATATTCAATATTTTAACCAAACAACGTTGAAATAATTTCTCTACACGTTCATAGTTACGTGCTCTCATTTCCATTTCAATATAGATCTTCCAGTAGCGTGCTGTTGTTGGAAACACACTGACCAAGGATTCATACAAGCTGCGCACATCATGAATTGGTCGCATTTGGGCTTCTCGCAACAGAACTGACCATGATTCAATGTCATACGGCCGCATCTCAACAACTTGTTGGGCGCGAACAAGGCGCTCAAGGCCCCATTCCTATAACACATAAGAACATAATTGAAAATATAATAAATAAGCCAACAATTTCTCTGTCTTATCAACTATTGTTTATTTAGTTTTTCATTCAAACCAAAACACAATACACATTTCTCTTTACATATGCATGTTGTTATGTTTGTGTCACTTACAATATCCAATTTAATGACATCACGCGCTGTCATTTTGCTTAATTTCCTTTTTCTCTTATTTTCACACTTTTTCCGTTCAATGTTTTAACTTAAACAATACTTATATACATAACATTATTTATTTATAATTTTCAACGTAATATTCCAATTGTATTTCTATTAAAATTCAATATTTAATTCGATTTCCTTGATTAGTTTGCCAGCATCAAAGACTTCGGCGTGTTTCGCGCATTCTGATGCTTTCAGGGTGACCATATTCACGAAAAGTAGAATAAAATCAAAATCCCCAATATGATGAATCAAACAAACAATAACTGTGCAATAATTTATTATTATTTACAAATTAATTACATCCACTATTATTTAATAAATTTAATTTATTATTATTAATTAATTAAATGCATTTAATTTAATTTCAATCATGTCTTTAGTACATTTTTGTCATATATGTACATATGTGTATGTATGCATATCAATGAATTTTTTGTGTTTTATATTATTTCAGAGGAAATCAATTGTCAATCAATACTTTGATTAATAGTATATTTTTATGTCACCTTATGCAACTGTTCTTCATTGAAGGAATAAGTTTTTTATAAGTATATATATGTGTATACTCTTCCGGAGTATTGTGGTTTGATTTTTTAGACTTCTTTTCATGAGCCCCAAGCAAATGTCTGGTCTACATGAAGGCCAATTAACAACTTTGATAGTAAACCATGGGGCACCATCTTGCTATTAGATGAATTCATTCATGCGAAGCATTTGCATAGACTATAGACTATCAGTAATCAAACTAGTTTTGTTAGTAATTGTATTGGAAAGGATTTCTGTGGAAGGCTTCTTATTTCATTCGCTGCTGTCACTTTTAAAAATTATTGAACTCCTTATTCTCTTTGAAACGCAAGCGCCTACAATTATTTTGCACAGATATACCTACCACGCACACTTATGTGCTTCCTGATTCTTTTCGGCCATTCTATAGACAAAATTGAAATCGACATTTCTCGAATCTTGTGCACAAATATCTGGGTGCATGAATATGAGATGTTCGACCACGTTTATGTAATTTCTTATATTTATTCCAATAATTGTATGAATAAATTGTTGGTAGCCACGATTAGGCATTGGGATTAAACTGGATAATATCACGAAGAATAGGGCGCATATGGTAAAGATAATGGCTTCTTTAACAAATGTGACGAGCGGCCAATAGCCCCGATTCGAATCAAACATAAACGAAAAACACCAAACAAACATCTTCAAGAGCTTGGATATGGTAAGATTGGCATGAAGCAGTTACTTACTTCCATGGAATAGTTTGGATAATCCGTACTATTCAGATAATACATATGTATTTCTTGCAGGCTTTTAAAGTTTCCAATTTCTTCCATCGTTAGCTTTGAACCTACTTTATACATATTTATGTTGAAGTATATATAATTTCAGCTTAAAACTGTTCACTACGCAGTAAACACTATAAGACACAATTTATTTTTTTATTGAAATTATGTTTTAAAGAATTTTTTAATATTTTTACAAAATTTTCAACAGGCACAATTGCATATTTAACTGTCGACTCGCAGGTGCTATAAACAGGGTTGTACACCACTCCAAAAATCGGTGTGGGTCGAACTTGTATCGTTACAAGAACCACTTCATGGGTACCTGTGAATGCGGTTCGGTTCAATAATTTTGCACCACTGGATATATGTAAATCATATATGAGAAAACCTTAAACATATGTATTTTTTAACGTGAAAACGTTTTTAAAAAGGGGATATACATACATAGGTCAGAGTCTAACGCTCTTTCAAATTTGTACGGCTGTTACGGCTTGCCCTATTTGGCTGATTTTTCTTTTGTTGTTCCCGTTATATGTAAAACGTAGCGTTCGCTAGTGTAGCAATACTATCTGCCCCGACTTTTTAACAACTAGTGAGATATCCTAAGGTCCTCAATAATTTGTTTTAGTATACCAATTATTTGGTGTCCATTTGTAATTTCATGGTATAAAAAAAATACATAAATAAATATTTGTGAATGTTATGTTGATTTCATTTATTTGGAATTAATATATATACAATATTACCAGTAAATGATGGCAATAAATTAGAACAAAAATCATTAAAAATTATTCTAATTGTGAATGTAGAAATTGCTTCGTTTCGCAACTACTTTAGAGAGTATATGCATTTGATATAATGGCTTAAGGTGACCATTTCTTTAGCCACTAGCCATGCCAACTTGTTTCCAGTATGCAGCGAGCGCGCATCAAGTGTTTTTTTATTTCGAAATCGATTTTTCGGTATCCGCAGCAGAGCCAATTGGATGTTGTTGTTGCCGCCACTACTTTTGCACTCACATTTTCTCACTCACACTTTGTTGCTTGTACTCACTTGCTCAGTTTACTAAATTACTCACTCACTCAGTTATTGCCGCTCGCATACATAAGGCAAATGTAGTTTTTTCGGGCGGCCGCTTACAATAATTTGCAACGGGCACGCGGCATTCGGCTTTCGGCATTAATTTCGTAAAAGCGTCGCCGATTTGTTATTTTAATACAAACGTTTGTTTGTTTGTTTGTGTTTCTTTGAAAAAACTGAAGTGTGTTCAATTTCAAATTACGAATTCCGAATCATATTCAGATTCAGTTTCATTTCATTTATTACAAAATAGAAATAATAATAATTGACATTGCCAAAACGAGTGAGAGAGAACATACACATATGCATATGTATGAAAAATCGTCTGTCATATTGTCTGTCTGTATATAAACGCAGTTTTTTTAGTTATTGTTCTGCATTACGTGTGTTCGTTCGTGTGCGTGTACGTGTGAGTGTTTGTATATATTTTTATTTATTTGTGTAGCAGCAACATTGTACGTATGCATGTGTAAGCAAAATTACCACAAATATATTTTTTTGTTTTTTTTTTTTTTTTTTGATAAATTAAAAAAATTTAAAGGGAGTCCACGGTATAAATATGTATATATTTATTTATTTAAAAGAAAAATACACATGACCATAACTTGATGATGATTATTGTGATGATGATGATGATGATGAGTAATAATCAGTGTGGTGTGTGGTGGGCTGAAGAGAGTAAAGAGTGACAAACAAAAAGAAATTAAGAAATAAGTGTTTTGTGTTAAATATTTGAAAGACATGAGTAAGATTCGTCACCCAACTTAGATAAAATATTAAAGAAAGAAACGACAAACAACAACAAAAACAAGTTCAATACACAAAAGTGCTTCCTGTTACCCGAGCACGCCGCCAATTAACTCAAGCAACAACAACAACAACAACACAAATTAGTAAGTGTCTGTTGCTGCTGCTGCCGCTGCTGTTGGCATTCATTCTCTGTCAAAGTCCGTCGTCATCGACAATAACAACAATTTAGTTAGCATACATGATACAACAATAACAATAAAAGAAAAAAACACAAAATAAAATTTTAACATAACTTTGATAAATCAAATCTAAAACCGCTAACGTCGGCCACGGCCGCCCTCTTGCTAATGCTACTGCTGTCGCCGGCCTCGCCCGAGCCCTCTCCCGTTCCCTTCGCTCACTACACATACAAAATTGTTAAATTATGGTTATTATTGTTATTGCTGGTGATGGTGTTGGTGTTGTTTTTTGATGATGATAATAATGTTGTATGAGTGAACAAACACACACACACACACACACACGCACTTGCATATATATATATGTATATCAAATCAAAGTAAAAAATATACATATCTTTTAATAAAAGGAAATTAAATTAAAAAAGAAACATCAACTAACAACAACAAAATACAATAGAAATAACTAAATAGATCCAGCGAGAAATAACTAATCACAACAACACCAACAAAGAGACGAACGAGCGAGCATTTCATTTTAAAACTACGCTCTACGCTCGCTGCCGCACTCACTGACTTATCATCATATGTACAACAACAAAACAAATTACAGCAAGAGATCGAGTTTGCAAAAAGAGAGAGGGATTGAGTGAGAGAGTTTTAAGTAAAACTTGAAATGCTCACCACCAACCACACAAGTACAAAGAGAATGCTAGTGCGAGTATGTGGCTCTACAGATCTCTCTCTCTCTCTCTCTCTCTCTTTGTGTAGCACGCGAAGCTATTTTGTTGTATGCAAAATAAAACACTTGATACTTATTTATTTTTTTAACAGTTGTAATACATATTTTATTCTCAAGTTGTTCGCTTGCTCGTCGGCCCCCTTCACTCTTCGTTTACTATTTCTTGATCATTATTGTGTTTTTTATTTTTTGGGGTGAGAAAAGATAACATTATTTTAAATGCCAAAACTCGTTTAAACAAACTGCAACAGCAAAAAAATATAGAAAAAAAAAATCAAATAAAAACGAAATTTAATAACTTTACTAACATTCTCAAACAGCCACAACAACAACAACAATATAACTTTCCTTGGTGATTGAGTCTATGTAATAGAAGAATCCGACTTTGTCGGTCAAGGATCCATCGATTCCCCCAAATTTTCATCCACGGCTGTAACAATAACCGAGTGTACAACAATTACTACAACAAAACAATGGCTCGTGGTTTTGATCATCTGTTTAAACTACTAATTATCGGAGATAGTGGTAAGTGAAATTTTTGTGATTTTATATTGTACTCATTATTTGTCCATGCTAGGAGAAATATGTAATAAAAAAAAAAGAGATCTACTCATGTACCAGAATGAGTGAGTAACCTGACCCTGTATATGTACATATACATATGTATGTATGTATGATGAGCAGTATCATGTCAGTCATGTGAGCGTCGTGAGAAATTATTGAAGAGAGAATAAAATAATATGGTACAATATGCGATTGGTTGTACAATTTCATTTTGCTTGTTGTCGGGGAAGGGTCATGGCTCGATTGTATTGATCTTTGGTTGTACGATTAATCGCATAATATCTGGGCTGCATTAGATAGACTGCTGATGCTTAGAGAGCAAACAATGAAATTCATAGTGCAATGCAAAGGAATCGAAAAAAGTGCCGGCGGTGGTGCACTGATTAGGAACAGAGCATATTAATTATGTGATGATAAATGGACACTCACAAGATATCATATCTTTCAACTAAGAGAGATCTATGTGATCTATTGTACAATGGCATTTTGCTTGTTGACTTTATCAACATGAGCGGGAAACGGTCATGGCTCAATGGTATGAAAAATCAAAAAGTTTTGATCTTTGATTGTACAATGATGAGTCGCATAATGTATGGGCCGCATAAAATCGCACCAAGTACTAATGATGAGAAAGATGTGACCTCCTTTGCTAGCTCGACAGGCTGTTAAAAATTGTACCCAAATTTTGAATAACTTTTTCTCATTATGATTGTTCAAATAGTGATATTTGCTATAGATGTTGTTGTTGTGTTTGAGGTGTTGAACAGTTTGAAGATTATTCAAGAAACCTATAAGAAACAGTCTAATGGTATTAAGTCGTATGATCTTGATGGCCAATTCATGTATTTTATTCGAGAAATTTGTCAAATATTAGACTTGTCTATCAAAAGATCGATTGATTCCGTTTCTGTGTGGCATGTTGTACCTTTATTCCTATATCACCTAAATAAGGGCAGTCCAACATAAAAAAACAAGGCTTCCCCAGTGCACTTGACCGGCAAGCAAGCACTGAGCAGCGGGCGGTATTGGACCGCAGGTTGGACAGCCCTGTCCTATGTAAAGGATTGATCTGTATGACGAAACACTTTTATCTATTAAACCAAATCCGGAATCTGGTACAATTTTATTTCCTATAAAGAAACATAAAATATGGAATTGAATTTTCTTTATTTTTTAAATACTTGTTACATAGATATATATATGTATGATTAGAATACAAAGAATTTGAATGCTTAGAAATATCCAATGGTTATCCAAAATTTAACATCATAAGAACCACTCGACGAACTCTAAAAAAATCTATATAAGCCATGGCTGTCTAAACTGAGGGCCGCATGTGGCTCAAGTGAAGTCTGCGTGCATAACAAAGAAGAAACAGAAATTTCTTTGGGCCGATGCTCTGCAATGTTTTTTTTTTTTTTTGCACACTGAGGACCCAACTTAATGCGCATTCTTCTAAAGGTTGGACATATTTACATACTATGTTAAAGGTACAATAAAATTGGAAAATCTATACCTGTGATTCTATATAATGACCTGACCTCATAACTAAATTGTTTCATAAAGATTTGACTTGAGGTACCCAAAAAATTAAGTTTCTTTTCATTTTCATTCAGTGAAATAAAGAACATTCTGATTTGTATACAATTTGATATGAACAAACATCATTCATTATAGGGCGCATTCAGTTTTATTGAAATAAATATTTTTCTTGTTACACACAATACAATAATTTGGGTGACCGAAATCACCAGACCGACATAATTAGCATAGCCAAGGACTACTTATCTATCTATCTATCTGTCTGTCTATTTCATATGTACATACATCAGTATATAAATATAATCAAGCACATGATACATTAGATATAATCTGAAAAAAATTAGTGTTAGTTTATAGATAGATTCAAACGTACTCCACCTCCAGATCCACTTATACATATTCTTTTTTAGAATTGCATTTAGTTTTTTTTTTTATTTTTTGCTTATGTGCCTGATGATGAGAATAAAAATTTATTTTTAAAATAAATTTTTCCCGGTTTTATAGCTAAAATTATTAGAATAATACACTGTGGTGTATTTGGGCTAAATTCCAATTGAAATATGGCAGAACTGATGTGATGCACAAGCAACTTTACTTTCCTAAATTTTATTTTAAGTACATACAAGTGTGAATTTTGTTGTAATTGTTATGTTTTGTGATATTGGTGGGCCTCATTTAAGACGGAGGTTACGTTCCTGGAAAACAGCGTGCAATGCAGGACTAGAAGCCTGGCCAAAAAATGGAGTTATTTTCCTAAATTTCTAACCACATGCTTTAGCGGTTCATCCATATCTTTTTTCGAAAAAAATCCGTCATATTTGATTGCTTCAAATCTTCATGGTATCACTAAAGAGTATAAAACATATAGTAGAGCAGACAACTTGGGCTTAAAAATTAAAAAGTACACCACTTAAATTAAACGCTCTGTCCAGTCTATATACTACTTTAATAGTCTTTGGTAGCACTCGACATTTTTCAAACTCTCTTTCAAATTTGACACATTTTTCAATGGGTGGATCTGAGTTTATGAAAAAAAAACATTTCAAAGCTTTTGACTAATTCCAAAGCTTGTTGAAGCTTTCCCAGAGTTAAGCGTTCTATAGCCTCAATATCTTCGGAACTATCCTTGGCAGTTTTTCGAATTTTTTTTTCCATCATTCATAGCAATTTCAATTAATAATCTTTATCTGCCAACAACTCTTGAATATCCTCGACAGCCATCACCTTCAATTGAATGAGCAAGATTTAAAATTTTATCTGGTCCACTTTCTGGCAGCCATATTTTCCTCCAACATCCATTTGACAACTTAAGCTATTAAGATATTGAATGATAATTTTACGAAATGAATGCAGTCTTTAATAGAAAATTACTGCCAAGCACTTATTACATCAAAAGAATCCGTTTCGGTTATGTCCAAAATCCATCGTAAAGAACGTCTAATACTTATATATAGTAAGTTTTGAAAGTATAAATTACACCCTGATCTATAGCCTGCAGTACATAGTGATGTTGTATTAGGTGGAAGAAATTTTACTTTTACATTAGGATGGTTTAAATATTGTGGATGACGTGGAGCATTATACAATAATTTGTGTTTATATAATAGTTTCCAACTTTCTGTACGAAACAATTAAAGAACCAGTCTCTAAATACACCTTTATATAAGAGCATAGACTTCACCATAAATTCTCTTATTATTCGATGTTTGGAGACCTTAAATTCAGGTGCTGTTTTTTCTGTCCATTCACATTTTTATTGAACACAACAAATCGAAAAAGAGAAAAAACATTTCCCAACCGTGTTAGAGCGAAAATTTAAGCGTGTTAAACAAAAAAATAGTATAAAATTTGTCACCGTGTTAGACCAAGGTAGTGTTGAATGAAAACGTGTTAAACGAGGCCCACGTGTACTACATTAAACTAGCAAGTTCCATGAAGTACTTTATATAAAAATAATGTGATGATGATGTTATGATGAGATGAGATGTCTTTGTCTTGTTTCAAACTAAAATTTCTTAGAGAGCAGAGACTTTTTAATGCTTTGCTAGTATATTGTAGTTGGAGTTCTCCATTTACTGGAAGAGTAGTCGCCATAAAGGCAAATTTGGATGGGATAATGTATATTTGTTTTTGCTTCCAACCATATAAATTGAAATTTCTGTATAGTCATTTTAAGTTCTTTATATCCTCAGCTTATGCTTATAGTCTAGACCCAAGATAGGGTAGGATAGGGTAGTATAGTATTGGCTTCTCTCAAGTCATGGCTTTTCTTTTCGATTTACTATTTTTATTGTGTACAAAATCTATCTAGGGATATAGAAAAGAATTATATTTTATTTTAAATAGAACTTTGACAATTTTCCATTGAATTCTATTGACTGATTTCTTTTTTTTTTTTCTACCAAAAAAACAAAAAAAAAAAAAACACTTTACCCGCATGTGTTCATTTATCACGCCTTCAGAAACACAATCACAAATACGTTCATATGCATTCAATAGTACTTTACTTACTATTGTTATATATAGTATACTATATGTACACATCGGTCGGTTCGTTCTAGTAGTTGAATTCAAGTTTCTTCAACATCATTGTGATTAAAAACATTGAGTCAAGTGATGTGGATGTTGATGTTGATGTTGTGTTTTGTCTATGGTATATGATGTGATGTGATGACTGAATAGGAAGGGCGAAACGTTGGTCATCGGGTAATATGAGTTTCCAAGTGCATTTAAATTGCACATTTTTTTGAGCTGAGTTTCTAATTAGGTTTCATTTCACTGCAATTGTTGCCTTTTTTCTATTGTTTCGTCTATTCACTAAAACGATTTAAAGGAAGGAGGGGTAAAAGAATATCTTAACTTACATTGTTAGGTATTAGTGTTCTTATCAGAAATTCATGTTACTAACACTAAAAATCACAAGTGTTTTCCATTAGTTAAAATTTTTTTATGGTTGACATGCCTCTGAAATTTTATGAATATACAATTCATTCAATTTGTTTCTCATAGTATTCATCGCACCCCCTCTACACATTTTTAACTTCTGTGAAATTATTGTAAATATAAATTGCCTTAAGTTCTGGCTAAGCCCTTTGAAAATTCTCTAAAACTCGCTCCGTCATTTTTGTTCTTAGTTTTTGAACGCGCGACAAAGAAGAAAGTGAGAAATATTTTAAGAGTTTTGTCTTTAGTCTTTTTTTGTATAATTCACACTAGTCTAATTTGCGATTATAAGCACAGCATTTGAGATGAAGAATCCACATCTGTCTGTGTTCTATTCAGTTTCGATGTAAACACTAGTCTTTCAGATTTTCAGTTATGGTGCAGGCAGACAGACTTCATATTATCGTACACGGAAACATGTCGGAACCATATTATTCCAGAGAATAATACGTTCGACAGAAAAATACTCCGTTAAATCTTCGGTTCTCTCTGCGTAGACGGTGTGTACCGTATTCAATGGAACAGCGAGCTGTATGAGCTATACAAGGACATGGACATAGTGAAGCGCATAAAAATTCAACGACTGCGCTGCTTTGTCCACGATTCGTGTATGAATGAAGAAGCTCAAGCAAGGCAGACATTCGAGACGTCACCTCAGGGTGGAAAACGAGGAAGGGGACGTCCAAATCTCCGTTGGAGAGACCAAGCTACGCAGGATCTGTCGACCTTGGAAATCTCCAACTGGCGCCAGCGTGCAAAGGACAGAATTAGTTGCCACGCTCTTTTGGATTCGGCCAAAACCGACACACGGTTGTAGCACCACTTATTATTATTATTCCAATCAATCGATGAATTTTTAAAATGGAACATACGTATAATAATACAGTCGAACACCGTATTACATGCTTATCCAAAACCACGTAATACGAGATTCAAATTTCATACAAAACAACTTAAATTTATTGGCTGCAAAAATATGTTTTGAGCGTTCCAAAATCAATCCAACTTTTAACTTCTTCGTAACAAATGTGAAGTGCTGCTCAGCCATACCATGAGTCATCGACCGGAACAAGTGAAAGACGCAAAGAGAATTGTCTGGTGAATACGGCAGGTGGTGTACGACATCCATGTAAGCGCTTCCATCGTTGACATGCTGAAAGATCATTTTATCATATCTTCCGGCATATTGGGGGCGTTGAGTGCTTGGTGCTGAATTGCATCAATTTCTTGTTGTTGGTAATGCACCTCAGTAATGGTTTCGTTAGGCTAGATTAGCTCATAGTAGATCACTCCGAGCTAATTCCCATCAGATTCACAGCATTAGCTTCATGTCATGAATATTCTGATTGGCCGTGGAACTCTGCGCTTTGGGTTGTCGTTCCCCGTCACCCCGATTTCATGCAAAAAACCCCTCCGATTTTGCCTTTGGAGCAGTTTGTTCCCACTTGAAGAAACAGCGATCGGCGTCTCTTGGCTCATGTTCATACGGAACACAATTACATTCTTTGTGGACCATACCATGAGACGATTTAAAATCGTTTGTTGATTAACTCTCAAGGTTTCAGCGAACTCCTCTTGTGTTTGGCATGAATATTGATCCAATAGTGCCTCTAACTTAACAGGCGGCAGCCTCCCTTCACGTTATTTGACTCTGGTGTCAAAATCGCCACTTTTAAATATTCCCATGTTTTTTTTTATTGATGGAGCATATTTTCCCCATATGCTTTACACAGCAATCGATATCAACATCAGCTGCACTTTTCTTCTAATTAAAGAAATCAATCAAAAGTTCCCGCAAATGACGCTTCTTGAACATTTTCACACAAAAAAAAAAATAAATAAATGATGCTGATATAAAATCGGTAATACTTCAAGGTTGGCCTGTTGCCAGATGTCCAACCTTACGATGTGACGTTTAACAACTGAAAAATTCAACCATAACTTATTAGTGGGTCCTTCTTTTGTTTAACGATTAAGTTAAGTATCTTGTATGTTCGTTCGGTTGATTTGATGGCCTATTGTCTACGACCTAGTGCTGATTTCAACCTTTCGGTATGGAATCCATACTATGGATCATTACAAGTGTTCACAATTGTCTCGAATCAATCATGCTTTGATTTTGAGCGAAGCAAAACGAAGTAAGAACTCAACTGATTGTGGCAGATCATATGATTTAAGCCAAAAAAGGGCGCTCAGTCGCTGCACTACTTGCTGGCATGGAAGGTTTTTCGAAGTGCAAAATCAAAGAACATATATGATCATGTATGTATGATTGTGACTCGAACAAACGATTATTACTTGTTTTTTGTACCAAAGCAACTGAATCATAAAAAAATCAGCTGCCGTTCTCAAATGTCAATCTTTTGTCCAAAGTTTTTCAAATAGTATTCTGCCTGCTTAAAGATAAAAGATAATTATTGGATAAGATTGCCTTGCCCATTATATCATCATTACATAGTATAAAAGCAAATTCGAAATTCCACAAAGTTAACATACTGATTACTTTTAAACCATGCAACGGATTTTGACTAATGTCAGTTTGGCAAAACTGATGCCAGGGATAAGGAAGTTGTCTGAACGTTGGGCTGTAGATTTATAAATTTTACAACCTTTATAGGATGCCGTGTGATTTTCACCACATTGTACACAGCAGGCCTGTTCATCTTTACTTTTGGTGCAATCAGACGTACGATGATTTTGTGCGCACTTAACGCATCTGAAGGGTTTGTTCTAGAACGTCTGCGTGTGCCCAAACTCCTCACATCTATGGCACTGAACCAAATCATCGAATTTTTTAGGTGGTTCAATGATCACGACAGCATTGCTTACCCTTTTGATCTCAAAAATTTTCTTATTTTTGCTATTTGGCTATAGGTCAATAAAGAAAATTGACATGGGTGTTGTGTTATTGCGGTTCTTGGCGTTGGCGATGTACCTTACCGTGTGACCCAAATTACTAAGCTCATTCTTTATGGTGTCCAATGGAGGTGAGTAGTGTAGGCCCTTGAGCAAAGCCTTATAGGCACGTTCTTCCTTTAACTGGTATGTATGGAAAACCACATTCTGCTTTCTAAGCAACTTCACAAGGTCTTGATACTGCTCCCTTTCTTTGAGCATAATTCTGAACTGGCCGTTCATGCACGACTTATAAGTGTAGGAACCCTTCTTTACAACTTCCTCAATAGAAGACAACATATCTTCAATGTCGTTCACTTCATCCAGGAAAATTGGTGACGGCTTCGAGGTCACCGTAACAGGCTCATCTTCTTCCATCGTCTCATTATCAAGCTCAAGATTTTGACCCAGCAGTTCAAATCGATTAGAGTTAGGAGTTTGAGTTGGAGTTTTGAAGTTTCCTGGCTACATCCTCTACACTTGCAGGTCTCGGTAACTTACTTTTTCGGCCAATTTCGGGAGATTCGCTTTTCTGCTTGACAGTCGACTACCAAGGAGGTGCCTGGGGCGTCCCAGAACCATCACAGACATTCATATTAGTGCCTGTAGTCTATTATTGCTAGACAAAAACGAGCAGCACTTTTTACGACTCGGACCGTTAGTTTTTATTTTGCTAATGCACAAAACAGAAGCAGCGAGAATATGAGATACACGCGATCAGCTCAACTAATTAGCGCGTATTAAACAAACGAGTAGAAGTCATAGTAAAAGTAACAGTAAACACGGTGTACACAGCGAAAACTTAATCACAAATTCTCCGTATGCACGTCTGCACACAAGAAGTGTTCGATCGCGACTCAAAGTTTCTGTTATGACAAGTTTTTCTTTCGTGCTGAATATCCCTCCAATACTTCATTTTGCATTCTGGTCCATCTAAGTTGAATTTCTTTTCACTGCTAAAAATTACATTTTCCCATTCATGCGACCAGAATTTATATTTTTCTGCAAACTGTACCCTTGCTTGCTTGTGACTGCTTTAACTGGGGTACAGACAGCATTTTTTCATATCGAATGTTGCCATCCGAAGTTAAAATCTGCCGAATTCGACATCGTTTCGTAATGTTCAGCGATAATAAGGTTTTTATTTGACCCGAACTCACACATAATCTTTGCAATTTCTCGCCTTCAAATTGCAAATTTAGTGCCATTTGCTGTTCATCATCTGAGGTGCCATTATTGTTTTTGCTATTTGTGGAAATATTTTATTTATGGTATTTTTTAGGCATGACATGATCTTGTACCACATATTATTTCCCCTAGGTACTTATTATTAGTATAAGTACTTTTGATTAAATTATGGTATGTGAATGCGTTATCAGATATAAATAAGTATATAATATATGATAATGATATGATATTCTTGAGACTAATGATATGATGTTTAATGTCTTTTATTTATTTTGATGTAGGAGTCGGAAAGTCATCTCTGTTGATACGGTTTTCGGATGATACATTCTCTGGCAGTTATATAACAACAATCGGAGTTGATTTCAAAATACGAACGGTTGTCATCGATGGTATGCGAGTGAAATTACAAATCTGGGATACAGCTGGTCAGGAACGTTTCCGGACGATCACAAGCACTTATTATCGTGGAACACATGGTGTTATTGTTGTTTATGATGTTACCAATGGTGATTCATTTGCGAATGTTCGAAGGTGGCTTGAAGAAATACAAAATAATTGCGATGTAGTTAATAAAGTATTAGGTAAGTAGTATTGTAGTAGGTATATATATTATATATTTGTAAATTGTATTTTTCATTTATACGTATGTGCAGTTGGTAATAAAAATGATGATCCTGATCGTAAAGTTGTTATAACTGAGGATGCACAACGTTTTGCCCAACAAATGGAAATCGAATTATTCGAGACATCAGCCAAAGATAATACCAACGTAGAAGAAATGTTTTTGTCAATAACGAGGCAAGTGTTACAACATAAATTGCGTACGGCACAAAATGAACAGCAAAAGGATACCATTAATGTTCGAAGTATGAAGAATAAAAAGAAAAGTAAATGTTGTAGTTGAAATTTTTGGTTGCCTTTTACTTCATACATCATACACACATGGAATCAATAATGTTACTTTCTTCTTTTAATTTACAAAAAAAAAAAAAAAAACTACCTTGATTTGTCATTTGTATGTACATTGATGTATCAAAATCTCTCTTTGTCCTTGTGTTTTTGTGTGAGAGAAATACTCTTATTTCTCTCTCTCTATGTGGTGCCGAAATTGATCTAAAAAACAAAACTATGCATTGGAAAATTTAATTTCAGTGAAATTTAATTATATTAATCAGAATGCATTGCATCAAAGATGATTTCAATTGTTTGATTTGAGTTCTAGTATATACATATTATTATTGTCTGTACATTAATAGAATGTGAACAATCTTTTTCTTTCAAAACTTTCATTAAATAATATGATTTCCAAGTAAAAACAAAGAAATTTAAATTTAAAAAAGAGTAAACAAAGCAATGGTTCTAGAATAAAAATGAAATAAAATAAAATATATAAAGAAATAAATAAATAAATAAATAAAATTAATTAAATAATAAACAGATATTATTCATGTAAAGCGCAATTATGTATTTGTATTTGTATCTAGAATATTATTGTAAATTTATGTAAACAAAAAATATATATATTTACATTAAAAAACAAAGACAACAAAGAAGAACCATATTATTATTATATTATTATAATTATAATTATAAACATATTATTATTAATTAATATTATTTGTATTTACAACAAGTATAAGAACAACAACAAAATCCAGAAGAAAAACCAACAAAATGATGCATGTAACTAACAATAATTAATTAATTAATTAAATATTATGTAAAAGAATTAAATGAATAAATTTATTATTAAAATTAAAAAAACAAAAGAAATTTATATATACATAAATATTTTTAATAAAATTTATAGTACTTATATGAAAAAGTAAAAAAGCAATTGAAGAACAAACAAAAAAGAAAATAAGGAATAGAACAAAAATATTTTTTAAAAAATATTAAAATAATAAAAGGAAAAGAAACATTTAAAAAAAAAAAATATAAAAACTATTAAATTAAGATAACACATAAAAAAATAATGATAATAAAAAAAAAAAAAATAATCATAAAAAAAAATTAAAGAAATAAATAAAAATATACCATAAAAGAAAAGCCTTTACAATAAAACATACATACATATACATAATATGAATTGTCGGAAAAAGTATTTTGACAAAGAAAAAATCGCAAATTTTTCGTTTTATATATTTCTTATTGATATAGTACACACGGTATGTTCATTAAATAACTGAACTTTTTAGTAAAAACAATTAAACAAGAATGTTATGTTTCAAAGATTATATTTATTCAAAATAATAACCAATGGTGATAGATCAAGCGAATACGGAAAATAGTTTTCGTTCAGCTGAAACGTGCACAGACCTTTCTTTTACCCAAATCTTCAGTTAAAATTTTGTGGATTGCCCCGCAAGATATACATATTTAATACAAACTTCTACCAGCATTCTTACAGTGCAATTTGCATCGATAGCGACTATTTCATCCAGGTCTTAGTTTAATATTTAAATCCTCACGGTCACTTTTAACCAGTACGACTCGTACACTCATCACCATAAACTGTGCTTAACATTTCGTAAGTCTCAGTGAATTTTGCTTTTTGCACCCAAATAGGTGCTATTAAAACGTGCATAATTTTGTCAGTTGACAATGGATCAGCTTGAACTTAGCTGCAAACGAAAGAAGAAAAATGCACCTTTCCAACATTACGAAACTTTAATAGATGTGGTGTTATATACATATATGTGTTATATGATTTAAATTTAAATTTCGGTTCTTTAATGAACATAATAGAAACAGCAAGAAAAAAAAAAAAAACATTGGAATTAAAAACTTATATAAAACAATGAGTATACAAATATTTCCTATACTCATATTTGTTTCAAAAAATAACTATAATTCAACAAAAACATAACTTTAAATAAAAATGTATTCCATTTTTCAATTTGCAAATGGAAAAAATAATAGAAACAAAACGAAAACAAAAAAAAAAAACATAATTCATCAATCTATATAAATAGTAGCCAATAACTCAAAAATACATCATACTAATATTTGGTTGAGTCGCCTTTGTTCCGCAATACTTCAATACATCTACAACTCATGGAATTCACTAGATTCGCGCATGTTTCCGATGGTATTGAATACCATAGCTCCTTGACTTTCTCCCGATCAAATTAATTTTAGTTTTGTCCGACCACAACACATTTTTCCAATTAAAGAGGTCAATGTTTCGAGCAGTAAATGCTAGTCTCCGTTTTAGTTTTGTGCGAACAATAATGGTACTTTCCGTGGACTTCTATCCGGTAAATTTGCTTCTAGCAATATGTTTCTAATAGTACTACTACTACTATTCACTTAAATATTTATTTGGTTGGTTGGTTGGTTTCCGTGGTACAATTAGCACTAGAGTGCCGTTTTGATACCACTTCCTCGCCGAACGCAATCAGTATTACTAAATCCAACCTGTCGAATTTATGTATTTGAGTAAATCACCCGGGCATGTGACTGAACAGTCCGAGAGATTGTCGATGAAGTATTTGCCCAGAAACTTATTACTAGTCTTTGCCAAAGCTGGGCATTGACATAGCAGCTCCTACAAAGGCTTCTAAACGGAATACCCAGTCTCTCCGCGTGCATCCCTACACACAAGTGACCAGTAAAAACCGCTGTGAGCCTTGTGGTATCCGAGCGTATTCTGTTAATGAGTCAAGACCTATTTTCGTTGTAACAAGGCCAGGTAGCACGTGCCGCTCTGCAAGAATCAAGATCTTTCCACCGTTTGTTAGCCAGCTGGCGGAAAAACAGGAAGTTACTCCTCTGAAATATTTATTTAGTTCCTCTGAAGTTTTGATACGACTTTTTTTTGCTGTATCGCACCAACAATTTCTTTCTACCCCTGGTCTCAATCTTCTTTTTAACATGAATTGCAATAAAAACCTTTTACTTGGAGCATTTCATCATCTTCGAAATTTCTTCCATTGTTTTACCTTTTTCACGAAGAGTTCATTTCTGGTCCGTTTCAGTTGAATGGTTACCACGTTATAAGAGTAATTGCTAGTGAAGTATTAAAGTTTTCTTATTTAAACTTATCTACATATAAAACTCACTAATAGAATTGATTTAAAACCTTAATGAACAATTAAAATCCAAAATCCAAACTTGTTTCTATTTTTCCAAGACAAGCATTTGCTTGCATCAGTCAAAAGAAAGTAAAACTAAAATGAATTGGAAAAGAAACAAAAGCAGATAACGGCTTTACCATTACTAACAGCTGACTTACAGTAATGAGCATCAAATAAGAACGTTTTAATTTTGAACACAAAAGGCAATTCAAAACATTTTTAATTTTGTTTCTTTGTTATTTTTTCCATCGCGTATATGTAACATATAATGGATATGGATTATCAAGATCCATGCAGAAATTTCATAATTAATCTTATTAAATTTACAAAAATTAAATAAGAACAGAATTATGAAAAAATAATGATTAGCAATGCATGCAAATGACTGAAATGTTACTTCGATAATCTTGGAGTCAGCAACTGACATTCAAAAAACAATTTGCCATTTATGTAAATCCAATTCTAATGGTTTGTTTTCTACTACATTTACTATTATTATTGTATATTTAATATTAAATTTAATTTTATATTTCTTGTATCTTATGCTACACACAGACTGACTGCAGAATGTGAATGCCTTGCAAGAGTCTAGTGGAGGAGCTAAACTGCATCTCTAGCAGAGCTTGTAAGAAAACTGAAGTTCTGAATTCATGATAACGCATAGTATGTACATATAATAATGAGTTTGCATAAAAACATATGGAAAAAAGTCTTTATTGTTAATCAATAGAGCCTGTAATAGAATAGTTAAATAAAATGGGCGAAAATTTTTGGGTAAAAACAAGCAAAGATTTTAAGTAAAATTGTTAAATCAATTTATTGGAAGATCATTTAAAAATTAACGTATAAGCAAAGACTATTGAACATATAGACTGAACAAATGCTCAATTTAAGCAATGTTTGTTTATTTTTTCAAAATTTCGAATTTTCTCGAATTTCGCAAAATTACACACAATTTGTTGTGTTGGGAATTTTAAAAATAAATATAAACACCGCTTAAATTGAGTGATTTGTCCAATCTAGGAATATGTATATATTATACTCTTTGGTATACCCAAGTGAGAAAAACATAAAAATATTCAAGAAAGAAGCATTAATTCTCATTATCTGTACCATTGTTTACAGAATTGTTGTATTGAAAGACATTTAAGCATAGCTGAATTTGATTTTACAACTTTTTTTTATACTACTGCAACTTGTGCACACATTTATGACTAACGTACAGTTTAATTTTAACAAAAATAGTACACTTTTACTCTAAATATTAGAGTTTTTATACTGTAAGGTCACTGGGCTTGATGCGCTTGAGCCCATCGACTACAACCAGAGTGTAAGCCTCTTCCTTGATATGATTTCTGAGCCTGTCTTTATGGACTGCTGCACTTTTTAGGTATCTCTGCGTTGACGGATTTATCACCGAGATCGCGCACAATGTCAGCATTTCTTCAATACCATGGTGTATTAACAATACCTCAAAATACTTTGTTTTGGTATTGTTGAATTTTGTTTTTGGCGCTTTGGCTCCATACCCCATAATTCCATACTGGTTTTAAGATTTAATTATGTATATACTATTAACAATTTTTTTTGTGTGGTTAATACTGATTGGCTACCTATGAGCCCTCTCCTTCTTTTTTTGGCCGTATTTGATAATGGGAATTGTACACCCACCCTCTATAGTATAGAGTGTTATTTGCTGGGTTCTTTTTTATGTGAAAACTATCTGTATGGATTTTGTTTGGTTTAGTTTTATGTGCCATTTTTCCATCCAATTAAAAACATTTGTGGTCCTCACGAGAATGCATAAACTGCATAAACTAAGTGACAGTTAGTCCATATAAAAAAGATTTAGTTTATGATAGATATAAATATTAAGGAAAAATTGGGAAAACCTTAAACAATTTTGACTAAGTGGAATGATGTCAGTACTTAATAATACTAGGAATGTATTTAGTATGTAAAGTACTGAATAGCACAATCATTGTGCATTTTGATATTTTCTTATGTCGAAATTTGTTTTTGCGCGTGATATTTGCTCTTGGATCATTTGGACATTTGTTTCGAAGTGCAGTCTAGAAGTAGAGAATAGTAAAATGTAACGTTGAGCTTCATCATTTTTAACACCTTATTTTGCGCAATTTGCAGTGCAATGGGGGCAAAAATTGATAGCTTATTTTCGGTCGACAGCTTGGATCTCCGTTTAATGATGGGATATAGTATCCGTATAATTCTATTTATCTTGTCGAGGATTTTCCCAATATGCACATTGAAGCAAAGTTTTTTTTCTTGAGATGAATTCCTAGATATCTGATATCATTTACCCATGGGATTTGTTCATTGTTTAGGTTCAAGGAGTAGCTGGTTAGGTGACGTTCTTTACACTTCCTTGTGAAGTATGTATATTGCGCTCGTTTTATTGGCATTAATTTTGATTTTCCAGCGTTTGAAATTTTTAATTTAAACAGAAAAATAAAAGTACGATTCATACATTATATTATTATTACAATTTCTGCATTTAATTTAATTAATTTGTCTCTTTCGCTTGTTAGATTGGCAGTTATGCTTGCGAGAACAGCTGATTGCATCAATTTATACACCGCCAATCGTTTCAGTACCTTCACGAGTTTGCATAAATTGAGGACCCCAATTATTTTATAAGTGTTTGATTCTTTCATAAATGATGACAAAATGTACCGATAAATTGAAAATGAATGCGTTCTACATCTACAGATGTCATTGCTGCATAGAGAAATTTAATTTTTTTAAACACTGGCAATTTTTCAAAGCAATCATCATTTAATTTAATTGTACTAATTTGTATTCAATTCAATCAAGATAACTTCTAATCATATTCTTTTAATCTGAACACTTTAAATTCTTAGCTTATAGAATTATTTATTATTTTAGTCATCACACGTGTTGCTCTTCTGGGCGTTTTTGATATCTTACTTTAAAATTAAGCTACTGGAAGTAGGAAGGAACAGCCATTGTAACTACTGCTATACAAGTGTAGTAATTTTAGATAACATCATATATGCTAAATGAAGTACTAATATTTACAAAATGTTTTAATAAAAAGTAAGCTTTAAATGATGATTAAGTGTTTAGTTTAGGGCATTATAATAAGTAGGTGAATAATATTCGTTGCTTTAAGGAACTTTAGGATTCTAAAATTTTTTTATTTTGGGGATGGAATATAGCACATAGTAATAAGTTGTTGTTTTTTTATGGGAAGGAAGGGCATTCGTTTAGGATAAGTATTGGGATTGAAAGTGATGTTCTTGGGTTTGTTTTATTATTTTAGTTTGCTACAGTATCTTAAACTGTTCACTGTTGTTATCAATGCTTTTGAAGTATATTTGTTTTATGTATCTATTTATGACTGTGCGGTTTAGAATTGTTGTTGTAAAGGTCCTCTTATGCCAGAGGATTTTGATATTTTGATAATGTTTAGAGAAGTCGTCTGTATTTGCTGACTATTAACACAAAGACTATAAACCGCTGAACTTTAGGTGTGTGATATGAAAATACTTTTTCCCAGTTGCAGTTTTGACTAAGTTTTTACATTGCACATGCTGGAAAATTAATGCATGAAGTAATAAACAAAATATATTTTGCGTTTTTACAGATATTATTATCTACAATTACCTATTTTGTTTTGATAGCATCAACAGAGATTTGTTAATCGGTCCAACATAGTTAGTGTGCACACAATTTTGTCAAAATACTTAGTTTTTCCGACGGTGTATGATCATTAGTTGTATTGTTTAATTCATTTAAAAAAAATAAATGTAAATAAATATACCATAAATATTTATACATACATAATTATAAGAAACAATTTGTTTTTGTTTATTATTGTTAAAAACCACCACATTAGGCATATGCATGGGGAAAGAAAGCCTATTTCTTTATCAAATCAAATCAAATCAAATCAAATCTTAATTATGCAAATGTTATGCCTTAATGGCGGAACTCTATACTACCAAGCATTTAAACAGCACAAGCTCCATAACAGAATTAAGGTGCGGTAGTTTATTGAATTTTGTATATAGAAAATAGCATATAAGCTATCAAAGACCATTCATAGACTGGACAATTCGCTGACGAAACATTGAATTCTAATTTTGAAAGCGAGCACCATTTCGTGAGCGAATTGCCCAGTCTACATTGTCAACTGGGCTTTGATATTAGTGATAAAGAAAACTTTGTAAACAAGTAATTGAAACAGAATTTCCTTAATCACATCTTCGGTTATTTACTTTACATTATTAAAACATCAAACAGCTAGCTGTTTGCCGTCACACTGCTAGAAAAAAGTTGAATATAGGTCAACTTTTGACGCCAGGATATGGAATTTGCTTCATAAGAATGAATTTCATACCAATGTATGGTATTAAGTTCCGCTTTTACACCTTAAAAGCAATCCTTGTCCTCAGGTTTCGACATTTTCTTTAGAAATTACATGGAATTCATCTCTCTCTTTCTTTAAGTCTTGTGAATAAGACAAACTGGGATAACAGCAAGACCAAGACACACCAAAGTGGGTTCAGTGAATAAATTTTGACTGATTTTTTTTATAATCGGTTATCGAAAGTCTTAATCAAAAACGATCAACTAATTGTATGGGTAAAAACAGTCTCAATATTTTTATGCTATATACTTGTTCGATAATACATATTGTGCGTCTACTGTACGCTTTACTGGTGATAGCCAACGGTTACTCCTTAGGAATGACGTGCATTATCAGATTATCCTGATTTTTATTTACAAGCTCAATGATATTGGCTTAGTGTGATTTCATCATAATTTAATGATGCCTTTTTCTAGTGGCGGGGCACTATGGAATCTTTGGAAATTGCACAGTAGATCGGTTTTTTTTAGAACAGGCCATCATCCAGTTAATTTAAGAGGAATTGAAATTACTGGGAGACAGACGATGCGATTAATTGTCTTCATGTAAAACGGCTAGGCTTCTAATGGTCAGAATGAGGAATTTCTCTGTAGTGGGTGTCATAATTGGGAACTGTCGTCAGACTATCACGTTTCGCAACATGATTTATGCAGAAGCTGTAGGAATGAAGAGGAGAGAATATTTCACAGTTTCTACACTTTCGGAAATTTGGCTCAGACATGTGGTTTATTTTCGGTTTTATTGAATTTAAAGAACTATAAGATATGGACGTGAGATATATTATTAGGTTCGGGTTGGTTTCTTATACAGTGTGTCACTGTGTATGTAGCATCTCAATTGGCCTAATATGGTGTCAACCGAATGTAGGCTAGATGTCACACCTTGAATGTCAGTTGTTTACATTTCAATTTAAACAATTGGTATAGTCCAGAATATTATTTGGAAAATCAAAAGGGATGAAATAAAACTGAATTTGCTGTTCTGTCTGTACTGAGTTTTTCTTTTGTCAGAGTAGTTCAGTTCTGAGTGTCCTGACACCAACCAACTTGAACAGTTATAGTTTTGATTTTGTATCATGTTGAATTTTACTTCGCTGATACTTTGGCTGAAAAAAAATACCATTATCCCAAATAATACACAGGAATTTATTACAGTTAAGGTAAGCGTTTTGGTGAATTGTTTTAATAATAAAAAATAATATTAAAAAAAAAAACAAAAATTAAATAAAATGAAATAAATTTTTACATTATACAATAAAAAAAAAAAAAATACAAAACGCGTTATTTAAGTGAGTAAATTCTTTAACAATTTTTCTTGTCTTTAATTAATAAATTAGGCAACCCTGGCAAAGTGATAACTTTGTCCACTGGCTGACGCAGGCAGGCAGGCAGTTTTGGAACGCTCTATTCTGTAATCAATGGTATTTGGCCACAGGATAGGTGCGAGTCTGACGGCACGAAACGAGCGCATCACCCGTTTGACCCGATTGGCATTTACAGACAGCCAAATGAGCTTTTGGCTCACAAGTAGCACCGCTGGCACACTTGCCAATGCATGGATTTACGCATTGATAATTGATGCATGCCTTGTGGTCCGGACACTCATTGTTGCTCAGACATTCACCCTGTTTCGGAAAGGAAAGACATAAGAACATTTGTAATTACCAAGCAAAGCGCAATGTTTGTACTTACACGTTGACAATGCGACAATGGATTTCCAGTGTGACCGGGTATACAATTGCAAACGGGACGCTCTTGGCCAGTGTTGTCATGACCAGGAATACAGATGGCATTTGTGCCGCAAGGATTTGGTTCACAGAGATCCTCTGTAATGGTATGATGATAGATTTACGTTTATTTTTGTATAGAAAATCTTATTAAATTGCAGTATATTACCTTTTGTGAAGGGACGACAACGCACAAATGGATCACCGGTCATGTCACGAGGACAACTGCAGACTGGTGTCAGACCACGGAGATTACAATCAGCACCAACACCGCAAGCACCTTCACATGTATTCTTACAAATGCCATAGAAACAGGCTGGACGATTCGATGGACAATCAACATCACCATAACACTCTGGACGACATTCAGTATATGGACTACCGATGTAACCCTTGGGGCATTCGCAGACAGCACGATGATTGGCAACATTATTACAAGTGGCACCAATGCCGCACTGTTGACATGCTGGTACACATTTGAAGTTTGAACATGTGTCACGGGCCGAACAATCCCCATCATATTCACATTCATGACGACAGCCACTCAATGGATTGCCCTAAAGTATCGAAGCAAATAATGAATTATTAAAAAGAAAAATATGTACACATGAATTCGAACTTACTGTAAAGCCATGTACGCAAGAGCATGTCGGTACACCATTGATTACTTCACATTTCGTATTTACACCACATGGACTTGGATGACATTGTTCCTCTATAGAATAATAGAGAGAGAATAATAAATTAAAGTAAATTTTTGTTTAGAAATAAGTCATTGAAAAACATATTTCACTTAATATATTAGCAACTCATCTTATGAGACTAGATTGTAGATTGATTGATAATCTTACAAAGGTATAGATAGATATTACATCAATTACATTGAGCGAGTTTACATGCGGAAGTATTGGCGTATGATGACACACAAAACTTTCCACACGCCAGTGAGTAGTGAGTAAAGTAGCCAATCTTTAAACTTTTCTCAGTATATTGTAACAAGTCAATATGGATACACTGGGCGAGTTTACTAGTAGATAGTGAATTCACTGGCTAGTAGATTTTAAACTTGCTCAATATAATTGAGGCTTAAGAGATCAGGTTCCTAGATAGATAAACAGATGCTAATAAGTATTTATATTGATCTGATGACTGTTAATGTGAAGCAATCCGATGTTAAGACTTTCATCATCTGAAGCATGTGGGTGAAATTGTATTTAAGAAGCTTTACACACAGATCACCCACTGGTGTCTAAAAACCCATTAATAAATATATTGTAATAATAAAAATGTCTAGTGAATTTGTATTCCACAATAATTAAACACCCAAACTACACTAATAATATATGTAAATTTTGTTTACTTTATATAGTAGACTCTTATATACCTACTATTATACTATTCTATGTTGGCGTTTATAAGTAATGTGTGTGTGTGTGTGTGTGTTGAGAATCAATGAAATGTAATCAGCATATATGGTCAAATCCCTTGAACATAAGGAAATCAATTGATGCAAATTTATAACAAATTGTAAAATGAGTTGGCGTTATTATTATAGGTACGAGTGTACATAGATAGATAGATATTCTGTTGACAGTTTCAATTCAATTTACAATTGTAATAGTGGGCAAAACGACACAAGTAGATAAATATACCATACTAGATAAAAACAATCTCAAATGTGTCAAATAAAAGCTATTTCTGTTCATTTATATATATGGTAACTGTCCTTTAGTTTTCATTACACATAAGCAAAGAGTTTAAATTTTATACACTAAATTCTACTACACAATCAATGATAGTACCATATAAATAAACTGATTTATTAAATTTGAATCTAAGTACTTATAAACAACAATACCAGATATGATCAGAAGTTCATTTAAGCCTTGTCAATGGGCTGGGTCAATCTTATCTACATATATCTACATATACTAATACTATAAAGTGGAAAGATTTGTTTGTTTGTTTCTTTGTTATGAATAAACTCAAAAACTATTTCATTGATTTTAAAAATTCTTTCACATAGAGAAAGCTACATCATTAGTAAGTAACATAGTCTCTATTGCTCAGGGGAGAGGGGGTTCTTCAAAATACATTGGCAGGTCAAGGGGTGTTGGTTGTTGGGTGTGGTCTTAGGTTTTCGACACGCAGTCAATATCGTCTAGGAAAATTTCGCGCTATTTTGAGCTACATATATCTCTTTGCAGCCCTTATGCAGACACTAGTTTTGGTAACCTTATTCCGGATACTATGGTCTGGCCAAAACACAGATATTTATATGGGGTATCGGTGGTAATTATTCAGTGTTATATGTGTGTGTCTGAATGCATATGTGTTTATGTCATTTTTAGTGTGTGTTCAGATAAATTTGGGTGGCAAAAATTCAGAAATCCACAGGTAAAAAACGTGGCATATCCGACGGGTCGAGGGGGTAAAAAATTATAAAAACTGGGTCAGATAGTATGGGTACATTTTCTTATATTCACCCACAAAGATTATCGTACGTTTTTTCGTTGTTTGTTTTCTTGCTTCTTGAATTTTGTGCTTTTTTTTGTTATTAATTACTGTGAGTGAGAGTATTGCGCTAATGAGATATTTACTGAGAGTGGATCAAGGGAGAGAGAGAGAGTGAGAGAAAAACTATAGAATGCACAAAATTGTGCAATTCCGGGCAACGCCATATTAAACTGCTAGTATTGTCTTTATATACCATAGAAATAGGGATGCTAATCCCTGGATACTTTTTTCAGTTCTGCAAATCCCGGGATTAGATAATGTGAATCTCGGGATATATTTCCTTGAAATATGTTTAGTACAATGTTCCTTTAAATATATATTAATACATAGTAACCATTGTACATTGTAGTTAAATTTACAATAGAAGCATTGTAGGTAGAAGGTCATCTAGTTTCAATTTCATATTTAATCGGAAGAATCATTCGGTCAAATGTTTGTCCATTTAATGACCAATTCAAAATCGGACTAATAGATGGCCTACTCTTGAATTTTTGGAAGAGAAAAATAAAATATGTTTTTTAAAATATTTTGTTAGGTAAAATTTAGTCCCGGGATTGACAAGAGCCATGACAATAGTTGGTAAATTTTAAGAGTTCAAATCTTTGGCTAAAACTGAAGTTAATTGCTTTCTTGATTATCATAAATTTAAGCATTGATTTTTATTGAATTATTTAGATTTTTATTCGAAATTTTGTTCCTTTTTTTTTTAGAAAAAAAAAAAACTGGTTTCGTTTGTATTACATAATCCATTTAAATGACTATTGTAGTGTAGTATATCCATTGTTTCAAAGTAGCACTTGATTCTCGATCTCTCGAATTCAAAAATAAGTACTTAGCTTTATTTATAGTAATGTGGTTTTTACCAAAAATACCAAACTTGTTAACTTGTTTTTTATTTCAGAATTTTTTATTTTATTTTCAGATTAAACAAGAAAAAAATTATGAGAAATCTGCATTTGCATGTAGGTTTTTTATTGCATATACGAGTATCCCATAATATACACAATCCATTTAATATTAAAATGTTGTTATGTTAATTCAATGTATGTTTGTATGAAATTCTCAAGATCAAGGACAAAAATCAAATGAAAATATGTAGTATGTAAATTTGTAATGGTTTTTCATTACATACGAGTAGAAAGACAATTTGTTCTTACTAATTAATGCAAAACAATGTTAAATCAAAATGGGGCGTTACAATATTTTTAATACCGCAACAGCCAAGGGGAGCATTTAACTTTTTCGGAAGGGGGTGAATCATGTATTTCCTGTAGATGAATACAATTAACATTTAGTACTTATAGTTCACAGACCTGAGAAGCTGTAATTTAAGTCCAAGGGACAGTTGCCCATTCCCTCTCACCCTTCTAGATTCACCCATGACAATAAGAACCACAACACAAATATACTATATATAATTAACCACAAAATACAATTATTTATAAATTTATGCATTTAAGAATGAATACTGTGTGAACTAAGTATAATACTTACTTAATACACCCTGCAAATATCTGATTATTTTAAGTGCTTACTAGCAATATGGCCAATAAGGCCACTCACTGTATTTCATTAAAACTTTTTGACAATTTTTGGGAAGATCTATTTACTGTAGATCAGTCTATCATATCAAGAAATGATTGAGATATGAATATACCCATTTAAACAAAAAATTTTTTAATAATATCAGAACCAAAGGCATGTTTTCCCAAACAATAGGAGGTCCCGAATAATAAAATTTTTAGTTTTTTAAATTACTAATTTTAATTAATAAAAAGAATTTCTAAAAATACATTAGTGAGCAAAGGTCGTAATCAGTAAGGATTTATGCTCAGGAAGAGGTCACCAGTGAGTGTAGCTGTGTTCCAGCGTTTTTAAATTTATCAGTAGACCCCGGTTGTTGGCCTCCCCGGGAACTACATAGTTTGCCACTGTGATAATGTTTTCACCCTTTTTTATTTTGTCTAATATTAAAACTATTTAGTTGGTTTTAAGGACCGTCAAATTCATTTCCCACTAATCAACATATCTTTAATTTTCTTTCATCAAGTAAATGTTTTCAATACCCAATGTATAAGCTCATCACTTATAGAATAGTATCTTGAACACTACACTCTATGACAAACTGTTGATAGGCTAAAATCTATATACATATATATAAAATGAATCTCTAAAAGTGTTGCTAAGCGCCAAACTCGAGAACGGCTGGACTGATTTTGATGACATTTTTCTTTGTTGTACTTATGGGGTCAGGTGTATGGTAATTTGGATTTGGATTGGTGGATTAATTTTGGAGATACAGACAGTTTTTTACTTTACAAAATATACTGAATCGATTTTAATCTATTTTTTTTTTAAAGAACAAAAAGTATTGTAGACAAAATATCATATATGGTACTCAATATTTCACGGCACAGAACGAGCTCTTTAACCACCATCTACAACCTTGACCAGACTTGTGTGGCTCTTACGTCAGGGGTGTAACAACGTGCGCCGGGTCTACGTATGTATGTAAGTAGAAACAAGAAATAACGACAATGACTGTAATGGACTAAGATAAGTAAGAAAAATGTAAAATTTTCTGCTTTGAATAGTAGCAGTACGAGTATTGTATATACCACATAACTTAAAATCGTATCACATCGAATGAAATGAGTGGATATTGCAAATTAAATGCAGTTCATTGGGTCATCGTAAGTCCTTGTAGTATTTTGCATGCGTGACTCAGGCGTGTGAATAAGGAGGGTTAGGCTGAACTACTTTCAATGCAAAACACCGTCCAATGGCGTCAAAATTTATACTCAGAAGTGTATTTGCATGTACTAGTAAAACAAAAAAGGGGAGCTAGCAAGTAAGTCAATTCAATATTTTGTATTGTGGGTGGGTGGTTTTTGGTGTCGCTTTTTATTCCAAAAGGGGAATATCAGTTTCAGTTAGTTATTCCGTGTTTAAAATACCGCGTTCAATTGTAAGTTACTTTTATTGTGTTGAAGCCTAATCATCAATATTATTTAATGGGTGAAATGCAGAACACTACAGTAAAATGAAAAGTTTTAAATACAATTTAAACTTTGTCGATAATTGGTTTTTGTTTGGGGCGAAAAATCAACAACAAAATTGTAAAATAGTTTAATAGGTTTATTGGCCCCATGAAATGCAATTAGTAGTTGATTGCATATTCCATTCAACCTCAAAATTCAATTATAAATCCAATCATTTGGCTCAATTCTTTTTGGTTAGATACACATTCGGATGTCTATATAAAATGGGCTGAAACCATATTTTTATTTACAAATGAAAAAGATTAAAGGATGGGCGGAAGCTAGTAGTTACCATGTACATAAGTGCGGCATCAATTGGGCCGCAACAAATGAAATACAATATGTTGGTATGAATTTAAGCTCACCAGGATCTGATAAACGACACGATGTGTATGGATCACCTTGATAACCTGAGGGGCAACTGCAAACAGCAACATGATTTCTGGGCTGTAAATAAATAAAAATAAACAAAAACATGGCAAATGATTAATGTTTTCATTTAAATTTTCAAAATATAAGACACCATTCTATTTAACTTAGATTAGGGGAAAGACGGGAGTAAGTCACCTTGTCATAATTTCAGATCATACAGAAGTTTCATACTTCAATATATATATTAATTTATTTATAATAATTTAACTTTATTCCTTTATTAACGTGATTGCTTGGATTAAGGGCCTATATTTATTGAATATACTTAGTATATTCAATGTTATCTTAATATTGTTTATTTAAATCACGGTGTTACTGTGTTCTTACACGCTAATCTCCGAAACCTCCAAACCGATTTCAATGAAATTTTGCAACTGTGTAAGGTTGGTTTCAAATTGAAAGATATGATGCTATTGTGGACATGTACACTTAGATTGAAAGCGAACGTTTGCAATATATCCGATTCAATCAGTCTAAATTGCATTTGGAGGAATAGAACATCCATTTACGAGATACTATTATCAGAACAACTGGCTCATTACGGGTAACACGATTCCTGCTCAGTTATGGTCCTACCCTTTTCTAATTTTACCTCCTATCCTTCTTAAATAGTGACATCGTCTACCTATCTATCTTCAAGTTCGGTCATCGGTAGTCTATGATACATGCAGGAATACTTACAAGATAAGATGGCTTACGTACAGTATTCCAGATTTATATATTAGATTTACATGTAATCCAAAATGGGAAGAAATACAAAACTTACTATTGCTAGGCCAAAAATCAATGCATATTCATGATATCACTGCACGTGTGTTTGAGCCAAAATTGAAATCTTTGATAGATAGTAGGTAGTATATTAACCTGATTGTTTGTCTAAACGGAAGATAACTGGGATTCAGGTTCTATAAATATTGAAATTACATATTGTACAAGTATATGAAGATATTTTCCATATAAGAGAGAATAAGACTCTGGATGAAAAATTCATAGTACTATTTTCATAAATTGATAAATGCTAGACGAATTTACCATTCGAAATCAATGAATTTTTTCAGTATGAAACATATAAAACTAAATTTATTTCAAAAACTAGTAGAATTAATACTCTGCCAGCCTGATTAAATATTGTCGAGTGAGTACATAAGCATCTGCATATTTATGTATGCTATGTAGTAAACTATGAATATAAACTTACCTCACAATTGGAGCCAATGCCACAAGCGCCCACACATGGATTGACGCAACGATTATCCTTACATTGCAGATCACCACGGCAATCGACATTGTCCAGGCACTCACCACGATTGCAGTGCGTAAGCGGATTACCGCTGTGACCGGGTGGACAAGAACAGACCGGACGGCCGCCGGCGGTCTCCTGACAGATGGCATTCACGCCACACGGATTTCCGTGGCATCCACTATATTGTTGTTGTAGTTGTTGTTCATGTTGGGCTAACAGTATAGTGAATCATAGTAGCAACAATAGAGTTGGTACGTATTGTAGAATGAACGTAAGTGCATGTGGTTTGGATATAAATTACAAAATGAATAAGTTAGTGTTATCTAATTCATGTGACTAAGTCTACGTCTATTTTTGTATAGAGTGAGAGATTAAATTCAACGAAATTTAGTTACTTTGTACACAAGAATAATAAGAATATTTAAGTTCTAAGTACTATGTAGTAGTATTTAGTATACAATTATGGTAAGAAGTAGTAGTAGTAGTAGTAGTGGTGGTAATATAGTAGTAGTAATATTTGTATACATATTAGTGTTCTGTAGTAACAAATGCTAGACACTGAGAGAATGTATAGTTGTAGTACTAGGGGATTGTAAGAGGTAAGGTTCTTTTATATACACGTTTTATATGGTTATTGTTTGATTTGATTTGATTTGGTTTGGTTTGAATGAATTGAATCAAATTAAGAAATCATCTATATACACAGATATCTTATGGTTAATATCAATAGATAACCCTCCCATTGTTGTTTTTTAGTATCTTTATACGTAGTAGTGCCACGAACAAAATAGTGCTTAATAATTTAAAATACAATTATTTTTGTTTTGTTTTAAGCTTGTAGGAAAATAATATTTTCTTTTAAACAAATACCACGTGTAAGGGTTCGCGTCAGATCTCGGTATACAACTCTGTCGTATTGACGTCCATCGCCATAAGGGTAATAAGTAGTACGATATGAACAATTCGTACAACGTTTTAGTTTTTTACCTAATGCAATATGTTGTTGTACTACCACACAAAGAAGTACTACAAGTAGTACGAGAGGTGATCCAATTTTAGGCAGCTGTAAAAAAAAAACAAAAAACGAAATAAAATATATAAAAATAATTAATCATAATAAAACATTTGATTTAAATTTTGTATAGCTTAATTTGTTAATTAACAATGAGATATGGTAAACAATATCTACATACATAGACATATGTTCTAATATTTTAAATAGGTAATGTTTGTTTGTATGTTATAGGTAATCTTCGAAACTACTCATCCAATTTGAAAAATTCTTTCACCAGTTGAATGCTACTTTGTCACTGAGTATCGTGGGCTATACTATCTACATGAAATTAAGTCCAGTTATTTTTAGGTTTAACTGAAATAACCGGGCCAGGTGCCTGAAACAAAAATATACAACTGTATAATACCACTGAAACTGTGCTCTTTGTTGATAGAATGTTGCTGTAGACCCGCAGAGAGAATATTGAGTATATAACTGAGCAAATGTTACTGAGCAACTGTTTTTATTTCTCAACATAAAAAAGAGTGACAACTAATTGAGAAGACTATTTTACAGATTTCAATCGTATTCCATTTTTATATTCTACTCTCAATATAATACAATAGTGCAATATATATGTAATTCCTGGCCAGTTTCTCTAGCAGTTATTAATATTCGCATACCTCTACAAGGCATTCTTTTAGGCTTGGAAACAGGTAGCTAGCAGGCATGTAGTGGACAAATGAGACACTCTGGCTTTGCTGAACCAACCGAAACGAATCTCTGAGCTACTAGACTTTAACAAGAATAGTATTCAGATGCTGATGGAAGTCCTAACGGATGCATATTACACAATATGAAGACTTTTGTTGCAGTTGTGTAGATGAGAAAGATTCTGATCAGATCTGCTTGGAAAATGTACTAGTCTTCTTGGCAAACCTTTCTTTTGACGAATTTGGCAGTGTGGCAAAAATGCCACTGGGGGACCTGACTTTGTTCGTTGTATCATCGGGTTAGTTTCAAAGGCCTGAAACCAACTAGAAACACCTTACCATCAATTACTCAAAACCCCTCAAGCCGCTTTTTCAAAATTCAGGCAACAGCTTCTGGCTGAACTCTGCTTTTGGGGCTTGTGCCCTGCATAAACTAATCTAAGTATTTAATTCCTGAAATTTGCCCTTAACACCTATTTTTTTTTTTTGCTAAATTTCCATAGATTTTTATCAAATCAAGATGTAATCTTTTATAATGTTAAGTAGCTTCCATAACAAAAAACCAGCAAAGTATTACCATAATGGTAACACAAAAGATACAGTATATTTATTATTTAGTATCTTTTGTTTAGATATCAATTTGCATAAATATCAAATCAATTTAATTTTAAATGATTCAAACTGAATGTATATAAGTAAGTATACGATATTTTGTTTGCCAATACTAAGAAATATTGTATTAAACAAGTTTGCTTATAAGTCAAACACTCTCGACTTCAATATCTCATACCTAATCGGCTTTCTTTAACTAACTAAATTTGGTCACATTGAATTCAGATGAATTCTGTCCGCCACACCAATATAAAATTTGACGAAATCAAGTTGTCAATACCTATACTTACTACTATTTACAATAACAAAAATATTAAGCATGTAGTAATTATTATAAACTATATACTTTATAAGCGAGTGAGTGTAAATGGTAATATCACTTTGACATCATGTTTGTAATTCAATACAACTAATAGTATCCAATAGTCAATAAAGAAAGAGTATAAAGATTAGAGTACTTAGAATTATATAAGTTCCAAATAAACAGGATATTTTTTTGTGGAAACTTCTTCATATCTATAATCTAAAGATAGAAGCTTGAATATCTATACATCTACAATGAAGCAAGTGTTTGTGCATGCATAACATAAAAGCCATTCATTGGATTTAAAATCGAATTACTTCAAAAATAACAAGCTTTATTGGAGGAACATATAACGTTTATTTCATCAAAATCGACCTACACAAATCTTCTTCTGAGTACGAACAAGAGTACAACATATTGAGTTTAAAGTTCTACAATACATAGAAGGTAGAACAATGTGTGCCCAGGTCACCTTATAATATAATTTAATACTATACTAAGTTCAAATCAAAGAATTTGGATCACCATGGGCCTTACTAAGAGAAAATGAGAAATTTCCTGTATGAAATTTCTTGTAAATAATCATGTACGTAACTTCTTGAAACTTTCATATACTAAACTAGTATATTGTAAAGGGTATTTTAATATCTTGAGTGAAACCATTTATTTTTTGTTAATTTATTGAAATTGGCATGACGCATAAGTTTGTATACATATTATTGTTCCGGTTTTTATGGATATTTCGGTTTTTAAAAAATTAATCGATTCTCTATGTTTGTGACAGCTGAGTTTATTCATAAATTGCCAACCAAAACGTTGTTAAGTTCAAGTTCAGGTGCGTTCATTAAGCAAAAAGTGGGCCCACGCAAAATCATTGTCATGTTGATGATCATAGGCGTACCCAGCTTTTGGGTTTTGGGGTTTAAAAAATTTGCAAATTTTAATGTATCAGGAATTTTTAGTGGATACCATCTACTCATTCACTCAGTTAAGTATGTAAGTACTTAGTTCACTTTTCCAGGGGGGAATAGATCACCTCCCCAGCCCCTTCAGTACACCCATATCAATGATGACGAGATACAATATACAACATATTTGTATATGTACATATATTGTAGTTAATTTTGTTGTGAATGTAACTTTTAATGTAACGTTTTTTGTTTTGAATATGACTAAGTATTTATTTATATTTTCAGTTAATATGGGTTAATAAGCTTATAAGTTTATTGAATACAAATTACTCTTGAAGGTCATGATTTCATCATATTGATCACAACTAAGGATTTTAAATTAAGTAAATTTATGTATAGTACTATGGAGCTCGAGCCCATTCATTTGTTGAAACTAGTTTTAGAAAACAAATTTGAACTCATAAAACCAATGATTTTATGAATCATGTTCTATAAATACAAAAAATCTATCTAATGTTCTAGAACTAGAAATGTAAGGAGCAAAATCCGAGATCACTGATATTTGTTATTACTTTTTTTTTTTTTTTCAAATTAAAAAGAGAATACATAATTTTATTGAACTTAATGATGGTGTGGCTATGAGTTTTGTGCGTGATTTTGCTCTTTGTAGCGGATGGTCTGCCTATTCTATATTCTAGGAACTTTTGAAAACTGAAAATGATAGAAACTATGTAATGTTCGCAATACAAATTCCCTGAATAGACAATAAGAAGAACTTAGATTTTCTTTGGGATTATAAGAATAAGCTACTATTTAAGTTGGCAAATGGATCAGTAGCAAATTTTGCAAATAAATTCATCTAAATTATCTTAAAATGGATTTGCATACATTGTGTGTCTTTACAAAAAAAAAAAAAAAAAAATAAGAAACACCTAAGACAATCTTCCAAAATTATGTAGTTGATATAAAAACTATTACTGATCCCAGAAGTTTAAGGTCTTAGTAATTATTTTGTCCCAAAATTTATTCTAAAATAATTCCAAGAATTATTGCATAAATTTGCAATCTGACAGTGAATTTATATGAAAGCATTAAGTTGGACTATATGAAATATTGGATCATTCACCAATGATGGATGCTAAAAAAAAGATTCAGTGACCAAGGTCTAAGGATATGTAAAATGTTTATTTATTTATTGGCTCTCCCAAAATATTAATGGTGAATTTTAAGGTTCTTCTTGAAACAGGATCACTTAATATGGTTCATTACTCAACTAGGATGTAGAACAAGACATCCAGAGATCTAGATTTTTATAAGTACATACTAATAAAATGATAAATGTATATTTATTGTTTGGCTACCGGAAATATTAATGGTAAATTTTAAGGTTCTTCCCGACTTGCACGAATCATACACGTATGTATGTGCTTATATAAAAAATTAGTGGTGATCTATTAAAGATCAGCTACAAATGATATACATATATTTTTGTCACGTACTATTTCTTTTTTTTTTATTGGTTTTTTTGTAAGTAATTTAATGTTTTTATTTTATTTTTAATTTATTTTATTTTGTATTTTTACAAAACTCACCATATTTGTTTTATTTATATATTTTTGATGCTTTTTTTTGGTTTCTTTTTTTTTTTAGTTTTAAAAACTAAATCGCACAATGAATAATTGTTGTTTAACTGCAGTAAACAAATAATAAACTTTATAGTAAATACGAAAAGAAAAAAAAAAAATTATTTATCTAGTTTTTGTTAAAATTTCAAAAGAAGTTTCACGCGAAATTGACAAACGTCAACTGAATCGCTCATTAGACAGACTTGAGGTATTTATATGCCTGACAGACAGGTAGGTAGGTAGGTAGGTAGATTGTATAGCTGCCAAGCTCCCTGAGAACTATTATAGAGTTGAGCTGAACTGATCTCTGAGAATGCTGAGTACGTAAGTAGTTCGGTACGCAGGCGGTGCGGTGACTGCAGCGTAACTGTCGACAGCGTCGACGTCATCAATTGAGTTGATTTGTCTCAATTGGCATCGGCATCGACAACGAAACACTGGTTGTTAAAGCAAGTTGAGTTGGTTGGTTGGTTGATTTAACTTGACTTGATTTGTCTTCACTTGGACTTGGACTTGGTTTTGGACTTGTCTTGATTTACTTGGATTCATACGAAATTGTTATTGCTTTTGGATTTTCTGCGAATTTATTATTTGTTTTCTTGAGCTTGAAAAATTGTTTTATTCTCTTGTTTTTTTTTTCTTTATTATTCATATTCAGGTATATCGTACTTGGCAAACATTATAATAGTAGATTTGGCGCTCGACTCGACTTGCCGCCGCTCAATCGGTTCAATCAAATCAAATCAAATATTGTGTGGGCGTCCATTCAGATATTTTTGTTATTATAAACAATAATAAATGCGTTGTTCATTTTGTTTTTGTTTTTCAAATTATAATTATTATTATAATTTTTATTCCCCTCTCCTCCCCTTTTTTTTTTTTTTGTATTGTATATACCACATATGTATGTACTTTTTTATTATGATTTTTGTTGTGTTTGTTGCCTCATTATTTAATATATATTTATCTCACTTGATTTAACAAATCTGGCTTAAACTTGGTTGGTATGGTACATGACAGCTTCGCTGAGGGGAACCATGGAACAACATCATCGACAAAGTCATTATTAATTACGGAAATTTAAATATGGACATGTTTGTGAATGATTTTTTTTTTTTTTTTGTTGTTTTCTGTATCGTTTTTGAATCAGATCTGGAGGCGTTCGAGATGTATTTGTTTTGGAAATTGTTTAATGGTAATTTGTTTATTAAATATTAATTCGCAGAAATGTTTGAGATGTACACGTACACGTATACATAGATACATACATACATATATACATACACACTCACTCACCTTTTCTCACGATATTTGTAACACAAAGGTAATTGATCTTGTAATCTGCATGCATTCATTTGTATGAAAGATAGTTCCAAAGTTTTAAAGCTATCGCTTTGAAATTTATGCAAATAAACCAATATTTTTATATCCGAAATGGCAATAGATCTTATAAGAGAGGGTTGTGTATTTTCTTATAAATGATAAATCTAATGATTTTTAATACGAAAACATTATTGGAAAAGTATGCATAGCATTTGCTTTGCTATTGTGATTGTCCAGAACCCATTGTCTAGAACAAACTGAAATTGAAAACTTATCTTATAACTAAAGAAAATTTTCGAGTTCTTAATGGGTATAAGATTATGAAAGGAGCTATAATTACACTAGACTCAACTGAGGGTACGGTAATAAAGTAACTAACTCACGCTTTTCCCTTTTCTTATCTAATTATTTCATTTCATTTATTCACATTAAATTTCATATGTGATTTAACATTAATTGATTCATACATATAGGTACTACTTATTGCGTTGTTCGGAAAGTAATTTCGTTTTTTCTTATAGTTAATGACTATTCTATTGAATTACATATTGTTCATTCTGATCCCATATCTTTTGCCATCTTTCTAGCAGTAATATGATTTGTTGGCAAAAAACTGGTCCAGGTGAATTTTGCATTCCTCATTTGAAGTAAAAGTTTTATCGTGGTGCAAGATCTGGAGAATATGGTGGGTATGGCAGTATATCGAATTCAATCTGTAAAAACTTTTGGCGAGTTACCAAACTTGTATGAGGTCTCGAATTATCTTAGTGGAACACTACACCTTTTCTATTGACCAATTCTGGCCTTTTCAGTTAAAGTGAATCATTCAATTTGTCCAGCTGATGACAGTACACTTCAGAATTGATCGGTGTATTGCATCACCTTTTTTTTATGAATATCGGCTTTCGAGGGGCTGTGAGCCACTTCATCTTTTTTACTCCATGATCTCTTTCGTTTAACATTGTTAAACGTCAACGCTACGGCAGAAATTTCTTTATGTAAGAACATGGGGAACACATATGTCCAGCTTTGAGATAAAACCTAAGCGTTTCAAATGATCATGAATGATCGAATTCAATAAATTTAAACTCTCAGCAATCTTACGAGCTCTTTTTCGCCAGTCTGTATCATTTTATGCCTTTATTTCATCTTTAACAGCTTTAACTGGCCTTCCAGAGCATGGTGCATCTTCAGCATTAAAATTACCGTATACACTGACACTGGCGTACTGTCAACACATCCTCTTCATACACATCGGATAATTTATTTTCTTGCTTGATCAGTATTATTACCTTTTCGATAGTTAAAAATTATAATATGCCGGAATCTTTTCATGCAAGCGTTGCCAGATCACCTGTCAAAATACTATAAGCCAGTAATGATTTGCGGCTTAAGTGTCTTCCTCTTGGCTGTGGAAATTACAATTAAGTCGTCTGTTGCGTTATTTGCTTTGTGATGGAAGTCAATAAGTGGGGGTGATTTTTTAATGTGACATTTAGCAACATCTTCTCAAACTGCTTGGAAAATGAATTTAAATACAATATTTTCTATATTAAGTTATGAGTTCATCAACCGGATGAAAGGGTAAAGAGTGCATATATCAAAGTGCTAATGCTTTTATTGGTGAAGCTATTGTGTTCTTTGAAGGTTAGCTTTTTGTTAAAAGGTTTTGTTTTTTTACTTTACCATGTCGGAAGAAACAATCTAGTTATTGAAATTTTACACCCTTCCTGTTGACCGATTTATGTGAAAATAGGTATACATCTTCAGTTCTGGTGACAATATAATATGCAATATATTTTTTTTTTAATTTAAATTTTAAAGTATTCAGTCAGTACCAACGAACTTCTTTCTGCTATGTGCTAGATTTTTTCAGTGAATCAAAATAGAACCGTCAGAATTCCGTGGCGCAGTGAAAGTGTGTATGGCTGGCATGCCCGAGTGTACGGATTCGAATCCGCACCGGATCAAATGTCTCTATAATTGTGCAACTTCGTGGAACAAGGCCTCTTGTGCCTTAGACCTTTCAAATATCTAAGGTTATCATCTCACTTGAAGACAACAAGGCTTAGTTTTATAAGAGGTATACATACGTCTTTACACTTTCTGGTGAAAACTATGGCGTGCATTTTATTAGGATTTTTCACTTCGAGAAATAAGAAACGAGAGAATCAAAAGCTAATTGGAGCTTGTCAGTAATGTTTGCAGCTAGGGTCCCTGTGTCATCAACAAAGATTCAGATAGTGCAACCACTTTATGTTGGAAAGTCCAAGGTATATTTGTATTAGGAGAATAAGTAATAGACAAGAAGCTTATTCGTTGAAATTGAAGTTAAATTTTTTCTTAAATCTTTGCTGACCTCAAAAGATTTTCAATGAACTCAAAGTGGTTTAATACCACATTTCATTTGCAATATATGTATGTACTATACCATATAATGCATTTTGTAACAATTGCTTAAGCCCGTTAAGGCTCTTAAGTATTGGATTTAAAAAGAAAATAATAATAATAATATTATATGGTAGAAACAAATTGTTTATGGTTCAAATTGAAAATAAGTAATTAATTTGTTAAAAAAAATATATGATGTCATCTCCTACTTATGATTTGATGAGTTTTATATGTAGATTTCTTTTCAAAAATGTCAAAGTTTAATTTCCGTTTAGGTTAGGCATAAAACTTGGCAACAACACACACTTTCTAATATTTGTTTCCGTTGGAAGCTATTCGAATTTGTTTCTGCCTATTACTATTGGCATATTATATGGTATATAGAATTTTAATTAATATGATTACAACGTCAGAGATCTTCTATATATAATGTATCCGACCATTTGAATGACTGTTTTTATTGTTATGAAGACTAACAAACAATATTATCTCATTATTATATTATTGTATTTTGTTTTTTATCGGAAGGAGAGCATCTAAAGCCTGTAGTGCGGGACTTTAACAACGCTAAAACCTTCGCCCTATGTCTTATTGTCCTGCCGGAGCTGTCGTTAGGTATTCCGTCGGTAGAAAAGGAGGAGCATAGCTACTCAAAAGTCAATCATTCCCAACTCAGTGTGTCACTTATTGCGTTGTTATTGTATTTTACGTAGGTCGTGACTACTCGTCAACATTCCCCGAACCCGTGATCGGCAATGCAGCTAAACGGGTTGCTCAATATGGCGCCTGTGGGTGCCTTTACAAATGAAATTATTGTACTATAGTATAGTGGCAATGTTGCTCAAGGGCAGATTGGCATATAGAGGTAGGTACCTTGATATAACCATGGGTGACAGAATGAGTATCACTCCTCACATTGCCCGTCTTAGAGACCGATTGTTTAGTGTTGTTGCGCAAGTGCGCCGTATTTTGCGGAGTGATTGGTGTCTCAGTAGGCGTGCTGTTTGTATCATTTAAGGGGATCTATTTGTTGCTTGTTTGCAATGCTGTGTGGTACAAAGCGGAGTGTACTGTTGTAGGCAGGAAGAAAGTGTTATCATGCCAGAGGGTTATGATATTGGGGTGTGTGCCTGTATGTCGCACTGTCTCTACTAGGGCTTTGCAGGTGTTGCTTGGTGAGGTCCCTCTTGATTTGAAGGTCAGGCGTAAGGCCATTGACTTTAGAATCAAGAGAGAATTACTATTGCTGCAGAGTGATTGGTTGCATAGTTTAGATGTTAATGAGCAAGTTCTGACTGTCTGGCAAAACAGTTCGGACAATGACGTGAATGGACGGGCAACATACCAGTTCAGGATGTAACATTTGTTGGCAGTCGACCAGTCTTTGGTTCCAACCTCTGGTTTTGATTCATGTTGACAGGTCAATGCTTTTTTGCATTTAAGGGGCTGAGTGACAGTCCGGAATGCCCCTGTGGCTCGATCGGGCAGCATGTTCTCTGAGAATGTCCTCTGTATGATGATTTGAATGCGTTCGGTATTTTGAGTGTTAATGAGGATTATGAATATAGTCAGGCGCTCTCTAGTAGAAAAAGTGTTGGGAAACTAAATGAGTTTGAAGCGTTGTTCGCTTGCAACCTGAGGGATCCGTATTTGTGTGTGTGTGTATGGGGTGGGATTAGTGTTGTCTGGGGCACCAGTCCCTGAGTTTCATGGAGGTGTACTGGTAGTCTCAACCTACTATCCATTCGCTAAAGTTCTTGTGACAGTGGGGACATAGTTCGTTTGATCTTTGATCTCATGAATCCTGCCTGTTTGGCGGGAGAGGTAGGAATAGACTTCGCTCCGAACAATGAGAAAACTATAGCCATGAATATAGTGTATACTGTGCCATCTGTGTGTTATGCCTGCATTCTATTCCAGAGAACTTTGTTTTGATTTTTGGGCCACCAGCCCACAAACTGTTTGGGGTTTAAATTGGGAGTACCTCGGGAACGAAGTCTGACCAGAGGCTTTTTTCTAATACCATGGATGGTCAGGTGCCCACAGAACTTGTTTCCGTTCTGGCCAGCGAAAACGGCCGCTTTATGGGAGTATCGTTATGGCTGTGGTTGTATCCCGATGCAGGTAGAGTGAGAGTTCGACGTGGATTTCCGTTTTACAACCGGGTGCGGTGACCCACATAGCAGCAGAGGCTTTAGATAGGCCTTATTCCTGACCAAGGAATGAGTCATGAGTCATAAGTATGAAATTGGTACCAGCGGATTTGTATCCAAAGGGACATTGATTGACGTTTAACTGTGTTCGGCACCGTGATATTAAGTCTCTACGACAGGTGTTCACGTTAAAACATTTAATATTCAACTACTTACTATAGTATTCTTACATACAAAATTTACATTAAAATCATGGATAAATTGGTGTGTGATAATTTGAAAAATTTGTTCTTAACACATTACATAACCAAAATTTAAGTTCCTCTCTCGAGAACATCCGTATTTCGAAGCTGCTGTAAATTTAACTTGCCATTCACAAAAAACAAACAAGTTAGTAGGCTTAAGTCCGGTTGGCTAGACTATGGGATACTCTGTACTCCTCAAAGCTAAAGTTTTTGGGAAAATAATTTTAATGATTATCCAGTGAAGTGTGAAGAGGTTTCAGATCTTTACCATAATCAATAGACTTTTTTAGATTCCCAAATTGCGTGAAATTTGAAATTTTGCATGACAAAAATTGAAAGAAAAAAAACTTTGTTTAGCCAAATACCAACAGAGCGTAATAGGAACAATATTTCATGTCAATATCTCCAAAAATATATATAACTCAGGGGGAATGAAAAAATAACCCAACTCAAAACGAACAAATTCTATTGAAACCACTGTTTTTTGTTATCAATATATATTTTTGTAGAAAAAATGGAACTTTTAGGTCAAAATGGGTTCGCTACCCTTAACCTATGACGGTTATCAATAGGCTACTCTCAAACTACATATGTTTAAGAGCTGCTTCCTTATCCAAACAATATTTTTAATTCTTAAAAAAATAGGCGCCCGGTTGGACAGCCAGATAAAACATATTCATCACTGTCTATACTCTGCAGAGTCTTACTTTCCTCTTTCAGCGTACATCTGGAGTTTTACTTCTCTCTTTCTGTTTACACATGTATGTACATATGTAATAAACAGATTGATATGTATAGTATTCTGTTATATGTTTGTAGGGTACAAAAAAGAATATTTTGCTAAAATCTAGAATACTAATGATGGTTCTATTAATGTACGAATATAGATGATTGGCACTTCTTAAGAACACGTTTATTTTTTTAAGCATAGACATTTGAAATAGCTTTTACTAAATTTGGATTTTATGTGTATTTCTTTGCTTTCTTATATAACCATTATTATGAAATTTATAGTAGTAACAAACAGTGGTCAGAATGGCAACATAACTTGCCTTAATACACCGTCAACTAAAAGCTACCAGAAGTTGTATGTATGTATATGTGTTCATACGTATGTTAAATAGTTAAATAGATGATTTTTATATAGTATAGTATAGTATAGTATAGCATGAAGTAGTACAACAAATAAATTAATAACACAAAATTGATTATAAAACATTTGTCAACGCTTTATTCAAAACAACAAGAATGGTGGAGTGGAGAGAAGTTGCTTTAGGCAATTGATGATGATGAAGATGATTGATTCGGTTCACAGAAAAAGACCAAGAACCTCAAAAGGCGTGTTTCGGCTTATGACAATAATATCTATTTTGCCCTCAAGCATATTTAATAATACAATAATAACCATAAGAACAACAAGCAAAGGAAAGGAATTATGTACTATGTAGTAGTACAATACTATAGTGACAAAAACAATAATAAACAGAAAGAAGGCTATCATTGGCTATGCCAAAGATGTAATACTCTTCACGTTCCTCGGGGTTGTATTCAACCTTCCTTTCTCTGTCACAGTTTGAGTATCAATACTTCTATTCTTTATAAGTTTGTCATTTAATTTGGGTTTGTATGTGAGGTACCCCTCATGGTAACCCTAGGATCATGAAATTTACATGGTTGATGAATAAGAATCAGAAACTTATAGTGTCCAAATTTCAGTTTGATAAGTCGAAAACCAAAAACTTTTTCCAATAAGAACGTTAATTTAAAAGGGGGTTTGTATGGAAGGTACCCTTCCTAGTAACCCAGGATCATGAATTGATTGATATGGATATGTCTAAATTTCACTTCGATACGTCAAAAAATAAAAAAAGTTTTCTAATAAGAACATTAATTGAAATGGGGTTTGTAGGGGCCAGACAGACAGACGGACAGATGGACATTGCTAAATCAACTCGTCTCATCGATCTGATCACAAATATATATACTTTATGTGGTCTGCGATGTCTCCTTCTGTGTGTTACAAACTTCATGACAAACTTATAATACCATTGACTCCCGTGAAGAGTACTCGTATAACAATAATGACAAATTGGGCTTTGGTCAAAGTGTTTGTCTATTGTAAGCTAAATTTATTTGAACAATCCTGATTATCATATATAATTGTAATAAATTATAAGGTTTTAAGGTCACAAAAACTAATGAATAGATAATTGAAAACAAAAATGTGTTTTCTTTATTTACTAAACTCTTGAAAGTAGTTGATTAGTACGTATACTAGGATAGGTTATGATAGGATAGGTAAGTTGTTCACCGTAGACGAGAGCTTACCCAGAAGCCTTACGCCCACTGTTATGTTATGGTTTTGATTGCTCTTAACTTTTAGTATGTTCGGCTTAATCCTTATTGGCAGTGTAAGACCCCACGTACCCATAGCTAGGCTATCAATGGATATGGGGAAACCTCTTGATTAAGGAAACAGAAACATTACATCCATATATATTTTTTATAGTCCGGATGTTTTACACTTTTAGAGTAGAGACATTAATATAAGTCAACAGCCTTATTCGGATAATTGATATACATGTACTATGATTGTATTGCACATGATTGTGCTTGAATTTACGAACTAACGTTTGCTCTAGAATAAAGACATTTGGACAATTGAGAATGCAGCAAGGGCTATTGACTAAGACTTCAGTGCATGTATAACTGGACGTGCGATAAAAAGTGTGTGCTTGGTCCCTAGCGTAAAAAAAGAAGCCACCTCTCCAAAGTCGTAGACAGGATTTTGTTCTGGTATTTATTATACTAGTAAGCTTCGAGGTCCTTCACAAAATGCTGTGTTCAATTGCCTGTCCCGTCATCGACTCGTTTTGATTATAATACAAATCCTAGTATCACAACAACAATGGCAACAATTGCAAGAGTTTCAGTAACCTGAAATTATAATATGTGAGCCTCGTTGGCTCAGAGGGAAGTGTGCAGAGCTGACAGTCAGATTTGAGTGACGGGTTCAATTCCCGTTTTAGTCTGTTTCTACAATTTTCTAATGTACTTATTTCAGGACCAAAATGGTCGTTTTCAGTTGCTTTGGTCTGTACTGAATGTACTGAATCATTTCGTTCTCATGTTCAGACCCTGAAGCACAACCCTTACTTGTTTTGAGACCAAAATGGTTTCATTTCAGGAAAATATATGTGTTCCCCCACATCAAGTACATTTCGTTCTACTTTTCAATCCGTACTTATTTTGAGACCAAAATGGTATCACTTTAAGTTGCTTTGGTCTTAAGACAAGACCGTATGGTGTCTTAATGAACAGGAAACGTACTTAAAGTAAGATTCCTTGTTCTTGAAATAAGTTAGTAGTAAGCCGGAGTCGCTAGTTCATAAATATAATGAAAATTGTTATCAAACTTACATATTTCAAGTATTATTTTTTCTTCTCTCCTATTTGGTGTCTTAGCTCTAATAATTCAATATTTTGACTTCCAGATAGAACAATAGATTAAACTGACTTTGAATGTCATCAATCATCAAGTGTTGATGTAATACAATATTTAAGGCATCCTTCTAGAGATTATTATTCTTATGAAAATGTTATAGATAACTTAATGTATTTTTCTTTAATAAATAAAATTATTATTAACGATATCAGAATTTAATTAAAAATAAATTGAAATAAAGAAAATAAAAAATAAAATTGATTTGAATCAATAAATTATGAAAATATTGTTTCATATATCATTTTCAAATCAGGTGCAACTTAGTTGTGAAGCAGATTAGTTTCAAATGCATACGCATTTGACATTTCTCACAATTATCAGTACTTAAATGGAAAATCGAAAAAACTTTATAAAAGACCAATAATATCTACACTTTTAAAGCATTTAAGTGTAGCGTCATATAAGTATTTCAAAAAGCATTTTGCTATCATGGGGAAATTTGAAAATACATAGTTTATTTTTACCGTAGTCATGGAACACACACTATCAACAAATGGAGATGGAAATTCTATTGTTGATCAATTCACATCTATGCATAACATTAAGGGAAGATTATAACGTTCTATAATAATTGTTATGTATAAAATATGCTATTTGTTTATAGATTAAGAGTCATTTGTTTGGAAAAAACTCAATTTCTAACAGTGAAACAAAAAGCATGTATCATTTTTATACCCAAAATCTAAATCTAGTAGTGTACCTATACCTACATGTAAAAAGTTTTCAACTTTGCAAATAGTCCTTATAAATGCAAATTACTATTGAAATAAGTCAAGTGTCTACAGACCTCTCATTAAGGTATAAAAAGGCAAAGTGACAACTAAATGTTAATCACTGTAAATCATTTTAAGTTGCGTTAGGTCGTTCTAAAATTATATTCCATATATCTACATATACTTATATTGTACTATAAATATTATAAGACAAAGGCAAAGAGTTTAGATAAAAATGTCAAATCATAATAATTCGGCTGAAGTGAATTCATGGTCAGCGTTTTATTATCATTGGTTAATATGGCGTATTCTTTCAATTCACCCATTGGAACGGAATCATCCGTGGCGCCCATTATATTTGGTCTACGCATGTCTAATACAATTCCTATCGACAATTTTTATGACACTTCTGCTCATCATCGATGTGCTTATGTCCGACAGTTTGGTAGAATTCGTTGAAAAATGCTATATTGTCATTCCGTATTCGGCAGTTGGAGCAAAATGTATCTACGTATGGTATATTCACAAGCAATTGCTAAATATCCGTATTATTATGGACCATTTGGATAGTCGTTTGGGTCTTGAAGCAGAACGTAAGGAAATTATTGAAAGCGTCAATATGGTGCGTCGGATTTTCTTGGGTCTTCTATTATTGTACGGGTGTGTGGTCCTGTCCGCTATACCAGTTGTTTATGTTACTGCTGAGCCTATACTTCTGTTTCCTGCTTGGATACCATGGAATTGGAGAAGCTCAAGTGTACGTCATACTTTGACAGTGGCCCTGGAATTTTTTTGCTTTTTTGTACAAACTCCTCAAGCGTTATCCGTTGATACATATGCAGCAGCTTATATCGCTATGGTTAGAGCCCATATACGAGCACTGGGCATACGTATTAAACATTCAGGTGTGGCACCTTCTTCATTGCCAGTAGCAGCAAATCAAAAGGAACGACAAGCCGCTCTTAAACGACTTCATGCTTGTATTGAAGATCATAAGACTATATTGAAAATATTGATAGATCTCAATAATATTATGTCCATAACATGTTTCTTTCAGTTTGTTGTAACTGCAGCCACTATAACAACAGTATTTTGTTTCATATTTTACGTTGATTCAACATTTTTGGCAATGTGTAATATGATATTATTCTTTGTGGCAATTTGCATGGAGACCTTTGTTATTTGCTATTCGGGTGAAGCAGTCTACCATGAATGCGAACAACTTACAATTTCCATATACTCATCAAATTGGTATGAACAGGATATAAGGTATCAGCGTACACTACTACAACTCCTGCATCGTTCACAGAAAGCGACTGAGATGGTGTCTGTAAAATGTATACCCCTTCGCATGTCGACATTTGTGGCGGTGAGCATAAGTTCTTATTTGTATGATTACATATAATAATGTATATATTGTTTTGTGTTATCAGGTAATAAAAGGTGCCTATTCTGTATTCACCTTGCTACAACAAATGAAATAAATTAGACTATTGAAATCACATTTAAAACACTTTTTTATTACACATATTATTCTTTAAAAACATTAAGATTGTTGAGATGGATTATAAATATAGTAGATGATTTATGTAATATTTTGTTTTGGCCATGTTTGTTTGGTCTTAATTATTATTATTATTTTTTTTTTTTATAATGTATTTTTAGTATAAATATTAAACCGCTTATGCTATAAAATATTGGTGTGAGCGGTCTTACTTGAAAAACAATTTCTCACATTGGGTACCCTTATTCTCCGTAAGGGGTTTTGGATCGGTTTGAGTTCCGACAGACTTTGCGAGCATAGAATCATTAGATTCATCTGGACCAGTTAAGTCTATGAACTCATCTTCTGATGGTGTTGTGGTTGTGCTAACATTTGTAGCATTCGAAGCAATAGCACGTCGCTTATTTTGGCTCACGCCATCTGCACTTGAATTGCTGCTTCCAACACGTTTCTTTCCTTTCTGGGTTGAACCGGATGCTGTTGCTTTGACTGATTCTGCTGTAATGAAACCATAAGTACCTACATATAAAAACCAGAAAGAAGGCTATCATTGGCTATGCCAAAGATGTAATACTCTTCACACTACTCCGAGTTGCATCCAACCTTCATTTCTTAGCATCACATCAGTTTGAGTGACAATTTTATTGTACTTTTATTCTTTATAAGTTTCTCATTTAATTTGGGTTTGTATGGGAGGTACCATTCCTGGCAATTCTAGGATCATGAAATTTACATGGTTGATGAATATGGATGAAGAACTTATAGTGTCCAAATTTCTGATCCATATGTTAAAAAACAAAAAACTTTTTCTATTAAGAACATTAATTTAAAGATGGGTTTGTATGGGAGGTAACCCCCCTAGTGGTCCGATTCGGCTGATTCCGACAAATGTGCAGCGTATGGTAAAAAGAAACCTATGTGCAAAAGCTAAAAAACGGAGGGACTAGTTTGCATACATACAGACGGACAGACGGACAATGCTCAATCAACTTGTCTCATCGTTTTTGTGGTCTGCGATGTCTCCTTCTGTGTGTTACAAACTTCATGACAAACTTCGGGAGTGAATAGTATAATAACATTATTACAAATATATGTATATTTTTGCTTACCATCCTCATTACCATCATCAGATATGTCAATGGTTGCTGCAACACTCGGTGGTTTCTTTTTCTTATCACCACCATCTCCAGCCGTAGAACCATTAACTTCTTTCATTTCTTTTTTTATTTCCTTTTTTTCAGCCATTTTTTTCAAAGTTTTTTTTATATTATTATTGGTTTGAAATGCAAACTTAATTCACAATGCGAAAAACCAATTAACCTGTAAGAAAAAAAAAAATAAAATAAAATTAATTAGTTAAAGCTACTTGAATTATGACGACATTATTGTATTGTTATTTTCATAAATGCTTAGTTAATAATAGTGTTACACTGTCATTTAAATGAATTGAACAATTGAAGTAAACAGACACTAATTAAAATTAAATGAAATAAATTTACTATTGTATATGTAATACTAAGTATTTGTTCTTCGAATAAATTTTACATATTGTATCTTGTTAACAAAACCAATAATAGTTTTTATTTAAGTCAAATATTGAATACTTTTGTATTATACTGAATTATGAATGAAAATATGCCAACATATTGTATATCATGATGTTTTGCTCAGTTTTTAATATTGTAGCGATGTCATGATGTTTGCACAGTTTTAATTATCGTTACGATTTCAATCATGATGTTTTTTGCAAAGTTCAAATTATCACAGCGACCTCTATGAATGTGACAGATACATGCTACCAGACATGTCCATGACTGAATTTCGAGACAACAATTTATTGACAAATAATAATATGAAAAATTTACCACTTTCATTCTTCATCTATGTAATATATAGTATATAGTTTTTTAAGATTTTCTTAAAATTATTGCAAAATCATAGGACGAGGTAATTTCCAAAAGTACTTCCTTAGCAACGAAAGGAAAGCTTTTTAATGGTCATGGCTAAGCAAAAGCTTTTTGCAACCACTTGCCGTTGCTAAGGCAAAAAATATGTATGCATTAAATCAATGAGATTGACAGTGATTTGGATTTTTTTAATTAGAATTTTTCACCGTAAACCAACACACCATATTTTCATATATTTTAACAATCATCATTGTTAATTTTTACAATATTGATTTATTATTATTATAGGTACTTACTTTGTTAATGAAAACAGTTATACACATAGACTTCACTTACACAAACACCGCAGCACCGACGAAGGCGAATGCCCAAAAAGTCGAACTAAAGTATCTTTCGTTTTGGGATGCATGCTTGCATATGAGGAGGGGAGGGAGGTTAAGCAAAAGCAAATCGAGTGAAACATAAATGAAACGGAACAATTTATCTTGCAATGCTACAACATAATGAAATATAAAGGAAACGGAACGATAGATTGCTTCAACACATGCAAATAATTTTATGAAGATGGCCTTGTATGCTCTTTGCATAAGTACGTAGTATTAGAGATACATACAATTTGCTCTCACGGGATTCATAGGAACATGTGAGATTATTGGATCGGTGCATATGTATAAATTGTATTCATGCATATCTTTAATATCTATAACAATAAATCGGAGTCGGACTCGCACAGGAAGGGTTCCGTACCACCGCATAAGGTGGTGTTTTGTCTGCAGTTAAAAATTAAATTAAAACCAGAAAGAAGGCTATCATTGGCTATGCAAAAGATGTAATACTCTTCACGCTCCTCCGAAATGCATCCAACCTACCGTTCTAAGCATCATTATGTTCTCTCTGTTTCAGTTTAATTATCAACAAAGAACACAGTTTGAGTGGCACTTTTATTGTACTTTTATTCTTTATAAAGTTGTCATTTGATTTGGGTTTGTATGGGAGGTACCCCTCCTGGTAAGCCTAGGATCATAAAATGTACATGGTAGATGAATATGGATCAGAAACTTATAGTGCTCAAATTTCAGTTCGATAAGTTGAAAAACAAAACACTTTTACTAATAAGAACATTTATTTAAATAGGGGTTTGTATGGGAGGTACCCCTACTGGTGGATTACTAGGACCATGACATTTACAAAACTGATGGATATGACCCAAAAACATAGTGTATAAATTTCAGTTTGATACGTCAAAAAATAAAAGACTTTTTCTAATAAGTACATTAATTTAAATTTGGGTCTGTATGGGGACCCCTCTATGTTTTTAACTTTATTTTATTTTTAGTATTTGTCGTTATATACGAAATTGAATTACATACTCTGTGAAAATTTCAACTCACTTGCTATTACAGTTCATGAGATAGAGCTCTCTGACGGACGGACGGACGGACATTGTTGGCGTAGTAATAGGGTCCCGTTGGCACAAAACAATGAAAAGTATCATTACATTACACTACACTCCAGCACCAAATCCAACATATCAACCTCTCATGATTGATTTCCCAGGCATGTAACACTACTCAACAAATTTTAAATTTTCTATTTTATCTGATTATGTGATTATTACTGATATTATAAGAATACGTGAATAAACACTTTCTATCACATCTTAATTTCCAGATAAACAGTTATGTCTTAAATCACGAATTTATCACAAATTGAAATTTTGTTTTTGATTCTTATTTTTATTTTAATTGAAACGGTAAGGTTTTTTTTGGAATGACTGGCTTTTCTCTTGTATCGGAATCTGTGAGCGTAGCAGGCTCCCATCTACCTTGAAAGCGCTTTTAAAATGCAGTAATTTCTTGGTTAAAGCGTTCTGCATATTTGTCACTGACGGAACCCATATTTTCAGGGAAAACGTTCGAATGTGAGTGAAGAAAATGAAATTTTACTGCATCCTGACGATCCTGCAGCGGTTGTTCTGAGCCAGTAGGCATGTCGTGCGTGAGCAGGGTCTAAACTGTCGGCCCAAAAACGCTATCCTGAGGGACACCTGCGCAAATAGCCTTGATGCTAGACTCCACACCATCTATTACCACTGAGGAAGTTCTGTTATTGAGGTAGCTACTCTCTATTAACCACAGTTGCGGCGGCAACAGACTCTTAAGTTTACTGAACAGCTAATCGTGTCAAACTCGGTCGAAAGCCTGTATAATGTCGAGATACACTACCACCACGTACTCCTTGGCCTCAAATCCTTAGAGAATGAAGTTGATCACTTTATTCCAGAATCCGCGTCAGCAGACAGCTTTCGAACAACTTTGATACGGTGGGCAGCAGTGTGACTAGCGTGTAGGAATATAGGGTGTAAGGGCTCCTGCCGGCCTTATGGATTATAATAATTCTTGTCTTTTTCCACTGTTTTGGAACATATCCTAATCTCAACACCGAGTTAAAAATGAAGACCAGAAATAACACCGCTTTTAGCCTTTAGTGTAAAGTTGTCCACACCATCTTCACCTGGAGCCCATTTAGCGTTCAACCCTTGTATGTGTGCCGAGATTTTCTTTTGCTGTAATGGGAGCAACTGGTGGGCATAATTAACCATAATTGTCTGTCAAGCCTCATCTGGATCTGGCGAACCCTGTATTCTGAGCTAGTATCGAATGGCTGAAAACGGGCTTCTAAGTTCTCGGCGAAAGCCTCAGCTCGCTGCTTCATGGAGCTAGCCCAGGATCCGTCAGCCTTCTTGATTGGAAATTTGGGGGTCACCTCTTGCTTATACCTTATAGCTTCCACATTTGTCAAAAATCGGTTATTTTTATTCTGTTTGTGGACTATTATTATAGTAAAATGTCTCTCCTTGGTTTTCGTCATATTGCACTTTTGTTTATTTGATATCATATGAATAACTGAATGGAATATGGGTATTTCCACGGTGTCGAACGTGACCATTGTATAGATTCAAAGTGATAAAAAAGTCAGAATAAAACATATTTTAGATTTGTCTTTCAGATCCTTAATATACTATCATTGATGCTTTAGTCTGTTTTAGGCGAATTATTGATTGAAAAATAAGAACAAAAAAAGGAGGGGTTCGAACGTGACAAAAATAGAATTAGTTTTTGTGATCATCTTTAAAAACATCACATTCAGCGAATCCGAACACATTATTTTAAAGTAACAAATTGTTGTTTTTTTTTTCTCGACTCGTATTCGGTACACAGTTTTCTTCCGACAATCATTTATCATCAACAGTAAATTTTTTCCACTTTTTTCTATTGTTCTTCATTCTCACCTGGTTTTTTAAGTTTTTAGCATTAATGGAAGCATACACGTGATGCCCATATGAATACATATTGAGATGAATATAATTACAAAACTTTACACTTACGGTGTCGAACGTGACAATAGACTCAGCAGTAGAGATTATCACAAATGTATTGTTATCCTTCTTTTCTATTGTTTCATCTCACTTATTTAAGATTACTATGCTCCAAGAGCATAGTTTGCAAATAACTGTTATCATTTATTTTCCAAGTGAAACATTCAGTGAGAAACCCAAAAAATGCAATTGTTTCGGTTGTCACTGACCGTTACACTTATTTTTCATTTTTTGCGATATTTTGTCATTTTTAAAAACTGACCTTTCGCTCAATCTCACAGAAAAGAAATGATGGCCCAAAAAAATTAACAAGCGAAAATGTCTATTTTTGTAGTGTGTAACGTGAGTTACCTGCGTCGAAGAGAGGAAGGAGTCAGACACACATATGTATGTAAAAATTCATACATACAGACGAAAGAGCTTTTCAATAACTTCTCTCATTGAATCTTTTAGTGGTTGCTCCTGTCATAAGCAAACAAAAAATAATTGGTATTGCTTATGAACGTAAAACAATACACAAGATTTTTTTCATCCCTTTCACATTTGGTTTGTTAACATCCGGTTGCTTGGCAATCTAATAAAAGCTTGTCATTTATTTGCAAACTCTGTCTAAGAGAGATTTCGTGAAAGACACATTTGTACAAACGTCTCTCTTTATCATGTTTTGAAATATGCAATTAGAAATGAGCAGAGGACTAAAAACTTCTCTATAGTGAACTTGTATACAATGAAAATCTCCCAATTATGAATTAATTTCAAATACACTTTTAATAATATATTAATTTTCTGGTACTGTGCGAATTCACTATAGGAAAGTTCGACTGTAATAGAGAGAATATAGTAATGCTAAGAAAGGATATCTGGCATTTGTATTACATCTTTGGCATAGCCAATGATAACCTTCTTTCTGGTTAAATTTTAAATCAATAGAAGGTTGAAATACCAACAGAAACGTACCCACAACCAGAACCATACGCTTCAAAATGCTTTGGAATAATACGCCTTATATAATTTAAATTAAAGTAATGCCATTCAATCATAATAATCCTGTAAATTATACACTGGAAGCAGTAGCAAATAGTCAGGCACATGCACACATTGTATATAGGTACACACATGCATACTTATGTACATGCATAAAAACAGATGGCCAGACAGATAAAACACAGAAATACGAGTAGTCAGATAGACAGACAGACAGACAAACCGAACGAATGAACAAACGAACAAACGAACGACAGCCAGAAGGGGAGAGAAACACAGTCTGTCAAGCTCTTTATTAAAATGGCAAAAAAGCTCTCTTTCATCTTTTTGTTTCATTTCATTATTATTGTCATTGTTATAGTTGTTAAAATCATAGAGCCGTAAATCCGTTATAATAAAAATCCCTTTCAATATGAATGAATGTATGTATATATTATATGTATGTATTATATATGTGCATGTGTATGTGCATATATGAACAGAATGAATGACAGAAGGAATTAATTAAATGCAGTTCATGCATAAGATAAAACAACTTCCGTTTAAATAACGAACTGAACCAACAAGACACAATAATATCACACATAATAATAATAGCAGCAGTAGCAATAATAATAGTGTATTTATTATATACTAAGTACTATAGACTAGTTGCATCCAACCGAACAGCGACAAATGCTACATATACATATATCAGATACGCTTCCTTTCGTAGCATCACTATATTCTCTCTGCCACAGTTTGAGTACCAACAAAAAACACAGTTAGAGTATTGGATGTCAGCACAATTTGTGGGGCACAATACAGTTTTGAATGTAAATTGAATATATGCAAAATTTCAGCTCTCTAGCTCAAAAACTGAGCGACTTATTTGCATCAACTCCTCTCATCAAGCTAATCAGAAATATGTATATATACTGCAATGTATGTGTGTTTGTGTGTTACAAACTTCATGACAAACTTATAATAATAAGTATGTAGTACTATTCACTTCCGTGTAGAGTATAAAAATTATATTAAGATCCATCAAAAAATTGCATTAAACACATGTACTTACTATGGTATGAGTCAATAACCTTTGATACTAGCTAGTCCTTATCGTTCCTTGTTACCTTTTAATTTTAGATTAAAATTCAATAAATACATAAACAAAAATAAATAAAATGTACTTACTATGTGGTGTAACAACAGGTTTTTATCTTTATCTTTATACTATATAATTGCGTGAACTCGTTTGCATTTATGTCACAATAACAACTCTTATCTATTCAAGGACATGCATACATTCACAACCTTACTCCATACCAGTTTGAACTTTGTTATTTTCTTGTGTTTTTATTATATAATAAGTAAATCACTTGAAACAATTAATTTTTATTTATTTTATAGAATTTTTCACTTAGTTTTTGTTATTTTATTGTATTTTTCTTAGTTTATTGAGGAACACGTATACACGAACGCATGTATATCCGTTGGCCATTTGTTGCATACTTGCAATAATAACTGTTAATATGAAATGCGCAAAACTTTGTTTGTTGTGCTGCCAATTTGGTGAAAATTTATGACTGTTCTCTCGTACAGGGATCATCAGTTTTAAAGTAAGTCACACACTATATGATTGATTGTATGTTTATTCATTTTGATTGTTATTTTTATTTAATTTTCTTTTATTTTCAGTTTTTTTTTTGTATAGATAAATAAAACTTAAATATAATACTAACTTGACTATACTTAATAAACGGATATAGGATGTGGAAATGGTTTCATTCATATTATCAACAGTTTTACCTGCTTACATAATGCACATGTTTAACTAAAAGCACAAGATTTTTAAAATTTCATGTTAATAAAGAATATTTCATCCGTAATCAGACAATTTTTATGTAAATTGAAAACTTTATTTTTCATTTTCTTGAAATGTCCATTTTTGAGTTGTAACACTTTAGTTAAACATGTACGATATGTATGTGCCCTTTGAAGAGATGCTCTTTGTCGACGAAGAGGCCATTGTCTAAAAAAACTAACTAAGGACATAGCTTTGTATGTATATGTAAGTGTACTCTGAACTTTGATATGAAACGCATTGCAGAATTCACCTGCAAGGGCGTAGCCAGGTAACCTCCAGCAGGGGGCAGATTTTTTTTTTAGAGTAGCTAAAATTTCACAAAAGAACACAGGAATAACTGGGATTGACACCGAATAGTATTCGGATAGTCTCAGGTTTCTTGACTGCACATTGCAGAGTAATGAAACTTTTACATAACATGCTGATCAGTAGTAGCGATCTATGTAGACTGTGTTATGAAGAAGTGAAGTCAGTAGAGAACTTACTATGTCACTGTTAGGTCCTATTCTGGACCAGATTCTGCCACCTTAGAAATCAGGTCTTAAAACCCATTGAAATACCAGATTTGTCTTTGAAGAAAATCTTGGAACATCAGAATCTTGGAGGAACTGTTATTGCGGGGGTTGTCACAATAAGCCCAATTGCGGTCGCAGGGACGAGTTGTTCACATTACCGCTTTTCCCTTTGTTTTCTATTCATAAACGTTTGTGTAATATGTATTTTATTTGTATTTCCTTGCCTAACCCCCAATTAAAAAAATCATTGTTACGCCCTTGTCATCTGTGCAATATAGAGCCTTGTCATGTTCGTGCGTTTACTCATTTTATGGGGTATGTTTTGGCTAGAGCGCATGCAACTAGCTAACAACCGGTAAGCAACATGAAGTTTTGCAATGAAATGCATAATGTGTGTGCCCCATTATATTCCCGCGTAAATGTTTGTCTACATGTTAAGTCAGGTTGTCAGGGACACTATGTATATATGTGCTTACATATATGTAGGTACATACACATGAGAACTATGAAAATAACCCTTATTTTCGGTTTTAAGGTCAGTGATATTCGAAAAGTTCCTAGAAATTTTTTCTTCTTCTATTTCTTTCACTACTTACATATGTGTACATTTGTATACTTTTGTTAGTATAAAACAGAAGATGAAACACTTTGATTTATTTATAGCTAGCGTACCCAGCGTGCTTTGCTACGCTCCCGACGTGATGTAAGTGCGTCATGCTATTTTTCGTTTTAAATGTAGTACATTGCCCTAAGAATTTCATCAAAATCGGTTTAGCAGTTTCGCAGCTCATAGGCGACTTACATACATACATCCAATTTTATATACATAAGTGTATAGATATTAAATTCGTAGTAAAACAAATATTTTTAGAAACAAACTTTTATTTAAATGCTATGAAAAGAAGAAAATATACTTTGAAATAAATCCAAACCAAAGCAAATCCATAATTTTGTTGCATTATACAATTGTATATAATATAATCTTCTATGGGGCCCCAGTATGGGCGGATATTGCCCATTTAAACAAATTACACGTTAAGCAAAACAAATTGTTTAAAATGATTTTCGGCCTACCATGGCATCATTCTACTACCTACGTGCATAAGCAAGCCAATGTTGAAATGGTAGTTGACAGGCTAGTACGGCTCAACCAGACCTTCAATGATAGATGTAGATACATTCTCATTCTACTTATTCACATATCAATGACATTGTAAGGCATATGACATTCATTATAAGGCATTATTAGATTTAAATTTTAATTTTTAAAACCATTCCATATAAAAAACTACGCTTACATTACCTACTTATTTATAACTAAGTTATGAAAGTAGGGAATGGTTAAACCCATTATTTTAAGAAACTTATCATAAGCATAAACAAATGTACCTAAACATATACATATAATTATACTTATACTTTATAGTATCATGCAATAAAATTGAATTGAAAATTAGGCTAGGTGGGTGTCATAATCTTTGGCCACCTTTCGGTTAGTTAACAGTCTGCTGTTATTAACATTTTTACAACATAACTTAAAACCACCTTCTGTTAACATACAGCTGTGCTCAAAAAAATATTATGTAGCTCCTTTGCACAGTGGTCGGACTTGTATGGAGTCAGCGGCCAAAAATACTTCCAAAATAGTTAGAGGCCTGAAACATGGGATATTTGTGAACTAAAAGATAGTTTATTACTTTTCAAAACACAATACGCATTACATTTCATTTTTATCAAATGAAATACAGCTTTCATTAAAGTAGACTTTCATTTAAAAGATAATTTTATTTACCCAGTAATAAATGGATTAGAGCTTTAAAGCAATCTTTAAATTAAATCTACAATTCGTCATATTTTCTTGATATGCTGCAGTCTAAATTTTTGTGTATCCTTGTTTTTTTGCTGCTTCCTCAGATAGTTCCCCAAACGATAACAGAGCGTGATCTATGACATCTGCAGCGTGAACCAAAATTTTGTGAACTGGGAGGGAAGGTAGTACCAAGATTTTTAACAGTATCCAATTTGTCCATATTGTCCAAATTGTTCAGCATGATTTTGTATTCTGAAGACATAGCCTGCAATAATATTGCACATCTTCCAATCAAATGTTTCTTTCTACCAGATAGTTGTTTTTCCTTTCGGAAATTCCAAGTGTCAAATGCAAAACACATTAAAAACACAAATTAGCTTTACAGGCCAGTTGATCAAAATGAAAAAAATGAGTAAACACTTGTCCTCATTTCTGATGCTATTTTTAGAAATCGTGGTTAAAATTAACCCAAAAAAAAGTTAGTGGGTGCAATCTTATTCATTTTAGAGATGGTTCAGTCACGTATTTCATGACAATTTTGAATTTATTTCGTTTTATTTTTGGCCTATGGGGCCAACCACTGTGCGTTGGGTCGTAAGTTCTAACTGTAAAATCAAATGATTCGCTATTCCCACTCGTGAACAGAAATAGGATTGCATTGCATTGTTATCCTCTTCACGGGAGTGAATAGTATTATAAGTTTGTCATGAAGTTTGTAACACACAGAAGGAGACATCGCAGACCACATAAAGTATATATAATTGTGATCAGCTCGATGGGACATGTCCGTCTGTCTGTATGTATGCAAACAAGTCCCTTAATTTTTGAGCTAGAGAGCTGAAATTTTGGTTTTAGGTTTCTTTTTACCATACATTTGTCGGAATCAGCCGAATCAGACCACTAGGGGGGGTACCTCCCATACAAACCCATCTTTAAATTAATGTTCTTATTAGAAATTTTTTTTTGTTTTTTAACGTATCGAACTGAAATTTGGACAATATAAGTTTCTGATCCATGTCCATCAACGGTGGAAAGTTCATGCTCCTAGGGTTACCAGGAGGGATACCTCCCATACAAACCCCCCTTTAAATTTATGTTCTTATTGAATTTTTTTTTTTGTTTTTTAACATATCGAACTGAAATGTGGACACTATAAGTTCATCCTAGGATTACCAGGAGGGGTACCTCCCATACAAACCCAAATTAAATGAGAAACTTATAAAGAATAAAAGTACAATAAAATTGCTACACAATCTGAGGTGATGCTAAGAAAGGAAGGTTGGATGCAAAACTGAGGAGCGTGAAGAGTATTACATCTTTGGCATAGCCTTCTTTCTGGTTTTTTTATTACAGCTTCTTATGATACCCCAGAAGTCTTTTGCATTTCTCATATTCGCAAATTTTTGTTGTACTTATTATCATGTCATAAGAACTTTTTATGTTAAGTACAAGTTTTTTGTATTCCCTATTCAAATATCAAAGTTCTGTTCTTATCAGCTTAACATCTGATTGGCTATAACGGCTTGGTATCGATGTGGCATGGATACAATAAGGTCCTTAGAATGCTTCACATGAATCTGAACCCATGCCTCCTTTACCACCTACCAAAGCTGTGTCCTATTCAAGGAATTGCTGCAGCCACCATTCGTTTAATTTGATCGGATTAAGGTCCAGAGACTGTGCTGGCCAATGCATCACGTCAATCACACACACAGCTTAAATTTGCCAAGAAATAAATCTGTAAATGTGCCTCCGAGACCAAAAGTCGTTTGAAACTAGCTTATGTTTTTGCCCTACGCAAAAAGTAAAATCTTGTACGTGGTGAGCATAAAAAAATCAAGATCGTTGATTGTCGTAAACATAATGGTTTTTGCTTCTACTTGGCTAAGCCCGTGGTCAATATGTTGAAGCTGGATACTTTTTATTCGTATTCGTGGACTCAAAGTTTGCAGTTCTTCCATCTGCACCAGATCAAAAATGACTATTATTGCGTCATCTGATCTACAAACGTGGATTTGTTAAGCACCAAAGCCAACTTATGCTCATCACCAATAACTTAGCATAAGGTGGGGCTCACATTAAGTGAGTTGAGGATTTGGATGCCTATCGAGCCTAACTTAAAGTATGCCTTAAACTACTTCGCAAGATGCTGGTCAATTTCAGATTTCAGTCAGTTTTTCTCTGGAACTGATTTTCTTGGTGAATTTCTTTGCATGGACCGTACCATCATCTCGAGCGTAGAGTGGTGATATTGAATCACTCACCTGAATTAAGATAAAAAATCTTCAAACATTGCCCTACATTGCCTTCATATTGGATAGGATAAATAGATAGAATTATAAATTGTTACAAAAAATGTACAAATATTTAAAGAAGTTATTTATTATTTATTATTATAAAAAAAAAAATATTTAATAAACAAAAATACAATAATATTAATAATATTAATATTTTTATAATAAAAACAAAAAACTTTAAATTGATAAAAATCATTAGATCTAAAGAAATTATAACAAAAAAAAAAAAAATTGTGATAATAATAAAATAATAATTCAAAAGTCATTAAAAAAACTTTCATACCCATTCCTAATATTAAAAAACAAAACAGGGACTTATTGACTAAAATTGTTTCATTATCAAAACAAGGAAAATACTATAGAGTAAATAACATCATAACAAGATAAAGCCTTAACCTTCAATAAAACAACTCTGTGAAAATTTCAGCTCTCTACCTATTAAGGCTAAAGAGATAGATCTCTCTGACGTACGGACGGACAGACGGACGGACAGTTATAATAATTAATAATAATTTCAATTCGTTCTTTGCTGAGCGAATGTTAAACTTATCCATAAAGAAATTAAAAAAATATGAAAAGTTGCAGAGAAACAAAAGTACTTAAAAGTTTGTATGTTTAAATCGGTGATAGGGAAACAAATATGGTTTCAACATTTCATCTGCTGTAGAACACAATTTGTACTAAATTTTTATGTTAGCTAAGAGATGCCCGATTCTATAATATGATAAGCAATATGATAAAAATATACTCCTCACTAAAAAAGTGTAAAAAGTATAAAAAGTTCTGACAATGAGTTTTTTAAAATATACAAGATAAAGATTTACTTCATCGCATTTTGACCGAAAAATTTGGACTCAGGAAGGTTTGTGCTCGCTTTGTTCCACACAAATGGACTGATGATCAAAAATTGATCCGAATTCAACATTGCAAGGACTTGATTAAAGAGCCGAAAAAGGACACAAACATGAAGTACAGCATTGTTACTGTTGACGAGACATGGTGTTTTCAATATAACCCCGAAGCAAAGCGTCAAATTGAAAAAAAAACCGTCGCGAGAAGTCAAAACTCAAGACAAATTTGATTTGTTTCTACAATTCCAAGGGAATAATCCACAAGGAGTTCGTGCCACAAGGTCAAATGATTAATGGGCTGTATTATCTTGGTGTAATGAAGCGTTTGTTGTCTCGTATTCGCCACGTGAGGTCGCAATACCATGAAGTTGGAAGCTGGCGCCTTTGGCACGATAATGCGTCGGCTCATAGTTGGTCACTTATCACTGATTTTCTGACCAAAAATCAAATTTTAACCATCAACCACTAACCGTATTCTCCTGATTTGGCACCTTGCAACTTCTAAATTTGGCACTGAAAGGAAAGCGCTATGCCGATATTGAGATTATACAAAAGCCATCGACCGCGATTCTGAAGGACATTCCTACAGAACGGCTTAAAAATTCATTCGTCCTGCTATTTGATTGTGGAAAACGTTGGAGACTATTTTGAATAAAAAGATGATTTGAATTATTTGAAAATAAAAATGTAAATATGAAAATCACTGGAAACTCAGGGACTGCATAGACAGAGATACGGTTGGATGGAAAGACCAAAGAAGAGCCCTACACTAACTGTGTTTATAAGAGAATTTCCAAAAAGAAACTTTACTTTATTAAAAATTTAACTTAAAACTAAAATCTTTTTCTCCTGCTACGAAACCCATTAAATGAATTTATTATTATACTATAATATATCATCTATACTCGTATAAGTTATAATAAGTAAAGATTTATAGAAAACAAATAGAGACATTTTTCTTTCCTTTTTTGTTATTGTGAAATTTATGGAATGAAGTCCTTTACAATTCAAGTCAAGTATCATTCAATACCATTTCTGAAGTCTCTTGCTTGTTGTAAATATTTGTCGAGCAATACAACAGAACAGAACGGAACAGAAGAGAACAAAGATAACTGAAACATAACATGCCATGCCATGGCAAGCAGCGCCATGAACAGTATTTTCCTTGTACATATGTTGCATTGTCATGAGAGGTGACACCAGGAAATCGCTATGATGAGCTTAATACTGGACACCCGCTGCCATCAACAAAGTGAGTAAGTGTGATACTAGTAAGCAACTTAACAATGAGTTGGCAATGACTATGACGATGACAATATGATATGGACCCTGTTCATAAGCTGAAGGAAGAAAGATGAAGGACGAGGAGTGAGTAGACGTAGAGGGGAGTTATATATCACAACACCTTAGGGATATTTCACAACGGTTGGACTAACTGAAGCGGCAACGTTGCTTGATGACAGGCCACTTGTTGCGGTCGAGCTGTGACTCGGTGACGATGATGATGATGTTGCTGCCGTTGATTGTTGCTGTTGCTGTAGGTGTTGATGTTGATGTTGTCGTGTAAAGGTCTCATAAAGTTTCGAAGTTCCGGTTGGTGACGTTGCAATTGATGATGATGATGATGACGATGGGCTTGATGATGATGATGTGGTGGTGGGCGATGAGGATGCTGCTGCTGATGTAGCATGCGTTGAAGATGCTGCCGTTGGCAAATGAAGTAAATGTGTGCCATAATGTACAGCACCAGGATGACTGAAATATGGTAATGGTGCTGGTATAGAAACGACAGATTGTGGCACGGATATACCGTCGTCATAGTTCGCCTGATGCTGATTGTGGGCTTGCTGTCCATGCTGATGATGGTTTATAGATGCTGCTCCTGCTGATGCATACAAATGTTGTTGTGGATGGTGGTAATAGTGATGTAAAAATGGTTGCTGAAGTTGGTGCTGCTGCTGCTGTTGATGCTGCTGTTGTGGCGACAGTAATGCATTTACAGCTGACAATCTGACAAAATGTATTGGCGTAGGGTCATGCGCACTTGCACTTGGTATATTATAATGCAAGGCAGCTGATTGTCCAACATGCTGCTGCTGTTGTGGTTCGTTTGATGATGTTGTTGATGGTGATGGTGATGATGGTGGTGATGCTTGTACATAAATTGGATTGTAGTGCACAATGTTGGGACGATGGAGCAAATGCTGCTGATGTTGTTGCTTTTGTGGAATTTGAAGTTGTTGCGGGGCTAATGCTAATGCCAGACGCCCAGGTGTTGATGCTGTTGGAACAATATAACTTTGTGTCGGTGTCGCACCCAATGACAATGTTGTTGATGAAGGTGGTGATGAAGTTGCTATTGGCGATGCTACAGTTGCTATACCTGAATATTTAATGCCTTGTTGTTGTTGCTGTTGCTTTAGACCGTTACCAATAGTGTTGATGGCGTTACTAACACTACCGCCACCGCCACCGCCACCACCACTACCAAGACGCAATACTCTTTGTTGTAGTTGAGGATGCGGTTGCTGTTGTTGTTGCTGCTGCTGCTGCTGTTGAGGATATGCTGAAAGTATTGGAAATAAGTAGTTTGTATGACTTCATTATAAGTACATATGTATGTTTGTATGTTCAAGTAATCGCATGAATCAATATACTCGACTCGTTAAGATTGATGCTCATTAATTTTCTGGCAAACATCTTTTTGTTATGATGATGATTAAGAAGAATCTATTGCATTAAATTGTTTGAAAATTTACAAATTTCAACATGTTTAAAGATGGAAAAAAGCTATATAATGATTGGCAAAGTCCTCAAGATACAATTCGAAAGGATATTGTACTTAGTATCCGTATAGTCTCAGTCCTTTTAACAAGACATTGTAGAATAGACAATATGCAAATAAGTCTTAATGACTAGGGTGGTTTCATTGAACCTTTTGAAAATAGAAAGCGGATACATATTATTGGATTTTGGATGCATTAACTTACCATAGAGGGGCGACATTTGTATTCCACCACCTTCGCCTAAATTCAAGTGCAATTGTTGACCATGACCATGCCCATGGCTAAATTGTAATTGTTGAGGAAGCTGATGCTGATGATGATGATGTCGTCCATTGACTCCAGTTGTTGTTGGATAGTAAAATGGTTGATAAATTGATTGTGTTGTTTTTCCGGTATGTGCTGGTGAAAATAATAAATTACCGGGTAATTGGTAATATTGTGTGCCTGTGGCAGGGGCAACACCATCTTGTGCTGATTGCTGTTGTTGATAAAATGGACGATAGATACCATGATGATCACGTGCTAATGGTCCGATCACTTGCAACATGGGTGTGTGTTGATTGCTTGCTGTTGTTGTTGATGGTGATGTTGGTATTGATGTTGAGGTGGGTGCAACTAAAGCAGCATTAATCCCACCATCAGCATCTAACAGTTGTTGTTGTTGATGCAACTGATGTTGTTGTTGTTGTTGTTGCTGATGCTGATGTTGTTGTTGATGCTGATGTTGTTGTTGCTGCTGCTGTTGCTGTTGCAATTGCCGCATATAGGATAGTGGTATAGCAATAATATATTGCACACGCTGTTGTTGTTGTTGCTGTTGCTGTTGGTTAAGTGTTGCATGTTGTTGTTTTTGTGTTGCTGCGGTTGGGGCATGAAGCTCATAGTGTGGTCCAGTAGAAAACAATTGCTGCTGCTGCTGCTGCTGTAACAATTGTTGATGTTGCTGCTGCTGCTGCTGCTGTTGTGGTACACGTTCATAGATATGCAATGGCGATTCGTTGGCATAATAGTAAATTGGCGGCTGGGTTTGCTTTAGAGTTTTTTGTGGTGCCGGCGGCAGATGTTGCAATATATGCTGATGTGGTTGCTGTTGCTGGAGACGCATTGCATGCTCATACAATTCCGTATTGAAATTAAAGCGATGTGGCGATTGTTGCGTTGGTGCTATTGGCGTTGCAGCAGCAGCAGCATAGTGTATGATACCACCACCACCTACACCCCCGCTACCACTGGTGCTACCAGTTGTGGTATGTTTCGTAATCGTTGCCGGAATAGGCGCATAATGTATGCCGCCAGTTTCCGGTTTTTCGTAGTATGCCTGCAATTAGAGTGTGCATGCGTGCATGCATTTATATACACATGTCAGTGTCATGGTTTAAGCGGCTAGCAGACTTATAATATTATTGAGCAATACATTAAATTGTTCGTTTATTAGTGATAACTGAATGGTAAAGCAATAATTTTTATAAAGCGGACATAGACTTTCAATATTATATACCTGGTTAATGAATTCGTATTCATCATTTCATCCAAACCTCACATTATTGTCATACAATTATGAACTATTTTGTGCAATAAATATCTAAATATTTTGATTGTCAATGCCATTGATTGTACAACCCCACTTTTTGGCAATAATATTGCAAGTCTATGAGCCACTTTGGTTTTTGTTCGATTGTGATTTTTTAATTAGCATCAACTCAATGAACACTTCCGCTCTTGTGTCACTTCCACTTCCACTTCCTTTTCCAACTATTCCATCATTACTGACCTGTGGCGATGCTTCTGCGGCTACATAACGTACAGTGGTCGGCTCAAAGTGACTTCCAATGCCGTTTGATTGCTGCTCCTGGGCATAGTTCAATGGTGCATAGATTGGACGAAACGGTTGCTCTGATGCTTTTGATTTGCCATAAAATGTTGCTTTTTAAAGAGATTTAAATCACAATTATGATATGATGGAGAGTATTGAGAATTGCCAATGCCATAAAACAACAACAATAACAACTTACACGTTTGATATGAAGAATCACGCTTTTCGGTTTTACTTTTTTCTGATTCCACTGAACTGGGTAATAGCTTAGTTGTCTCAAGTCCGGCATTTGTGGGTTTTAGCGATATAGCTAAGGTCTCCGATGAATCTTCACCAGTCACATTGCATAAACCGGAAGTCAGTAAAAGCAACAAAATATGTTGCACACATGGCTAGAAATACATAACATTTTGTTTGAATAGAACAGCAAGTAAAATTATAAAATTAGTATTACAAATTAATATTTAAGTGCATTTGATGATAAATCTGCACAAAGATTATTCTGAAACACTCGCCCATTGAACAAATATATAAAAAAAATTACCAATTCAAAGAGACAAACGAAAAAGAAAACATACCACCTTGGTCTCTGAAAGTTTTAACCGACACATCTCTTCACACCTCTCTGAAAGAAGATACCCAGCCTGAAAAGGACCAACAAAAGTTCAAAGAAATCAAGAACTCTATGCCTAACAGCACGTTTCTTTACATTAGCGAAATAGAAGTTATAACATACCATACAACCTCACTTTTCATCAATCTTCAAAGCTGAAATTTCGACTATATTCATAGCATGCTCCTCCACATCCAAACAACCCGGAACATTCACCATTTCGACAGACTCTCTCTTCTCATTGCAAGCAATACGTAATAAATATAAACAGCCAAAACTATAATGCTTTATCAGCATTAAGAAAATATTAGCAGAAAAAAATATTAAAAATATTGTACTGGAATGGGTTCCCGGATATTGCATAATAACAAACAAAGAATTAGCAGATGAAACTGCCAGGAATGCATACAAATTCCCCCTTACCGTAACACATAATTTAAGCCCTAGACTGAATTTAGACTAGCGTCACATAATCGTCGATTCTTCTTTGATGATTTTGGTTTGTGTTTAGACAAACGTCACGCTTGAAAATCAAATTTCTGCTAATTCCTCTCTGTTTGCGTATTTTTATGCAGCTGTGCGTTCTGTCGCAGAGTAAATTTCTTCACCTTCCGCTCCTATTGGCTACTATATTCTTCGTGTCGAATGCATCCTCTATGCAAGCGAAAAAATTGTGAAAAACGTCAGGGGGGACTTTCATGACGACGTTTTTAGAACATCACAGATTCACCTCAATGCCTGGCTTTTCTTATCAACAAAAAAAGTTTTCGCTGTCGCTGAGCCTATAGTCTAAATGCAGACCTATCAGTAAACACTTGACTTACTACTACAATAAACAAGAAACAACAAAGACATAATGTGGAACAAGATTTCACTTCATTACAAAACCATAGACGACAATAAAACAACAACAAATAATTTCATATCTAAAACCATATCATACCATACCTACACAATAAAATTGATAAGACACAAATCTAACTCACAGTCTTATAATAAACAAAACACCACCACCAACCTGCACAAACTGCAATACAATCCTAACCATAACCCACATCCTTTTAAATTGTAGGTACCTTATTTCAACAACACAGATCCCAATTCCTTAATTATTCATTACTGCAAGAAATCACATCTCTTAGCAACATATATAATTTACAGGGCCGAAGTTACTCCGGGGCAACCGGGGCGAGATTCCCGGGGCCCCTACATATTGAGGGCCTCCACAAATATTGTATTATTAATAGGTTGCAAAATCGTAAAATAGTCATATTTTCTGCAGTGGAAGTGCTGAAATCGCTCAGATTAAAAGAAAGAGAAAAATTCAAGGAATACGAAAAAGCAACGCAAAAATTGTCAGATACAGAAGAATTTAGTGAAATAAGAAATGTTAGGCAAAATCCTTAGAATCCCAGCTGCCACACAAGCCAAAATTTCGAGTAGGATATTTTAATCCAGTAATTGATCAACTTTCAGCATCTCTGAGTGATAAGAATCGAGGTTATGATTTTGTCTATAATCAATTTGGTTTCTTGAATCATTTTGAATTCATCGGAGCTGCACAAGGCTGCCGACAACTCAATCAAAATTTACAACGACGATCTTAAAATCTGGCTTGGGAATGGGTTGGTCCAGTTTGTTGCCTTGATAAATGCCTTCAAAAAAGGATTATAGGGTCGACAGTACACCAAAAAAGATGTTCTTCTACATGATTGTGGCTGATAATAACTTCAGCGCGGCATTCCCTAATAATGATACGACGATGACGCAAAACAGTCTAGCATATCTGTCATTTATCTATCTCTATATATATATAAAATCGAAAGGCTTTTTGTGGTTGTGCACGCTAATCTCAAAAACGGCTTAACCTATTTGAATGCAGTTTTGACTGGTGCATTGTAGCTAGCTTCGAGTAACATTTAGCGTTTATTTTATCGAAATCGATTTACTGAATTAAAAGATATTCATATTTTTTATTCTGTTGCCGACTTTTTGGCTGATTTTCGAATATTTTCCTCTTTTGCAGCGCAGCAACAAAATACACGTTTCGTATAGCCTACGCGTGCGAAGTCGTGGGCACAGCTAGTTGCTCAATATAATTGAGAAATGGACTTCGGAGAGATCATTTTGCCTCTAAAAACGCACGTAAAGTGTCTTTCAAATAAAGCTTGAAAGCCTATTACCGTGCCTCATTGCTCATTACTCACCAGAAAAGTAAATAGTACTCGTACTATTTTTAAAAAAGTACAAAAAAAAAAATAGCATGTATCTTAATAATGAAAATTTGTATATTTTTTTTAAATTGAAACTTGATGCAAGGGCCTCATCTTTCTTCATTTCACCGGGCCCCGACACCCCGGAATGCGGCTGTATATAAATTTAATGTGTGTTTTCTCGCAAACTGCTCTATCAATTTTGGATATTATTTTTGCTTTCGTTGTCAACTATATTATAATTTCTAATTATTATAATAGTTCTAAAAGATAAAGATAAAGATTTTAAATATTGATGCTTAGGGTTTCGTACCCAAAGGGTGCTAACGGGAACCTATTACTAAGCTTCCGCCGTCCGTCCGTCCGACTCCGCTATATCTCATGAACCGTAATAGATAGACAATTGAAATTTTCACAGAATGTATATTTCTATTTTCATGATAGCAACAAATACTAAAACTAAAATAAAGTTACAAAATTAAAGAGGTCCTCCACTGCGCACAGTTTTAGACGCTTTGTTATTTATTTTGTTTCATATTTTGGTAATTTTTTTTTTTTGGAAGTATACTTTTAGGCTGTTTGATTATTTTACTTTTGCTTGTGATATTTTACGCAATGTTTGTATGCAGTATGAATACTGATTCTACCCTAAACATAAGTCAAATCAATCAATAATTTAATAAATTTGGAGCATTGAGCTTTTTGTCAATTTCATAATAAATGCATATTCATTGTGTTTGGAATTGCTCGAGTATTGAGTTTTTGAATACGCAACCCTCCGTGTTGGCTGATTTTTATTTCTACTACTATTTATTGAATGTTGTAAAGATTTGCTAGAGTTAAAATGCCATGGAGTGCGCTTATAACAGAAACAAAACAAAAACAAAACAAAAGAGAAAAGATACACGAACACACGTCGAACATTTGTCGAGTAAATAATAAGAGAGTCATAAATGCAAGTCCTTAAGTCATCATGTTGACCAGGAGTGTCCAACGTGGTTTTTGTTTCCCTTGGCCACATTGGAAAGAGAACAAAAAAGAAGAAAACATGAAGGGTTTGGCAGTTTAAGTGAGTGATGGATGAGCAATGCAAAGAGAAAGATAATTTACTATAAAACGTAAGAGATTTCTGTGTTTTTTGTTGCTTGTTGTTTGCCACTGGGCAGCTTCAGTAATTTTAAATATTTTCGGGCAGTTGCATTCGCCCACTGTGCCTAACTAACAGAATTTAAATCAAATTTTGAAATTCGAAATATGTAACCGTCATGGTTTTCCCATCGATTACCATTACATGCAAAAGCTTATTAAAGCTTTTTTAAAAGCTTTCCGATAACAACATATGTGTATGTTTTATCAGCAGTGTTGCAATAAAATCCCGCCATTTTACTCAAGCTTTTGATTTTGATTGCAAAATCAAATTTATTGTATGTATTTATGTTATGTTTTATTTTACTTTAAAAATTGGGTTTATATTTATTTAAAGATATGTATGAAAATTTAAATAAAAATAATGCCTGTCTGTGTACAGTGGTGTTCAAAAAAAAAAGGAGTGACCTTTGTTGATACAGAAATTTTGATATAACAACGAAACGAAACTATTTTTATTTAGTCTTTATTTTGGAAAAAGTTTGTTAACTCAATTGTGTGCCTTTTCTCATTTTTACTTTTATTCTTAAAGCGAGTAATACTAAAAAATTAATAACTTTCTTAAAGCTAGGCAGTAAGGCCCTGTTCAAAATAATAGTGTTTGATTTTGGCTTAATATCCTACATTTATTAAGGCAAAAAAGTTATGAAACTATTAGTTAATGAAGAAATAAGACATTTCTTTTCTAATACTTTGTTGAAAAACCGTGATTTTTGATACATGCCGCACATCTCCGCGACATTGAATTCACAAGGTCCTGACAGCGCTTCAATGGGATACTTTGCCATATTTCTTGTATCGTGGCCCACAAATGTTGTGCATTTGATGGTCTACGCTCCGACACACTTTTCTTCACATCTGCCCATAGATTTTCAATCGGGTTAAGGTCAGGCGACTGAGCAGGCCACACTATGACCTCAACTCTATTTGCACCACCATGTTTCACAGTCTATACGGTGTACTGGGGTTTATATTCAGTATTAGGTGGACGTCTGACATATTGCCTCGCTCCTATTCCACCAAAGAGGACGATTTTGCTTTCATCAGTCCATAATATATTGCCCCATTTTTCTGCTGGCCATTCGACGTGGGTTTTGGCAAACTGTAGGCGAGCCTCTATATGCTTTTTTGTCAGCAATGGCACTTTCCGTGGACTTCTTGCATGTAATTTGTTCTCCAGTAATCGTCACTGTACTTATGGAGAGGCTCTGCTCCTGTTGAATTTTATAAGAGGACGCTAAAAGATTATTCTTGCTGCACGAACTATGCAACGATCATCCATTGCCGATGTTTTACGCTTGCGGCTTTTCAAGTTTTTTTTTTTTTGTAATTAAGGGCATTAGCGATCATTTGATCAGAGCATCCCATCAACGATTTAATATCCTTATAAGTTTTGCCTTTTTTTCTTAAGTTTTTAATTCGGTGCAATGTTTTCCTCGTCCCACTCTACAAATTTATGCGCAAGAATTAAATGAGAAGAACTTTTAAAAATATTCACAATTGTTTTACGATATTTACTTTTTAATTTCTTTGAGTAATTTTTATAAGAGTAACGTTTAATGTGTGGTCTTGGCAGGCACTCCTATTATTATGAACAGTTCATATTTGAGTCAAACTATTAAATACCACAATAACATAGCTAAAATATTTGCAATCACAACGAAATTGCAAGTGTTTGCCTCTAAATTCCCGTTAAAACTACCGTTTGGAAAAAGAAGTTCTTTTAAAGCTCCTACAAGATCAAAAAGGGAGCTTAAAAACAAATTGTAATGGCACTCCTATTATTTTCCCTGGAGTATGTTTGGTTACAATAGTCCCCTTTTCGATAACAGTTCATGTCAAAGGAGATTGTTGGCAATAGTACCTACTGGTTCCAAAGGGACTAGCCACAAACAAGTTTTGGAACAGTCATTCATACTGAATGCATATTACCAATCTTTTCGAATCAACCTACAATTGTTTTTCGTGTAAATGAAAACTGGAAAATGTTCACAAATATGCAAGTAGTTAGTTTCTAGTTTTGGTATGTGTGTGTCCTTGACATGTTAAAATATTTAAAATACAATTGCCTTCAATCTGTGGGACTTTTCGGGCGCAATGTCAGTATTAAAAAGAATACATCGAAAGCATACCCACACTGAAGTTTTTGGCATTGGAGAACTATGCATGTGTGTGGTTCAATTATAGTTAACAACAACTGCAGTGAGCTGCAACAAATTGGAATTGGTAGAAACTTAAGAAATTTTGCAATATGTAGGTTTATTTATTAAAATATATTTTTATGTTTTAAATTCCATGACTTTTTTTTCCAATCTTTACATCTGCCTCAATATTGAGCTCATCTCTGCGGAGGATATTGATGACGCTGTAGAACTGCTTGAAGCTGCTGAGAATGCCACCTCGCAACTATGTACCACCTCGTCCACCCAACCCATCTCTGGTCTTTTTAAAACCAAAAGTCCAGGTGTTAATATGATACAACCGTAGATTGCTCCTGCGCTACATGAGGAGTCGAAACATTCGCGAAATTTAGATTCAACCCATGGAGAGCCACTAAATGTGTTAAGGTGCAGCCACAATAAAAGATACTAATAATAAGTGGTGCAGGAGTGATGCTGAAAGGACTGAGGTGTTTGCAGAAGAGCTAGAGAACAGATTTTCGACCCTGCAACTTGCTGACTCTTCAGAGAATAAGGAAATGATCGTAGCCCAATAAAACACATCACTCCATGTGAAGTTAAACTGCAGATCCGGTGGCTGAAATCTATGAAATATCAAGGACATGACAAAATTGATGCCAAAGTAGCTAAAGTAAGGGAGTTTTATTTCGGGTAATGTTGTTCAATGTCCCTACCCAGCGGCAGTGCGTATCGATTATAATGATTCCTGAACCTGGTAAATCAGAAAACATTATAGCGTCTTATAAGCCTACTGCTCACATTCTCCAAGATATTCGAAACGATTTTTTTGAGTAGAGTGATAGAAGTACGAGACATCTAGGGAGCCATACCTAATCACCAATTTGGCTTTAAGGCACAACATGTCACTCCAGAGCAACTGCATCGTGTTGTTGAACATATTCTGACTGCGTTTGAGCATAAACAATACTGCTCTGCGGCCTTCTTGAATGTAAAGCAGGCCTTTGACAAGGGATGAAATGACATTCTGCTTTACAAAATCAAAGCAATAGATTTTATTAAAAAGCTATCTATGTGGACGATCCTTTATTGACAATGTGTTGGCGTGCCGCAAGGCAGTGTATTAGGTCCTTTTCTCTACTCGCTACAATATATACAGTAAACATTTCAACAATTGACTCAGATGAAGCCAACATCGCTACTTATGCTACACAGCCATTTTTGCAAACTCTTTCTCGGCCCAGGAAGCTTCACAGCTATTACAGGATTTCTTGGCTGGACTTGAAACATAACAAAGCAAACAGCATAAAACAAACTAAATTATTTAACGGACTTATAGAATGAAACATACAAGACACTTAATGTACTGAGACTATGTAACAGAAAGACATGAAATGGAACATCATATTTGAGTTTGCCCACTGAGAATCATGTTTCAACAATATCAAATATTTTCCATTGTTATTGATAACCTCTTACCATCTTTCGGGTAAAACTATAATCCCGTCTTTGTACAAATTCTAGAGTTTCTGATAAAAAAAACTGTGTAGTCGTTAAGGAAATTCGGATCGAAATAAATGATAATCAGATGGTGCTAGGTCTGGACTATATGCTAGGTGCGTTAACACTTCCCAGCCGAGTTCCTTTAATTTTTGCCGAATATAACAGATGTGTGTGGTCTAGCGTTGTTGTGGTGAAAGACTATGCCCTTACTGTTGTAGTTTATACCCATCTAGGTAACCCCATAAGTACAACAAAAAATCAAAATCGGTCCAGCCATTTAGGAGAAAAATAGTCACAAAATTTTGTACACTCGAATTATAAATATAAAGAAGAAGATGACAGTCAGTATTTCAAGTATGTTTGTCTAAAACTAAATACATGAGCAAAGGGAAACAAAACGACAAAAAATGGAAATTAAACTCCATAAATGTATTAGGTACTACTAGTATGCTGTTGAAATAGTAAATAGTAATTTGAAGTACATATACTAACCGATACACAGATATAGTATGTGTGTAATAATTGACAAATTGCAATCAAGTGTCAACAACTAGAGATGAGCTAAACAGTGACACAGTTTACTTGATTGATTGTGACTCACTTTGATTCAGTTGCTCCCTAAACTGTGATTATCATTCTCTCCCTTCAAATGACTCTGACTCAATCACAGTTTAGAATCACAACAATAATAACAACTGTACTGCATTCGCTGTCGTCGATAATTTGGGAACGATTTAACATCATATAACTCTATCTTCACTGCAGAGGCCTTTGCAATATTAAAAGCCTGTCAATTTGCCATCAACAATAATGGTAAATTTGCTATCTACTCTGACAGCCTAATATCCATATTAGCCATAAGTATAAAATCGTGAGCATAATGATTTCACGATTCAGGAAATCCGTAAATTATATACTCAACAAGACAACAAAAACACTGTCTTCTGGGCACCTAGGTTGGCAAACATTATTACAGAATTCAATTTTTAAAAATAAGTATTACTGTTCGGTCCCAAAAGAAATTGCTAATATTTAGTAGATACTAAGAAACTGCTTCAAGTATAACAAGGAAACTGATGATTGTTACAAAAGTTCTCTGCATCTAAAGTGAATTTTTCAACAGAACATCTTAAATTGCTCAAAGGGTAGAAGAAGACTTTCTGACAGTTGGCCAGCTTCTTCATCGTAATGGAAAGCAGCAGACCTACAGGAACAGGTTAAAGAACTACTGCCACATATTGTTGAATGCAAGGAACGATTAAATTAGGGCTGTTCACAATTTTCGGTTCCCTGCTCCACATTGGAAGATTCCGCGATGAGTTGGGCAATACTTCTGCCCGTGTTTTCTTTTTTTTTGTTTGTTTTGTAGCTGAGAATAGCAAGCTGGTGCAAATTTGTAACGAGATTAGCAGATGCTTTAAGTAAGTCATTTTTCCAAATGAAGAATTGAAGAAAAGGTAACAGTTTGTATAACGATAGTGTCGTCAGAATGCGAAGAGCAGCGCATCCATTGATGCACCCATATGTATTGCAATACAATCAGACGGAGAAGTTAAAGCCAGGTGATGCGAAGCCAACTGTATTTACCTTGGCTATGGACAGCGTTTTGTCTAATAAAAAAATTGAAATTATTCACTTTCAAATTGTTTTTTGAATGTACTAGTGGATCAAGTATTCTTAACTTAAATTATTGCTATCAGCTCTATTACAAAGCGCTTCTGTCAAATGTGCCCAATTTCAAATTAAGAAATTAAGCTTCTTACCGAAGTAGACTATGCCTTTGTTACTTTATAAAAAACTATCTATGTAGTTTTGCTTAATCTTTCAGAAAATTGAAATTTACAATTTGTTTTCGTGAAGAGTTCTTTATAAAAAAAACTATCTGTGTAGATTTGTGTAAATTTAAATTAACAATTTGTTTTTCTGAAGAATTCACAAAAAAGTTGTGGAAAATTTGTTAAAATGGTTCATCCAATTGGTATTCGTCACTTAGCTTTATGCTTAGCTATCGGCGTAAGTTATATTTGATATATCTCTTATTATTATCATAAAAACATAATCTAAAATGCATCTTAGATCGTTGAATTTATTTGTATCTATAACATTTTTCTAAATCTTGATAATTATTTTGTACGTGGGGAATATGGAATTTCTGCGTGGATCTATTCGTTCTTCATACCAGCAATGTTTGTTCAAAGTACTTCATATTTCATATTTCGTCGTTGTTGTACAGCCGGAACGAATCCATATGTAAGATTAACAGATATCATTGATTGTTTGACTTAAAGCGAATGTTGTACAATAATTTCAGGCTATTGCATTTTACATTATCAGTGGAATATTGTCATTTTTTATTGGTGTTGCCTGCGCCTTGGCAATGAAAATTCATTACGGTGATGATGCGTATAAATTTATTGTTTCAGCAGTATTGGCCATCATAGCAGGCATTTCACATGTGTTCTTAGGCGTCACAGCTTACAGATTGGTTACGGTTCACTAACCCTTCACTAGCGGTATGTATAATACAATTAATGAAAACCCTTTGGATTTTCTAAATAATCAACGAATATACTCCCACTTTACAGATCCTTAGATGAAGACGAAAATGATTGAAATAGTGAACATGAATGAAGTTGTAAGGTGTGCGGTAAGAAGTTTCAATAGAAATAAATGAAAACCAAGGAGCTGACAAAAGAAAACCAAATCGTACATTGTATATTATTTATTGTCCTTGTCTGTTGATTACTTAAAAATACAATGAAATAAAACATAACGGCAGCAACACTTTGTGTATTTTTATTTTCATAATTTTGTGTATGATATATAAAATATAATGTAGCAAAAAGCTATTTAATCCTTTTTCATTTAACATGTCAGTCAATCAGTAAGTTAGTCATTGAGTCAATTGAACTGACAGACGCCTCAATAAAAATCAATAAACATTGGCAATGGCGCGTGCTTCAAACTTACTCAGTCACTGTTACTACGCACATTGTCTTTATTCGTAGTGTAGATAGAAATTTACTATTGGCCTAGAATCCAATTCTTATTTTCCCAAATTTTTCTCTATTTTCTGTTAATTTTTTTTTTTTTGGCATATTTAATTGAAATTTGAGCCTTTGACTTTTGCGTACGGATGCCTTACTTTATGCCTTCAAAGAATATTCTTTTTTAAATTGTTAAATTATTGTTAATAACGCTCATGTCTTGCAATGAAAAAAAAACTAGATAGAAGGTTATCTTTGGCTATGCCAAAGATGAAGTATTCCTTGTGCTCCTATGAAGGAGCATGCTGAAGGTTAATATTAATTATATGACTTACTTTTAGGGTATACTCAGTATTCATACTGCTCTCCAATACACCAATAGTCACATGTAGATGGCGCATGACTATTATGGTGTGTATGGAGCACACATATCGGGAGCTATACGATCCAGTAATCTAAGGATCTTGAAATTTACAGGGTTGGTCAAATAGATCAGAAACTTATAGTGTATAAATTTTTGTTAATAAAACAAAACCAAAAAACTTTTTCTAATAAGAACATTAATTTGAATTTGGGTTTGTATGGGAGGTATCCCTCCTGGTAATGCTAGGATCTTGAAATTTACATAGTTCGTGAATATATCTTATACATTTACAGAGTTCAAATTTCAGTTTGATAAGGCAAAAAGCAAAAAAGTTTTTCTAATAAGAACCTTAATTTGAATTTGGGTTTGTATGGGAGGTACCCTTCTTGGTAATCCTAGGATTTTGATATTTACATAGTTAATATATATAGTTCAGAAATTTATTTATCTTAATTTCAGTTTGATGAGTCAAAAACCAAAAAAGTTTTCTCTATTAGAACATTAATTGGAATTTGGGTTTGTATCGGAGGCACCCTACCTAAGTGGTTCGATTCTGCAAATGTGTAGCATATGTTAAAAAGAAAATTTCGTGCTCTCTAGTTCAAAAACTGAGGGACTAGTTTGCATGCATACAGACGGACAGAATGCAGTCTGAAGTTTTAGAATTGAATTTTTCAATTCTCTTACAATTTTTTCAAATATCTTAGATATTAGTATTTCATGCACACCAAACAATGAAAAATTAAGAATGGATCTCCAGAAACGTGAAATAGTAAATTACAAAACCCCATCCAAACTGCCGAGTATAAAATTAAACCGTGTTATTAGCAATGCTGGAGGGTGAGGACTCCAGTTAAGTTTAGTAAAGCGTTCTCATTATTCATTTTATTATTGTATAACTGCTTTTATATTATATGCATATAATATAGTATATACATAATTGATTACATTATTTATTGATTTCAATAAATTTTAATATCATACAAATATATTTATTATTATTCAGCAATTTTTTCTTACATTTATAAAATTGCCAATTAAATTGATGATGCATGGATATGATGACTTTATTTCTGTGTCTATATCTTTTCCTTCATTGATTCATTAAACCGCATCTCATCAATAGTCAATTAGTGACAATTTGTAATCAAATGTCAACAACAAATAAGTAGTAATAATCAAATAAAAAAAACAACAAATGCCAATGAAAATTTTTAATACTCTTAATGAATATAAAATTGGTTTAATCCCATAAAGCGCAGAGGTTTAACTACTTATACTACTATCGTTCGTTCATTCATGCATTCATGCATTCATTCATATATTTTACTTTGATTTAACGAAATTTGTTTTTTTATTTTCCTTATACAAGTATTTATTTTTGTTATTTTTAAATAAATTTTATAATAATTTAATTAAATTTGATTAATCAATGTAATTAATAATTTAATTGTTACACTTGAATGCAATGAATTCGCGTCTTTAATTTACATAATTCATTACTCATTTGTTATTTATGACTCTTGTAGTGTTGAGCTTCACAGTAAGTACATCAAATGAACTCATTTACTTGATGCCACCACCATCATATGTCATTCCAGTCCATTCCATTCCATTCGTTTACATACAATTTACAATTGTTGTTAATATAATTATTATTTTTTATTATTATTATTGTTAACGGAATTTTTCATTGTCATTGTTCAATGGCCTAAAGAGTGGCTTATAAGCATTACTAAAAACCATAAAATGATAATGTTTGCATCATTATAATTATGTTAACATACGAATGACAAGGCATAAAGATAAGCTCTCTGCTACTCTTCGCATTACATACTTGGTATGACATTTACTACCTACTTAGTATTGTACTTATCATTTCAGTACATGGGTGTATATAACTTTTTGGACCATCAAATCAGAAATTACATGTAGCTAAGGGATGACACATAAGGCATTTATTTTTTTTTGATAACTAATTCAGAACTTAAGATTAAATAGTTAGTTCGTTGAACTATCCTAATCCTTTCCCGTAAAGTTTGGAACACATTATTATAGATTCCAATGTCATTGTCAATGTGGCACCGGTGGGCACATAACTCAAGCAGGTAGTAGCTAGAACTATAGTCAGACTCCGGGTGCTGCATCTTCTTAAGCCCTGTGTCGCTGGCCACATCACTATCTTACAAGGAGTGGGTGTTCAAGTTGATGGTGGAGTATGTGACTACTGTGTACCAGCACTCAAATGGAATGACAATTTTAAGACAAGATTTCCGTGTAGAGATAATTAGAAGTGGGGTAACGTTATTGGACATAATTATGACGAACGAGTGTGCCAGGAATGGCGAGCATTCATACCTCATCTGTGATTGCCCTGCTCTTCTCAGTAGTTTAGTAAAATGTCCTTTGGGCGAACTGGCTCTGTTCGTGGACTTCTCAGGTTGGTTTTAGACCAACCTTGAACTGTTGTGGAGTACCACTAACCCCTTATAATCTCCATTCACTTCGACGTTTTTATCAGGCATCACAATGGGCCTTAGGACTAATGTCGCATAACCTAACCTTACCTATCTCTTTATGTCAGCATTTTATTTTTCTTAATTTTTTAAGTTAAAAGCATAAATTCATGATTAATTTTTAGAAACCAAGTAGTCAAATTTTCACAAGTTCCACAGTTTTTGATTGAATTGATCTTACTTGTTTCAGTATGCTCAGAAATGGTTTCAATAAGTTATCATGTTGATGGACAGTATATTGTTGAATATAATGATCTATACTGAATAATTCGTTGGAGTCATAAGATCTAAAATTCCGCACATATCACTATGCATCACCAATCAGACTGTCTGCAGAGGGAGTAAGATATATATATATATAATTAACAACACTAAGATATTGCTAAGAGATGAAGGAAAATAGTAGTAGTAGTAGTAGCAGCATAATATTGTTAATTAAGTGCTTAAACCATATATACATACCCCTACATAGATGCACCTATTGTTTTTCAATAGTAATATGTATTTTAGAAGGAAAATAAGTGACATTAGTGCAACTACTGAGGTCAACAACTCCATCACTTTACTCGACTCATCCTTTCTCAGTCCGGAAGATACAAACTATATAAGAAGTTCAGAAGTGCCAACGAACTTAAAAAATCTAAAGTCCAAGAAGTCCCCTGGGTCGGACGGAATTGAAAATACATATATGCCTTAAAGCTTTTTCTCGCAGTGGAATAAAATATCTGACTAGACTATTTAATGAGTGTTTGTTGCTATTTTTTCCAATCCATGGAAGATATCCAAAGTTATTGCTAATAGAAAAGTAAACAAATCTGCCGAGCTGCCTTCTTTCTAGCGTCCCATAAGTTTTTTGTAATCGGTCAGTTAAATTTTAGAAAAAGTCATTAAAAACAAATTTTCCCAGTTATTGGAGAACATAGCACGTTGCACCCTTTAGTCATAATCAAGAATCTTGTGAAGTTAATTTTCACCACTTGCATGGTCTTGTTGGAATTAAAGCAGCATTTGATTCAGTTTGGCATCATGAGCTAGTTCACAAAATGAACCTTATGAACTGCCCCCCCTGTACTCACAAAAGTAATCCAAAGCTTCCTATAAAAAAGGTTGTTTGCTGTCCATATTGGTATTGCTAAAACTCAGGATTTGTTATAAGAATAGGCTGCCCAAAAGGTTCTTGTCTTTCACCAGTCCTTTCCAACATATATTGTATACAGCGGGCTTTCCAACCCTGAGTGGTTGCGTTACCTGAATCTTTGCTGATGACACAGCGTTTCTCTACTCAGAGTTTCTAGCTGCAGACATTTCTGACAAGCTGCATGTAGCTTTTGACTCTGTCATTTCTTATTTCTCGAAGTGGAAAATCTTAGGTCACTCTGATAAAACGCAGGCCATATTTTTCACCAGGAAGTGCAAAGACGTATATACATATATCTCTCCAACAGACATTGCAGACGTCAATGGGAAAATTATGGGTAATTTTAGAGAAAAAGCTTACCTTTCATGAACACATTAACCTTACCAAGAAAAGAGTTAGAACTTTAATAGTCACTCTTTACTCATTCATTAACAGAAATTCACGCCTTAGCATAGAAATCAAATTAGATCCATTTACCAAACAGTAATTTTTTAAAGGTTTCCCGTTTGGACAAACGTCGACAAATGCCACCACAACAAACTTCAACTTCAGAAATAAGTGTAATCAATTAAACTTTTCGCATATAAATAAATAATAAATATTCGACTGAGTCATTTTTTCAGGTTTGGGAATAGGAAAAAGTCACTGGGAGCTAAATCTGGCGAATATGGTGGGTGGTCGACCAATTCGAAATTTAATTCTTCAATTTTAGCCAAGAGGATTTTTTTTTCTGTTTAGCTGGTCCAATAAAGATGCATAATACTCCCCTGTTATTGTTTTTCCTTTTTCCAAATAGTCAACGAAAATAATTCCACGTGCATCCCAAAAAACAGTACCCATAACCTTCCCATTAGGGAAGCATGTCGGCTGGACAAAAATAACGCACCGAAAGGTCGTAAGATAGCTATCTTCGTTGACAGCCAGGCGGCACTCAAAGCACTGCAATCCACCACTATGAAGTCAAAGCTCGTTAAGGAATGCAGGTCGACGATGAGCGAGCTAAGTCGTCAAGCTGATATCACTCTCATATGGGTTCCCGGCCATAGGAACATAGAGGGGAATGAGAAGGCTGACGAATTGGCTCGTTCTGGTGCTTCTCTTGATGTATCGTTGGCGGAACAGGTCTCGATTCCCCTGGCGGTCGTCAAGAGAAGCAACTTCCTGTTTTTCCGCTAGCTGGCTAACAGACGGTGGAAAGATCTTGAATCTTGCAGAGCGGCACGTGCTACCTGGCCCTGTTACAACGAAAATAGGTCTTTTAGACTCATTAACAGAAGACGCTCGGATACCGCAAGGCTCACAGCGGTTTTTACCGGTCACTGGTGTGTAGGTATGCACGCGAAGAGACTGGGTATTCCGTTTAGAAGCCATTGTAGGAGCTGCGGAAACGAAGAGGAAGAGGAGTCACTCACCCACTTTCTATGTCAATGCCCAGCCTTGGCAAAGACTAGAAATAAGTTTCTGGGCAAATATTTCATCGACAATCTCTCGTCCATGTCCGGATGATTTACTCAAATACCTAAATTCGACAGGTTGGATTTAGTAATACTGATTGCGTTCGGCAAGGAAGTGGTATCAAAACGGCACTCTAGTGCTAATTGTGGCTTGTAGTGGCTTATGCGAGCCAGCCACGGAAACCAACCAACCAACCAACCCATAACCTTACCAGCTGATTTTACGGTTTTCGCCTTCTTTGAACATGGTTCGCCTTTCAAAATCCACTGTTTTGATTGTTCTTTCATTTCGGGAGTGTAGTGGTGAATCCATGTTTCATCTACAGTCACAAGCTGACGAAAAAACTCATTCGGATTACGTTGCATGATCGACAACATAGCTTTATTGTCGACTGTGAGCAAACGCGGCACCCATCTTGCCGTACACAATTTTTCATGTAAAATAGAAATGACGCTACCTTTTGATATCCCTGTAACCTCAACTATCTCACTCAACTTTAATCTTCGATCACTTAACACCATATCATGGATTTTATTGATCATTTCTGGCGTAGTTACCTCTACAGGGCGTCCTGAGCGTGGTTCATCCTTTGTTGATATACGACCACGTTTAAATTCATTTAACCAGTTATAAATAGTAGCAAGTGATGAAGCAGATGTGCCGTGAACTAAATCCAACTCATTTTTAATTTTTGCTTTGCTGTTAAGCCTTTTATATGAAAATGTTTAATAACAGATCTAAACTCAATTTTCTCCATTTTTGTAAACAAACAAATTTTTTTTTCTTCAATGCACGAGAAACACACAACAACTCAACCAATCTGGCTGAAACTTCAAAGCATACCTAGACGGTAATGATGCTGCATGAAAACAGACCGTTTACAGTAATAGTCGCGCTATCTGTTGGATTTTCTAAGGACTTATGACCCACATATCGTATTTATGATTAAATCGCAATCATGTATGTATACGCGTATACCAATTTAAAGTGAATAAATAAATAAATAAGAAAAAAAAAATACTATATCTCAATTGCAATTTTATAGACTTGTTTTGGAAAAATAACAATAAAAATATATAAATACCTTTTTAATTATCATTGAGTTATGATTTTTTTTTCTCTTTTCGTTGTTTTAATATTTAAATTAATTTATTTTTTATCGTTATTTATATTGTGATTCAGTAAATTTAACTCACATAAATTGCTAAGGGAAACAAATTATTTAAACAAATAAAAAATAAACAAAAAACCAGAGAGAGAACATTAATATCGGTTCACTGAAGCTTAAATTAATTTCACACCACACACAAAGTTGAAGTAATAGTTTTTTTCTATATTATAGAAGTTATAGTACTTTTTTTTTAATAAATGCTTTGATGGAAAGGGAATAGGACAAGCTGTGTCTGTTGCAACTAACTTTATAAATTAATTACTATATTATTTGTCTGATTGATCTAAACTTTTTTTGGTTACAATAAATAGTAGAGTATCAATTGTCATTGCAATTCATTTCAATTTTGTCAACTTAACTAATTCAAAAGGTATTGCATATAGAAATTTTATAAAATATACTACATAAATAAATTATTAAAAAATTGTTATTTTCAATAGAAAAATTTAATCATAATTAATTTTTAATTGTAATATGTAACATGTAAAAAAAAGGGAGGAAATAAATTTTAAAACAAATTAAAGGAAAACTAAAAAAAAAAATCTAAATATTAATTTGTTTGGCCAGAATAAAATAATACAATTATAAATCAACATAAATGAACACAAAACCATGCATAGACTCATTAATTAAAGGTTTTCCCAGAAAAACTATTTTGTATAGTACACTACACTATTCTGATTGGGTATTATTATTTGGTCACAATGTTTGTAGCATTTAAATTATTGGTTCCCAAAGTGGTCTATATCGACTAACAGTGGTCGACGACAGCCTGCAAGGGGTCCATGTGAGGGAAGAAAAGAATTGGGGGTCCACGATAGTACATCTCATTTAAGTAGGTCGTGACTTTAGCATGTGACAAGAAAATTACAAGAACTTTCAACAATTGTCCCTGCAGACTAAAGGTAAGATTTTTTTTATCTTTTTGAGTTTGTTTAAGACTTTTTGAATGCTAAAAATCCAATTTTTAAACAAAACTTAATCAAGTGGCAACCAGACATTACCTATTTAACATATTTGTTTAGCAGTTACAAGGTGATCAAAATATAGTCCATAATTTCAACATTTCTAGCCAGAATGGAACTAATGAAGCAAAACATTGAACAGTTTCCAAATTTGTCACAAACAAACTGCCAGGAAGATGCCGTTTCAAATTACGTTCATTATTTTAATGCCCTCTATTCACATATTGAAACTAGATTTGAAGATGTTTTGACTATGGCAATACCACAATGGATAATCAATCCATATGGTGACATTTAAGAAACGGAAGTTTTATTGCAAGAAGATATCTTCAAATCATCGGAATAAGCACTAACGAAGGATTTAAAGTCCAGTTTAGAAACAGAAATCAGCTATACTGGCTTCAAAAAGATATTCCTGTTATTTATCCCATTTTGTGGAATATCGCTAGAACATTTTTAATTGCTTTTCCGTCCTTATTCTAACAACACTCAAGCTAAATTAATGACAAATATTGAAAATGTATTATCAAAGCATCAGGTTCATCCCTCCCATTAAAAAGTATTTATTTTTAGATTAGTGATTTTATGTAATACGTTTATGTCTACGTGACAAAAAAGTTTGGGGACCTCTAATTTAAATGAACGAAGGCAATGTTAAGAATGACAAGAAGAATTGATCATCTATGAATCTTAATTTTTAAATTAAAGACTCTTGTTGTCCTCCTACACAAATAATATTTAGTAGTATGTCCAAAACCAAAGTTTCTCAATTACTGGAAGAATTTGTTAGTAAATACATATATTAAAAACATATACATAATATTATTTTTATATATTTTTATACTCTTTACTGGAGTGAATAGTATTGGGTCATATGAGTATAAAAAGTCTCCGCGGTTTTTTGCTACTGGATGGTGTTGGTGTCCATAGATCTGGCAGCACTAATCTGATTGTGTCAAACACGTGTTTGAAAGGTGACATTTCAGGCTATATTTTTTGTGAAGACAGCTGTGTAATTCGTTGTTCGTGTTAAAAGTTATACTGATTTGAATATGAATATATAATATTATAAGTTTGTCATGAGACGAGGTTTTTTAGCCATGTCCGTTTGTCCGTCTGTGTGCATGCAAACTAGTCCTTCAGTTTTTGAGCTAGAAAGCACATAGGTTTCTTTTTACCATACGCTGCGCATTTGTCGGAATCAGCTGGATCGGACCACTAGGAGTCCCATGCAAACCCCTATTTAAATTTAAAAGGTTTTTATTAGAAAACCTTTTTTGTTTATTGACTTATCGAACTGAAATTTGGATGCTATAGGTTTCTGATCCATATTCATTAACCATGTAATTCTCAAGATACTAGGATTACCAGAGCCAAATTCAAATTAATGTTCTTATTAGAAAAACTTTTTTGGTTTTTGACTTATCGAACTGAAATTTGGACACTATAAGTTTCTGATGGTTACCAAGAGGGGTGCCTCCCATACAAAACCAAAATTAAAATACAAAAGTGCATGCAAAACTGTATTGTGCCACTCAAACTATATTCTTTCTTGATACTCAAACTGTAACAGAGAGAATATAGGCATTTGTCGCCGTTCGGTTGAATGTAACATGGTGGAGCGTGAAGAGTCCTTCATCTTTGATAATGACAACTTTCTTTCTGCTTATTTTTATTGTATTTCGAAACCAGAGTCCCACAATTACTGGAAAATGTAGTTCGTTTGCCAAAAATCTCCACATTAGTACATGTTGTGGAAATGAACCTTTCGCAAAGGATGTTAAAATTGGATGTCATAAAAACTGTCCTAAAATTTTCATTATATTTATACAGTAAGTAAATTTCGTTTTTAATTGGAGCTATAAGATACTTAATAAGGGAGTATATAACCTTCAATGTACCAATGTTAATATTCTCTCTTGGTTAGTATGTTTTATTTTTCTGTTTTTTTTTTTGTTTTTAACTACAATTATTTTATATTAATAATTTATGTTATTTTATAAATATTTATTTTATCTTATTTATTATTATTTGTTTTATATTGTTTATTTGTTTGTTTGCCTATAATTTTTTATATTATTTTTTTGTACACTTTTTTGCATTTATTATAGTTTGTTTTTTTTTTTATCCATAAAAGAGAAATGGAATCAAATATCTTTTTGTTTTTGTATTGTATATTTCACATTGAGCGTTTTAAAACGCGTTCAATTTCGCTTGCGTTTAAAACAGCTTGCACATTTTGTATGAAAAATCGCGTTCACTTTCTTACAAAAAAAAAAATAAATAAAAACAACAAAATAAAATAATTTAAAAAAAAATGCATTCACTTTGCCTGAGATTTGGCGCACTGTTTGTTTTTTTTTTTTTGAGTTGATTTTGGTATATCTTTCTTTTGATTTCTTTTGGTTGATGTTATATAATTTTTGTTATTTGTTGTTTGATGTTTGTTATCGTTGTCACGCGTCGTCCGTCGTATTGGCCTTTGAAGTAACAAAGTGAGAGTGAAATTGCCGCGACTCTTGTATGGCGTTTTATAGTTTATCGTTGCCGTTTATGTTGCAGCTGCGGCGCTGTTGCGTTTTTGCTGTCGCTGTGGCATGCAATCTTTGCCTTTCTTTGGTTGTTTGTTGCTCCATGCACCATGGTGCGCTAACAGAGATTGAAATTGGGAGCAGAGCACTTAAAGCAAAGAAAGATTGGGTGCAAACACCTTCGCCGGTATGCGGCAAAGAAAGCAAAATAATGTAGTAACAACAAAAAAAAAAAACACAAAATTAAATGAAATGCAGTCAAAGAAAAAAATGCATTTAAACGCGGCTACTTTTCCACATAAATGGCGAGCTTAAGGTATCTTTGTTATTGTTGTTGTTGTTTGCAATTCTTGTTTTAGGGAAGTGATGGACATTTCGTCATTCACATTGCCCCATCACCACAATCCACATTACATTGATGATAATCATCATATCAACATTATGAAGATTGTACATAATACTGTTGTTTTACATGTTTTTTCGTTTTCATTTTGGACCATCAAAATCACATGTTTCCACTTTGACTTACATATGTGTGTTTGTGTGGTCTTAGCATCTAGATTTATAAGCAATATGTACCTATGTTATTGATATTTGAAGGCTTGACAATGAGTTCGAGTTCGCCCGAGACATTGAAGTGGTTGCCTTACCCTTTCGTCAATAATTCTAGTATGTCGGCATTTACATGAACGACATTTCATCGTCGATTCTTCTTTGATGATTTTGGTTTGTGTTCACACGAATGGCACGCTTGAGACAAAAAAAGTTTTCGCAGTCACAGTGCCTATCCCATAAATGGCCTCTAAGCACTGCAGATTCTATCCAAAAGCAGAATTGTATAAAGTCGGGTTCTTCTAGGCTACCATGGACGCAAATACACATTGTTTAAGTAGTTACCTTTCCCGTTTTATCAATAGACTTCTGTTAATGATCATGTAAATCTGATCACTGGCAGGCTAAGCTTGACCCCCAGAAATTTGTTAACATTGTTTCTACACACCTTTATTTTATTTTTCAATAAGAAGACAGCTTTTATTAAGTCGATGGCTGCAAAATGATGCCATTATCTTGATATTTGGAGGTCCCCCACCGATCAGAGGAGCACCACGTCCTCCCTACCCTTGGTGCGATATTTTTTAAGGCATTTTGATGGTTTTCATTTTAATCATTTATTAAAAACACATGTAAAGACATATTTATTTTGTTGCCGAAATCAGAATTCACATTCATACGTTGACTTTAATAAAAATAAAGGAAAAATACCAATTTTTTAAATAAAAAAGTTTCATTGGGATCTTCTTCGCCAATGTCAACGGGTGCTGCTTCGGCCATGAGTTCTTCAGCCTGTTCTACAAGTTCTCTTTTTATAGATTCTAAATAATTTAAGAAGCTAAAATCAAAAACAAAAAAAAAAAATTGAATAGGATAACAAGCAAACAACACGCACGCGCAAATATACACACCACTCTAAGAATCCATTAAAATTAACCATTTTCTGAAGAATTTGATTATTCCTTTAATTTCAATACAATGGCGGTGGTCTTTTGTAGTCATCAAGTGGAAAGATAGAGCTGTCAACTCATTTCAATTGCAATTTTCTTTGCTATGAAAAAGGGGACCAATAAACGATTTTATTTTCATAACATGTTGGAAAAAGGGGCCAATGAACGATTTGTTTTATTTTTTTTTAGGCTAAATACTCGCAGAAAAGCAATTTCTGATGTTTAAGAGCTTTTTGGCAGACAGAGCCTTTTTCATCAGAGTCCGCGACTCTAACTCTAACCTAAGGCATATCAATGCTGGAGTTCCTTAAGGCAGCGTCTTACCTCCAGTCCTTTACTCACTGTACGCTTCGGATATGCCAATTCCAGATAATGACAATTTTCTGGTCGCTACCTTTGCAGATGACACTGCCATTCTTGTGAATTCATTATCTCCCGTTGAATCGGCAACCTGGATCAAGCGTTGGAACAAATCAACAAATTGTACTTATACATTAAGGCGCCATGCTTGTGCAGTAATAAAATTTAACTCTAGCATCATACCACAGGTTTACCAACTTCGATACCTTGGTCTGATCATAGATCCTTGGCGCGCCCATGTAAAAAATATTACTGCGTGTTGTTATCAAAAAATGGACTGGCTGATGCCTACGAATAGCAAACTCGGGTAGTGGCAACCTTCTGACTATATGGTAGGCAAATCTGGGGGACGACTGCTCCATACAACATAAGGAAATTCAAGCAATGCAAAATGAATACAATAATAATTCGTCAAAAATTCGCCCGACATGAAAATGCAATTTATACTTGAGCAATTCAATTTCTTTAGCAGCCGTTATAAAGATTGACTTCACTCGGCTTCAAATCATCTGTCTCTCTATGTCTGCCACTCAAATGACAAGCACAGCTGATTGATATTCAAAACAAAAGCAATAATGGATGAACCTCGCGTTCTGTTAATTTTTTTCGAGCTTCATCATTCTGTTCCACCCCTTAGAATTAACCTAGGACTTATACCTTTTGAGAATGACCCTTCTTTACCATTCCACACAACATATTTTTGAAAGTATCTACCTGCATGCACATTGTATATATTGTATTTATCTATATATCTATAATCTATTATGTAGGGCATGGGCATGGAAATATCTCGGTTTGGATGATGATAAAACACTGGCTACTAAGGACACGGCTTTGTTTGTTAGTACCTTACTATTATACTTGTTATTATTTTTATAGAAAATTCAAATTAACACCGAAATAAATGGCAAAATACTTTAATGATTTTTGAGAATGAGAATATAATGGATTTAGTAATGTGCTGTCCAACCCGAGTGCCTCACACGGCCCAAGTTAAATTTGAATTTCTATTGAAAATTCTTATTGCAAACTTTATAATTTCATTATTTCAATAATTTACGTCTTCATATCGAATCTACGGATCTGTAAAGTGGGAACATATTTGTATTGATTATCTAGAAAATTCAAAGGGTTTTCATTTAATATATTGTACATACCCCGGTAGAACCGTTACATATTTGTGAGATGTAACACCCAAAAGCACGTGTGAAATGCCTGCTAAGATGGCCATTGTTGCTGAAATAATGAATTTATATTCATGTTCACTGCCACAATAACTCCATAAAGAATAGGAAAAAGCAATACCAATATAAAATGCAATTATTCCACTGATCAGATTAAAGGCAGTACTCTGAAATTATTGTACAATATTCGCTTTAAGTCAAAGAATCAATGGTTTCTGTTAATCTTACATATGGATCCGTTCCGACTGTAAAACAACAGAGACGAAATAAGAAAAATGTAACATTATGAATACACATTGCTGGTATGAAGAAAAAATACATCCATACAGAAATTCCAAATTCACCACCACGCATACAATGAGTATCAAGACATATATAAATACAATAGACACCAATGAATTCTATGAACTAAAATGGATCTTAGATTATTTTTTTTTATGATAATTATAAAAGATATATGAATTATAACTTACGGCAATAACTAAGTAAAATACTAAGTGAGCTATCCAGATTGAATGAACCATTTTAACAAATTTCCCACAACTTTTGTGTGAACTCTTTACAAAAACAAATTGTAAATTTCAATTATCTGAAAGATTAAACAAAACTACATAGATAGGTTTTTATAAAGTAACAAAGGAACAGTTTTCTTTGGTTCGAAACTGAATTTCTTAATTTGAAATTGGGCACATTCGATAGAAGCACATTGTAATGGTGCTGATAGCATTAAATTAAGTTAAGGATAGTTGATCTGCAAGTGTTCAAAGTGTTGACGAAACCCTGTCCATCTGGTTTCAACTCCTTCGTCTGATTGTACGGCAATATTCTTATTGGTGCATCAATGGATGCCGCTTCACCACTGCGTTGCTCTTCGCATTCTATATCGTTGCTCTCTATGATGATTCATACTGTTTAAAGAGGCTTTAAATTTCCGTAAACAGTTCTTTTCCTTTAATTCTTTATTTGGAGAAATGACTTACTTAATGCATCTGCTAGTCTCAACACAATTCTTCCAATGTGGAGCAGGGAACCAAATATTGTGGACATCCCTAAATTAGTAGTTCCTTGCATTCGACAATATATGGTGGTGCTATTTCAATTGCCTGTAGCTCTGCACCTTTCCATTACGACAAAACTGGGAGAGAGTACTTAACTAGGTACACAGGCTCCAAAAAGAATTCTCATTACTTCCTGGGTCGAAATCTATTTAGAAAGGACTCGAAGTGCTATAGGTTATTTGTTATACGTCCGGGTTTATTCGCTCTGGGCTCAAGTATTTTTAAACTCTTTTACACCATCATGCAGTGTTTAATATCGGCACCTTTAAATGAGATGAGAAATACAACGGTCAATAATTAAAATTGCAATTCACATTGATTGTAGTATACATATACATATTATTCGAAACTAATAAGCAGCGTGTGTCAGAATATCGTAACGCCGGTTCGTCGGTTCGGATGAAAGAAGAAAAATGGAATTAATAACGGCTGATTAATGTTTCGTACAGATTTTGCAGGCTTGCAATTTTAAAGTGTTAGAAAAATCACTATACAGGGATGCATATTAATATTACTAAGCACCTCTTTAATCAGGACGCAAGAGGAAGAAGTCCTGTTATAATCGGTGGAGACTTCAACGCATGGTCGACAACATAGGGGTGCAGCAGGACAAATGCTAGAGGCCTTATATTAGTGGACGTCATGTCTTCATTGTATCTTATAGCAGCAAACAACACTACCGTTTCCAGCAGGGTTCCAGGTATACACACAGTGACCAACATGCTATTATATTTGATCTTCACACATATACACGTACTGATACTCGCAGAACTACTGCTTTTGGTGGTTGGATACAACATACGTTTGATCAGGAGACCTTTATCTACATCTGGAATGATTCCAACCTACCTGTTGTGCCTGCACATAATTTCGCAGAGAATGTAACACAGGTACTTGCTCTGACAACCGATGCCTCATTGGTCCATAAATTTGGGACAAATTAAAGGAAGCCTGTTTACTGGTGGAATCAGAATATTGCGGACCTCCATTCCCAATATCACCATACGCGCCGGGTATGCCAACGGCGTAGGAATGATGAAGTTAGAAGCCAGCTACAGGAGCAGTTTAGATTGAAGCGACGTCAGCTTAAACATGCTACTCGTATATGCGACAGCAAAGAAACATGTTTCGCTGAGTTGAGTGAATCGGTAGAGGCTGATCCATGAGGCATAGGTTACACAGTTGTCACCACAAAGCTGAAAGGTGGCAATTCAACGCAGCCAACTTGCCCTAAATTGCTACGAAGGATCGTACTATTACTGCTTCCGCGATATGAGAGAAGTAACCTGGGCTCCTTTATCCACTCAAACCAAAAAGAAGAAGTTAGGAGTGTTGCAACGGCGGAGGTGATTGAATTGGCAAAGACGCTTAAGGCATCGAAGGCGCCAGGGCCAGACAAGATACCCAATATGATCGAATGAGCGGATACCTTTAGCAAACTCTATAGTTGTTGCCTGCAGGAGGGAGTAAAATAATTGAACGAATTGTGCGAGATCGCTTGGAAACGGCAAAAAGTGCAGCTGGCAGCTTCTCACAACATCAATATGGATTTCGTTACGATCGACGCAATGAAAGTGGTCAAGGATATCACCGAAAACGCCATTAAAAGTACACGGTGGAAAGGTGGCGCCATTATTGATAAACGGCAATCAAGCATTGGAGAAAGACCACAGCCAGAGGAAAGCAATTTTGCCCACGACCATGACAACACTGCAGAGAAAGTAAGCAGAACAATAGTTTATAAAATCTGAAAGCCTTCATAACTCTTATCAATAAAAATTAGTTAATTTCATTCTTTACCATATTTTTTATAATAAATACATAAATAAAAATTTTAAATAATAAAAACTTTATTCTTACTTCTGAAACAATAGCAACTTACTTCTACAAAAAAATAACTCAACTAATAACAACTTACTTCTATAAAAAACAAGTCAACTAATAGTAACTTACTTCTACAAGAAAATAAAAAAATTTAAAAGTTGCCAATGGAGGAGCATTATTTGGATAGCCACAAATGATGGCTTCGATGTTCCTAGTTGAATTATCAAGCTCATAAAGAACGGCATTCCGTTCTTGGTTTAATGGTATTATTTCCTGTTGGAATGCCTCTTTCCCCATTTGGTAATCTCTTTTTGGGAAGAGGAAACTGAATTGGTGATTGCGTGTCGCTTTCTGTATTGGAAGCTTCCTCCGAAAGACTTTCTTCGCAAATCTGAGGAACATCTGTATAGAATAGATACATATATATGTTTATAATTGATTAAATGAAAATATTATTTACACTTACTTTTTCAATTGAATGGCTTATATTCACCAATAATTTGATGGACACGATTTTATTGTGGCCAATCTGATGGCATGCCACATTTTCTCCTTTTCAAGTCTGAAATGAATTATAAATTTGTTTATCAATCAATTATTTATAAATTGCATTGTGTAACGCTACCTACTTATATTTTCTGGTCATGTTGTTGTTCACCTTAAACATGACATCAGCACTAGTGACCACCATTCCGATGCCTCGTAAACTTGTCCGCCATCCTTTCGTTAGCATGTGAATTTTTGGCGGGACCCCTTAGGTCCGCCAAGCTCTCCTCCTATAAATCCAAATCAAGAAAATACTTACGTTTGGATTCTTCCATGGTTAGCTGTTTCGTTAATTTTCCCTGTGGTGAAAATTAGTAAAAGGTGGAACTAGTTTTGTTTGCCTTAATATTCAGTTTAATTCTCATAATAAACGACAGTACAAAACAAAGCGACGATAACTGAAGTACGGATTAATTAATTTTCCTTCTTTGTTTTGCCAATTCAATATTTTATTCTTTCATATACATGATAACCTTCCACCCACCATCAATTCCGATTCTATGTGTTAAATGAAGCCTATCCTTCTTCCTGTCATCTCGCCATCTGTCACTTTCTATCATTGTATCACATTTCCCATCTATCTATCTATCTATCTATCTAATCTTTTTTAAAAACAATTGTTCAAATAATAAAAAAAAAAAAAAATCTATATTGTTTCTCATCTAAGCAAATCACAGCTGTGACATAACTGAAGAGTGGCTAATTATAAAAACGCTACTGATGCCAATCATTGGCGTACTTTCCGAGAAACTAAACTCACCCACTTGGGCAAAAGTGAGCTTAAGTACTAAATGTGCTGTTAAGTGCTAGGATATTTCCCATTATCCCCCTCTCCCTCCCGCTTTCAAATCAAATGCTTGATACACCCATGGATGATATGGTTCCTTAGGAGATGCTTTACCTACTTTGCATAACTTGATAACAATTACCATGTACATGATGTGCACAGTTGTGATTTATCCTCTTGGTCGGATGAATTTTTCTTTTGCTTTTGTTTTTTCTTTAAAATTTTTTTATTTTTATCATTCATTTTCTTTTTTTTTTTGTAATCTTCTTTTTAATAGGAAGATTTTCTTATTTTTGTGTATTTCAGTTGTGTTTTTTTCATATTTGTAAAGTTCTTCACAAAAATCTAATATCTGGTCAATACTTTGTTGCCTATGACTGTTTGCATTCGACATGGCATAGACAGTGCCAGTTTCCCATTTCAGATGACAGTATATCTGACCGGGCATCTTTTAGCAAATTTTTACTTGATATTATAGTACCAGATGCACCTATAGCACCCCACACCATCAGACTAACACATTTCTCGTTTGAACGACCATCACTTCCGAACAAATTGAACTTGCATTCAGTGCAGTGATAAGAATAGTTTTCCAAAATCCCACATTCTTGCAAATGCCAATTCAACCTGCTTCTATACACGTTCTCTCGCCTATACCCTTTAAACTGATTTTGTTTGTTTGAAGTATTGACAATAGATCGTTTTGTTTATATTTTCTAACAATAGTTTGAATATATCAATAATTTATTTATTTTTCAGGGAGCATTTTGTATCCGAGAACAATAATTGTATTTGGTTTGTTTTGTGCTCATTATGTGAGCTGAATTTTACCTTACCGGAATAACATTCGGAAATGGATTGAAATCTTTGAATTGACAAGATCAACTATTAAAGTTCGAGTTATTGGTCGGTCGCCTGCGTGCCATAAGCGTTGAAGAAATTATCGAAGGTGTTTGACAATCTGCAAATGAAAATTCATCATTGTCTGTTCGTAAGAAAAGTCAAGCATTGAATTTACAAAAACAAAAAAAAATTACTTACAGCTTAGAACATATAAAATCCAATTATCCAGGAGACCAAATACGTTCATAGATTGTACGTTGTACAACGTTCATGCTTCAGCGGTTTGTTACAAAACAAACAAAATTTTCAGTACTGGTTAGCAGAAAATCCCAAGCAAAAACGTGAGTGACCGCTGCAGAGCCCTAAGGTTATTATTTAGGCTGCGATGTCTGCCAAAGAAATAATCCGCCCTCACATTTTTGAAGATCGTAGAGGTCCGAGCACTAACAGTGAATACTACGATATGATTTAGCTACATCTTTGCAACAGTTTTATGGTTTCAATACAAGAACATGGTGTCAACACTTATCACGCATCATATGATTGAAGCCATAAAGATCCCGCAAAAAGGTGATGTGTACTGGCCACTACGTAGTCCAGACCATCGATATATTATGCCCACAAATCGATTTGTAGTTTAGTCCATAAGATGATTAATGTTTAAGGCTATACAAAATAACACATGTTTTAATATCAATTTTAAATAACCATCTAGTATTTATTTCAAATATATTGTAATGAACTTCTATAAAAATTGAACAAGTTTTTATATTATTGGTGGGAATTTTCAAACAGACTTATATAAGTACATATGTACATATTTACATAATTGATAATTGTGTCACAAAGGCCTTACACATACTGGTGCCCCTTTGTACCTATTTAAAATGATAAGCAGTTTTCTATGGATGGTGTTAACTCAAATAGAAAACCAGAAAGAAGTGTTTCTTTGGCTATGCCAAAATTCTAATACTTTTCACGCTCCTGTGAATGAGCATACAGAAATATTATATTATTGATTTAACTTAGGATAATATTATATTTAAATGATTTGTTTACGGTAAAGTTGGTATTCATACTAATTTCACATGTACATGGCGCATGGTCATGGGGATTGAGCACACATATCGGGAGCTAAACGATCCAGTTACCCTAGGATCTTGAAATTTACATGGTTGGTATAAACATATGTGTGTACTTATAGTGTCCAAATTTCAGTTCGATAAGACAAAATACAAAGAAAAACATTAATTTGAATTTGGGCTTGTATGGGACGGGCCCCTCCTGGTATCCGTAGGATCTTGAAATTTACATGGTTGGTAAATATGGATTAATCACCAATAGTGTCTACATTTCTGTTTTATAAGACGAAAAACAAAAAAGTTTTTCTAATAAGTATATTAATGTGAATTTGGGTTTGTATGGGACCCTACCCTTCTTAGTAGTCCAATGACTGATTCCAACAAATGTCCAGCGTATGATAAAAAGAAACCTATATGCAAAATTTCAGCTCTCTAACTCAAAAACTGAGGGACTAGTTTGCATACATACAGACAGACAAACGGACCAACGGACAGACGGACATGACTAAATCAACTCATCTCATCAAGCTGATCACAAATATAAATACTTGATGGTGTCTGCGATGTCTCCTTCTGTATGTTACAAACTTCATGACAAACTTATAACACCATTCACTGCCCATATTCGACGGACCCATCTGGCAACCCTGTATCTTTTGACAGAGGCGTCAGATCGCTTAATGACATACCGCGTTGGAAGCGTCAGTCCAAGTAGATTTTTACCATGGAACAGTACACGCCACGCGAGCGCTCCCAAATTGTTGAAATTTACATTCAACAAAAGAAGTCAATTGTGAAAACTCAACGTGCGTATAAAAAATTAAATAATGTGAAAAGTGCGCCTTCTAAGAACACCATTAAACGTTTGTATGAAAGATTTTCGACTGGTGATGCTCTTTCTAATCCAAAGAGGCCAAATCAAAACCGACCAAGGCGATCGGATGAGAATATTGCTCTTGCACGGGCCAATGCTGAGACGTAGCCAAGGACATCCCAAAATCGCCGTTCTCAGCAGTTGGGCATTGTTCGGACCACTTTACAACGAATTATCCGCGTTGCTTTGCATTTATTCCCGTATAAGATTCAATTGACGCAAAGATTGTTGCCTGCGGACAGGCTCCACCACACACAGCTCGCACCACAATCGATTTTTTGAAGAAATTGTTTCCTCATCGTTTGATGTCGAAAAATGGCGATTTCGACTGGCCACCGCGTTCGCCCGATTTAACGCCACCTGACTTCTTCTTGTGGGGATATTCAATAAGCCAAAGACCATACAAGAACTCAAGAACAACATCCGTGAGGAAATAGCCGCTATTCCAGCCGAAATGTTAGCTAAAACTATGGAAAATGCTGCAAAACGGGCACAATACGCCGAACAGGCTCAAGGCTGCCATTTGAGAGATATCATATTCAAAAAGTGATGTCATCAAATCTACTTGAACCAAATAAAATGATTATTATCGTCAACATCAAAAAAATTGAGTTTATCTTTGATTTAAAAAAAAAAAACATGGGTCCGTCGAATATGGGCAAGCCTGTAATTAATAACCACAGGCGTACCTCAGTGTTCCGTGTTAGGACCTATGCTTTACAATTTAAATCTACTATTTACTGAGATTGATCAGAGAAATTGATGGTGTACATCTATAGACTATAGTCTATTATTAATGCTAATAATAAACTTAAGCAATGAAAGTTGAAATGATATTGAAGCGAACACACGCTGATCTTTTAGAATGGGATATTGTCCATCATAGGGGAGCAATTTTTAGTGACTGTATTACATGGCATTATAGCTTTCAACATAATTGCAAAAAATTGGAAAAACCTTCCGCATATATTAAATTATATACACATACATATGTATATGATTTGACATAATTTGCATGCATACTTGTATCGTCCCAGTTACAGTTTCAGTTCCAGTTCCACTTGTCAAGTCAAATCAATTGTCAAATTGTTGGGTGTCTTTAATAAATACGAGTACATAAATTATATACAATATTAGTAAAGCTAAAAAGATTATGTGTCTATAAGTATATTTTTTTCTCTTTTTAATCATCAAATGATCAAAAGTTGCCTGTTGATGTTGATTACTAATGTGAAGTAAAACCTATAAAATTTTTGCTTGAATCAAGTGATGGCAATTATTATAGTTAAAGCAATGAACAAGTGACGAGACGAGACGCGACGAGACGAGAGAAGACAAGAACTGTAACCTGAAACAGGAAATTAAAATCATTTTGTTCATTAATTATATTTTTTTTTTCTTTTAGCAACAAAAATTTTCTTCAAATTTTCTCGTTTTCAAAGACATTAACGCACAACAACAAAACAAAACCAAAAATAATATTGTATAATTTTACGAGATTATTTTGTTCATTTTTTCTTTCTGGATTTGTCCTGATATTTTCAATTGCATTTTCTGTTGATTTTAGTTAAGTTGAGTTGAATTGAGTTTTGTTATGTAAGCGACAACACAAAAACAAGTGTTTGGAGAGGTATCTGTCTTTATTTATTTATTTATCTTGTATTTCTCTATTGCCATATGTGTATTACGAGTGCAAATACTATACATATGTATAAAAATGGACGTGTGGAAATGGAAGCAAGAGAGAGTGAAAGTGGTTTAAATGGACATAATGGAACTTCATACGAATTCGAATTTGGATTCGGATTCATTCGGAATTGGCGTGCATCTGCAAAAGTAAATCAGCTCAACGCTACATTTGGCAACTACTTCACAATAACAGGTTCAAGACACATCAGTAACATCGGCAACTTGTTGCAAGTTTGTCATGAGGCCAAAAAAGAAAATTGCACAAATAAATAGTAAAAATATAATAAAATAGTTTTCAAGAGCTGAAACCCCATTGCCAATTATTGTCGCGGAAACAGGCGTCATCGTCGCCGCATTTTTAATGCAAGTAAAACAAGCTACAAAAAACTGATCTGAAGTGAAAAAAAAACAAAAACAAAAGTAAAACAACACAAAAACAACTATGACATATGTACAAAGCCTTTATAACAAGTAAACTGGTTTATCTATCTTTAACCATAAATAAGCCTCCTACATTTATACCACATACTATACAATTTTTTTTTATATTTATTACTACTCATTTTTGTTAAGTTTGTTCATCACAATGGATTTATCTTACTAAGTAATATATCTACATACCATATATATACTTATACTATTGTACAGCAAAATTAAGTTAGAATATGTTTTAATTTCCTTATCTTTTTCATGAGTTCCCTCTCAATGGTTTAGTCTGGAAGGGGACTTTATATAGCTTCCGTGATAGACATGGCATTACAATGGGGCCAACGATTGTGCCAAGGTGGCATCACTGTTGTGTGTTGCGGCTACTTAACCTACTACCTATCTATCTACCTAATCATATTGCATCCCTTTTCAATTAAAAACCTCAAAAGATCGGCGGCCTAAAGTCAATACACATATACCACTGCACAATTCGGCTTCCGACCCCATCTTAACTGCATTCATCTTTTAGATAAACTAACAAACTTTGCGAAAATTCAGGTTAATCACAAAAAATCAGTTGGAATGGTAATGTGGAATGTGCAAGCCGCTTTCGATACGGTATGGCATAATGGTCTTTTACATAAACTTCTTGCTACAAACACTCCAATATTCATCATTAAAATGATCCAAAGCTTCCTTTCATGTATCCATGGATGGCTTTCAATCTACCAAAACATTGATTTGTGTTGGTGTCTCTCAGGGATCTGTTCTAGGGCCTGTTTTATATAATATTTACACTCACGAGATTCCAACATTTGAAGACTGCATAATATCAGGTTTCGCTGATAAGACGGCTTTTTACTGCACAGGTGAATTCTACAATGTAATCCATAATGATCTTCAGATTGCACATATATCCCGATCTAGTTATTTTAGACAATGGAAAATAAAATTAAATGCTGAAAAAACAACTTACTTCACTAAGAAGCGAAAACAATGTTTTGTAACCCAATCTTGAGTTGCAAATGGGATCATACTATCCGTTACCTTAGCATTTTCTTGGACAAGAAGCTATATCCACAAAGAACACATAGGTAAAATAATCGATAAGATTAAAAAAACCATGTGCATCCTATGTATATCCTTTTATTAATTCCAGATCTCAGCTATCACTAGAAAGTAATCATATTTAAAATGTTTATCGCACCCATAATGTTGTATGGAGCTACAATTTGGGGTTCCTGCGCGCGAATATACAGAAATATATACTATTCGACTGCTTGATCAATAAATAAACAAATATCAATTACTTTTAGTTCTAATTCTAAGTTTAATTATGTTTAAGTTAGTAAGGTATGAACATCAGGTTGAGTTCCGTTCAGTATTATACACAGCTATTGACAACTAGAACTTGGAAACAAGCACCTTGCTTATGTATTTATCGTACTAACGATTTATTATTTTGCTTTTTCTTTTCCTACTTTATTCTTTTTAAAAAAAATAATGCATTATCACTTTGTATTTGCATCATGAGTAGTGGCAAATGCTGTACTCCAGCCATAAGGAAGTCTATAATTGAGCTGCGTTTGGTCAGTAAGACGTATCAGGCGATTGCAATTCAATTAAATTGCTCGAAAAAAATGGTATTTAATGCAATTGATCATTTCAAGAAAAATAATACCACAGAAATTGGTCAATGTAAAATAACTGACCGCCAAATTGTACGCAAGTTAAAATTTTGATGCTCAAGAGTGCTGCCAACATTCAGTGTGAAATAATTGATGGTTTGGACGTAGATACATACATTTATCAAAACGAACCGTTGCTTGTCAATTGGAAGAGGCTGGCCACCATGGGCGTAACATCGCATACAATTTGCTAAGAACCACCCTGATTGTTCTCTTCATAAATGGAAATATGTGGTTTGGAGCATTTAATCGAAGATCAACCGTCTTGTAGCATATGGTAAGAAATATGTTAGTCGGCCAAAAAGATGCCCATTCAAAATAAAAAAAAATAAATATGTTTAAAGCAAACCAAAACCTTCGTTTCCAATTAGTTGTCAACAGCTGTACAAATACAATATAATGCAACTCCTTGCTTATGCCATGCCTTACAATACCTTAAAATACAATTATTAGAATTACATTAGTCCCTTAATTTTCACCACTTTTTACACACGAATGTCCCCAAATTGAAAACTTGACATGACACTCCGCTGCCTGACGTCTACTTCATTTCAACACCTAAAATATTAGCCATGTCTATTTTGTCTGTTAGCTTGTCCAAACAAAAAAAAGTGGAAATTGCTTTATGCACCAGACTATTCTCAATCAGCATTATAGAAACCTATTTCTCTTCAATATTATATAGGTATGATATTTCTCACCATACGCTCACACCAAGACTACAGAATACATTTTTACCATAATACTTGAAATCACTATAAAAATTCTATATAATAATTCATTATGCATGACTAAACATACATATGTACGTATGTCGTTTTGACGTTATCAAAAGCCTACGTTTCAAAGACATACATACATTCAATAAAACTGCTCCCCAATATCCCAAACTAATAGCATATAACTCATATAAATCCCTATTGACCTCTTCACATTTTAACTCCACATCCTTAATCCCAATCCAATATAATTTCCAGCTGTTGATTACAAATAAGAGCTCTTTTGAAATTAAAAAAAAAAATCTATCAATAATTGAAATTGAAGAGTTGAAACAGTTCCTTATAGACAAATCTAATACAATTTCTAGTCGTATATTACAAATAAAAGTTATTTTATAATTTAAAAAATCGAAAGAGTCGAACCAGTCCTTCATGACAATATAAAACCAGAAAGAAGGCTATCATTGGCTATGCCAAAGATGTAATACTCTTCACGCTCCTCCGGGTTGCAGCCAACCTTCCTTTCTTAGCATCACTATATTCTCTCTGTTACAGTTTGAGTGGCATTGTATATTTATTGTACTTATACTATTTATATAATGTGAGCTTGTATGGGAGGTACCCCTCCTGGTAACTCTAGGATCATGAAATTTACATGGTTGATGGATATGAAACAGAAACTTATAGTGTCCAAATTTCAGTTTAATAAGTCAAAAAACAAAAAACTTTTTCTAATAAGAACTTTAATTGAAAGGGGGGTTTGTATGGGAGGTACTTAGTGGTCCAATTCGGCTGATTCCGATAAATGAACTGCGTAAGATAAAAAGAAACGTATGTGCAAACTTTCAGCTCTCTATCTCAAAAACTGAGGGACTAGTTTTGATACAGGCGGACAGACGGACATGGCTTAATCAACTCGTCTCATCGAGCTGATCACAAAACTATATACGATGTCTCCTTCTGTGTGTTACAAACTTCATGTGAAGAGTATAATGATATGAGGTTTTCAACTACTTAACGTTACTCGAACAATATTTGGAAAAAAGTCAATTTCTTTTTTAGCAGTGAGTATTAGGAAGTTTTATTTAATATGTGTGAAAAAATTTCATTCATATTTGTTTCCGAATGTTAGCTCTGCAAGTCTGCTATAGAAAACGAAAGACTTTACACTTATGTGTCAATTGGTTAGATTCTTGGTTAAAAAGCCTATGACTTAATATGATTTACGATGACTCGATTAGAAACTAATTGCTATAGATTATTGGAGATTTTAGGAAAGTGAGTACCTTAGTTAATTTACCTTGATAATTGTGTATAGTAAATGAATCATGACGTCATCAATTTGCAAGATCCAGGCAAATAATAGGTATCGTATGTAGATGGAAGTATGTGTGCACATTAAAAAGCCCTTTGATTCATGTATTATAAAATAATAAGTTCATTTAAATTGGTTTGAGTTTCACTTATACTTACCATCTGTTATCTGTTGATTTGCTCACCGATTATGATTCTAAGAGCAATCCAAAATCATTATAATGAATATGATTGAAATATTAACATTTAAATGAATGTTGTTTGAGTAACATTCATTAACCTATTCATTATTTGTTGAAATATTTTCTTATGTTTTTCCTTATTGTGAGCGAGTAAACATTCTACGCAATAACAAAGAAAGGAAGAGAGTTGAGAAAAAGAACACAGTTGTTTGTTTGTTTGGTTTTAAAAATACAGTGGAACGTCACTTAAGGGACTGCACACTTTATTACGTTATTGCTATATGCTGGTGACGTCAAATGGAGTTAACACTGTAGTTTTGTGTGCACTCACCTCGATCGCCTGCGATTAGTCGTTGTTGTTGTCAATGTGTCTTTTTCATCCCCCATTCTTTTTGTTGTTGTTATGTTTCGGAATGTAAACAATTCATTTGCATAGAATTTTATCAAAATGAAAACTTATTTATCATACTACCTCGTCCTCAATAATGGAAATATGTAGGTACTTGTCGTAATGCAAAGTCTTCATGCAATCTAGTAAGCTCCTGTTGCATAGATTTGTTAATGTTTCCATGGTCTCTGAAACAATCCATTGTTACCTAAAGTCACAGAGATGATTGTTATAATTTTATTTTGTTAACACACACACACACACACACTTGCTATCAATTTGCAAAATAAATACTCAGCCATCATTTCATTATTGTTTTTTGGTTCACTTGAATATCCACACCACAATTAACACTTGTAAGTTCTTTATTTGCCAATATAAGATCGATTTTATTATAATAAAGGCAATAAATAATTTTATTTTAACAATTGACGAATCAACAAACAGAAGCAACAGAAAAATGGCGTCAATTTTGCTAATCACTTTTACATTTGAATGGCTTCTTCGTTAAAAGTACTATCGTGTGTTAGAGATCAGCTGATCGATAATGCATACATATTTTTATATATACGAGTATTCCACTTGCAAATTTTTTGCGCAATAACAGGATAAAGAAGCATTTGCGTTGTTTGCGAGTTTGCACAAAAATTTGTGCCAAAATCAAAACGTTTTAATTTTCCACGCTCATCTCATTATGATGAAATCTGCTTTGTGAGTAAACCTGCGACGATGCGAAATTTAAGATAAATGCAAATTGCCGTCGGAAACAAACAAAATCTAAATGATTTATTATTTCCATCAACCAGAAAGAAGGCTATCATTGGCTATGCCAAAGATGTAATACTTTTCACGCTCCTCCGTGTTGAACTCAACCTTCTTTTCTGAGCATCACTATATTCTCTCTGTTACAGTTTGAGTATTAACAACTATTATTCTTTATAAGTTTTTCTTTTAAATTGGGTTTGTATGGGAGGTACCACTCCTGGTAACACTAGGATTATGAAATTTACATGGTTGATGGATATGGACCAGAAACTTATAGTGCCCGAATTTCAATTCAGTACGTCAAAAAACAAAAAACTTTTTCTAATAAGAACATTAATTTAATTGGTGGTTTGTATGGGAGGTACCCCTCCTGGTAACCCAATGATCATGAAATTAACATGGTTGGTGGATATGGATCAGAAACTTATAGTGTCCGAATTTCAGTTCAATACGTTAAAAAACAAAAAGCTTTTTCTAAAAAGAACATTAATTTAAATGGGGGGTTTGTATGGGTGGTACCCCTTAGTGGTCCGATTCGGCTGATTCCAACAAATGTGCAGCGTATGGTAAAAAGAAACCTATGTGCAAAATTCCAGTTCTCATAGAGGGACTAGTTTGCATACGGACAGTCGGACAGACGGACATGGCTAAATCAACTCGTCTCATCGAGTTGATCACAAATATGCATAGTTTATGAGATCTGCGATGCCTCCTTCTGTGTGTTACAAACTTCATGACAAACTTATAAATACTATTCACTCCCGTGAAGAGTATAAAAATGAATATGGGGACTTAGTAATTAATTTTTTTTTATTAATATAATTAAAATAATAATAATTTAATTAAATTCTTTTATTTTTAATTTTATTATTTTTATTAAAATATAATATTATTAAATTTAAATTAATAAATAATTTAGCAGTATTTTGTTAATAAAATATTGTAAATTAATAATTAATTTTACAAAATTATAGTGAATTTGTTTTATCATATTTTAATTATTTAAAAATATTAAATTTAATTTTTAAATTATAAATACCTACATATTTGACTGTTATTGCAAGCAATATTGCGGTTGGCAAAGACCATAAATACATATGGTTAATGGTCTTTGCCGCCCAACATTCGCTGTCCGAACTCATTCTCATTCAAAGACGACTAAAAAAACGAAAAATTATTGCACAAAATTTTGTAGCTGGAAAGGCAGCACCACAAAAGTACAATAGTACCTACTTTTCTACTGATCTGCTTTGGTTGGGTTACTCAACACTACCACAAAAACGGCGGCGGACATAAGTAGCTGTGAGTTTCTTATAGTATAAAGTGCATACATCGGTGACGCTCTGATCGAGAAGAAGTACATTGAAAAAACAAACAAAATAAAAAACCTAAGAGGTAAGTCACATACTTTTATTTTTACATCATTTTTTCAACTTATATATAGAAAAATATAAGAGGAAATTTGGTAAAATCGTGCTTAGCTTTGCATATTCTCTCCCACTCAAAAAGATGTTTGTTGTTTCTAACGCTCTTGTGCATAACCTTGTTTCTCTCACTTGTTTGTCCAGTTCGTATTTTAATTTTGTTATTGTATAATAATATTAGCAAGCCTAGCAGGCCTATAAATACTCCTAAAAACAATGCTAGAAAAATCGCAACACACTTTTTTTAGTTGATGATCCTCAAACAAAAAGCCATATTCGTTACATAAGCTGCTCGCTTGCGGCTCTTTCTTGGCGCCATATAGACGCCGTCGCCATTGTCGCCGTCTACTTCTTTTTCAAATATTCTTGTTGTCGTTGGTAGTCAATGTTGTTATTGTTGTTGTTGTTACTTCTGCTTATCGTTTGTTCCTACAAACGATACATGCATACATACATTCTTACATATACCGTTATTATATAAATATGTATAGCAACGCAGCTGATCGTCGATTCTTCTTTGTTGGCAGCGCTTTGTTTTTGTTTTTCGTACAATAAGTGCAGCGACTGAGCGACCAGCGCATTTCCTTTACCAACTAACGAATATTTCGACTAGAGAGCTCTGTCTACACGCATATATACTTACGTATATCATACATAGGGTAAGTGATTAATATAGAAATTACAATATTTATATAACTTTTTATCAAATTGAAGAAGGATAATATACTAATTTTAAAGTTTTCATTCCTATTAGAAGAGATTTTTTGCAGCAAATAAGCATAAAATTGTATGGAACATTGTTGTCAGGTAGTATCCGATCAAAATATGATATTATTTACCATATATATGCCATATAGATACTTATATATTATTTATCTTATATTCTTCTTTAGTCATTTACAAAAAGTGCATTTCCTTTACCAACTAACGAATATTTCGACTAGAGAGCTCTGTCTACACGCATATATACCTACGTATATCATACATAGGGTAAGTGATTAATATAGAAATTACAATATTTATATAACTTTTTATCAAATTGAAGAAGGATAATATACTAATTTTAAAGTTTTCATTCCTATTAGAAGAGATTTTTTGCAGCAAATAAGCATAAAATTGTATGGAACATTGTTGTAAGGTAGTATCCGATCAAAATATGATATTATTTACCATATATATGCCATATAGATACTTATATTTTATTTGTTCCTCTTTAGTCATTTACAAAAAGTTTGCAAAAAGAAATTGTAAGCTTGTCTTTGGGATTGCACTGCCATCATCGGCCTCAGGCATATCACGTATCAAAGGAAAATTGCCACGAGCAAGGAGCTCAGCTGTTTGATTTTAAAGAACAACGAATACAAATATACCTATGTAAGTATGTACATACTATACCATATACCTACTATATTGTAATTAGAGGAGATGAATTAGACTTACTTTTTGTGTCATTATTGTGTAAGCGTAGAATCATTGCACGAAAATTTGGAAGTACCCAGACTAAAATATTTATATTTAGAATATAAAAACTAAATGCATTAATTGTTTAGATTTTGAATGCCACATTAATTTACTAATAAGAGAGTTACAAATATACCTACTAGATACATAGATCGCTTATTCAAAGACAATGAGTTTCGTTGCATAAACTGAAGAATGGATTGAAAGACTAGACTTCAATAGGCATTTATGAGGTATTATGAGGCTCTGAAACTATTTTAGTATATGAAGTAAATGTCGAAGAATATAAATTCTTAAACTACTTAGAAAAAAAAAAAAAAAAATAAGAACACTAGCGGCCATGGCTTTCAGCTCTAAGGTTAATAAGAAAGTACGCTTGAGATAAATAATGCTATCTATACAGTAATATCTAATTCAATGGATTTAAAAAAATTCTAGATTAAATTTTTCTTACTTAGATTTGGGTTGCCCAGGAGCTCCACTATGTTAAGTTTCGCTTGATTTTGAAAGTACTGTAAGGGCCACGAAGTAGTTGCTGATGAGTGAGCGTGGTTAATATGATTGTAGTGATGATTTGCGTTATCCCAAGAAATTCGGTCTTTCATCTCAATGTGCGATTTGACTAAACAGAGGATGTCGGCCTTTTCGAAAATGTTGACTATGTGTAGTGGTTCTGTTAAGGCGAGTTTGGCACGGGAGTCAGCTATTTCATTGCCAAATATATTGGCATGGCTAGGATCGCACATGATATTAATGTGTTTGTGCTGAATAAGTTGGTCGCAGATAGAAGAAGCGATTATGCTGTTGTTGTTGGCATTTCTTATGGAGTCAATGGTTGATTTGCTTGGATGATAATTTAGCAACAAAATGTACCTACTGCTTGAAGGACTGCAGATGCTTCTGCAGTAAAGATTGTGCAGAAATTTAGCATTAATCCAGTCGATATTGCATTAAAATTTTTTAGAGGTTGCTTCTGTAGTTTTTGAACCATCAGTATATAAAAATGTTGTTGTGTTAATAAATCATATCATCATCATCATCATCATTAGGCGCTACAGCTCTTTGTGAGCTTTGGCCTGATGAACAATATGCCTCAATGTTACTCGGTCATTTTCTTTAGGTCTTCGTTTAGTTCGTCCATCCATCTTGATCTTGGTCTTCCCCTTGCTTTGTCGTTGAATGACTTCGCATCTAGAATTTTTCTTTGCGCTCTTGATTTGTCCATTCTTGTTACATGGCCTAGCCTAGCCACCTTATGCGTTGCGCTTTGATAAATCACATCATGTTTTCACCTTGGATTAGATGTTCAAGTTCGTCGTTCCATCGTATTTTCCATTCATCAGGCACAGTTTTAACTGCGCCAAAGATTTTTCGGAGAATTTTTCTTTTGAAAGTCAGCAATTTTGTTTTGTCTTTTTCGCTCACAGTCCAAGTTTCAGCTCCATAGCACAAGACTGGTCACACCACTGTCCTATGTAGTGTTAGTTTGCAGGATCTGTTAAGCAGTTTTGATTTGAAGAGTTTTATAAGTGATGCGGAGTTGTCTGCTATCAGTTTGTAGCCAAGAATGTGCTTGGGTACTACTTCAAATTCATATTTTCCAAGCTTAATTGTTTTTCATGTTTGTCTGTTTCTTAAACCATAACTTAACTATGAATGTTTGGTCCGGAAACATATAGATCAGATCAGATTAGATCAGCTAGTGTTGCACTTTTCGTAGCGACAATATACTATAGGTATATGTATGCTGTAAATTAGATTTGAATATGCAGAAGATCAGTGGTCTTTTGTTTCTGTATTATAATAATTTATCTATTGGGGAATAAGTAAAGACAAAGCTGTGTGTGAAGAAAACTTATATAATTATAACTATGTTCGAATATAAATGATAATAACAAACTCAATTAAAGTTGCTTATTTGTACTGACGACTGACTTAACGACAGTCATACAGACAGACAACTTGTCACATAAAATCACGTCTAAGCTGCAATTTATGTATATTTATGTGTATGAATGTTGCCCCAGACGAAAACTACTTACATATTTACAATTTTACAACAAATCAGTGGAAAAAGAGAGCAACAGGAGTAAATACATGCATACATACATACATAGTATATGTATACTTGTACATACAAAAATGAATGAATGTTGAATGTTGGTTGGGTTATGCCATGTGCCATGTCAAGCCCCCCTCCACTCTAGGTTAGGATAGTATTGCTTGGAGTAGGGTAGAGAGGAAATCACATCAGATTAAGACTAAGAGTAAGGAGGCGTAAAAGTTGGAAAATTATTCATTACGATTTCCGCTTACAAAAGTTTTCCATGAAACGACGACAGGCCATTGAGCGAGGCGATTTCAGCGACTTTGAGGCAATAGTAGTAGAAGTTGGAGGTTGATAGTGGTGATCTAGTAGTGGTTGTGGTGGGAAAGAGATGGTGGTTTGCAAGCGCTTGGCTATTCGCAGACTGAATTGTGGTACAACGCGCTTTTGGACGCGATTTTTGTGGCCAAGTTAACAACTTACTATTGTGGCCATGTTGGATGGAGCAAGGTGGAGTGGAGTAAAGCGGGACCCCGGAGAGGTTGTCGTACGTTGTTTACTGAGATCAAGCTCGCTTGAGCTCTTGTTGGCTTTGAAACGCTTTTGGCGTTTTATAAGTTTTATAACGCATTTTCTCTTATTATGTATCTTTTGTTGTTGTTGTTGTTGTTGTTGGTGTTGTTGCTGCTTTTATTGACGGTTGTTGCCATTGTTGCTGTCTGTCAGTGCCTGTTGGCAATTGACTTTGAATAAGTTTCATTGAAATAATGCCAATTTCTTTTATTTCACTTCATGGTTTTCATTGTTACTTATGCTGTTGTTTCGTTGCTCTTGTTATTATTTCAGATAATTTTAGATAAAGTTTGTTTAACAATATTGTTTTTGTTGTTTCTTAGCCTTTGGTTTTTTGTATGCAATCTCCCCTTCGTCATCATCTCATTCTCATAGTCATACTTGTTTCTCAGTTTCCCCCAAAAGTTAGTTAGACTGTAAATATCTGGCAGCAATGGAAACCACTTCATTGTTTTTTTTGTTGTTATTATTATAATTTATTTGGCCAAATCTTGTGACTGGCACAATAAAAGCAACAAAATAGTAGGAACAATAAAAGGGGGAAGCTTATTGGAAAAACTTGAAAACATAAAATTTGAACTTGATTCAACAAAAGCAGCAGCAGCAGCAGCAGCAGCAGCACTAAAGTCTTATAGTAAAAGAAAAACTTGAAATTTCATTTCAATAGAATCAAAAATAAACAAACTTATACAAAATAATATAAAATAATATGTTTTCCAACTATAAAAATTGAAAAACAGAGATTGCTTTGCATAGAATCATGGGCCGGCCACACTACTGTGAGTGTTTCGATTGATTCATTGAATCTGGTATGAATGTAGGTACTAAGTGTACAATAATATGGATGTGTAAGCGTATATTCAACAGTCTAATGAGTTTCTTAGAAATATGAAAAACTTAAGATATGGAAAAATGATGGTGCATTTGATCTAACTAAGTGAAACAATACTCTTCTGTTCATTCTAATGTTTCTTGATCTTTTCGATGCCTAGAATGATCTTAAATGATTTATGTTTGCTCTCAAAACATGCTTTAGTTTCGGCAATCAATTCATTCAATTCATCATTTCAGCCAAATTTCTTTCTTTGGAGTATCTTGATGATTTCTGCAAAAAGCAATTAGCCACTGGAGGCCTGATCTGGTGACTACGGTGGGTGAGAAAGAAGGAAGCAATTCGAAGCGAGTTTCATTCAGTTTAATCATCGTTTTCATTGATTTGTGATACGGGACAATTGTCTTGTTGGGACATTACCTACATTTTTTGCATTTTGCATGTAAAGGCAAATGATCCATCTATTGATAGTTTTAACTAACCTTGTCAGCTGAATTTTAATATTTTGGTCGCAGTTTTCACCACTCAACTGACATGTTCTTTTTGATTAGGTGGGTGGGTAATGTTATGGATCCATGTTTCCTCCAATGTTATATACCGATGTAAGAAATACCTACTTTTTAACTCGTTTAAAGAGCTCCCAACTTAGCTCTTTACATTGTTGGTTTTGGTCTGATGTGAGCAAACGTAACACCCCATTCGAATGAAATTGTAAATTCACAACCTTCTGATATCAGAAAGGTGTCATCTATCTCAAACAATTTCTTTTAACACATTCTTATGTGGACAATTTTTAGGGTTCCGTACCCAAAGGCTTCTAAGCCTATGCTGTCCGTCCGTCCGTCCGTCAGTGAGCTTTATCACATGAACCGTAAAAGGTAGACAGTACACTGAGTGTACTATTACCACTAAAGATCACATAATAAAAATTTTTGGAAATGCAGCGGAAAAGACGGAATTTCCACCATTTTTTCACATGATCAAAGCAATGTAACACTGCCACACTGCTTACTGTCGCCTGCCACATTATGTGTGTGGCTGGTAATGCAGTGTGATGAGGTGCATCAGTCTTCATATTGATATGGTTTAAATTTGTAAATTTTGGTTAATTTTTTTGTAGTATCCTTTCAGGCATTGTTCAAATATTTCTCTTTTGCGACAAAAACAAAAGCAAATTAATTGTACATAACTTCCGATAGAAGAACAAACTTAACGTCTAACGAATTTGCATACATAGTGTGTAACATATTGTGTGATGGTACGGAATTGTTCCGTCCGAATTGCACTTGAACGATTTTTATGTTTTCCGAAACAACTGCCGATTGTGGATGACCATTGCGTTTAGCATCATCGGTGTTCATATGACTATGTTAACTTAACACAGTAAACCAATACTTGTTGGTTCATTTTCAGAAAGCAAATATCATTGCATTGGTTTACAGATATTTTTTCTATCAAGTTTTAATCGAAACGATTGTTTATATTCAGAAATCAGAAATGGGTCTTTCAACAGTGTTGTCACACCGGAGACTTAATGAGTGATAAGTTCCTTATATTTAAAATATCTATATATTTATTGCTCTAGCCTGCACAGAAGCCCTGCAGTAGAAATCTGGTTCGTGGCTAGTCCCTTTGGAACTAGCACTAGTTCCAATTATCTTCTTTTACATGTATTCAGCTGATTTATTTTAATATGACATTGCCATTGAAAGTGGTCGGTCAATTGTCATCGCCTGCATTACCGTTCACCAGTCATGTCACTGTCACTAATGCGAAAAGGGGCTGCTGCCTTACTATGGAAATGTGCATTTACTGGTTTGCCTTTGCATAACCTGCAACTAATGAATTCAGGTTATAAGAAAAGAGGCAGTGATTTACTTTCGAAACGGGACCAATTGTCACATACTGCAGAGAGGCTTTTTCTTTTCTTCATGATATATCTATATGACTGTCACGTCTATGTGTCGCCTTGCTTATATTCCAGTTCAAGAAATTTGGAGCCAATTAGGAGCACGTGTAAACAAAATCAAATTAGGCGTGGTCTTGATTGAACAACAACAGCGAATGTGTTATGATAATTTTTGTGGATATTTTCTTGGCTATTCTAATATTATTTTTTTTTTATGTTGTCATGAATATTTTGAAAGTACAGGATAATCAATGGATCGTTGACCCATCAAATGTGGAATAGAGAGCTGCTTGAGGCACTCAAAGTAGTACTGAATGACACTCAAAAACTCTAGAGTGTGTTTTTAAAAGAAAAAAAAAAAAAAAAACATTCAAAAGAATTTGAGTTAAACGGATAAGTCAGTTAACACATATTGGGTTGTCCCTTATGTTTTGTGTGAACGTAGAAAGGTTTGCAACAACGAAATTGTTATTGTAATTTTAGGATTGAGAGCGAAACAAGATGTGTATATACTATGATTGTTTGCCCAATTTCTCAGCTTATAAATAGCAGCAGAGTTTCGTGCCATGTTGTGTGCCGCACTCTATCCATTCAATTCATTTTGTTTTGGTTACTACTGTCTTAGTTACTCCTATGACCGGTTACAAAACTCATTCACTCATTCTTGACATGAGTAATTCAAACGCCGTTTTTAGTGCACCCATGCAGCTGGCTAATGTGGGAGAACTCATGTTTAAACATGTATTATATAGTAATGGATAGAGTAGTTCAAATAATTAAGTTCTTTACAGGTTATCTCTATACACAGTTCATAATAATACTACATAATAATAATACCCAAGGGTATTTATTCATCTGATCGAATTTCCTAAATACTCACAAATATTTCACTCAAGATTATAGACATGAATTGCATGGTGACAGTTCGTTCCTTCCTTTTTCCCCTTCTTATTCAATTATTTCACTTAAATTACTAAAAAAAAAAATATCTTTCTCATTAAACTCAACCTTAAAGGGAATTCACATAGCATAGGTTAGGTAAAGATGGTGGGTGGTGGGTGGAGTGGTGTGTTGTGGAGCATGCAAATCTGTAGGTAAACCCTTTGCTTTGCCCCTTTCCTACAACCTTTTTTTGTTTTAGTTGTACGATGGATTGCATGTTATATTCACATAGAAATAAAGTTACGTAATTGTAACGTATTTGTTCACTTATATTTTTTACATAAGTAGGTATTTTTTTTTAAAGGCGTGTAAGGCGGCATACTATTTAGTAGGTATACATGGGCGTACCCAGATTTCGACCTCGGTGTGAAGGGGGCGGGTTGACAAATCACAAATTTCCTGTAGATAAATATTTCAACACATAACATTTAGTAATTAGTAGTTTGTCAAAACGAGTGGCTGCAGTCTACGTTCCCGTTCAGCCCCCATCGGTACATTCATTCTCGTTTAACCATGAAAGGACGCCAAAGAGTCGTAATTAAGTTGATAAAATTATGCTAAATAAATTAAAATAATATGTGAAAGTCGTTGTTGTTGTTGCTGTTAATGATGTTATGTTGTTCCACTTTGCTCTCTTTTTTGAAAATTTATGTGACTTTTTAATTAATTTTATTTTCTCTTTATTTTATTTTCATTCTCATTTATTTTTTGGATGTTTTAAGTTCATTGCTGCAATTTCTGTTCTTGTTGTTGTCTTTATAATATTGTACTTACTTATTTTTGATGTTGTTATCATTGCCTGCCTTTCATATGCTAATTTTCGACAATATAATAATAGATTCGGTTGCAACGAACTTTAAATACTTTTCACCTAAATATTGTCGCAACAACATGAAACAAATGTTTATTTATTAGAACTAAGAGTACCGGTAATTATAAATTATAACCTAGTTATTTTTAAAATGAGTCACATAGCGACAGAGGCCTTCAGCTTCAGGGGAGAGTTAAGAAGGATAGATTGATAGATTGATTGAAATGAGAATGACTCTATAAACAAATATTGAAAAAATAATACACACATATAAAGCCTATAACTCAAAGTTCGCAAATAATTGTTGCCATTTATTTTTAAAGTGGAACGGTTTCTCACTGAATGTTCTACTTATTTTTCAATTGTTTCGGTTTCTCACTGACCGTTCCACTTATATTTCATTGGCATTGGCACGTATGGCACAAACACTTAAAAACGGTAAATAAATCACAAGGTTTTTTCATTCCTTTTACATTTGTATAATCAATCTATTTTTATTTCAAACGGTTCCAAGAACTTTCAGTAAATATGTTTACACTTATGTTCATGGTGATTCCTTTTGAATTGATGCGTATACTAACCAGAGTCTAATAGGCCTATGGTAAGATCATGGGTGCGAGATTAAATACCTACCTTTTGTTGAATCTATTAATTTTGAGAATGAATTGAAATGCTATGCAGAGTCCACAGCTTTATTCTATAAGATATATTAATCAGATTGTTTCAAAAACTATATGTTGGTTTGTTATATGCATAGGATTCACTTTTACTTTACTGAGGTTAGGTGAAGTGCTTGTCTGACAACTGATGCATCTTTTTATATATAATATATAAGTAGTAGCATTGTGATTTTCCTTAAATACGAAATGCAAAAGTTCTCTCTTAAAAAAACTAAATGGGTAGCCATGTATGTATGTACCTATATAAATACATATTGGTTTCAGATCTGCTTTATTTTTCTTGAATTTGAAAATTGAAGCACATTTCCAGTCTTATGATTCTATATACAGAGACTACCTCTTCTAGTAATCACCGAACTTCACATATTACATAAAAAATCATTTTTTAAACCGTTCTGTAGGAATGTTCTTCAGAATCGATGATCTTAATATCGGCATAGCGCTTTCATTTCAGTGCCATATGTAGTAGAAGTCACAAGGTACCAAATCACATATTCATACGGTGAGTGGTTGACGGTTAAAATGTGATTTTTGGTCAAAAAATCAGTGAAAAGTGTTGAAAGATGAGCCGGCGCATTATCGTGCAAAAGACGTCAGCTGCCAATTTCACGGTATTGCGGCCTCACGCGCCGAAATTTCCAGTCAAAATGCGATCAAGTGCCGTTGCCATATATCGCAACGAGGATTTGGGCTCTTTTTTTTTATAAATTCACGCTTAATTTCAATATTACTTGGTGTAATCACGAAACTTTTCTGACCGGGATGTTCGTCGTCCTTGATGTTCTCACAACCTTTTTTGACTTTGGAAGGGGATAAACAATTGTCACCATACACCAACACTTGTTTCATTAATTCAAACGGCTCACTGAAAGTTTTTTCTAAGTTTAAAACAAAACTTAATATTCGCTCTTTGTTCGAAGTTCATTTTTGGACCGATGCTATGAACACACTGTCACTTATACTCGTAAAGCATTAAATCAGCTTCTAATTGTCCGTTGGTCATGACAGTACATCAGTGAAGGATGAACCTTTCCAACTTGTACTCCCTTCAAATGGTAGCGTCACTATAAATAGAGAATTTGACTATCTTACAGATAAATGGAGAGATTTAACAAAATGATACATATCTCTAACAGATTTCTGCTTCAATATGTTACAAACATCATGTGCAATTGATTGTACCCTATGAATGAAGCTATTTGTATAATAAAGAGAAGAAAAATATTGTATAATAGAAATATGTACATACATATTTATAAATGTGTACGCAAAGGTTAGAACAATGACCAGATGTAAAGTTGGATATTAACTAAAGCATCAAAAATAACAAATAATAAAAGCATCCCCATCCTACTGAACCCGACCTGACCCTATCTTAGCCCTATCCTTATATTGTATTGTATTAACTGTATCTACTTATTGTGTTTTATTCTTTAGCTACTAACTGTTGTGTTTACCTTTCTATTACCTAGTTAGATGGATGTATCCTTAAGTCCCCTCTTGTACTATGTACGAGTTGCTGTTTTATACTATTTAGTATTTATTACTGACTGCTCTTTTCTGGTAGCTTTTTGTTTTTATTTTACTGATGTTGCATATTCATGAACAAAGTGGATACATTTCAGTTTTAGCGCGTTAAAATATTTTCTAAAGCATTTATCATTCTTGCTTTTGTTTTTTCTATTTAAAAAGAACCTTTTTATACCTACACTTCACTTTAGAAAGTGTGTGTGTTTGCACTGTCTCACTATTTATGTCTGATGTTTGCAATGTATCGTATTGTCCCAGTCCCAGTCCTAGTCCCAGGATGTGGATAGCATCTAAAAGGAAGGGTCTGTGATATTTGACCGATATAGTTGTGTTCTTTCAGAACATAACCCCAATTTAGATATTTTGTGACACTTGGTTGGGGGTTCAATTCATCTAAACTTTAGATTCTAAAGTAATGGTTGGCTTAGTCAAACACTTTTGTGAAGTGTATGCCAAAAATTTGTGTGACTTAACTTAGAATATTTCTGGAATTTTTTTAATGAGAAAAATATAAAGATTTCTTTTTTGTTTGAGTTGACATTTTGCTGACTCAAAGTGCTAAAAGTGTTTCATTTCAACTTTTTTGTTTGACAAAAAATTGTTAACAAGCAGTCCAAAAAGTTACAGTTGCTTATGGATATAAGGAATCCTATAAGACAACAAGAATAGGTATATAAAAATAACAGAAAAGTTTCACAAGATATTGCAGGCTGTGGAATGAGTTTTTGTATTTTTCGCAGTCAGTTTACTTGCATGTACATATATATCCAATAGATTAAGCCTGAGCAATTTCCCAGAAGACAAGCAGTGCTAAGTTTAGGGCCAGGTACTTAGAGTCATCGGTGGAGTAGAGAGCGGAACCAGATTATTACAGATTGGTCTAAGCCTTGCTCGTGAGTCTATTGAACCATAACTGGTCATGGATGCTTCAGGAAATACTTTTACAGATTATGCACTTTGACACAACTTGTTTATAAGTGCCAGCAGAATGAAAAATAATATATGTGTGCCTTGGATTTTCCTACAATTGACAAAAGATTGTAAGGCGAATGATCGCTTCTATAGAAGACTGGTTATTCTTCTCAGCCAAAATTGGTAATGGTAATAATGGCGCCTCACTAAAGTTTTTCTTGTTATGAAGGAATGCCTTGGCGGATCAATTAACAGGAATTGAGGAATTGAAGAAGCAAGCAATACAAATCGTTTAAAATCATTGGGGAATGATTCAAAAGCAAGGAAAGGGATTGGGTTCTATCTCAACTGAACAAAAGGGTTTTACACATTGTACATACTATATGAAAAATGCATCCACAACGACAACCCAAAGAACATGATATAATGTGGCAATACCACATTGTTATGATAAGTATTTCTTACGCATAAAATCATATATCGGAGATACCATATTATACAGTATACACAATATTTGGCCATTATGCCATGGTAGTCTCTCAGTTAATGAATTATAATGCTGAAATTTGTTATTAATCCTACCAAGAAGAGATAACAAAGAGTTCATATCTTGTCTTGGCAAAGTAATGCCTCAATTAGTGGTCCCGTCATTGACTTGTTTTGGTTATGATACAGATCCTAGTATCACATCAATCGCAACAATAGCAACAGTTGCAGTGACCTGATATTACAATAGTAAAAATAATTTATTATAATTTCAATTGTCAAATTTATCTGAAAATTTGAAAATCTTTTAAATACTAAGTAACCTTTGGAAAAAATTTAACTAGTTCAGATATATAGGTACATTCAAATTCTCATTCAATTTTTGGTTGAGCTACAGTCAAATTCTCTGTCTAAAATTCTCTATTCAAAATATTTCGGTCTAAAATATATTTTTTGTTAAATTTTTTCGTTAATTCCATTGGACCAAAGTAAACTACTACAAAATGGGCCTAGGAGATCACAAACAGTTAATGTCAACAGTTGTTGTTGCATGTTTACTACACATCATGAAATTGCGTACGGTCATGTTATTTCAATTACTTTTTGTTTGGGATCAAGTGCCAGATTTGTCATCGACGATTTTTATAGCTGCTGTTATTATTAGCTTGGATGGGATGTGGAACGAAAACGACTGGATTCCGACAAGAAGCTTAAAGAAAAAAATCTTCCAATCCATTATCTTGCTAATTCTATCGGATTTTGTAACGCATGTCTTGTGGGAAGTGGGCTTCGATACTGCACAGCAGGTTATGTTTGGTATATTAGATTCTTCACTCGGGTCAATGCTGAGAGCTTTCTCGCCAGGAATTTTCTTATTCACCATACGAGATTTGATGTATATTACAAAACTCGCTGTCTCACTTTTTGTGGCATACAAGGCGCTAAGCACATCACAGCTTTCTCTGTGGATTTGTCCATACATCAGCGATCCAAACTTTGTCATTTGTATTGATGTATTCAGAAAACCGAGACGCACACGTATAGCAACACGTTAAGAGAAACAACAAAACCATAACTCATAGCATATGCCGAGCAGGAGCAAAGTTAAGAAACCAATCATATATAAACATTTTAAAGATATAGGTATATTTTAAAATTTTATGTTTAATAAATTTTGAGTCTCAATAAGAACAAATTGTGATTTTTGTATTTAGTTTCTTAGGTATTGGTTTTTTTTCTTGGTATGGGATTTGTATGATTTTGTAGGAGGCTGAATGATTTCAGAATATTAAATTCGATTCGATCCACCGAAGCTTATTTACACAATTAAGACTCCAGAGATGTAGGTTTATAATTTGTGCGTTTCGTAACTGTTCACAATTGCTTTAATAAGTATCTTCATATACCTACCCATACTGTGATTACTGCTTAGATGATACTTGCGACTGCTGATCGAATACTAATGCGTCTGGTTATCTGGTTCCATTGACGATTATGCTATTCGCAGACTGTCTTCCAAGTGTTCATCTAACATTCTTGTTCTAATCTTCGACTTGGTGGTGTGTTTTAATCTTGAAAAAAGATGATCGTATAAGTACCTGCTTCTGAACAACGATGCCATGAACAGTGTGGGATATTTCTCTCTGGATAAGGTGTAGTTTATAAAACTCCAACAAAGATACATACATGATGAAATTTCTCATTAAGTTCCATCTCGCATTGCAACTCTATACATTCCATTTGGAAAATTGTTGGCAGCGTTCCAATATCAACTGTAAAAAGAGTCGAAAAAAAAATATTAAAATTTGAATCGTCTCTCCGAAAACCCAGAAATCTATTTTCGTAATTATCTATCAAATTGGAAAGTATGCCATTCTTCAAAATATGTTTTCCAAGCTTGATGAATTGGAACAAAATTGTTTCAACTGAAAAGAGTTTATTATTTGCACTATGGTGCAGATCAGTTGTGTTTTGCTTTGAAGACGCGTGTTTCAACCATTTAAATGACCAGTCAAATCTACCAGAAAATCTAAATCTGTAAGCCATCTTTCATTATCAAGTTCTGCCATAGATTTACCTTTCGATGTCATGAATTATTTTTATTTCGTTACTTATATCATTAAATCTTTGTAACATTTGTCCTCGACTGAGCCACCTTACTTCTTTGAAATACATAACATTGCCATACACAGTATCGACATTTTTTAAAAATTCTTTGAATTGACAATGGTTCAAACCACGGCCACTTATGAAATTAATAGTCTTGACGATGATGTCCATAAAATGATAGATTTTTAAGGATTTTCCACATAAATTCTCTTGGTGTATGGTATTGTGAATGGTACTTCATCAAGCGAGGGTCTCCGGCAGCTTAAGCATAATCAGAATCATTAAGAATTTGGAGAGTGGACACAATTTTGAGATCGAGTTATCGGTTGTTCCTTATACTTATACTTTGGATTCGCTTAGTTACACTTGAAGAGATTCGCTGTCGTACGTAAAAATTTAAATTGTAATTTCTGTTTTGCTTTCGATCGCGTATGGGCTACAATTCAGGCTTCACTTGGAAAACCTTGATTTAAATTATACCTACACATGTAAACTAATTTTCATAAATATAGGTAGGTACATATTATATATTTTCTTTGAAAAATCGAAGCGAGGAATATTGTAAAAAAAAAAAGCCAAGAAAAATGAACAAAAATTATCGGAATGAATTTTTTAACTTGCTCTTGTCGAGGCAAACTTTTTAATTAGTTTGTATTAATGAAGTTGGTTGTTTGGTTGGTTGGTTGGTTGGTTTGTTGTTGGTTCCGATAAAATATTAAAATAATTTTATGCTTTTTATGCTCTTATTCTTTTTTGCCTCTCGTCGTGGTGTGTTTGTTTATAAATATTTATAATTTCCTTCAAACGCCTTGTTGGTATTGGTAATGTTGTTGTTTTATGGTGTGTTTTAATAATTTTAACTCATCAAATTGGCCACAACAAACTTATATTTACTATGTTGTAGCCTTGAATAACTTGAAAGCTTTTTGCTTAACATTAGAATTTTTTCTAGGGATTATGATTTTAATATTTAACAAATTCAAAGTGATGGAATTTATGTTCAATAATGGCTTTTACTTCACTATTTCTATAAACTAAACCCACGCCCACACACACACAAAAGTGTGAAACATATTTACACTTCGTGTCGGTTTTATCACAAATAGTAATGCTTTGGATATGGATACTCTATAAATTACTATAACTATTGTATATATTTAAATTATAAGTGTGCTAAGGAGTTGCATTGCATTGTGAAAAGTTTAGTAAGTTTTTGTTATTTGAAGTTAATGTTTCCTTGTCTTTTGTTTTGTACAATATATACCTACTAAATCAAATGTCACAGTTACCCAAATAAGACCATCATATGTAGGTATATTGTACAAAAAACCAATTCGTGAAACTTGCATTAGTTCATTAGTTGTACAAGATCACATAAGAAACATAAACACTACTCATATATATGTACCTATATATAAACTGACATAATATAAAATAATTATAACTACAATAAGTATCTTCGACTCGTCTATTTGAAAAAAGTTTCAAATAAATTGTTTAGGTTACAATATTTAATGAAAGAGAATATTTTATAAATGTTATCCTGGTTTGGAATTTTGATGTACATGTAAGGTAGATCAAGTGTTGTCTGGTTTTATTCAATCATCCAAAAAGTGTTTAACCGAGAAATTGTTTCCACATAATCTGGGCAGGGTGGACAGTTTGTTCCTTCTAGGAAATGTTGATGAGTTAGAACAAGTAGGGAAATATATAACTAGTGGAGAATAGTTGGATTGATCCTTGATGGAAACACCTTTACCTTGTCATAGTATATAAAAGATTTTATATTGTACATGAGCCTTTGAAAGTCTATGATAAAAAAAAAAAAAAAAAAAAATGAACTATCTGAAGTGTATCAAAAGTTCATTGAAACCCGAGTTAATGATTTTTCCCTTTTGCTTTTTTTTTTTATTTTTTTTAAATTTGCAAATGCAAAAACTTTTTTCTCTTTCTTTATGTTTCTCAGCAACTTTTTAAGCGTAAAATGTTTTTGTTTTTACTTATAATTTTGTAATTATAAATACATAGTTTGCTTATATTTAAGATAGTTCATCACATAGTTTTATCATCATATTGATTAAACTTATGATTCCCTAGTAGTTTACATTATGATTTAGTTAACTCCCTTAACGATATTATTTATGTTATTTCATCTCGGCAGATTGCTAATCATAATAGTCGACGGCGCACCAAGTTTTCTCTAAAAAAAAGTCCTAGGTATAATAAAAATTTTAGTTCTTAGGACTATACAAAAAGATAATCCACTAATAGAAATAATTTCTGTAGTCTTCTCCTCTGTAATAGTGTTGGGTTGCTCATGAGTGAACAAAAAAGAGTTACTCATGTTACATGTTCCTTCCCTATTGTTCTTTTCTGTTCAGTTGTTCTTTTTCACTCACTTGTTCACTGTTAACGCAGTTGTTCTCCTCTTTTCTGTTCAGTTGTTCTTTTTCACTCACTTGTTCACTGTTACATCAGTTGTTCTCCTCTTTTCAGTTCAGTTGTTCATTTTCACTCACTTGTTCACTGTTGACTCAGTTGTTCGTTTCTGTTCAGTTGTCCTTTTTCACTCAATTGTTCACTGTTAACTCATTTGTTCGTTTCTACTCCGTTATTTTTTTTCACTCACTTGTACACTCATTTGTTTTTTTAACTCAGTTGCTCTTTTCTGTTAACTTGTTCTCATTTACTCAGTTGCTCTTTTCTGTTAACTTGTTCTCATTTACTCAGTTGTTTAATTTGACTCACTTCTTCTCTTTTCCAAATTCTTTTTTAGAAAATAAATAGTAAAATATCGTTGATAAGTTTTTTTTCCAAAGAATTCCCAATGAAGTAGGGAAGAAAAATTTATTTTATTATTTTATGTTTCATTTTGTTATTTAATGTTACTTCATTCTTGAGTAGAATTTATAAGTGAGTTGACTCACTTTAAAAAAAAAAAAACAAGTGAACATGTTTCCCAAAGTGAGCAGTACTTACTCTGTATAGACTTTGAGCGGACGAAATTCAGTGAAGAATATAAGCAAATCTGTCATAGAATCCATAGAAACACAGCGTCGTTTAGTGCCTGTGTATAATCCCGAAATTGTTGTGGAAGCTATCATAACATCCATGGATCCTTCCACATCAATGTCTTATGCCACAAGTTTTTCTTCCGTTTTAACTTCTAACAAATTTTTGTTACTCAAAACAAGAAAAGAATAGAGATTGAATCGAAGATGCCTCTTTGAATCTGAACAGCTCCAGAGCACATTTCATTTTCAAAGCATGTCATCTCGATTCTCAGTGGTTGCCCAAACTTGACACCAAGTGTCAATGCTCATTTAACTTCTACATTTTTCTTCCAATGGATTTCTAAAAATTGAAATTAACAACCTGTTTCTGCTTTCCTAAATATATCCATAGTACTTATTTAACTAGTATGTTAAAAAAAAAAAAAAAAAAATAAAACTTTAAAACCAAATTCCTGTACTCTTGTATATTGTACAGTGGTGGACTTACCAACCATACCGACCTCTACAAATCGAATTGATTTGTGCACTTTCGACCTAATTTCACCGATTATTTTTACACTCCAACAACGTAGTTAAAATTGCAGGAGAAATAGTTTTAAGACTTTATCACCCATGAAGAGAATAAACTCATCGCAAACGGTCTTGGACAAGTAACTGGTACTTCCTAGTCATTGAAAGGATCAAATTCAGCTAACATACAATAATTTCCGCTATGCGGATCACTTCATTTTTGCATCTGAACTCAGTGGTTTCACTACGGCCACAACATTCTTCAGAACGTTTCTCCAATAAGTAACATCTTCATTAAACTGGACATGCAGTCAATTGTCGAATCGGACATCAACTCACTTCTAGCTATCAAACTAAGGATACTAGATTTATGATGCGCAAAGTTTTTATGCTGAGCAACTCGGTGTTCTGCATTTTGCAGTTATTAAATCCTTGGTTCTCAAACTAATTCTTATTCACGAATGAACCGAACGCCAAATTAGGCCCGCAATATACAGATGTTTTACTTTTAAAGTCACAACATTTGTTTTGATTGAAGCCGTACCGCAATAATCTTATAGTATCCCATTAAGCTAGATCTTTGTTTAGATTTACTTAACTTCTGATTCAGAGACGCATAGTCATGATGATTCTCTCTATCGCTCTCAAGTGCCGCTCCTAAAATCTGCAGCCCTAGCCTCCAGACTACTCAGCCTTCTGTAAATCCACTACTGATATTGTAAATTTCTATTCTTTATACATAGATTCTATATAATTTTTATTTTATTCAAATTCTAAGCTATTTTTACTACTTAAAAGAATCTATGTATGTCGCTTAGATTTTTCATTATTTCGAGTTCATTGATATTTTCAAAAACAATTTCATTGAAAAGATTTGATTCTGATATTATTTACTATACTCATAATATTGTAGGTACTTGTAAGACAGAGAGTCAATCATCTCTGAGCTAAAGAGATCGAAATGTATTAATGTTTTAAAGATTGCGGATTTTCTTTTAAACGTATGTATATACATATATTGATTTTAAATTTGATTTACCATATATGTAGTAAGAGTACTACATACTTGGTAGTAGATGTCTTTTCACACTACTGAAATTTAAATTTAAGATAATCAGTTTATGAAAAGAACCTTATAAGTTGAAATAATCTTATTATTCTTTTCAAATTATAAATAGAAATGGCTTTTTTTTTTTTAATATTTCTGAGCATTTTTATTATGATCATTAGTTGTGGTGGTAAAAGATAAAAGTCGGAAAGCATCCAGCCTTGAATTTCTTAGAAAACAGAACTGTTTTCTCGCCAAGCATATTTCTTTGAAGACCTGGGCAGTGTGGTTCATTTTATTGATTCTGTGAGTTGGGTTTCAAAGAATCTTCTCTGAATGATTTTTGTTACAAACATCTCAATCTAATGGCAATGCCTTTTGCTGCATTAAAATGTGTGTGTGTGTGTGTGTGTGTGTGTGTGTGTGTGTGTGTGTGTGTGTATGAAGGGTAAACAAAATTATGTGAAGAATTTTTGTGATTAAAAGTTTGACATTGAAAACTGATAAGTGCTGCTTTGAATGTAGTAAGTAAGTAAAGCCAAGAGTGTGAAGCTAAGTCCACATTTGAACCAAAACAAATCAGATTGAGTCGTCCGTCATTCAGTCGTCAGTTGTCTGAGTTTAAATGGAACGCATTTTTAGTATTTTACGCCGCAGTCCAGAAAAAGAGTTCAAAGTGTTAAGAAGTAAAAAATAATTTCCATTATACGGATTTTTTTTTATTAAAATTTTTTTTTTTTCGAAACAATTTGTAAAAATGAGAATTCCACAATTATTATTGTTAATTTCGATCCTATTTGGGATTATATGCTTGTGGCAAAGTAATGTGGATGCGGCACGCATTAAGCGTGAAGATTTGAATGGTGATGGCATCGATGATAATAATGATGATAATGGTGATGATAGCCAAGATGATGATGATGATGATGACAAATCTGTAACCCAATTAGCTGCCCATGATCAAACAGAACAATCGGCTGCTTTAAATATCATTGATGATAATGATGACGACGACGACGACAAAATTGATGATGATGACGATGACGATGATGATGTGTTACAAGGAACACCAACAACAACAGAAAAGCTTGGAATTGTCTCAATCAAATCACGTGCTACTGCCATGAATCCATCTCTTTGTAAAGAACTATCACGTTTTCATCCCCACTATCCAAAATGCCATGAATATTGCATTAAATTGGATCATTGGATTGGACAATGTCGGCGCGATAGTTGTCATTGCTATTCCTAAATTGATAACATCAAAACAAGGCAATCAAAATCAAAATACTTAGTACTTACAGTGTTTTAACAAACTAAGTAGTAGAGTGTGTTCATTTAATAAAATTTTATAAATTTTTAAGGTCAATGTTTTTGTTTTTTACTTGAACCACAAAGTCAAGTCGTCGGTTGTCGGTTGTCCGTTGACATTGCTATTGCCATTGCCTTGAAGCTATTTTAACACCTTGGAGGTACTTAGTATGGCCTTGCCTTGCCTTGCCTTACCAGGGTTGCTTGGCTGGTCGATAGTCTTTAAAGGTATTATACTAGTAATACCATTTTTTTCCTTCTACTCGTGCATGCTTACATATTATATATTGCGGTTTGTTTCGGTTCCTTTTACCCTTTTACGGTTTTGATTTCAGTTTCGCTCGCTTTCCTTTTTGTTTTAATTTAAAATGCCACTTTTTTTTGTCGGTTATTTTTCTTTAATTTTTTTTTTTTTTTTTTTATTCACAAAAGTTTCTAATTAACAAGTTACATATTTATTTTGCATGCACTTAGAGAGAGAGAGTATGAACAAAAAAAGAGAATTAAATAGAATGGTCAGAAGGGGGGAGAATGACCAGGGAGTCATTTAATGGATGGAAGCCGGCTCGCACATCGCACACGAAGTTATTAATTTATGTTAATTTAATAGTAGACTTTTCTCTCTCATATTTTTTTTTCTTGTTATACTATGATACAATATTTTGTTGTTGTTTCTGCTTTTAGTGTCTCTCATTCTCATTCTCATTCTCTCAATGTTGTTTATTATGTGTATTCATATTGGTTGTTGTGCCTTGTAAAATTTCATTAAAACGAAACCTTGTATATAAAATAGTTGAATTGAGTACGAGTACGAGTACGAGTACAAGTATACTAAGTGAGTGAGTACGAAATTGTGGCTTATGGCAAAATTCAAATGCTCTGCATTTTAAAGTACCTACATATTATTCTTTACAGATAACCATGGTTGGTCATAGGAGACATTTCAGGTTCCCAATTTGCTCAAAAAAACTAAAAAATATATAAAATTTCTTAATTGAAATCATAATTTCATCATAAATTTCACTGTGGATTCTACTCTCTTTGCACGAACTTTCTGCCATACAATCTATTATGATTGCTACCTATATATTGTAATAAAATTTTATTATGTTTTTGATCATATAATTCATCCAAGATCCTTTTCTGCAGACATTATTCTCAATCCAAACATAGTCATGATTATGAAGAAGTCAAGTTATTTGTACAAATTGTTTTGCAGACCCCCCAATAAACGATAGCATTGTGTACCTATAAGGATTTGGTACTATGTATAATATTATTTGAAAATATTTAATGTATTGTTTTATATATAAACTAATATGCTCAATTATATTAAATGTAAGTAGCTCAAAGTTTTGGTCGTCTTGGTGGTTATTCAGTTAGGCTTAAAATTATATAATTTGTTGCAAATAAAATTCTCCGTTGAGCATATTTAAGACAAGCCTAAAGGACTTTATAATGCGTTGCGTTCTGTTCTGTTCGGTTCAGTTGTGTTCAATTGTGTTCTGTTCAGATGTGTTTAGTTCTGCTCAGTTATGTTCATGGGCGTAACCAGGAGTAGAAAATCTTATAATTTCCTATAACATTTATTACTTAGTAGTGGTCGTTGTTTGTGGGCGCCCCCCAGTTGCTGCATTCTAGTTTCAGTCAGAGGTCAGGAGGTGAGCTGATACCCCCGTCCCCATTTGGTACACCCTGAGTTGTGTTGTTATGTTTTGTTTTTGTATATTATTTAAGTTCCCATGTCTTGGACGCTTTTGGTTTGTTGTACCCAGTTTGTTTGTTTCTCTGACTGACTCTGTATTGAATGTGCGTAACAATTATAAATTGTTGAAAATAATTTCATTAAAATTGTAAAAAAAAGAAAATGAAAAAGAAAATATCAGAAAATAGCATACACATAAGTACTTGAAAGCATTACTAGGCTTTAGTGTAACCAATAGAAAAAAAATCTCTTGAGTACGATGACTATGATTTTGTTATTGCCTTTTGCCATAGTCCTTCCAACAAATTGATTTCACTTGGACTGAGACTTCAGTAGCAATAATTTTTGAAAAGTACTATATAGACAAGAAACTCTATTGTATTCTATTATATTTCATTGTATTGTACATTGTACTTTACAATGTTGCTACGTGCTTTCATTAACTTTGCGTTTCCAAAAACCAAGTCAAGTCAAGACAAGACAAGTCATTCTAGACAACAAATCGACACGTTTCTGTTCAGATGCTGATGCTAATACTTTTGAAATGGTTACCTACCAACACCAGTCAAGTCAAGTCAAGTTAAATAGACATTTCCATTTTTCATCATTTCATTTTTGAATCATTGACAAAAGAATTTCATTTAAAATTGGTGTTGATTTGAGTGATTTTTTCAACAGACCCCAACAGAACAGAAATGACAGAAAGGAAACTAAAGGATGATTAGCATTCTATATTCATATTTTTATTTCGTTTTCCAATAAAAGAAAAAAAGTATTGTGTGTATGTATGTATGTATCTCTTAGATACTCATTTAATCATTTAATAACTGCCAATAATTGTCACTCTTTATCACAATAAAAAATTTATGAAAAAAAAATGCAATTCATGCACAACTCATTCATTCGAATATTCATTTATTGATTATGCAACATGTACTCATATGCAGCACCTTATCATTTTACATATTCATTCACCTGCTACTAAATACTACACCTGAACGATCGAATAAATGTTCATGTCCATGTTCATGTCCATGTCCATTTCCATGTCCATACATTTATTTGACCATTCATTTGTAACACTTCTTCTCTTTCGTTTTGTAAATTTTCAAATCCTTTCGTTTGCTTGTGTCTGATGGCTGGCTTGCTATTTCTTGTTGCAGGAAATTAAATTTTGGAATCTTTGCATAAATCGAATTTGATTCATATTGTGCACCATCATCATCACCATCCAATTCCGTATTCTGTATTCTAGTAATAGAACATGGGCCATGGGCGTAACCAACAAATTACAAATATCCCATAGGGGGATAAATAAAGAATTTCTTGGACATAAATTATTCTAAAAATAACATATATTTTTATCCCTCCATGGTACAATGTCCATGTTGGTACTGGTATAATTGTACTGTCCAACTGTCTTAACATAAGATGATACTTTTCCACCTGTTGTGTTATATGAGGCTTGCATAGAACATTGCATGTGGGAAAATTGGAAATTCAATTGTTTGTTTTCAAAATTTTACCAAAAGCTTAATCGGCAATAATGTTATGTTTACCCTTTAACCTTCTACCTCTTCTTCTTCAACATTTATAATTCACTTTCATCATTCAAGCACACTCACTTGTTCTCATTTCTCATTCTTTTCATTTATACACTTGAAGTGTTTGTTATACTTCAATCTAGTCTACTCTACTCTACTCTAATCAGTTCAACTCAACTGTCCTGAAAAACTCAGAGACTCAACTTAATTCAACTCATTTTGGTTCGATTTTCATTTCAATGCGTTTCATATAGACAACATAATGGTAGTACACTTCACTACATTTAAAGTGTTTTTCGATTAAGGTAAAAGTAGGTTTTCTTTTTAAAAAAAAAAAAAGTATAAAAACTTTTAAAAAAGGTTGATTATTTTTTTCTTTCTTGTAAGTTGAATGAGATAAGATAAAATTATGCCCTTGAGAGTTTATTAATTGTTTACAAACTGTTCAAATCTCCCTAGCAACTCAATTATAGTTTTTTCTTTTTAGATTTGCATTAAAGCAGACTAAGAGTCATGGGATCTAAACTCAATATTTGCTTAGTTGATTAAAACCATGAGGATCTTTAAACAAATGGCTTTGTTATTCATATACATAAAGGGTGAGGATACTGATCTGATGATGCTATGATTAGTTTGGTTGTTTCGAATATGAGATATTCTTAAGATGGAATAGAAATTCAGCTTCTGTATGCATTCAAATTGATTAAAACCCATGAAGAAGTAGTAATACCTGAGATTTCATGAAACACATATGTGCATAGTTCAAAAGGCTTATCAGCTTATCAGTATATATTGTATGCGTAATGCTCGTATCTTTTTTTTAAGCAAAAAGCAGTAAATTTCCTCAAAATATTACCTACTATTTCGCAGTACAAACGATTTCCAAATGCAGTATTTTTCGCAGTACATGTGCTCGTTTGTACTTTGAAGCAACAACCTCAGGACGAAATATTAAATTGGAAAATTAATTCGATTCGGAGGATGAAATAAAATACCAAGTAATTCTGTTTTTTTTTTTTTATATGTTCGTAAAAGACACGAAAAATCTCTGTTAATAATTGCATAGTTTCTAATGGTGCAAACCACACCACGTAAGTCAAAACAAAAAAAAATAACAGAAAACAACACAATACAGAAACCAATGTCTCGTTGGCGATAGTTGTCCTTTTGTCTGTTGAAGACAAAATTTTGACACACACCTAACGAAATCAGAATGCGGAACTCTTTCTTTAGTCTTATTGAGTTCCATTTGGTGTGTGCTGGAATACAAAACGTTTTCTTGCCTTATCAGTCTGATCTGGTGCGTTCATAGCTGTTTTAGATTTCTGTCAGTTAGGAAACACATTGAAAATTCACTAAAATCGATTTTTGAACATTTTAAGTACTATAAAAATGCAGTGTGAACGCAGTATAAATACAGTATTTTTGTAAAAAACCCAGTATGCAAGTTTTGGATCAAAAAACAAATCAGCGAAACGCAGTTCGGATAGGGGCATACTACAGTATGCGGCATGTTTCCCTTCCCATATCATGTCTTATAAATTTTTAAATTTTCGCAACCAAAGTGTGCCAACGGGAAGCTATTACTAAGGCTACGCGCTCTATCTAATGAACCGTAATAGGTAGATAGTTACAATTATCACAGAGTGTTTAATTGCCCCACTGTAACGACAAATAATACAAATAAAATAAAACTAAAAAAATTAACAAGGTCCCCATACAAGAAACTGTGTGCAGTTTTATATCCTTTGTTTAAATATTTCCCCATTTTTGCAAATTAATTTTACATAATTTCGAACAGAGATACAATCTTTATGTCCAACGAATTTGAATACATAGTGTGTTAAATCTTGTGCGATGGTACGGAACTCTTCATGACTAAAGCCTGTAAAAATTGTTTAAGAAAATGGGCGAAAATTGTTGCGAAATTGTTAAAAAAAAATAGACAAAAATTGTTAAGAAAATTGTTAGGAAGAAAACACAGAAAGATGGAAAAATTAAGCATTAATTTTCAGTATCTGTATCATCGTTTACACAATTATTGCATAGCTGAATACTTATGATTTTATAGATAAATTGAAAATGAACGTTCTAAATACATCTACAGATGTCATTGGTGCGTAGTGAAATGGAATGGATTGATTCACTGCAGTGCACTGTCAATTTTACAAAGAAATATACTTCCGGATTTTTCCAAAAAAAACTTCATTTAGCTTGGCTAATTCAGGTCCTGATAATTTGCTTTGCTTTCGAAACATAAAGATTGTCAGTTTTCTTGTATGGTCATATCTTGCGTCTCCAATTTCGTAAAAGAATCAGTCAAGAACTTGAATTCATGTATTCTGAAAGTTCTTTGTGATTTTTTTGAACATTTTCTTTCAAGAGAATGACAGACTGCCTTTGTATAAATTGGTTGAGAAGTTGTTGTTGTTTCCATAATAAGATGATAAATGATGATGATTTTTCTTTAATCCTAGGCAGATAAATTATTTCAGTTAACATAATTTTATCACTAAATGACATTATCCATCATATAAATTCATTATTTTAATTGATTTTTTGATTTAATGCCATATTTGTATGTTAAGTTGGGAGTGATAGTAGTCAGAGGAACATTTTGACGAAGCAAGTAAAAAATATGAATGCCCAGAAATTGATACACAATACAATGAGAATGAATGACAAAGAAGGTGCATTTGAAAGTTTGATTTTTTCTTTAAAATTTTCTCCAAAAATGCAAATTCCAAGCGAAGCGGTGGTGGGCCTGGCCTGTATATGCCCAACCCTCGGTTTACATTTTATTTACTGTAGTAGTACGAGTATAACCAGTGATAAAATGTTTAACAATTAATCTTTAGAGATGATTCTATAGTTTCCTGGTTTAACAATATTAAAAACTTAACCAAGTTCTTGTAAATTTATTATAACAAAAATAAAAACAAGAATGCATAATTACATAGGTACAAATAGAATTTGTATCTATAAAGTGCATCAAATGCGATGTGAACTTTTGTCTGATGACTGATTGCAATAGCAAACTTAAAATTTTAAATATTAGGTACTAAGTATTTAAATATTGTCATATATTTGAATTATAGAAGTAGAAAATGCCATTCAATCAATGAAAAATAGCACACCAATCACCGACTCGGATGTAATTCTAAAATTTTATAGACGCAGAAAATGTGGTGCTCTTAGGTAAAAATACGAGTGATTTTGATGATAAGTCTCTGACTTATTGAATAAAAGAAGCGATTAATTTCTCAACGTGGTCTCCTTTTATAGCGTGATATATTTAGCCTGTTTTTCGAATTTTTTTATCCTTTACAAACAGAATAGGATTTCTCAAGATCTTAAGATTAGGCATTTCTGTTCCAGTGCTGATCTTTTCATTTGAAATTTCTTACTGCACAGCCATTTGGAAACAGCAAATAGTCACAGGAGGCTAAATGTGGTCAATGTGGCTGAATTGGGCTCTAGATCTAAGTCGAATTTATGGATTTTTGTCAAGGCGACTACACACAGCGCCGGCCCTGGGCTAGAGAGAGAGGAGTGGTCGCTCCATTAAGGCAATTGCGCAAAACAAATTCCAGCGCATATACATACATAAAATTTTAAAATACCGCTTTTATAACGTTATGAACGCACTTTACGTTTGCGAATCTATCCTGGTCACGGACTACGGTTGACGCTGAATACACACGTGTGCACACGTGCATTGTCATGGCTGACAGACCTACATCAGCCTTATTGGGTGGGTGTACGTTTATCTGGAGAATGGACTAATGCTTTGACTGTTCTTTAGCCTCTGCTGTATTGTGTTAGATGCACATGTTTGGTCCACGGTACAAAACCTAGTTCGGATTGTGGTTTAACATTGCCAAACACTCCTTTGAACTGTGCACACACGGTTGCGCTTATGGTCGAGTATGAGAAATTGCGGTACCCATCGCTTGGTTGGCTTTTTTATGGCCAAATACTCATGTAAAATATTATGTACACCCACTCATTTGAAATGTCTATAGCCTCAGCCAACTCTTGCAATGCCATTCTCCGATTGTCCCATATAATTTTATGGATTTTATCGACGATGTCTGTAAATCATACCAATCCATAAGGCATATTTTGTTCAGGATATATTTTACACAAGTTCAATTATCTTTGTTAATCTCAGATAAAAATCAAAAAAATATAAGAAAATACATCTTAAATGTTTATCTTAAAAGAAGAAAGTCGAAATGATGGATGACATCTAATCTTTTATTGCTACTTATTTAAAATCATAACACACATACTTATTTGGTCATATAATTTCCAACTTAGTCTGATGTTAAAGCTTATATTACATCTCTGGTGTTCTATGGTTCCGTTTGTTTAACTCAACTCTATGTCATAATGAGTTTTTAGAGGGAACACTGTGCAACAAGTACCAGTTAACAAGCCTCTGGTCAGATTATTCATAATGTATATGAATGTACGAAGAATAAAATAGAACTCCTAAAAAAAATAGTTAAACTTAAAGCCCAAAAATTCATTCCCAATTTAAACTTTGTAGGTTTCGTTCTTATCTGATATGCAATTATATAGTAGGTACCTAAATGTTTTATTTAATATTAATTTGGATTCAAAATTATAGTAGTAGCTTTGAAGTTATCATAGATACAAGATACCAGATGTCTGTCTGCTTGTCTGCCTATCTTCTGTGTTTTGCAAAATTGTAATAAAATTCATTATTTTTGTATTCTTTTAATTGAATTTATTTACAACAATTTTTCACAAAACAAACAACTACACGTACATAATAATTTTGTGTTTACTAAGCATTTTGCTTGTAATAGTAGTTTGGATTGTTGTTGACATACTACTCTAAGTACAATAATAACAATTTTGCGAAATTTCTCTGTTAAAAATTGTTTACACTTGAATAGAATGGAATTAAGCGAGGCGAGGCGCGATGCGGTGCGGTTTGGCGCATTTAAAATATTTGAAAATATATAACGCTCATGGGAAATATTTTGTTATTCTATCCGTGGCGACAAACACGTGGATAACATGGATAAACTGTTTATGGCAGTTTCCAGTTATATTAACGGCGAATTAAGTGTACCTGAAATAATTAGAAATAAATTAGAAATTTGCTGGTTGCGCGCTGTGCTGCTTGTTGTGCGTGTGTACCAGTAAAATTGTAAACTCGTAGCTTAGAAGCGTGGACAGGACACGTGCCCATTCGAGCTGGGTCAGTCCAAAGGGATGTCAAGATTGTTGTTAATTGTAGTTTGCTTTTGTAGAAATTGGAAATTGTAAAATGAAATATACAATAGGGAGACAGCGAAAAAGATGGTAAAAGCATAAAATTAATTGAAAAACATATAGTAAAAGTGAAGTCAGTAAAAGCAAAAAAATAAAAAAAATATTCTAGAAAATCCAAAATTAAAAATTTTAATTAAGACAATAAAATATCATTAATAATAAGGTTTTACATACATACATTTGCTTAGGATCACTAGCAAGCTAGCATTAATTCGATCGATTGTATTGACAAACTGAACGCTGTTTAAACTCTCAGTCCTATGTTTACAAGCTATATATGCAGTGCATATGTACTAAGTACTATGTACCACATCTACCTATTATTAAATAGTTTCTGAGAAAGTTGAAATATGTACTATAAGTTAGTAGAATCAAAGCTATTTATTGAATACTTGGGAACATCCACTGTGCTTTAAGTTCAATCTAAGTCAGTCTGCCAATAAAGCGCAGTGTCTAGGACAGCAAACATGGCTTCTAATAGATTCTACGTTAATCTTACTCCAGAGATATAGGGTTCAAACTTAACTTACTCGCAAATGCTTTAGACAGTATCTGCATAAATCAACAATATGGTTACCTGCTGAGATGTCATAAAAGATCTGGTACAACTAGTTCATGAGTGTCATGAATATAAAGCAGCAGAATTTATGCGCGCCTTGGCACACCCTACAATTAGTAGGAGATAGTAAGGCCATAGTGGGCGATTAACAGTGCCTAACTGATGATGTTATGTTGTGATCACTCTCAATAATGGAATGCTTCGGGTCTTCCATGAGGAATTCTGAAATTTGTGGTGGTAGAAAATTTTTTTAAATACTATTTCGAGACTTTTGGCATAAGCCATAAGTATCTTTTGAAAATATTCACCTCCTTGTTCACATAATAAAAAAAAAATGTATACTTACATACATGATATCTTGTATCTATGCATAAAAGAACATTTAAATTGGATTTTTATCAAAGACACAACGTGATTGTTTTTTTTAATAACAATTAACTGGTTATCATAACACTAATAGGCCCACACACAGTGAGTCCAGAAACGCGCATCAAATGTGTAAGTGTTGACTCGAGTGAATCGTTAATTTTTCATTTGTTTTTCGTAGTGTGATTCAGACAATGCACTTGTTTTGGCAAAGGCAAAGGAAAAAGAAAATGAAAATAAAGCGATTGTGGATGAAAATATGGCTAAAGAAAAGTCCAAATCTTTAGTATTGTCAATTTCAGTTATTGTACAAGTTATTTGTACAACACTGAACACTGTTTGTTTACACATTGTTCGTATTTATTTATTTCAAAAGTAAAAATATTTATAAATAGATTAGATTAGAAAAAGTTCATCTCATCACTGCGGTCTTGATTTTAACAAACCTAATTAGTACAGTTCTTTCGAGATTTTGGTATTCATTAGGAAATGACCCTGCAATTTCAGTTGGTCCACATACTTTTTACCTTGATTCCATTGTCCAGTCTATAGACCCTCAGAGTGGCATAGCAAATGCTCTGTGACCTTTTTTCATTACAAATTGATCGTTTTTTTTTTCTATATATTGGCAACTGTCCATATTGTACAATAAGCGACTTTTGTGAAATTAATTATTACTGGGAATAATTGAACTCCAATGAGTCAAACTATTATATACACACTTACTTATATATATAGCTATGGAACTAACAAAAATGCATGTATCTTAAAATCTAGATGTATGACCATGATATGATATCTCGTCAACCGTCTAACGACATCATTCCTATTTAGAAGGTTACTAGCTAACTCATTGTCATGGGGACTCAATCTTTTCAAATATCATCACTCTGATTATTTCGCAATAGTTTATTTTGATAGTGTTGTAAAATTTCAATGTTTGTGTTACCAGTGGTGCCACAAACTGGTATGTCATATTTTAGTAGAAGGCAATACATATATATGTAAGTGTTGGTAAAAGTGAAACCATTATTTAAACTAGTGCTGGAAAATTATACTGTCTCAGACGAAAACTGCAGTCAACTTGTCACTTGTCACAACAAATTTTTTTCCACAATAATTAAAATTATTTCTGCAAAAATTTTTCATCAGTTCATCGAAAATTTGCTGAATATAAAAATGGCTGATTTAAAAATGACTGTGCGTGTACACCCAGTTGTGTTATTCCAAGTGGTTGCTGCCTACGAACGCCGCAATGCTGATTCGCTTGGTGTCATCGGCACCCTACTGGGTTCAGTGGAAAATCACGTTGTGGAAATCACCAATAGTTTCTGTGTGCCACATCGTCAGCAAGACGATCAGGTTGAGGTGGAACTCAGCTACGCTTTGGAAATGTTCGAGATCAATCGCGAGGTGCATCCCGACGAGGAAATTGTTGGTTGGTGGGCTACCGGCAATAAGGTGAACAAGCATACCCCAACCATACATGAGTATTATGCACGCGAATGTGATAATCCGATTCTCTTGATTCTGGATACTTCATTGCAAAGTGGACAGATGGGCATGCAAGCCTTTACTTGTCTTAAATTGGGTGTGCCTGGTGGAAAGGCGGGTTGCATGTTTAGCCGTATACCGGTCGAACTGACCAGCTTTGTTCCAGAAATTTCTGCATTAAATTTATTCAAAAAAACTTTGGGCACTGCATCCGCACTTCATCCAAAGACGGTCGCACCAATGTCTGAGTTGGCACAAATCTCTGAGGGAGCAACAAAACTAACAAAACTATTGGACTTGGTTTTGAAATATGTGAATGATGTCATTGCAAATAAGATAGAGCCAGACAATTCTGTTGGTCGTGAACTACTTGATTTATTTCGATCGGTGCCCAACATGAGCAGTGAAAATTTCACTGAGATGTTCAATGATTACACACAGGATCAATTGATGGTCATCTCTCTGGCTGAACTTATCAAGATCCAATTGCAACTTACCGAAAAACTTTCATTCATACCCGAAGAGTAAGATTGGCAGATGGAATGTCGGTCTTGGTGGTTCGGCGGTACTACAAATTGTACAACGTCTTCAACACACATGTTTTTTTTATAAAAGCAATTTAATTTTGTTGCAAGATTTTACGTAATAAATAAATTCTTACAATAAATGTTACGTAAGTAATACTTCAATAACTGTGGTCCATTTTGTTTTGGCTTATCTTGGTAGGTGGTTCTGTTCATGCTGCTGGACAGTTGAGTACTAAGAAGAAGGGTCCGTATTCCCGGACCGATATTCTGGTGTGTTGTGGATGCAGATTGTATTCAAATTGGAATGCTGGTGAATCTTGCCCAATAAATTATCGTTTTTTCGGGACGTAAAGTTTGTGCTTTGGTTGCTTGTCTTATCCTGCTGCTGGTGATGTTGAAGTTTCTGTAATCGGTATCACACATACACGAAAGATACAAGCAATACTGTGAGCATACGGTAGAAAATGTATGTGAAAATATCGTGCTTCACACTTTAAAATATAACTAGAAATTAACGATTGAACTGCAGTACGCAGTTTCAAGCACACGTACACAAAACGATTTAAACTATATTGTGATTGTGTCCACGGTATATTAGTTTCAACGATCTATATGTAATATGAAGATGATGAGTCAGCTGAGCATTTCTTATGGCACTGGAACTCCTGATGAATATTAGAATCTTGGAAGAATTGTTATTATGATGCTTACTTAGAACAATAGGTATTATTGAGGGTTCAGTGACGCAGTGGCTAAGTTACTAGCTTCTGCCTTTCCCATAAGCAGGCATAAACTAATCTTCTTTAAAGACTTTTAAGACGGTCAGTTCAGTCTGAGTCCATGTTATCGCTTCAGAAATCGAAATGGACTGACAAATCGCTTGTTCTTCCACTATTAGTCCAAATCTTTAGTGTTGTCAATCGTCTTTGTATTGCTGGTATTTTTCTATTAATTTTTCTGTTAATATTGTGGTAACGAGTATCTTTTTTATCTCATAAGAAAGGATAACTTTTATAGACATGACATGACTCTAAAGTAAAATCATGATCCATACCTTACATTTTAATTTCATAACAGCCACTTGCAGTTGTTAACTTGTTTACACATTTATCGATATGTCATCGAAATGGTCTGACAAATAAGCTGGGCCATCAGTCGATAATGGACTGATACTGAACTGCTTAGTATTGTCTAAAAGGCCCTTAACATATACTTATTTCACTAACACAATGAAACAGCTACGCAAGTCACCATAATAAAACAAAAAAAAATTGACAATCTGAAATAAAAAAAAAAGTTAAGTTACCTTTGAAATTCTTGTCAATGAAAATTTCTATCATTCTAGAGCAAATGAAGATTCATAACAACAAAATTTAACATTCTGGCTTAAAAAAAAAAAAAAAAAAAAAAAATTTTAACTTATCATTTCATTCTGGAGCGAATCTACAAAGTTTTATCAAACAAATTCACTGTTAAACCAAAAAATTATCCGGAATAATTGCAATCTTACTCTAAGTTGTATGTATATAAATATGTTGGTTTATACACAGTACCAGTTAATAATTATCAAAATTCTAGCTTTCTATTAAGGAAATGGCCGATGAAGGAAATAATGTGCCAGAAGCTGATTTGGATTATATAGATCAAATTGCCGAAATAATTGTCAGAACTTTGAGGTTGGAACTTTACAAAAGAATTTTGAGATTACAAAAAATTGAACGAAATTTAAGGCGACGGGCACAGAATCCTCAAATACCTCCAGGTGGCTAGAAAAAGAAAAATTATCCGGTGTTACCCATTAACTTGAACTTAACTTTGGACCAATGCACAATTCAATTTAATTAGAAAGTATCAATAATTTCTGTAGTGAAATTACTAAATTTTTTGTATCCAGTTTTTGGTGTATAATCCATGAAATTCTACATATGTAATAAATAGGAAATATGAGCGGACATCGCTGTCATATGATTTGATAACATTCACAGTGAAGGGCCGTTTAAATAGAGTCTTTTTAGTGTTCATTGTTTCGCACCTTATAGCACAGATTTCGTAATTATATTTGGATGCCGTTGAAATCACTGATTGTAACGGCTGCTATGTATACATATTTATCCCATCAAAGACTGTGGGCCATCATTTGCCTTAGAGTCCTATTTTCCTTATTTTACTTTCCTTATTCTTACGGTAGTGATTCCCTATATTTGTATGGCGTAGGGGTCACTATTTTCTATTTTATTGCTTCGGCACAGCAGAAAATTTCCATGCTATGATATCTGATGATTTCTCGTATATGATATCTGGACAAATGTTGTTCCTCAGAGTAAAATCACAGATTTGCTCGAATTGATGGTGATATTCCTTAATATCACTACAAGAAGCTACACCCCAGGGCCGCTTCAGAGCTTAATCTGTCAGTGAATTAACTTTTCTTGTTAAGATTTAAGAGTATGTATATACATTTATACTACATATTTGTTAATCGTTTTTATATGAAAAATAATGTAGTTGATATTTATTATAATTATAATTTATTTAATCTTCTTTACTTTTAAATCAAATAAAGTATACTTGTACATTTCACTTCTGATCTCTGTACAGATACTCTCGTTATGTGCTTAAAGCAGCTAAAATAGAATGAGAATAATGACAATCGAATATGATAAATAAACCAGAAAGAAGGTTATCATTGGCTATGCCAAAGATATGGAATACCCTTCACGTTCCTCCGGCGACAAATGTCAGATATCTGATATGCTTCCTTTCTTAGCATCACTATAGTCTCTCTGTTACAGTTTGAGTGAATTTCAAAATTTCACCTAGTCCACTTTGTGGCTTTCAACAACTGCCGCCCAGACTTTTTTCCAACATCCATTCAATGTAGACTTCTTGAGATTATTTAAAGAATCATTTTTCCTTTAAAATTTAACAAAAATTCAGCAATGTGTGTTCAATAATACCGATTCTCTGTGAAAGTCCTTACATTGTTAACACTTTGTATTTAAGGCCGGCCCTAGCTCTTGATCAGAGTGGAGCGAAATTGTCTTTCGGTGTCCTTTGGTCGACGCTTTCGCATCACGTAAATTCTACTTCGGTTTTATGTTAAATAAATAAAAATTCGCAAACTTTGCAATGAATTTATCTTCATTTATGGACTGAGCAATATCATTTTCAGTTGATAAAATTGCCAAGTTAGATATTTTGTCTTGACCTAGCTTCGCTCACTTTTGGTGACACTTCCTGGAATAGTTTGGAGTAAGGGGCAGTTCAAGTGTTTCGAAACAAATCACACCAATTGTGACATTGAGAACATCTTTCGGTTGTCCATGATCTGTGTCTAAGAATCGCTTCAGGCTTAATACTTCTTGAGCCAGATCTTCTCCAGAAGTATCATGTGTCAAAATACTTTGTTAATTTAGACATGATTTGCTTCAATGCAGGCTTATCGACCGACCGGTCGCTTTAAATTATATAAGAAACTCCAACTTGCATTAAAATAAGACATCTGTTCGAAATGTATTTCCAGCGTATTTACAATTATATCTTTCAAAGGAGTTATATATGTTGTTGTATAGCAACAACTGCTCGCTGTATACTCGTAAAATGTTATGATAGCGGTATTTTAAAATTTTATTTTGCGCTGGATATTGTTATAAGCTTTTGACTTTTTGGTGCGCCTTGCCATCTGGAGTCTAGAGCGACCCTAGGGCCAGCCCTGTTTGTATATATGTATGTAGGTTCGTTTATTTTATAACAAAATTTATTTATTTGGTTTTCATCTAACATTGGTGTACAATTTATTTTATATGGTTAGTTTATTTTAACGTATTTTGTAATGTTTTTAAATTTCTTTGTAATGTTGTTTAAAATCTCTTGTTTATGATTGTTGAAAATTCGCACTGTTTAATGATCACTTATTATCTCCTTCCTTCGAGTGTTTAACGACGACAGTTTAACTTATATCAACCTAGTGCGCACGACACCACACATTCTCGCTTCAACCGCATTTGCGCACAACACCAATTCACTCAAAATGTACAACATCACAAACTCTAAACTCAAATGCGTTTTGCACACGCTTTTGCCCTTTAGTTAACCGTCGTTTACCTATGTACTTGACAACTAACCAATTCACTCAATTGCGCACGTCACTACTAATTCCTAAATGCAGCTGCAGTTGCGTATATAACTCAAAACATAACTGAAAACTATCAAACTCACATCATGTCTCAACTTGTTCAAGGTTAACCAACAATGAACACAATGATAAATCAATTGCGATGACCACTGCGTGTGGCTCTTAGTTCTCTCTCACTCTCATTTCCTACATATATGTATGTACATGCAGCCTAATATCTTTTGCACTGAGTAACCATGCTCTACATCTAGGCATTTGTTTGATTGCTAGAAGGCCTAAATTCTACAAAGAGAGAGAGAGAGAATGAGACTGGGAGAGACTCCTCTCTTTTTTATTCTCAAAATACATGATCATTTGTATAGTATGAGTAATAAAAAACAGATTTGTATTTGTTTTAGATAAATAGAATGTTTTTTACCTTTCTTCAAAATATTTGTTATAGCAAATTATCAATAAATTAAAATATTCAGTTAATTTAATGTATTGTACTGAATGAATTTATTTAATTATATCATAAATTGTTAGTTTCTCTTCATTTTCTACTTTATCATCATATAAGTACCTACAATCCATATAACAGAGACACTTAATCAGGATATAAGTGACAAGAATAAGATATTTATGAAAGACAATCATTCAAAATGTCAATCGTCCATCATTTCGGGCTAATTTTCCGAATTTATTCTTGGGTCATCTTATTTTAAGTTTATAATGAATACGAAATTGGATTTTATTATTATACTCGTACAATATTGTAAATTTGGCACTTCATTCATTTATGAGTACCTATACATAAGCATACTAGTAGTATGTTTATGTTTTTCTTTAGACCTTCGTAAGTCTTTTGTTTATTGGGCTCAATAATGTGACATGCTTCAGTTTTCTTGATAAGGGTATTTTTATTAAAGGCTTTTTAAATCAATTTTTTTTTAGATTTGTTTTTTTTTTTTTTTTTTTTTTTTTGGGTTTTGTAGTGCCATGTGCCATGTCAAGCAACGACAGCAACAAGCAAAACGGAAATTGAGAGGGTCAAAATGAGAATAGAATAGAACAAAAATAACTGGATAAAAGAATGAGAATTGAGTAGAGTGTAAAAAGTGTAGAAAGTGTAAACAGAACCAATAAAAGGAGTTGAATGATGAGTGTTGAATTTTTGAAGTATGTACGTCGTACATTGAACGTTGAAAAAAAAATATGTCATTCATTGTGATGTCAATAAAATTTTTCCTATTATGAGAGAGAGAGAGAGAGAGAAAGAGAGGAAAATACAAAAATCATTTGCTACATAACATCAGTGTGAATCAGCAAGGCAACCAGTCAGTCTCAAAACAACAAATGTAGAAATATCTGTTTGGTAATGAATTCATATTTAAATGAAAATAATTCTATAAATGAAACTTAATTAAGATTGAAGTTGAAGTCAATGTGACGTCGTGAAGAAAACATGTCTTGGAAGCTTCCAAGCCTACATACATACATATATACTATGTCGCACAGGGGAAGACAAGAAAAAATGAAATAATACTACTTAATTGTAATCCTTGTTAAAATTTGTAGTTTCTGGATGGACATGTTATTGCAGTCTTTCCGATTGCTTCGGTCATAAAATATAGGAGTAGGTCAAAATATTTTAAATAGAAAATCCGTTTTTGTTTTAGATATAGTCCATTTTTAAACTATATACTCTAATGCTTATGGTTCCCAATTGACCTCCATATCAAACACATGGTCTGCAACAGCGCGGTAAGGTTAAAAGAAACCGGCTGCTGGGCAGAACGACCATATGGACATAGTAAAATACTAAGAGTGGTTAATAATCCTATGTTCAAGAAAACAACAGACTATATAGTGGCGCACAATAGCTTTGAGAGCGACTTCAAGGTAAAATTTCCTACCAGGATGGAATGGAAAGAGAACAGTTTTCAGAGTGATTTTGACATTTCAATCTTTACGGATGGGTCGAAGATGGAATGCGGAGGTCCTTGCCATTAGGGAAGCATGTCGGCTGGCCAAAAATAACGCACCGGAAGGTCGTAAGATAGCTATCTTCGTTGATAGCCAGGCGGCACTCCCCCTGAAATCCACCAGTGTGAAGTCAAAGCTCGTTAAGGAATGCAGGTCGACGATGAACGATCTAAGTCGTCAAGCTGATATCACTCCCTTATGGGTTCCCGGCCATAGAAACATGGAGGGGAATAAGAAGGCTGACGAATTGGCTCGTTCCGGTGCTTCTCTTGATGTATCGTTGACGGAACAGGTCTCGATTCCCCTGGCGGTCGTCAAGAGGAGCAACTTCCTGTTTTTCCGCCAGCTGGCTAACAGACGGTGGAAAGATCTTGAATCTTGCAGAGCGGCACCGTGTTACCTGGCCTTGTGACAACAAAAATAGGTCTTTTAGACTTATTAACAGAAGACGCTCGGATACCGCAAGGCTCACAGCGGTTTTTACCGGTCACTGACGGAGAGACTGGGTATTCCATTTAAAAGCCATTGTAGGATCTGCGGAAACGAAGACGAAGAGGAGTCACTCACCCACTTTCTATGTCAATGCCCAGCCTTGGCAAAGACTAGAAATAAGTTTCTGGGCAAATATTTCATCGACAATCTCTCGGACTGTTCACTCACATGCCTGGGTGATTTCCTCAAATACCTAAATTCGACAGGTTGGATTTAGATTGCGTACGGCGAGGAAATGGTATCAAAACGGCACTCTAGTGCTAATTATGGCTCGTAGTGGATTATACGAGCCAGCCACGGAAACCAACCAACCAATGCTTATGGTAGCGTTCTCAGTCCATAATGTTAATATTGTTATAAAATTTGCTTGGCTTTCTTTGCATAAAATCTAAAGATTTCTTCATCCCTATACCATTCACAAATAGAGTGGCATAAAAAATATTTGCTAAACTGAAAATCATGTATCGGAGATACTATAATACTGTTTAAAATTGGCCATTCTAACTACGCTCGTCTCTCAGTTAATGCATAAATTTGGTCCAAATCATTAATATTGCAGTACACCGCCAATATCTTAGAAGATATGAACAGTTCATTTCTTGTCTTGGCAAAGTAATGTCTCAATTGGTAGTCCCATCAAGGAATAATAAGATCATTAAATCGTTTAGATATATGTATATGTAGTACACATATCATCTTATCAAACAATAGATATAATTGCAACCATTGCACTAATCTCAAATAATATTTTTTTAATAATTTTCATTGTCGAAATTATCCAAAAATTTAAAAATATAAATTCAAATATTAAGTAATAGTGCATTCATTGATTTACTTGAAACATAACTAATTTCTCAACACTCAAAAAATCTATATTTTTCCAATACTCTTGAGTAACCATTTAATGTCAACTCTTTTCGTAGAATATTGGAAATCTGGCAGCAAGTGAAACAATTTTTTTTTTTGCTATAATTTCTTACTGAAAACAGAGAACGCTAAAACAGAAAATGTGGCGAACCAAGGCACTAATAAAGAAATCCAAAGTATTGGAACTACCAAAACGCCGGGAGGTAATTGGAGACGTATTTGTGGTTGGTACGGGCGCATGTGGCCAATTGGGTCTGGGAGCAGAAATTAAGGAGGTTAAGCGATTGACCAAAGTGAAGAGTATATCAAATGCTGTTGACGTGTGTGCTGGCGGTATGCATAGTTTGGTGTTGACAAGTGAAGGTGAAGTCTACTCATTCGGTTGTAATACTGAGGGTGCTTTGGGGCGTTATTATGGCGACAAATCGCTGCCAGCGCGCATAGATCTTCCCAAAAAGGCACTGCGTATAGTAGCAGGAAACTCGCACTCCGCTTGCTTGTTAGAAGATGGCAGCGTTTATGCTTGGGGCTCATTCAAAAATTCACATGGCAACATGGGTCTCACTATCGACGGCAACAGCCAGCTTGAACCCATTGACATAATGGAAGGTATCGAATGCAATAGCATTGCTTCTGGTGCAAATCACTTGGTGATTCTCACAAAAACGGGAAAGGTGTATACAGTAGGATGTGGTGAAAAGGGGCAACTGGGCCGTATTTCAGAGCGTTCGGCAGGAGGCGAAGGTCGTCGTGGAAATCGTGATTTACTGCAACCCAATCAAATTATATTCAAACGCGCAAAACCATTTGACAATATTTGGGCAACTGCCTATGGAACCTTTATGCGTGAAGCGGATACAGAGCATCTTTGGGCCGTAGGCCTGAATGATTACAAGCAGTTGGCTTATGACATGGACCAGGCCAGAGTATTTAAGCCAATAAGGTTGGGGCTTAGGAATTTAAGGCAAATTACTGGTGCTCAACATCATGCTCTTGTGGTAACAAATTATAATGTTTGTTTCGCTCATGGCTGCCCCGGATATGGAGGCCTTAGTTTGGCTTCGGTGAATGATCAAGGGGAATCCACAATTTGGACAGAGCGTCTCCCAATGGAAAACGTCGATTTGGTGGCATGTGGCGAATATTGTTCATATGCTGTTACATTTAATGGAAATTTATATAGCTGGGGTACGAACTGGTATTTCCAATTAGGCGTCGAAAATAATGATGATGTATTTGAACCGGTTCTTGTTTCTGAAAATAAAAACGTAATAGTCGCATCGGGTGGTGGTCAGCATGGTATTTTTCTAGCTGCAAGAGATACTTCAGCTGACAAGAGTCATGCCAAGAAATCGGAGGGTCAAAAGGAATATAATAAAACTGGTCCACAAAAATCTGAGGAACCTGAAGAGAAGAAGTACAAAATTGACTCCACCAACAACTAAACGCGACAGATTGTAATAAACAACGATTGAGAAGACTACATACAGCATTTGCCATTAACTTGTAGATCCTGATCACGTGTAATTTGAAAGAACCATTGTGTTTTAAGTTTTGTTCAAGGATGTTTGCTGCTTATAATAAATAACTGAACTACATCTAAAGTCTTATTCTATTTTTGGTTGAACTACTGTAAAATTATTTGTCTCAAATTTTGAGAAAGAATTAAACTACATACATCACATCCATGATATTTCAGGTTGTCCTAATGGACTAATTTTAATTTTGTTAGTGGAAAAAAAAAAAAACAAAAAAAAAAATTAAGCACAGCGCGAATGTGCGAGAAGTGCGATATGGGCATGTTAAATTTATACTGTGGATTTGCTATAAGCTGGTGTCCACATAAGGGACATGCTAAAAGATATGGCTATGCAGAATATTCAATATTTGCTTGCAATTGTTGATTGAAATTGCTTAGCATTAGAATTAGAAAAATGTGTCATTCTATCAAGAGTGCTACAATGAAACTTTTTACTATTTTGATTATCATGAAGATGATTCAGAGTGGTCTAGTTGGTATAAGAATTCCTTAACAAGAATCTTTTTAAGGTGGCAAAATTGATTAATAGTTTTACTTTCCCTTTTTTCATTTACTTCTCAGTTAGTCAAATTTTCTTTCCTCAATTGTCTTTAATGTTACACTTTTGTGTCTTTTAAGAAAATATTACTTTACTTTAGCTGTCTATTTCTGTTCAATGTTGCAATAAGAAATATAAGATAAGTTTTCAAATGGAATTATTGAGTATTCATTTAGAGTCATGCGGGTTTTCTTATTTGGCAAAGAACTGTGCGACATTGCCTATTTTGTGTAAAATAATTTTTGTTAGGGTTTATTTCAATGTTTTTAATTTCAAATACACTAAAGAAATATGATGGTGCTATGTTTCTAAGCGAAAAATATAACAACAACAATGATGACTTTTACAAGAATAATGTATGGGAAGTTTCCATTGGGTACTATCATTTCCAATAATCAATAAGTTGTGATTTGTCAAAGAAATAATTCTGAAAAAATAAAACAACTGACAGTAAGATATACCCATCGATGGATGGCATGGCTGAATTATATTCTTTCTTGTCATGTTAATCATTTTCATATGTAGGTACTGTATGATTCTATGCATTACAAACATTAAGGCAAATCAATGTTATCTATTTGCATTTGTGTGAAAGGTATTCAAAATCATGATGTTGGTTGTGTTTTTACAAAACTCTCTTAATAGCACATTCTTCCGCCCGCCTATAATCCACACGCCCATTGCAACATGATCCTAGTATGCATGTATGTATGTTTGTATATGGCTACAATAATAGTAACAACAATAATAGCAACAATATTCTGAGCTAGCAGTTTGTGTTAAAATCAAGTTAGAAATCGTAAAACTATGTTGGCAAACAACCAACAATAAAACTTCTAACTTTTGTTCTCCTTTTTCTTGTTTTATTTTGTTAGTTTGTTGGCAACACTCGCAAATATTTCGAAATGGGTTTTATTTTTTCGGACTAAACACTTTTAGAGATTAAAACAAAAAATAGAAAAAAAAATTGGAAATAGAAATAAAAAGAAAAAGAAAAGAAGAAAATTGCTGATAGATACACAATGCAACAAAAAGTTAGTATTGTTGAAGTTGAATTGCTAGTAAAGAGAATACAATATACATACACATACACATACTACAATACTCGTACTTAGTTCCTAACTTACACATACATATGTACACAATAAACAAAAGTAGCAAATTGTTTGAAAAACTAGATAAAGCACTTGGTTTTGGAACGTTATCAAATTAAATAAATTAAAAAATAGTAAAAACATAATACTCAGTAGTAAAGTAAGAATATCCGCTAACTTTGGTTCCTTCAAAGCTTACACACTCATCATGCACTTTATATACTAAGTGTATTGTATTGTATTGTATTGTATTGTATTTTATTGGATGCCAATTTTTGTACTCACTCGTTCGTGGCTAGTCTCTTTTGACAATTGTACCAGTTCCAACTATCACCTTTTACAGGTATTCAGTTGATAAATTAAACATGACGATGTCATTGGAAGAGTTCAATTGCCAGCGCCTGCATTACCGTTCACCAGTTATATCACCGTTCTCCTGTCAAGCCACCACCTGTATTTCTTACGACTATTCAATTCACTAGTCACCAGTAATGCGAATAAGGGCTGCTGACTTACTATAAAAATGAGCACTTACTGTTTCGCCTCTGCCTCTCCAGTTAATAAAATGAAGGGCTAGTAAATTATTATCGATACGGGGATAATTGGCAGCAAGCATACTGCATGCTTATTTTCATCATTACAGCTACTAGGGTTTTGACTTCAATCGATTATTATAATATTAGATTTAATCTAAAACGTTGTTTTTTTTTTTAACAATCAATATGTATGCAACTGTCCCAAAGGGGCGTTCCAGCGAATTTTGTGAATTGAGATTGACTACTGAAGAGCGAGCTGAAGGCCTTTGTCGCTATAGCTCTTACAACTAAGTTATAATTTCTTATTATAATTTTAGTTCTTAATAATAATACTACTTAAGAGCTATATTTTCAGGATTTTATTTGGTGAATATCTTTGTTAAGCCTTCCGGTGACCTGAAGGGAAATCCAGGGGGTGGAAATGCTTTAACCTACGAGTCTTCATGATATTCAAGCCGGATAATATGTTTCTTACTGTGATTCACGATTTCTTCACTCACAGTTGACACTTCCAAGTCTTTATGGATGATGGAGTTGCGGACATACCATTCAGCGTTGACAAGTTTCCTTAAGACCTTGGACTGAAGACTTTGTATGATCTGGTCGTTTGTTTTTGAAGTTGTGCCCCAAAGTTCAATACTGGTTTGAGAATGGTTGGAATTAGCATATTTTTTGCGCTTAATTTTGAATTGTTCCACATGAGCCAGCTCATCCTGGTTAGTTTGAGGTTTAGCTGTTTCCTTTTGTTTTTGATGTGGGGTCTCCAGGACAGCCGGCTATCAAGTGTCAATCCAAGGTACTTGGCTGAGGTGTAGGTGTTTTCGTTTAGCTGGATCGGGGGACAGGATGTGTGTCTCAGAGTGAAGGTGACATAAGAAGATTTATCTGAGTTGACACCAATGTTTCATCTCTTAAGCCATGGCTCAATTATGTCCAACTGGTTCTGCAAGGGCTATAGTGAACATATTTTAGTGGTCCAAAAGTTACATACCCGACACCTCCGCATGACCGCATAGGTGACAAGAAGCTAATGTTTGAGTAAATAAGTGTAGGTGATGGTGCTATGCTATCAAATCGAAGACGAATGATACAATCTTTGCTGGAGCAACAATCCTGGTAGTGGGTTTTTACAAAGTGAGTGTTTGTTTCTTGTGTTGATAAGACAGATACAACTTAGATTTATGAGATTCTACGATGTTTCTGATTGTCTTTTTCATTTCGATACGCAAACCAGAATATTCTCAATAATGCTGAAGCCTTGAGACAGGCAAGGTTACGATTATTAATGTTATTAGAAATTTGTCTGTTTTTTTGCGTAATCGCTTTAATCGTTTTTAGTATGGCAGTTGTTTTGACCGAAAAAACATACTGGTATGCCAGGAGCCTTCCAGCAGCTACTATTGTACATTCTTGGTGAAAACAAGCAACTATTGTCTCATCTCTCTACAATCGCTTTCAGTTATCAAGTTTTAATCTGGTTTTTTTTTCTTGATAAGCAGCTTCCGGAAGACTGCGCCACTGCTGTCCTTCTTTGGCAACTTTCGAAGAGTGGTAATATTTGAATGGAATGTGATTTAGCAGGTGGTTTGTTTTCTGGCCGCTGGATGTCAAAGAAGATTGCACTTTGTATTCCTTTTCATTCTAAATATATTACGAAAGACTTTATGCTGCAGTTTCTATGATTTTGGCTTCTGGATCAATGTCAGGCCAGCCTCAGTCAGTCACAATGCACTGTGTTGGCGTCAAGCTGCTGTGTGGTAGGCTGATTGAAACTATTTGAAATGACATTTAGCACATCAATTGAAAATTACCTTCTTTTCTAAGGTAACTTTACCTCCAGTAATATCTTTTTTTCTTAAATTTATTATAAAATTGTCGCAAAATAGCATAAAATATTTAAGAAGATGTTGTTGTTTGTAAGGTCAAGCCATGGTGGTTTGAGTGACTTTGCAATCTCTGCCAAGTCGAGCACCGTGGGTATCTTCAGGTCTCTCAGTTTAAAGAATTGAATCGTATAGAAATGAGTATTCATATAGGTTTTTCAATATACCTACAGTATATGATAGAGCCAACAACGACAGGTCTATGTGCTATCGTTGATTGTTCCAGAAAGCCGTCTTCTTGTTTCCACGCACAGACGAGCCCTCGTTCCACGTCTTTTCCAACACCGAAAAGAGAGTGGGGAGTGTCACTTCAGTGTTCAACACCATTCAACAAAACCTAGTACTGTCAAATCGATGGACGATAACAGCTGTAAACCTTAGTCATTTCGTTAATTTGCTCTGGTACCCCCAATTTGGACTTCTATATACATGATCTTATAGTAAGTACAGTGCTAGATTTTTAAAAATATAGGTATATTATTGCAAATATGTATGTATGTATATTGTATAACATAGAGAGGATATACTTTATTAAAAGATACATTTAGAAATTGTTAATTAATCTGAACAACTGAATGATGAAGGAAGGCAAATCTAGATCTAGATCTAGATAGATTAAGAAAACTTTTCCATTTTAAATATCAATATATTGCACAAAGTTTTCTTCTTTCATTTCATATATGAAGTTATATGTACAATTTATTTTTGTTTGTATATATATGTGCATATATCTTGTGAAATCCAATCAATAAAACTATCGATGCAAATGATGAACAAAATTTTTATTGCTACAAAATGGAAAATTGTAAGTTTTTTTTGGAATATTTCTTATATCAACTTTCTACCACCTTAACAACCACCTGACAACCTTTGCAATTCAGACAATCACCAATCAACTAAACGCTCTCCTGAGTTCATATACCTACATACTTGTAAATATTATATTTTATTTTACTCTGTTTATTTTTTTTATCTTTTTTTGGTAAGGTTGAATAAAGCAGAAGGCACGTGAGCCACTCGTAAGAAGCACTCAAGTGTGCATTAAGTTACTTTAAACTGAAGCAGCTTAAATACTCACCGACATGATGAAGTAGCTTACAAATTTTCATCATTCAAATGGAGGGAGAAGGAAAGCAAATATTCGTTGGTAGTAGTAGTAGTAGTAGTAGTACTGAGCAATATCCTCTGACTATTGGTGGCGGAACAATTATATCATTTTAATTTTTTGTTCACTGTTTTGCTTTCGGGTATTCGCTTGAGTTCAAAAATTAAGCCAATATTTCTTTTTTAGTAAGCAGCAGTATGTGCATTGGCGGACTCTAAATCCATAAGTGATGCGGCGCGTTAGAATAAAATGAGGAGGAAGACAATGTACTCAGAAATGTATCTTACTTGAACATTTTCGATTTCCTTTATTTTGGGATTAATGTGTGGGATCTATGAGGTCCTCTTCTCAAGATTTGGAAGCTCCTTGAACATAAATTTCAGCTTACTTGAAATTTGACTGTAAAAAGCCTTTAAAAGTTCCCTTGAATGGATGACCAGGGCAGTAAAACAAGATGAAGCCACTAGAGGACCTAAAAATGTATGATTCTTACTTTGAACTAAAAAGCAAAGGAACAAAACTTGAAACCATTGCTTAAAGACTGACTGAAAATGACCAACTTCTCAGCTTTTGGAGGTGGCGCCCCTCCTTGACCGAAGACCTAGGGCGCGCAGACCAAACGCTCCGGCCGCCCTCTTTACAGAGAATACTAGTAGGTATGTGAAGGAAGTAACAATAAAATTCAAGCAAGCAGAAGTGAAAACCTGCAGAGTAAAATAAAAATTAAATTTTAAACGCATTTCATTGTTTGCGCGCACATGACTATGACTGTGATGATAAAATAAAAAGGAACGATGACGAGGGGGATCAGTCAGGCATTGGTAAACTGGTAAGCTGTGGACTGTTGTGTGGGATGTTGGTGGAGTGTTTGACATACAATATTTAGGTTGTGGTGATGTTGCTTTTGATGATATTTAACGGGTAAGGGAACGGGGGGATGTTGGAGGGTAGATGGTGTCTCAGCAAGTGTTTTATTTGAAAAAATCAGTCAAGCATAGCAAAAGGCATTTGGGAGTGCAAGAGACATTTTTCCTGAGTTTTTTTATTTTTTATTTTTGGTTTTGTTTTAAAATTTTCTCTTTTTTTTTGGTTTTTTTTTTTATTGGAATTTTGTTTTTTCATTTTTCTTTGGTATGCATATTTGAATTTTGTTTTTCTTTCTTGTTCTGTTAGCTTTTTTTTTATCATACATTCAGTCATTCATTCGTTCATTCATTCCTTTATTCTTTGAAATGGTTTAACATTTTTAATTGCGTTAAGTTGACATTGAGGCGTTATTCATGTGGAATGAAAGCCTTAAGGCTTATCTCTTATTAGAACATTTTTGATATGTTTAAACAGCCTTAAAGCTCCTACCGCCCTCGTATTTCTTAACTCTTACTTTATTTATCTATATACCTAAGTATAGTATTTCATGACTCTGGTTTACTGTTACAAATTATTTCTATTTGAACTCCTTGCACAAAATTTCACAAAAAATTTATTCAAATAATTAAAATATGCCTACAATAATATATTGAATTTGCTTCCTTAGTTTGTTCATCCATGCGTCTGTCTAAGTGTAAAGGTACCCTTAGTAACTCGAAATGAAAGAAGTCCTGTATAGTGAAATCCCATATAATATCATCTCACTCAACTGTTGTTATCCACAGATTTGTTTACCTTATACCTACATATCTGTTTGCAATTATCATTGAATGATTCGATGTATTTTATCATATAGCATGCATGATTATTAGTATTTAGAGGGTATCCAAATAGCTGCTATACACCACCATAGCGTGCACTTACTTATTCTAGTATTTGTGTGTGTGTGTGTGTGTGTGTGTGTGTTGACATGACAAGACAGCGTAAGGCAAGGGAAAGATGTGACAGATGTGACACAAGAAAAAATTTCAAAAATAAATAAATATTACTGCCATCTTATTTTTTATATTTGTTGGTCTTCTTGGCCTCTCAGTTTAGTTTTCGCATAAATTTTAAAATGAAAGACAAGACGAAAAGAAAAGAAAGTAAATCAAAAAAAAAAGTAAAACAGAAACAGAAAAAAAATGGAAAACTGTCCAAAGTTATTTTGAAATTTGCAGGAATATTATTGTAAGTATTAGCTCAGGTTTTTTCAACTTAAATCCAATAAGATTTGAATATTTTATAAAACAAAACAAAAAAAATAAAAAGAAAAAAAATTAAAATTGCAGAATAAAAACAAAAAACAGGAAAAGGAAAAAGAAAAGGAAAAGAAATTGGAATTATATTGTATTTTTTGTTGTTGTGCCATATTGAGCATTAAATACAAATTACATAACAAGAAATTAATTTTTAATTATTTTCCAAAAAAAAAAAATAAGGAAGTAAAGCACTTATGAAGTCTGCAGACCCCCCTCTTGAACAAATTTTCTCACATGGACATCATTCCAACATTTACATTTTTTTTTTTAAATATTTCTTTTGTTAATTGTATTTCCTATTCATAAATGGGACTAACAATAAGGTCTTAAGTTCTAGTTACTTAAACGTCTCTGTCCTTCAAATTACATTACAAGTCTCTATTAGATCATGAGTTTCTTGTTTGAACAAGAGTTCTGGCTAGTGGATTAGCGTGTCGAGCAAGTTTAACCATGTAGTTAAGTTTTCATTTGTACAACTTCAATGTGCGCTTGCGGTACCTGATAATTCTGAACCATGTGTACAAATTGGTTTAATAATTACTCAAGGCTCAGATTAGATTTACATTAGGTGAGTAGTCTATCAAAGTGTTTGAGAAATTTACAGGAAATCAAGTCCTATGATTTAATATAAATGCATCTGCTCATTGACTTTTATCCTCCAGTTAAACAACCACTCTTGAATGAATTTCAGATTATTATCCATGTCTGAAGCAGCTTTAACTCGGCAACGAGAGCGGTTGGTTTAAGCGGTATCATTGGCAAAATTTGACAAGACAATTAAAGAACTTGTTGGAATATCGAGATAAAGTGAAAATTATTTCGATGATACCATAATCTCGGATCTTCAGGGTTCCATAGACTACAGTTTATGAATCACTGATGAGGCGCATACGCTTAATGCTATGACACAATTATTCAAAATTTTATTTGATTAACCCATAAGTTTTTTTGCTTTAAAACTGTGGTATACCATACAGTAGTGTACTTTAGTATAAGGCAAGAGCCACGCATTGAACGATTAACGATGAGCGGCATCGCTCAGCAATTCAATTGGTTTTAATTTTTATGCATCGCTCAGTCTGATCAATTGAATTGCTTGCTGAGCGACATAGACATCAGTCGCTAATCACTCAATTCGTCGCCCCAGGCATGAGGTATTACAAGTAATAGAGAATATTGAATTATAGTGTTATGAGTAATAAAGTGTTCCATGTAGTGTAACATAAGCTAGTATGTTTAGTATACTAGAAGACTGTAGATGGAACTGGTGCTGGCATCTTCTCAGAGGAACTATCAGCTTAGCTAACGTATCGTAATCTATCAGAATGATGCAATGTTTTCCAGACAGAAATCTATGCAATCTGGCAGGCAGTAAACAGCCATGCCACTATTAAGACTCTGTCGGCCCACAATATCAAGAGCAAGACCTTCCGTAGTACGGTGGAAGATCTCAGTCAAGCTCGGCTGCAATTAATCACGCTAATCTGGGTGCCTGAATGTGCCATGAAAAGTTGGGCACTGCCTGAATGTCAAACAGTTTCCGATGTTCATAGACTATTACAGAATATCGTTTCAGGACTGCAAGAGAAATTTAAAGATCTAGCAGCCATGGAGTGGGCGAATGAGCCTGGATGCACTATCGCTAGGATAATCTGGCCAATGCTATCAATCAAACTTAACTTCCGAGCACCTAAACTTTAACAAGAAAATGATTCGGATGATGACGGAAGTATTTACGGGGCACTGTACCATACGGCTAGTGGCCCATATGTTCCAATACCATTCAACACATCCTCTGTAACAGTCCTGCTCTTCATGGTAGATGAACCAGCTTTTTCGGAAAACCGTTCCTTCAGGAGTTGGGTAGTTTGGCAAAATGTTCATTGAGGGACGTGGGTCCTATTTGTGGACTCCTCAGGTTGGTTTTAGAGGCAGATGGTGGCATTGGACCAAACTCCTTTAAAATCCACCCACCTATTCCTATCTTTCAAATTTTATAAGGCATCACAATGGGCCTCAAGGCTTCTGGGTGAAATCGCTTACAATCGGGAGCGGCATATTTAACCTAACCAAACCTAAAATCTTTAGATATATATAAACTCTTTCAATGTGATCCAATCAGAAAATAAATTTTATATTTTCAATTATCCAATATTTTTCTTTATATTTTTGTTGGTTATTTAAATTTTAATAGTCTTCCTTTAGGTAATTCCTGACTGACTTTCTTAAACGTGTATGTACTTATGTACTTAATATAATCATAATAATAATGAAAGACCATTAATAAGTAAAAGATTTAAGGATTTTTTCCAAGAATTTAAATTACACAGAATTCAATAAAACTTGTCATGATCAGCCAGTTAGGCACACAACAAACTACTTATGCACATATATAGAGTTTATAGTTGATAATCTGCATGAACAACTTTACGGTTTCCGGATTGTCCTTCCATTCTCACCATCCTATCATCACTCTTCTACCACTACCACTACTCTACTATTCACATTGGCATTGGCTCTTTTCAATTGTTCGTTTGAGTGACTTCAACATTAAGTACTAAGTAAACCGAGTGACTGGTGACTGGTGAGTGGTGAGTGAGTGAACGACTGAGCCACTGAGTGAGTGAGTGGGTGACTTTAACTTTGTAAATTTAATTCCAACTAACAAATAAAAAGTTTTTTAATTAAAGGCATAATACTCGTACTACTACTTACTACAACTACTCTATACAGAAAACTTTTGAAACATTATAACCACAAACAATGCGTAAAAGACCAAATCAAACCAATGCTCGACCCAAAACAGAACGAACCAAAAACAAACTGGTACCAAAAAAAAGAATACTGAATGGAACTGAACAGAGTAGAACAGAACAGAACAGAACAGAAAACAGAAAGAGGAACAAAATCATAAGTAACGCATTCGCCGCGTTGTACTAAGTATAAAGGAAAGTATAAAGTAGGTACGTACGTATGTATTGTGATATGGCATGGTTGTTATGTATAACCAACCAGTTGTGGACATAAGTACAATTTACGAGAGTTTTCTCTTTTTGTCTACTATGTGTCTTTCTGTACAAAACAATGACTGACTGACTGACTGACTGACTGACTGACTGATGTTTGACTTACTAACTCGTTCATTGTTGCTTTTTGAGCTATTCTTCTTTTCTTATACTATTAACGCATAGTCCAGTGGTTCTTAAATTTACTTAAACCTTATTTTTGTTTTTTTTGATCTAAGAGCTCAAATTTTCAGGCCAATATGTTGACTCCACTTCAACCGGTGTGGGGAACAAATCTTATACTCAATTCAAACCTTGCGTTTTCGCCATACCATTACCGGAAAGGTGCTACAGTTTAAGTATCGCTGTCATAGTATTTTTATTATACTGTTTAACTGCTACATCCATCTTTCATTTTTGTTTGTTATTCTCTCTTTATTGCCATCTTTTCTATGCTTATTTTGTATTCCTTATCGTTTCCGGTTTCACGGTTTCTCTCTCTTTTTTTTTTTTTTTCAAGTTTTTAACTTTGTGTGTTTGAGTGAAATTGTGGTTATCTTTTGCCCCCTTATCTTGAAGAATTTATAGAAAAAAAAAAGAACAAATATTTGTTTGTTTATGGGTTTCTTTTTTGCTTTGCTATTTTTCTTTTTCATCTCATTGTGTGGCGAACGAGAAATTAATGAGACCTTATACTTTTGAACAAATTTTCCTAACTAAAAACTAAAATAAAATTTTAGTAAAACATAGGCACAGTGTTGGCCGATTAATTTTTTAATCTATTCATTAAATTGATCGAAATTAACTAAAAATTTCCATTTCATTGTAAATCTTCTTAAAATTAATCTTATAATAAAAAAAAGGAAAGAAAGGCTTCATTTTAGAAGCGACTTTGCACTGTCTGTACAAACTTCAAATTTGTGTTCACCACAGATGCTTTTTATTGCTAAATTTAATCAAGTACTCTTCGTGATTCGAAGCTTACAATTACCTACTTCTTTTTTTTTTATCAATTTTTATAGTTTCTCTATTATCCACTGTTGATTTAGTTTCAGGATCCAAAATATTATTTATATTACTTCTGAAGGAACTAGTTAAAGAGTGTGTTCACTATGTAGGCTTTTAAGAAATTCTCTACGAGATAAAGTTTTGTTTTTAGTTGCTTAAACTTTATTGACTTATGTATATTATATAGCTATTTATAACTGTTATGTTGAGTATTCCATAAAGCACATTTGTTTTACGTGAGCACAACATAATACAGCTCTTTTGGTCAAAACTATCTACACCTCCTTTGGTTTCACCATTTTATTATGCTTTAGTTTATATGTGACAGAAGGGTAAGTTCATTATCATAGCAAGAAGCTGAATGTTAATGGCTACTGATGTGATCCAATTGTCCATGGTAATGTTTCGGTTTGTTCCTTGACCACATATTTGGAAATCTCTTTAACGAAATACTCAGCAAGCGGCAGACTCGTAGTATTGGAACCTTTTGTGAAGTATAGAATATCGTTTATCATATACTTGGAACCATATTTGGCTGGTTTAATTGGTATAAACATTTTAAAAGAAGCCCTTGCTCTACATGCTAAGAACTGTTCATCGACCGTTAAAAAAGGTCCTGATGCATAATTTGAACTGAATTTTTCAAAAGAACAAATCCCAAACGTTTCTTATTGGAGTTAACATTTGTCAGCCATTCTCAATAAGCGATCAGATTTGTCATCAAATCGCATTGCACCTAATAAGGTCTTAAATACGTGGAGTCGAACAATTCCTCCATACAATAGTATAATAAGATAATGATCTTTCATAGCGGCAGACAAAACAAGAAGACCCAGTAAAGCGTATACTTCGTCACGATAAGTTTCTTTGTAATTTAAATACAAACTAGATGATTTTTTTTTGTCATTAAGTTCAGCATGTGTCCACATCAAAACTTCATCAATAATTTCTTCTGATATGAACATTTTGGAACAGAGAAGTGGATCTATAATACTTTAGCAAATTCGTGTTGGACATTGCATTCAGTGGACAATCCTCGAGCCATAACGATGTGATGTTTGTTTTATTGATGACCACTTGTGGTGGTTCTTTCCGTATACGTAATAATAAAAAATGCACCGATGCCAAGTGTTGGCCAATTTTTAATCTGCTTAACGATTAATGAAAAATTAATATCAAAAATCAAAATTTTGGATCAAAGATTAATTAGTCATTAATCAAATATGTATTTTGATTATGATTTTTAACCACAAAGCCACCTGAGCAACTGAAATACTTACAACTGAATCAATAATGATTCACTTTCAAAATAAAAGACAGCGTGTGTGTTTGTGCGATAGAGTACTAACAGGTAGCGATTAAAGTTGGACGGCTGTCACCTCGGTGGTGGCTTGTTAACACTCTATACATGCAACTAGCCTGCATGATTATACTGGCCAAATTTGCTTGCAATTATCCAATTCGCTGGCTTTTACCCATTTCATGAAGAAGAGAAGTGGAAAAGTAAAAAAGGTAGATTCAGAATCATTTTTAATAATTTCGAGTGAAATATAATGCTCTTTCTTTACTTGCGTTTAGCTTGATTTTCCACTTGTGAAAATATATGGCGAAGACATGTAAGACTTTTTCTAGATTATGCTTAATCTCACTGTAGTTGTAGCCAGAGTGGTATCATCAGCGTATATTAAGGTACTGCAGCAATGAGGCAAAGGAATGTCATGGGTGTAAATGTTGTAGAGCTTGGTTCCAAGTACAGATCCCTGAGGAACGCCGGCTGTAATCCATTTCTTATTGGACTTAATTCCATCTATCTCAACCCAAAACAATCTATCAATCAGAAAGCTGTTGATAAATTTTTTTTTAGGTACAAATAGGCACCCATGTTTTTTAGTTTGTGAATGAGGCCTTTGTGTCATTCAGACGGTGTCAAAAGCGGCTTGGACATCCTAAGCGACCATATCCACTGATTTCTTCAAGCTTAGTGCACTCCTTTCAGATTCCTTTAGTTTGTTAAGCGGATGAATACAACAAAAGCTAACTAAGAACACGCTCGAAGGTTTTGAAGAAACCACACAGTTGGCTTATAGTGCGATAGGTTCCAGGGCAGTTAGCAAGTTTACCTGACTTCTTTTTTGACTATTTAAAAAATGGAGATTTTATTTATATTTATTTATGCATACACTGTAGGCTTATACTTAGTTTTAAACTTATGAGGGATCAGTCATAGCGTCTGGGAAAAATTTCTCTATAAAATGGAAATATTAATTTAAAGTTGTGAACCTCTAAAAAAAACCCCTTTACAATAAATGCAAGGTTAATTATCAATCTTGTATTCTTACTCAAAAATTATACGAAAAGAAATAATTACTTAATTTTGATTTATACAATTTTTTTTTTACTTCGCTAACGTTGAGTTTAAGGATCATAAAAATGCTAAATGAAAATATAAAAATAAAAAAAATTAAATGAAATAAAAGAAAAGAAAAGAAAGGAAAGGAAACGACAAAAACAAATTTTATGTGGAAATTTGATTTTTATGTTTCCCGCGACTGATGTCTTCTTTAAAGTCACTTTGTTTATTTATTTGGTTGTCTGGATGTCTGTCAGTCTGTCAGTCAGTCTGTCTGTCTGTTGGGTGAGTCTGTTTGTCTATATCTTTATCTGTTTAACTAATACACCATTCTTAATGCTTGATTCGCGCTTTTGTAATGGAAATTTATGCTGGTTAAATAAGCAAATAGATATAAAAAATTATACGACTTGATGAAGAAGTCTAATGGAAACATCTTAGCTTTAGCTCAAGGTCTCATGGATGCTAAAATGATGATATTGCTGCAATGTAAGATTGACTTTATGTGTGTTACAGACGACACAAAAGAAATTTCACCAAGAGCACTCATATAGAAGGGAATTTGGATTGTTGTTATTGGGAGAAGGCAACGAATGAAAATATTGTTGTAACATAAAATCTTCATTTCGTACTTTAGAATGTTAAATGTAAAAACAATAATAATAATAATAATAATAATCATAATGTTCAAATAAATAAAAACAGCTGCCAAAGTGAAGTGTAAACAACAACAAAACTACCTAACAAAAATTATAATATTTGTCCAAGTTGCTTTGGGCTAATAAAAAACCAAAACCAAAACCACAAAATAAAATCAACAGCAATAGAAATAACATCAACAACATACAACATATAAATAAAAATCATTTATTGTAGTCTGAATGAAAGTAGAAATGAAGAAGGGAAGGAAGGAGGAAAGGAAGTATTCGAGTAGTTTGAGAATGAACAGTGATTGTTGATTATGGTGACGCTGATGATGAAATTGTTGATGATAATTTAATTAAATATTTTTAATGATAACTACATACTGATTGATCTGATCTAATGAATTTCAATTAGGGGTGCCACAGAAAACTCTAGTGTTTTCGTCGTATGGAGTTTTGCATTCCACTCGGCCACTCGGTGATTTTATCGAATAACCAAACCGCTTCAACTGAATGTTAATAGGGCTGTCAGCATATAAAAACACAAAAGGAGGAATCAAACACTCTCCCAAAAGAGTTTTCTGTGGAACCTAAAATCGGAAATCTGGTGGAATAGAGGAGGAAGAATTTTCTGTGGCACCCCTGGATGATTGTTGTTGATGATATATTTCACCTAAGTACCTACATTTTTTCATTGGCTTCAGTAATCACTTTGTTTTAGAAATATGAAGGATTGTTTTAAGTTTCTTAGTTCAAAGGTATGTCAAGCTAAGAACTTCCTTGGAAAATGCATGTGCCAATAACAAACATTTGTATTGTGAGACATTTTCTCTAAGTCGTCCCCCATATGACATATGAACATATGAACTTCTCACTTGTACAATGTAGGAAAGAATTTGGTTTTGAATTATTTTTAGCATCTTTGCACAACATCGACCTTAAATTGGCACTGTTAGGTCGCTCATATCGCAAAAATTGTCAATCAATGAGCAGCACCAGAGTTAAATAAATGTTTATCAATAAATATTGTGATGAGTTTAGAATTATTTGAACTGCAATATCTAACACATTTAGTTGAACAATCGGAAATCCTTGATGTAAGCAGAAAAATACTCTTATTTATGATTTATTCCATTATTTTGAATATTATCCATTGCCAACATGAGGAAACCAATTATTCATCAGTTACGTTTTTTATTGCATACTTTTATGCAAAATTACAAGGTTGTACTTTATATTCAATTGCCGAAAAGTTATTCGCACCATACTTATTCATACCTTTAATATTCACATAACTTTACCAGATCATATATGGTAATATGAAAATAATATGCATGAACACATAACAGAACATTAACTTTGGTTCACTGGAGCAGTGAAAATACTCAATCGAAGTAGCAAAAGTTGTAAAATTAGTACTTTTCACAGTTTCGGCTGGTTTTAACTGTTCAATATGAACTATTGCTTTTGCTTGTGCTTCTGACAACTAACGAAAGCCACAGTCGAAGCAAGAGCAGGAAATGATCATGGAGAAAATCACAAAATCAGCAGCAGTCATCGTTTTTATAATTTTTGATTTTGCCTTGATTCTGCTTTTGGTCACCAGAGCAAGTCGAAGCAGCAGTGAGTACCTACTAGTACTAAGCCTAGATTGTCCGTCCGTTCATCCATCCGTTCGTCAAGGAGCTCGTGATAGAGTAGAGATTTGAAAATAAAGTTAAATATTAATGTTTTTGTTAGAAAAACTTTTTTGTTTTCTATCTTATTAAATTGAAAATTGGACACTATTAGTTTGTAACTTATATTCATAAGCCATGTAAGTTTCAAGATCCTAGGGCTACCTCCCATATAAACCCCCATTTAAATTAATGTTCTTATTAGAAAAGGTTTTTTGTTTTTCGTCGTATCGAACTGAAATTTGGATACTATAAGTTTATGATTGATATTCATAACTCATGTAAATTTCATTATTCTAGGGCTACCAGGAAGGATACCTCCCTTACAAACCCCCATATAAATTAATGTTCTTATTAGAAAAACTTTGTTGTTCTTTATTTTATCGAAGTGAAATTTATACGCCATAAGTTTCTGATAAATATCCATCAACCATGTAAAGTTCATAGGGTTACCAGTACAGGAATGGTACCTCCCATACAAACCCAAATTCAAATTAATGTTCTTATTAAATTTTAAGATCATAGGATTCCTGGAAATGGAACTTCCAATATAACATACCTTTCACGATGGTACGGAACCCTTATTGTGCGAGTAGGACTCACACTTGACCGATTTTTTTTTTTTTTCTATTTAACCAATCTAAGTTTTGCACATAGATTGCAAATTTTCATACATTTTGTGAAGTTTTAATATCATAAGAAATATAAAAAAGAAGATTCCAAAACAAATAGTACCATAAGTCTATTTGCTACATATGTAGGTATGTCCAATAACAGCTTGATCAATCTTATAGCCTAAATACAGTGAGTCAAAATCTGTGTCTACTTGATGTAAGCATAGACTCGTGTCTAATTCTACAACAACCACAAGGAAATTGTGACGAAATTGTGGGGTTGTCGTTGTAGAATTAGACTCGAGTCTGAGTTGTTTCTAGCATAGACAGAATATAGACACAGATTTTAGATTGGTCAGTCTGGCAGCAGTGCTTGAAAGTATTGGCCATTGTTACCAATTTTTGTCTATGTGCATACACTGCATTTTGTTCTAAATCATGCACTTTTCACATATTTTCCATTTGAATTTCTCAACTTTGCCACAACTTTGGAACCACTTGTATGTATAATCAAAACAAACAACAAGTGTATTTTAGGCACAACAGACACACTGTACACGGCTGTGTCTTATCAGCGATATAGAATCACTGTATTTAGGATATTATCTGCAAGATTCTTGGATATGTTGAGAATATATGGAACAGCTTTGTGAAGTTGTCATGTTCTAAAATTAAAACACAAAATATTCTTATTTAAAACTATTGTTGGTTGGTTTCCCCATGGAAACTTTCTTTTCCAGTAATCTTAGAACTTCAATATTGATATATCTAGTATGTATTTGTGTAGTATTGTATAAGGTATATAAGTATCTAAATACATTCAGCTTTACATCTAACAAAAACTGAAACACCAAAAGTTTGCATAAGTATGTGTATGGAATACCTAGACCCAATCGATATCTGTTTTAATGCTGTTTATGCAAGTTATTATAAAGCGTTTCCAAAGCTCTCATTTGTGTGTGTGTGTGTGTTACAAACGTCCCAACAAGTGGGAATACCTTTTTTGATATTAGCAATAACCAAAAAAATTACATAAGAGCATTGCTGCGCTATAATTTTAAATTGATAACTTAGTAGAGCAGATACCACATAGACGTGTGTAATATTATTGAGTGAGTAAGTACTACGAGTATGTTAAGGGGATGAAAATTCAGGAAAACAGTTCAGGCAGTGGTGGGTTTTTATCACAATTTATGAACATATAATGCGTGTAGTTATCAAATGTGTAAATTTTAAGCAATAAAAATTCATAAAATAAACAATTTTTTGCAATAAATCTGCACAGTTAGCCATTTTATGTTATGTCTGAACGTATAGCAGTTTTTATAACTTTCTATGTAATATACACAACTGTATCTTTTGTTGATGTTGTTGTTGTTCCTGCTGTTATATCGTATGATGTGTGTGTGTTAATAATTTTATGGTCGATATTGTTGCATAGCCAAATCGAAGTTTTCATGACTGAGTGTCGGAGAGTATTGCATAGAAGATGAAACCAAATATGTCAGACAAGAACTGATTTCAACTCGTTTACATTACATTATTTGATAAATGTGTGTTAACATCTGCATTGAATGAGTTTAGACAAGATTTTCAACTATTTAATATTCGATAGTGTGGAAATATAACAAACAGTAGTATAACAAAATGATGAACTTGATTGAGTATATCAAAATATTGTTCAGTCAAAGGACTTTATAAAGAACTCCTATCACACAGACTCGGTCATGATGATGATTGCTTAAGCTGAACAAATATTGCGCTTGCATCTCATATGATTTTTTCGATGACAGAGTGTGTCACTAGAGAAATACAAACGTTGCGGAAGCTCAATAATCTAATAAGTTCATGATTTTATAGCAAATAACCATAGTATTTATTACTTTAATGATGGAAGAGGCTTTGAATATTATAAAGAAACAATTCAATTTATTCTTCATTAGAATTTTTGTGATTTGTGACACTTGAACTGATGAGCAGAAATCTCATCGAAAAGATCAAAACTTCCTGAAAACAATTGTTACGAGGCATGAAACTTGAAACTTTCCATATGATCCAGAAATAAAGTACAAAAGGGAATAAATTGAAAATTTTGTTTGAAGTCATTGAAACAATTCAAAGAGCATTGATGTGTGAGCATTGAAAGCTATTCCACAAAATGAGCTGTCCCACGAATACAATAGGGAAATACAGTAAAGTCTTCCTGATGCCGAAAATTTCTTTTTAACTGAATTGTCACAGTTTGTATATACAAGACATTTTATAAAGAAATTTACATACATCTTTAAAAATCTATTAGTATAATTTATCTCTCATCTAGTCTAGTCTTCTTTCTTCAATCTTCTTTACCAAATTGTTAAAATTTTGCATCTTTAAGAAAATATGTAGGTACCTTCAAATGTTAACACATATTGCTTTATTTTTGCTGTCTATTTCTGTTCAATGTTGCAATAAGAAAACAAGATATGTTTCCGATTTGAATTATTGAGAAATGATTTAGAGTTATGCGAGTTTTCTTAGTTGGTATTTCTTATAAATATTGGTATTTAAAGTTAATATGGTATATAAAATATCAATATTCTACTCAACCTCCATACTCTTGTGTGTATTTAAATTGTATGCCATTTAAGCCTTTTTTCCACCCACTCAGATTATATAAAGTGTGCATATTTGAATAATTCCTAAAAGTATTTTTAGGTTGTTGTCCAATCATATCTCATTCCTATGCTTTTCACAAATAGACTGTCATGTTAAATATTTGTTACGCATAATATCATGTATCAGAGATACTATAATACCTACAGTTTATATTTATTTATTTATGAATTATAATGCATAAATTTGGTACAAATCATTAATATTGCAGTACCAAAGGTTTCAATATTTTAGAAGATATGAACAGTTCATTTCTTGTCTTGGCAAAGTAATGTCTCATTAAATCGTTTGGATATATGTATATGTAGTACACATATCATCTTATCAAACAATAGAAATAATTGCAACTATTGCACTAATCTCAAATAATATTTTTTTAATAATTTTCATTGTCGAAATTATCCAAAAATTTAAAAATATAAATTCAAATATTAAGTAATAGTGCATTCATTGATTTACTTGAAACATAACTAATTTCTCAACACTCAAAAAATCTATATTTTTCCAATACTCTTGAGTAACCATTTGGTGTCAACTCTTTTCTTAGAATATTGGAAAGAAGCAGCAAGTGAAACCAATTTTTTTTTTTTGCTATAATTTCTTACTGAAAACAGACAACGCTAAAACAGAAAATGTGGCGAACCAAGGCACTAATAAAGAAATCCAAGGTATTGGAACTACCAAAACGCCGGGAGGTAATTGGAGACGTATTTGTGGTTGGTACGGGCGTATGTGGCCAATTGGGTCTGGGAGCAGAAATTAAGGAGGTTAAGCGATTGACCAAAGTGAAGAGTATATCAAATGCTGTTGACGTGTGTGCTGGCGGTATGCATAGTTTGGTGTTGACAAGTGAAGGTGAAGTCTACTCATTCGGTTGTAATACTGAGGGTGCTTTGGGGCGTTATTATGGCGACAAATCGCTGCCAGCGCGCATAGATCTTCCCAAAAAGGCACTGCGTATAGTAGCAGGAAACTCGCACTCTGCTTGTTTGTTGGAAGATGGCAGCGTTTATGCTTGGGGCTCATTCAAAAATTCACATGGCAACATGGGTCTCACTATCGACGGCAACAGCCAGCTTGAACCCATTGACATAATGGAAGGTATCGAATGCAATAGCATTGCTTCTGGTGCAAATCACTTGGTGATTCTCACAAAAACGGGAAAGGTGTATACAGTAGGATGTGGTGAAAAGGGGCAACTGGGCCGTATTTCAGAGCGTTCGGCAGGAGGCGAAGGTCGTCGTGGAAATCGTGATTTACTGCAACCCAATCAAATTATATTCAAACGCGCAAAACCATTTGACAATATTTGGGCAACTGCCTATGGAACCTTTATGCGTGAAGGAGAAACAGAGCATCTTTGGGCCGTAGGCCTGAATGATTACAAGCAGTTGGCTTATGACATGGACCAGGCCAGAGTATTTAAGCCAATAAGGTTGGGGCTTAGGAATTTAAAGCAAATTACTGGTGCTCAACATCATGCTCTTGTGGTAACAAATTATAATGTTTGTTTCGCTCATGGCTGCCCCGGATATGGAGGCCTTAGTTTGGCTTCGGTGAATGATCAAGGGGAATCCAGAATTTGGACAGAGCGTCTCCCAATGGAAAACGTCGATTTGGTGGCATGTGGCGAATATTGTTCATATGCTGTTACATTTAATGGAAATTTATATAGCTGGGGTACGAACTGGTATTTCCAATTAGGCGTCGAAAATAATGATGATGTATTTGAACCGGTTCTTGTTTCTGAAAATAAAAACGTAATAGTCGCATCGGGTGGTGGTCAGCATGGTATTTTTCTAGCTGCAAGAGATACTTCAGCTGACAAGAGTCATGCCAAGAAATCTGAGGAACCTGAAGAGAAGAAGTACAAAATTGACTCCACCAACAACTAAACGCGACAGATTGTAATAAACAACGATTGAGAAGACTACATACAGCATTTGCCATCAACTTGTAGATCCTGATCACGTGTAATTTGAAAGAACCATTGTGTTTTAAGTTTTGTTCAAGCATGTTTGCTGCTTATAATAAATAACTGAACTACATCTAAAGTCTTATTCTATTTTTGGTTGAACTCCTGTAAAATTATTTGTCTCAAATTTTGAGAAAGAATTAAACTACATACATCACATCCATGATATTTCAGGTTGTCCTAATGGACTAATTTTAATTTTGTTAGTGAAAAAAAAAAACAAAAAAAAAAATTAAGCACAGCGCGAATGTGCGAGAAGTGCGATATGGGCATTTTAAATTTATACTGTGGATTTGCTATAAGCTGGTGTCCACATAAGGGTTAACATGCTAAAAGATATGGCTATGCAGAATATTCAATATTTGCTTGCAATTGTTGATTGAAATTGCTTAGCATTAGAATTAGAAAAATGTGTCATTCTATCAAGAGTGCTACAATGAAACTTTTTACTATTTTGATTATCATGAAGATGATTCAGAGTGGTCTAGAAGACTAGATACAGCATTTGCCATAAACTTGCTGGTCCTGATCACACTAATCAATTCATTAGAGCATAACACTTTTTTAATTTTGTTATAAAATGTAGCATGACTTGTTTAAGGCCGTTTCTCTGGTCAAATTTTGTTTTTCACATTTTCTCATTAACCCATTTCTTGCTTGTATGTATCTACCGGAGATTTTTCGGTGAAAATTTGTGAGATACCTTGTGTAAGACTGATTATCGCTTGAAACAAGTTGATGGCCCATGCCGTTATAGCGAACACAGTCAATCACTTTGGCTCTAGGCAGACGCAATACTTTGATTCACCCAGAAGTTGGTGTTTCAATTCTATATCGTTTTCGTGTTGTTGGTGTTGATGGATGCCATCTAGGCAGTTTTGATTTAGCATTGCCGCATCTGATCTGACTTTCAATTATGAAAGTGCGAAAGTATTGTCGACTTGAAACATAAATTGTATCCCTATCTATATTTTGTAGGTATATGAAAAACAAAAAAGATAAGGTAACCTTTCTTAATTGACTGAAAATTCCTTGAGAAACTTTCTAAATATGTTATTTTGATTTCTCAGACAAAAGACATATACAAGTATATCAGACATGTACGTTAGGTAAATATGTTCAATAAATTACTAAAGAAGACTAATTCAACCAACCAATGATGTCTCTTACTAAATGTTGTTGGTCTCTTTTTGTTGGTGTTCACATTTCAGCTTAATCAGTCAGTCAACATGAATATCAACAAGAAGAACAACATAATACTAGGATAGAATTGGACAGGCAGGCCGCTCGCCTTTAAAGACAAGGGTGAGTTCACCCTGGAAGCTATTGTGAGTGATGATGCCTAAATGAAAATACTAACCTTACAACGATTTAGAGTTATTTAAGTGCATTTAGAGAAAATTTAATTAGTCAAACTTAAGTGTTTGTTTCGCTATTGTCTCTTGTCTTTTGTCTGTTGTTTGTTGTCAATTGATATGAAATATTGTATATAATGCTCAATTCAGAAGACTAGTCAATTCGAGACGAGTCAAGTAGTGTTCGAGTTCACCTAGCTAGTAGCGTTATACATATGTATATACAAACAAGCGCACACATCACATTATATGACATCCCATCAGTTAGGACAAGAAATTTGTATTTTATGCGGTAGCAAGTGTATCTAATGTTACAACTAATTTGGTAAATATTGCGTATCCGCAATGTTTGTTCACGATTTGAGTGGGAACCCCCCGCCACCACTAATCATTGTGTCATTGTGTCAACGTCATTATTGTTCTCATCGCCATCGTCATCATCAGAATCATCGTCAGAGTCACCGTTACAGTCACCAACACATTCACCGTCTGCGTCACCACCACCATGATAAAACTGTCATGTTCTTTAGAATGTGTGTTTAGGCTTGAGATGTTTCAATGAAAGTTGTTTCTCGTTGCTTGATTGCTTGGTTCCGCTTAAGTGCTTTTACCGCACACTTTCATCTCTGTCAAAATGGTTTGTTTTAAGCATTGTCAGCGCTTGTCAAATGAGTAAATTTCCTTCACACAAATACACACCAAACCTCACACATATACATACATACATACATACATACACATACATATGTAGATACTGACAAATTCACATATGCTTAATTGTATTTTAAAATAAACTCAACAAACAAAGAAATAAAATTTCACAACTCATCTCTTAACAAATTGTTTGTTGTACATAGTACGAGAAAGTGGAAAGAAATAGAAACGCCATAATTTATCACTTTGACTCTCACTTCTCCTGAAAAGGGTTTGATTTGGGATCTAAGCCATGTTGTGCTGTGCTGTGCTGTGCTGTGCTATGCCACCCGATCCTTTGTTTTGTATTATTTTTATTTATTTTTCGAATTATTGTCTTATTCATTCTGGCCCCTTTCAATGTCATTCATATGATTATTATTATTATTAGACTCATCTAAAACCTATTATATGTATCATCATCATCATCATCTATTTAATTTGATATCAATTTTCCTACAGGTTTATATTTACTATTTTGACATGTACTTATGCTATTCAATCGTAGAATTTATTAGAAAAAAGAAAAGAAGTCATCCGATGTTGTTTGGCTCTTATTTTTTTTTTCTAAATGAAAAACTTCGATTCTGTTTTTTGATTATGTTTATTTAGACCTTTAGAATTAATTGTGTTAAGTCGAGAAGATGATATCGGACAAATGGGCGCCGCCACAATTGATTGCCATACGGGCTCGTTTTATGGCATTTTCCATCACTTCGGCGAGCGTTTCGGGCGATAAATTCTCGCATTCGTGTCGGATATTTTCCTTGAGGGCTTCCAAGGTCTCAGGCTTGTTGATGTAAACACGGGACTTCAAAAAACCCCATAAAAAGAAGTCCGGGACCGTTAAATCAGGCGATCTGGCGGGCCAGTGCAAATCGCCAAAACGCGAAATTAAGCGACCCGGAGACGCGTCCTTCAGAATGTCGGTTGTGGCTCGTGCAGTGTGTGCTGTTGCTCCGTCCTGTTGGAACCACATGTCCACCAGTCCTAATTCGTCCAGTTCGGGCAGAAAAAACTCGGTCAACATTGCCCTATAGCGCGCACCGTCCACTGTTGTCGTTTGACCCGCGGCGTTCTCGAAAAAAATGGCCCGATGACTCCTCCAGCGTGAACAGCGCACCACGCAGTCACTTTGAGCGGGTGTAATGGCTCCTCGTGCATCACTCGCGGATTTTCGGTTCCCCAGAAGCGATAATTTTGCTTGTTCACGTACCCGTTGAGGTGAAAATGAGCCTCATCGCTCATTATGATTTTGGTCGAAAAATTGTCCACTTCGGTGTCGAGATTGAGGATAGCTTGGGCATAAGTTACGCGCGTTTGGCGGTCGGCAGGCAGCAGCTGATGCACGGACTGAACTTTGTAGGGGAACATGTTCAAATCTTTCACCAAAATTCGTTGCAGGGACCGCCGGCTGAGGCCCAATTGCGTGGCACGTCGTCTGGTCGATGTTTCGGGGCTCATTTCGACGTCCTCGGCTACAGCGGCGATATTCACGGCAGAACGGGCGCTCCGGGGCCGGCCACTCTTGGCAACGTCTCGTGTGGTCCCATACTCTTCAAGGTTAGTATGCGCTAAACGGCGCAGTGTTTGCGCAGTCGGTGTCGGACGGCGGGGAAATCGGCGACGGAATTCACGCTGCGCCAACACAACGGACGAATTGTTACGCAAAAAAATAGACACAATTATTCCGCGTTCTTGGGAAGTGTATCGCTCCATGGCTTATTCACTTGTATTCTGTATCTGTCTAGTCCACAAATGTCAAAACAGATTTGACATTGGCGGCCATTTGCAAAAATGAGAGCATCTTCCAATAGGGTGATTTCTTTTGCGCCACCTTGTAGCTTTGTACGCGTGGTATTCGAAATATGTTTGTAATAGCGTGTATTTTGGTATCTTTTTCCCTAATTATCAGATCTTTAATGTTGCCCCGCAGCTAAAGAGGTAAACATTCGAAAATCAGCCAAAAAGTAGGCAACAGAATTAAAAATATGAATATCTTTTGATTTAGTAGGTCGATTTCGATAAAATAAACGCTAAATGTTACACCTCTTAAAACCGCATTTAAATAGGTTATGCCGTTTCTGAGATTAGCGTGCATAGACACGAAAAGACTTATGATTTTATATATATATAGATTAATAACAATTGTGATTAGAAAGCAAGAAGAAACTTTATTCTATGGTACCTTATAATTTAACAGATATTAATGATCTAATCATGTGTTCATATTGTAATAGTATTTTGTTTAAAACAAGATAAATCTGATTAGTTTTAGTAAACGCTTATAAGTTTCAATGTGAGCGAGAATATCACTATACTACATGTTTCCTGCCCAATTTCTGAAATTCATTGACGTATCTGTTTTTTATTTATTTTTAATTACATACACATACACATATACTTAGGTAGACAGAAACAGCGAAAGCCGCTTTCAGATGTTAGTGTGATTTAGTGAACAATGATGAGCCTTTCAATAGATGCTTATAATAGCATTAGGCTTTTACTGATGGTTTGTTTTCAAGTTCTCCTTGTGAGGAAATCATTATAGTGTGCAGTCTTTTGAGTCGTCTATGTGTTGCGTTTATGCAAACTGTGACTACTAGTAGGTTTGGAGGACGATGCAGTTTTATATTGTATCTGCTGCTGTGAAGTTTATTTCTTCCAGTACTGTTGCAATCTTCAGGACTCGGTGAAGTGTCGTGTTTCTCACATACCTCGGAGCTCCAGATATGCGATGAAGAGCTTTGTTTTTCCATGCTTGAATCATGCTAATGTTGTAATCTGCAGTGGTACCCCATATCTGTATCCCATAGCACCAGACAGGGGCCATCACTTGCCTACTATAAATCAGCAGTTTGCTACTTAAAGCTATCCTGCTGTTTCCACGCAATAGCCAGTCTAGTCTGAGTAACTTCTGATAGCAACAAGCAGTTACACTTCTTACATGGGGGGTGCAACGAATGAGATGATTCACCTGCGGGATGATATTTCAACCATATTTTATAACTGGACTATCATTATGCCTTAATGCAGTTCAATGATTTTTCGGCATTAATGCCCATATTCTTACGTTAAGCCCATGTGTAAAATTTTCTGTAATATAATTGAGTCATATACGCTGATACTTTGAGGGACCCATCATTTGCTACGATGGCCGTATCATCTAAATATGTTGTAAGCAGCATATTTATAGTCATTTTGTACCGGTATGTTCAAAGTAAATAGTGTGTACAGAACTGGTGCCAGGACACCACCTTGAGGCATTCCAGCCTTAATGCCCCTAATTGACGAGTTATCGTCACGCATCTTCGCGAAAAACGTTGTATCTGTATCGCTTTTGAGTAGGAGAAATTGCTTATTTGGTAATAGATGTTTAACTTTGTGGAGTAAGGCGTCAAACCATACCGTATCGAAGACTTGTTTGACATCCGGGAATACAGCCTAACAATATTCTTTGCTTTCAAATGCAGTAAGGATATGTTTGACACATCTTTTCCATGCCTGCTACCTGAGAATATGCTCTCAGATCAATTGGAAGTCTGCCTTTAAGTACACCCGCCACATCTGTACGCTTTACAGATCCTCAGTTTAAAAACCCTGTGAGCACTTCTTATACCACGAAGGTATGACTTGGTTGCAAGTGATTGAAGTCGCATAAAGCACGAGAATGTTGTCTAGGTACCCCTAGATTAGGGAGAATTCTGGCAAGTTTTTGTGTGATGGCAGCTGCTTTTTTGGCTGATTCACTTAAGTGCAACTTAATGCATAGTCGGTGGTCCAAGAGTACATCCAAGTGTTTGATGCATGGCCTCGATTCACTTACTCTCACTGAGAGTGTTTCCACCTATTTCCTGAAGACAATAAGAAACAGCTCGGTCTTATGTTTTGCCAGACTAAGGTGATTCTGTGTAAGCCACCACTTCGACGCTGCAACAGTCCTCTCTACTTGAGACGCAACCTAACACAAAGTCTTTGCTATCAAGAAAATAGACAGTGTCATCCGCATACCCGGCTATTAGCTTCTTTGGCTATTTTGACAGCCTTTCATTCATTGACGTACATATATTATTATTTTGAATATTGACGATATGATTAAATATTTTAAGAATAAAATGTAGTTATATCTTGTGGACTGATGTGGTGATAATTTACAGTATTTCTTGTATATGATCGGGTATAAGCGTTTAGCATATCCATTACATAGTAGGTACATACATGACTTACTGTGTGAGTTGAAAGACAATTTAGCGTTTAAGTTACAGAATTCAAGAGTTCAATATGAATTAATGTTTGTTTAATTTAATTTTTAATTCATTTGTATTATTGAACTTATATTATAAGATATTAAATCTTGACTTTTTATGTGAAGTGAGTAGGTACTTGAATTGAATCTTGTCTCTAATCTCAATCTCATTATAATAATACCACGAAAGATAAACATTACTTATATGTGTGTTTATAACTATCTATCTGTCTATCTTTTTATCTATCTATCCATCCATCCATCCATCTATCTACAATATACTTATGTACGAGTATCTAAAGTGTGTAAAATTTGTTATTGAGAAAAATCTAGTCGAATAGTAGCTTCGAGTCAACGAGTATTGAGTTAAGTACATTTGGTTACACCACTTACAGTTAATGTATTGGAATGGGAATTAAATAAATAATAAATGAAGCTCAGGTTACGCACATTATAAGTATAAATTAGTATTGAGGAGACGTGGAATTGGCAGTGGTAGTGGTAGTGGAATTCGAAGTCTGTTATATACGATAGTTCTCTATTCTGGATGTAAAAGCAAATCGATTTTATAGACTTGTAGGTATATTAGTAGTAGTAAACCAAAGGAACATTAGAGTGTTTCAAGTGGAAATAGGCCATGCCACCACGCCTGCTTCGAGAGCATTTCCTCATGCAATAATTTAACTACTCAATGAAACGCATTTCACATGCACGAAAAGATATTCCCATTTGGTTTGGTTTGGTTTGGTTAACTTTCTTTACTTTCATTTCATTCATTCAATGGTAGATGGCATATTTATACTAGCACAAATATCATACACACATAGTACTCTATTTTATTGTGTACGTGCGTGTGAGTGGAATATCTGTGTAACACCTGCTGAATGGCTTTTCCAGCTAAGTGAACTCTGATTCAGCAGCAATGACGATGACGATGTCAACACAGACGGCTCACTGACTCTGTGTAAATATTAATCTGCAGATAGAATTGCCCTATTCTATCACAGTTTCACAGTACTATCGCAGTCTCAGTCTCATTCTCTGATACTGATTCTGATTCGAAGTGAGTATCTTAAGATGCTTTCTTTATATGTAGGTATGTATCTCCTTCTGTACTATAGGTACTGTATATTTGTCTATGTTTTTATCTGCCTATTCTTTAATATATTTGTAGCATTGTATTCGTTTGCTTGTTTATTTATTGTATTGTATGTAGTAGTATCTAGATGTAATTCCACTAGTAACAATAACAACAATAATCTATATACGTGAGCAATAGAACAGGTGGCAGGCATAGGCATCATCTTCTTGTGGTGGTTAAACGAAGTAGCATTTCGATAGTATTGTACCTACTATCTGAGGCATACTTTATCTGTTGTTCCCCATGCGTGCGTCAATCTATTGTACAATTGATGCGATTGTGTACAAACCAACAAAAGATACTTTCACAGAGATATTTACAAACGAGTATACAAGCACATAGTATAAAAGAAAAATGGATGGATAGATGGATGGATGGATGCATGCATGTGTATTTGGGTTAGTTTCAAGATAAAGTTGAAAATGGAAAGCAAAAAGACATGTGTACTAGTTGATACTCTCACATCAGAGCATTCCAGAAGGGATATAGAATCATATGTTACATAGATACTCGTACACATGTACCTACATATGTGCATGTATGGATATATGGATGTATCTTTGAAAAGCAGAAGCACTGAGGCAACGATTGCAATTACTTCTTATTGCCCAGAAATTGAACGATTTGACAGCAAAAGTGAATCGGAAAAAAAATTTCCCGCAGCATGAAAAAAATTGCCAATGCCAAAAATGAGAACAAAAAAAGGAAAATGGGAATGGGAATGGGAATGGGAAAAACGCAGATATACTCGTATAGAAAAAGAAGCTGAGGCAAACCACGTATGAATGACTGACTGAATGAATGACTGACGGTTTAACTGAGTGACTCGTTGTTAAGGACAATTCCAAAAGTGAGCGGAGTATACGAAGTCAAAGTCAATGAAGGGAAAAGATGAATTCCAATGGTGGAGAATATGATGACGACGCTGAGGAAGAAGTATTACAACCATCAGTTTATATCCTTTATTTTTTTTTTTTTTTTTGCAAACGTTGCAACTGTATAAATGTTCGTTTTACTCGTTAACTCATTTTTTACTCATCCCCCCCATCACCATTCCTATCTGTGTACCCCCGTCCCCAACTGGATCCTCATCTACATTTCCAATCATCAATACGCTTTCTTTGAACCACAACACATACACACATATACCTATACACACAACGCAACGCAACGCAACGCAATCGAGGCATATGAATGTGAATGAGAGAATGGAGAAAGTAGTAGTAGCAGCACAAAGTTGAAGAAGTGAAGTACAAGAAAACTTGCATCAGAATTGCAATGAAAATTTTTTATGAAACTCACGTTTGAGATAGTTTCTCTTTTTTTTACTACTATTTTCTTTTGAATCTTCATTATTCATTGTTTTTAGTGGTTTTCAAAGTAGAAAAAGAAAATCAAAAAGTCCACCAAAAAAAAAGAAGCCCCCCTATCGAAAAGGAAATGAAATCAAAAATGTTAAATGATAAAGTGGAGTGGAGTAAAGAACGTGAGAATTGCGGTTTTGAGGTGTATGATATGTTCATATTATATATGTATGTATGTACATTAGAGTGTCCAAGGTTACAAGGAAAAACATTTTTTTTTTTTTTTTTGATTTCAGATACGCATATCCTCTATATTTATTCCTTTTGACATAAATATCTGAAATAATAAATATTATTACGATCGAATATAACGATAACCAGTGCGAACTTGACTTCAAACATTGAACATATGAGTAAGATGGATTTTTGAACTCATCTATACTAATCAATGCTAATACTTATAATAAAGAGGTAATGTTTGTTGTGATGAAACGGATAATCTTTGAAACGACTTCTCCAATTTTAAAAATTCTTTTATCAGTAGAATGCTACGTTGTGACTGAATGTCAATGGATACTTACTTTTTTGATTTATTGAACGTTTTCATATAGTTTTTTTAGGATTAAGATTTTTAAATTTTGTCCACAGCTAAGCACAGAAACGCCTATTGCGTTGTGTTCTTGTCGTACAAGGGCCGTGGCTACTCGTCAGTATCCTACGAACCCCCTTCAGGTACTCTCTGCAACGCCTGCATATTTCGTTTTGCCTTCTGTAGACGACGTAGCTCTAGCTAGATAGCTGTCACACGTTCACAGATCCGGTCCCAGTTGGCCGGAGATGCTAACATGAACTGCAACTTACTTCCTGGATCATGCGGATAGCCACACAGTGGGCACCTTGGTATGTTTTCGTGCCCAAACCTGTATAGGTACCACCTGTAGCCACCTGTAGCCACCATGTTCACACAAAAACTGGGTTAAATGGTAGTTGGTTTCCCCACTCTTCCTGCTCAACCATTTCAATGTCCGGGATGAGCCTGAAAGTCTATGTACCAGACTGAACGTTCTGCCATCTCCGCTGCCAAAGCAATGTTGAGGCTTACGGCTCGCGCCTTCTTGCGTCGTTGTCTGGATGCCCATGACACGTCTCATAGTGTCTGCGCATTTAATCAGCCAATATGTTTATGAGGATTATCTCCGCTAGTACAAATACCGCATCATCTGATATAGTTCGAAAACTCGATATCGTTCTCAGTGCTGCTAGCCTATTGGTAGTCGAAAGGATTTTCATCCATGATAAGGCATTCTGGACCCTTGCAACTTTATCTTTCACGTACAGCAGGTGCTCTTTATACGATAGCTATCTAACCAGCATTACACCTAGGTACCTTATAGCCTTCTTGGACCATAGCTCATGCTCGCCAACTCGTAAGGAGCAGAAATCTATATGTTTCATACTGGTGATTAGAACCAACTCCGTCTTCTGCTCTGCCAAGGACAATTTTGAAGACCTAAGCCATGATGTAACCACGTGAATAGCGGTGTTTGCAGATTGCTCTATGTTCCCTATCTCCTTTTCCGTTACTATCAGACACAGGTCATCTGCAAAACCTACCGAAGTGCAATTTTCCGATATCTCAGAAGTTCTTGTACAATAGAATTCTTGCCTCAAACACAAATTTCAATACTAATTCGTAGACGTGATGGCGGCAAGGAAAAATAACCATTTCCTTATCCAGTTTCTGTTTGAGAAGCATACACGCACTATTAATACGACCTGTTTTTGAAGCAATAGCATCATAGCAGAGAACCTGTACTTTATCTTCAAGATTCCGGTCTATAATAGCGTTCCAAACTGCTTGTGCTTGTTCCCTTCCTGAGAAGTTGTCCAATTTTGGCACAGCAATAAGTTATTTTTATTATCATATGAAATATCTATTAATAGGCGTTCTTCATGTGATTTGCTTACTTTGGACAGTTACAGTATCTTAGAGGTGCAGTTGTTTTTTCATTTCATGAAACTAATCGCACTCTTTCACGGGCGGCCGTGAATTGACCCCCAAGGTCATGCGATTTAACACCGCTGGTATGTGTTTTGTAAAGTCTTTGGTCTTCGTCGATATGCCATAGACAATTGACGCATTGGAAGACAAAATTCGCCACGTTTTCATTGCTGCAAAAAGTGACCGAAAATTAAACTTCTCGAGTGGACTTCCTCCGAACCAGCTGAGGTGGTCATATGCTGGAAATCATATTTAAATATCGTAAAAATGGCAAACATAATAAAGCCAAATTCATGACAATTCACACCATTTATTTGTGTTTAATTTCAATTTAAAATTGCTTATCTATAAAAAAACACTCAATGTAACTCGCACCTTAATATACTTATGATTCATTCATGTACTAATACTATCTTTCGATGCAAGTCGGCATGGGTACCTTTGTTTCTAAGTACATAAAACTTTATTTACAATTATGTTAACCATTTTCACACAAAATAAGAGGGACACCCTAATGTACTTACATATAAGAGAAAAAACGAATGATAGAGAATATTTAACATAGTATCTTACGAGTATTAGTTAACAAAGAGTTTGGATGGGATATTGCAATGCTGTGTTCCTTAATATGCAATAAGCTTTTCACAAAATATGACATGATGCACTCATTCCAGCCACGCAGTACTAAACAGAACCTATTTGATGGAAGTAAAGAATAAAAAATCATTAAGGCTGGACAAGTTAGTTCCTCATGCCAGTCCCTTCTATACAATTCCATTTGAAAAAAAAAGAAGAAATAATAATAATAAATATAAGAATATACTTACTACTTTCTTTCTTGAGGTAAGAAATGAAGTCAATTTAAAAAGGTTCAGTATAATAAAGACAAATCAATTTATAAAGGATTATCTACCAAAGATCTAGATAGATATCTGTATTCTGTGTATCTTTACTATTATAGTTGTTAGCTGATTAAGCAATTTTCTCATATAGTTTTTTTAAAAAAAAAAAGAAAAACAAATAGAACCTAAAATATTAAAATTGAGTTTTGTAAGTTAAACAACATTTTGTTCAATATAGTATGATACCCGTATGATCATGAAATTATACGAATAATATACTTGGCTCGACTTGGCTTAGCTGGCAGTTGTCCAATTTTAATCAAAATGACAATACTTAAAAAGATGCCATGTAGTATAAATAAATCAAATACTAACTCGCAATCAGGCATACTCATATACCCATACTTATGATTCAATGGGGATTGTGGGGGATAAACTCGAAACTAAGCATAATTTGCATAATTTTCTCATATATTTTTTTCGTCTTTTTGTTTTCTAATAAATTTTCCTTTTGTGGCTGATTTAGCATTTTCACAAAAACCATCCAATTATACACATACATACAAACATACATATGTACCTACATATACGTGTATGTATTGAAATAAGAAATGTCACAAATATATCTATCTATTGACTATGTTATTGTACATGAGTGGTATGAGTAATGTAGGCAAATATGTTTGTACTAAATAAAAGCAAGTCCCTGTTGCTTTTGTCAATGTACTACAATACACTAAGTATTAAACCAAACTAAAGCAAACTCGTATAGTCATAGTATAGTATCTCTAGACTAGTGACTTGACTGACTTGACTGAATATCTGAATGATATTGGCTGAACTTGGTAATATTTGTTTAGGACTTGCTGCCACTTGCTTGCTTACTTTACTCTAGTATCCCTTCTAAAGTATTGTACTTTTTGATTCCATCACCACCATCAACATCACCCAACCCAACCCAACCCAACCCAACCCAACTCAACTCAACTCAATCCAAAGAAAAACGCTTTGTCATTTGTTCATTGTTTGCTTGTGTTTGGCTTATCTGTTTCTTAGTACTTTCGTGGTCTATTCTAGTATGGTCTGTTCGAATCTGGTTGTGTCTCTTCTAAGGCTGAGTGAATTGTAAGTAGTAGTAGTAGTAGTAGTAGTAGTAGTAGTAGTTGTATGTAGCTACAAGAGGGTATAGGTCAGTTGTAATGTCGTTGCTTTTGCTTTAGATTCCTTTATTTACAGTTATTGTATTTGAATTGGCAAAATAATGTAAATAATACATGAATATTGTATAGACCTAGAATACTATAGATACACTACTACAACTAGTACGATATGGACAAAGTCAAACTCAATTCATTTCGATTCGATTGAAATGAACTAAACTAAACTAAACTGAACTTCACTGAACTTCACTGAACTTTCATAGCAAGTTAAATTACTTACTACTACTACTACGTCTAGACTATACCAAGTCAAAATGAATAACTAAATGACTGAATCTTTGACATATACCATACATATACTAGTACCTACATATATTTGTTTACATTATTGGCTTATTTAATTTGATATTTTCTATTTTTTGTTTGGTTATTGTTTTTGTCACCAAAATCATTGGTGGTTGTTTACTTATGTCCTTATATTTTTTGGGTTTTGTTTTTTTATATCACGTTGGACATAACGTAAATAAAAGTAAGTTAAACAGTAAAGGTGGAGAACGAGAATAGAGAGAGAGACCCAGAACCCATTTTAAGAAATCTTAGTGTGATATGTAAGCTTATTTAAGTACATTTTCTCGTACCTCATTCATTCATTTCTCATATCCTTGTTAACATATTTATTTATTTATTTTTTTGTTTTTATTTTGTCTTTTGTAATCTCTTTTCTTTAATGCCCTACTATGATATGATACTATGATATTTCTCTATAATTTTATATACCTATGTTTTCTAGATATGATTGACTGACCACTATGCTATGAAAGTTGGCTCATACATATTTTGGAGAAGGTTTTTGCATACTTATTTTTTTTTGTTTTGGGACCCGTTGTTGTCGAGAAATTGGTGGATACAACATTTCATACTCGTATAAAGCTTAGATAGACTGAGTAACTGCACAAATCGCTCACGAAATTTTGTTCCGATTAATAGAAAATGGAATATTAAAATATGTTGTTTCTTACCGTGAATTATTATTAAAAAACAATAACTAACAAGCACTAAGATGAGCGCGTAGCATGGCGCGCCAAGTACCTTCTGTTCCTTTCTTTGCAGTTTCTCTTTTCTTTTCTTTAATATATTCTTCTTGTTTACTGATTTCTTCTTCATATCTATATATGTACCTACATATGAACATGTAAAATCGTAAGCCTTTTTCTGCCTGTGAACGCTAATCTCAGAAACGGCTTAACCTATTTGAATGCGGTTTTGACTGGTGTATTGCGCAAGCTTCGTGTAACATTAAGCGTTCATTATTTATCGAATTCGACTTACTAAATCAAAAGATATTCATAATTTTAATTCTGTTTCCGTTTTTTGTTTGGCTGATTTTCGAATGTTTTCTTCTTTTGCTGCGTGCCAACATGAAACATCTGATAATTAGGAGAGAAGTTATACGTTATTACAATCATATTTCGAATACCACATATACGAAGTCGTGGGCACTGATAGTTTTTCTAATATATTCCTTAGACCTTAGAAAATTTTCTATGATAATGCCCAGTTACTCTAATAAGGGGTTCCAAGGTTTGAGCATCTTGAGGACTTACTGAGATACTGAGAAGTATTATTTTAACGTGATGATGGGGCTCAGCGATACCGTTGGTAGCTTAGTTACTAGTAAGGGGTCCTAAATGGTGAATATCAAAGCCAAAAGCAATGCATAACGTATGCTCTTAAAGAAGCAACAACAAGAATTTACATATCAAATTTCGAAGTTGCATGCAACGCTGGGTACAATAGCTAGTTGTTAAATTAAGATGAAGAATATAGAAGTTATGGACCTCAGATCTATGCGTGGTTTTTTCTCATTTAAAAGTTAAAATCATATTTTGGTACGACATTAAATGAAGAACTTAAATTGTAGAAATAAAATTGTATTAACTAAATGAGGTCCAACATCTTATCTATTCCAGAATATTCTATAGCAAATATATTGTAAAACTACTGCTCCTACTTATTATGAAAAGAGCATTAAATATTTGCTAGAACCGAATTAAATGTTTTTTTCAGATTTTTTTTTTTATTTTCATCTTTATTACTTTCTTGACACGTCGTCGTCGTCGTCGTCGTGACATGCTACTTTTACCGCATTTTGGTTTTTCTATAACATCGCACATACTCGAATATAATAGGTATATTGTAGTATATAAAAACTCATAGTCATCAACAATTACCTCTCTCTTATACTTACTACTAACATATATTGTACAATATATTGCAGTAGTATGTAGCAGTAGTCTTTGTGTTTTTTTATTTGTATTTTGTAGAATCATGTATCTGTTTGTCTATGTTTAACACTTTTTCGAAACATGTGTCATCATACTTATATGCGCAGTACTCCTAGTACAAGAAGAGGATGATTTTTTATTTTTTTTTTTTACCACCATATAACAACCTCTTATTAAATCCTCTTTATGCATGTCTGCTTCAGAATTTGTTCTTTCTTATGGCAGCTTGTTATTTCGTTAGTATATATAGTATGTGGTAAGTATCTACTTACTTATTTGTTGTAGTACTTTATGGCCTGATGCTTTCAACATTTCATCACAAGTTGATGTTTTGCTAAAGAAAAGAAAGGCCATCACTTTTCTATATCATTTGTGATGTCTATGAGTACGTACAAATTTGTTAGTGCAAAGTGCAGCTGAAATTGACATTCCTTGCCACATTAAAAGCCTCTTAAAATACAAAAAGGAAAATATATTTGTCGTTGTTTAAAGAGCTGAGAGTGACTTTTGGAACATAAAGTTTATTTTTATTTAAAAAATATTTTTTATGTTTTTCAGTTGTTCCTTTTTTTTTTGTTGTTGCTTTGTTTTGGTAGAACTTTATATTTTTATTCTATTCTGCTATTCTGCTATTGTATGATAAAATCACGTTCTATGGCTAAATGCCATAAAGTCAGGTATATTATGTGAAAGCATCACATCACATTACATCACATCCCATCCCATTACTAAAGACCCTGTACATTGGCGGACTAAGCTGTTCGGTGGCCTTGGGCCATAAAACTAAATGAGGATTATAATTTTGATTTGATAAAATAGAACAAAATATTTGAAAAGTATTTTTTTGTAATTTTCTTGATATTTTGAGTCCCATTCGCGACATTTGGAGACTTCTCTAGACAGGTGCTTTCTTTGGGGCGAACCAACACCTTCACTTTGACAATATTTTCTTCATTTTCACTAGTCACAAGAAGAACTCTGACTGCAGAAAAAGAGGAGCACCTTATCTAATAAAAAGGAACAAGACAAAAAAAAAAAACTTTCTGCCAAATGGGATTTTGACGCAACTTATTAATCCATACACGCTTTTGGTAAAAGTTTTTTTTTTTTTTTTTGCATTTTTCTTTACGCGTCTTCGTTTACAAGATCTCGTTGCTCCTAAAGTTAGCAAGTGGTAAATGTTAGTGTTGGTGTGTACGTTTTGAAGGAGCATGGGTGCGGTCGGTCGTAGTCTCCTTAAAGTATGCAACAATAAAATGAAATAATAATTTTGCTCACGTTTCTTATAATTAAAACTTATGCCGTCTACACTTTTTAACTAACTTAAACATGCGGTTAAAATCCAATTGATGGGAACTAGGACGATGAAGTTACATCAACAGAAACAGCAAAAGTAGCAAAGTAGTAGTAGTAGCAGGAACAGTAGAAGCAGCATCAGCAGCTTAAACAGATCAACCAGAGCACACAAAATGTAGTTGATCAGCGATTCTGAAGCTATGGTCTGCGCGGACCTTTGTTCTTTCAAATGCCAAAGATTAGCGAAGTGTACACGTAAATGAATAGAATCTATTGGCATATAACAACTTGAAACAGAAATATGTAGTATCTACTGATTTTGTTGGATTCAGTGACACAAACTCGTAACTGCTTATTTTTCAATATGTTAAAATTTTTTAACCAATATTTCTTATTCAATATACTATAATACTCTTGCATCCAAGAACACAGTTTGTGTGACATTACACAGTTTTTAGTATACTTTTAGAGGTTGTTTCGATATTCCGGATCTCGCGAACGAGGACACATAATGGGATCAAAACTATTCTATGTTTAAGCCGGGAAACAACCATACATATTCACGAAATATTAATGCAATCAGATGAATCACATAACATACGAACAAACAAACACTAAATTTTATATTATTAGAGACATATTCATATAAACGTAGTCATTCACATAAGTTATTAACAAAGGATTTCCAATGCTCTCTGTTTCGCGTTATTGCTCGCAACTCGATGATAGATTTCCCGGTCTCCCGGTTGAGCGTTCTGCGCCAGGTCATTTTAGGTCTGCCTCTGGATCGATTGCCTTGTGGGTTCCATTCCAGAACTGCATCATAATCTTTACGCAGCGTGTGACCCAACCAACCGTATTTGCGCTTGCGGATTTCAATCTCGATTGGTTTTTGTTCGCAAAGTTCCCAAGGGCGCACATTGCTAATGGTTTGCGGCCACCATATACGTAATACGCTTCTACTGATACTGGCAATGAACCATGTCTCACAACCGCATAACAAAACCGACTTTATGCATGCATTGAAGACTCGTATTTTGGTTTTTCGCCGAATATTCGGTTCTCACAAGAATCTATTTAATTGTCCAAAGGCAGCTCTGGCTTTACGAATTCTGCAGTCTACATCGTCCAGTGCTCCGCAAACTTTTCGTTTTTGCGCAGTTGATTTTAATACGAATTTTTGAGGCTTCTGTGGCGAGTCAATCTAACTGGGTTTGAAGGTCCGAATGACGGGAAAAAAATAGTACAATATCATCCGCATATTCTAGATCTCCTAGTTTACGGTTGAATTTCCAGTTGATTCCAAAACTATTCAATTCAGCTGCTTCAAATACCAAATCATTTATATATTAGAATATATTTCAATAGATAATTTAAAAGTTTTATGAAGCGAAATGTGTGATACTCCCTGCTGTTGCAGAGAAGTCACTATGCCAGCAGGTTCATTATATGGGTTTGCCATCACTGACCTATGAGATTATTTACGGAGAAATGAAGTTGAAGCCATAAATGCTTTGGGATCTTAAAGTGTTTGAGAAAAATTCTTGTTCAAATGAAGTTTGCAGTTTATCAAAGACAATGTGTAAGTAAAGACCAACAGTTCATATAAGTTTAAGAAACGCTGTCGTTGTCAAAGACGAAGATGAAAATGAAGTCAACTAACGAAATAAGACCAAGCAGTTGAAAAAGTTGTTAGACGAGTATACTGTAGTATATTTCTTGCTGCACTATTAAACTAGTCAAAGTCATGGACAAATCCACAGAAAACGTTAGGAAGACATGAATGTTGGCATGAATGAGAATAACTTGTATATAGGTACATAACTACTAGAAAAAGTAATGGAAAAAAAAGAACTCAGCAAAATAAAAAAATGCAACTGTGTAAAGATAATGCCGGATAAAGGAGAAAAAAAGGAAATAATAATTGATATAAGTTTGATAACAATTTTAATTTTACTTATGAATTGGACAATTTCAGTTTCTTAACAAACTTAACGATTACCTTGTTCATTATTCCTTTTTTAGCGTACTGTATCCAAAGGGTGCTAATGGGACCCTATTACTAAGCTTCTGCCGTTCGTCCATTCGTCCGTCCGACTCTGGCTGTATCTCATGAACCGTAATAGGTAGAGAATTGAAACAGAGTGTGAAATTCAATTGCGTGCATAACGACAAGTAATAAAAATTAAATAATGTTGAAAACTTAGAGGGGTCCCCATAGAGACCCAAATTTAAATTAAAGTTCTTATTAGACAAACTTTTTTGATTTCTTTCTTATCGAACTGAATTTAGGATACTATAAATGTGTGATCTATATTCTCACTAACCATGTAAATTTCAAAATCCTAGGATTCTTAGGAAGGGTACCTCCCATATAAACCAAAATTTTCATTTTGGTTAATTTTTTTGTAGCATTTTGGCTGATCAATATTTCACTTTTACGTCCAAGGAATTTGCATACATAGTGTCAAAACCTTGTGCGGTTGTACGGAACCCTTCGTTTGAGAGTCCAACTCTCACTTGACCGATTTTTTTCATTTCGTTAATCTCCTTTTTCTTGTTTACATCTTTCATTACATGACAAGATTTATGAATGCATGAATGTTCCTTGCTATGATGAGACCTTTTTGTTACTTTAAACATTGGTCAAACTTCTTCATCTTTTAATTGTCATAATCATATCATATTTTTGTTATTTACTAACCTTTGTTTTTTCCATTGCAATGAGAAGAGGGGCCTTCTGACAGACAGCTGAAGTACATATTCAGCAGTACATGTAGGCGTTCTGCTGCAACAATTATTAGCACTTCCACTGGGATTTTGTCCGGGCCTTGGGCTTTGTTGTTTTTTTCCCAGTCTTTGCAGTCTAATAATCGGATAGCTCCGCTCTAGTCTATCTCCTTCGACTCCGACTGCAAGTCCGTCTCAGGGTTTTAATCACATCCATCCACCATTAAGTAAAATATCATTGACACTAGTAAAGTATCATTGACAATTGAAAAAATCGATGAAGATGAAAATGTGGTAAACTTATTTCAAAAGAACTGACATCTTCTTCATTTAGGCCGTAAGACTTCTCGATGAACTCACTCACTCCCTGTGGCGAGCACCCTGTCTATCCAATCATCAGTTAATTAATAAAAAATAATTATATCAATAGAAAAATTGTTTATTGTTTGTTACTCGTATAGTATGTATGAATGTTAGTTGACCTGTGACCCCAGATTTGAATGGTGGCTTGTGTTGGTGTTGGCTCATCATGATGATGATGACCTAAGGTCAAATCTTGTCATTGTACTTGGGTTATAATATTCTTTCATTTTTGTTTACTATCACTTGTGTGTGTGTGTGTGATTGTGTGACTTGTGTTTTTCCAACTAACATGATTTTTTATCACGACATTCACATTCTTTTGCTTTTCAAGTCGCACGCACTCATTCATTTTGGTTTATTTATGCATAAAATTTATAAGCAAAACAAGCATATTTATGTCATTAGCCAATATTTGAACCATTTGTCATTGCTCTTGGAACAAAAGAAAACAAAACAATTCGGAAAAAAATATAGAACAGAACAGAAATGGGATGAAACATGCCGCATCTACATAAGTACATACATATATATTCATTCATCTATCCATCCATCCATCCATCTATGTGAGGACACAACACTCTCTGGTCGGACGGATATAGTGTGTGAGTGTGTTTAAGTGTGCGTGCGTTTATATATCTGTGTCCAACACAAGATTTATCAAGTAATAACAGACATTTTGGACAGCCCATAGACCCCATTAGTCACACACAGTTTGACATTGTCTGAGAAATATCATTTTAATCACAGATTTCATGTGAGAAGCGCTTTCTCACTATCTTTCATACTCGCCTCTTCTCTTTCTCTCTCACTCTCTCTTTTAAATGATTGGATGAATGAATGGACGGATAGATGGATGAATGAATGAATGAATGGGTCAGTAAAGTCCATGCCTCCTTAACCAATTCATTATGCTTGTTATTTATGGCTTTGCTCTTGGTGGTGCGCATTATCATATCATTGCTTTGAATATGTTGCATGCAACATGGACAACTCTCGAATATCTCGTATTTCATGCATGTCATATCCTTATGGTTCAAACCAAAATCCAAGAGTTGACTGACTTTACTTTACGTAGTACGTACAATAATTTTATTCTAGATTCTACATACATAATTATGTATTTGCCATTTTTTTAATGCATAGAATTTTTAAATTATTTACCATTATAATTTAACTTAATCAAAAGATCAAAAGTTATTGTATAAGTAGTAATCTAATATAATCATATAGTACTATTGTTGTTGGCACTTTCATCAGCATATTTTTAATGCTTCCTTCTTAATTTTCCCATTGCTCAACTATTTTTCGATCAATAATGATCTTGAGCATAAAAATGAGGACCATACTATATACCCCGTTTATAAGACAGGCGGAACGGTTATCACTGAATTCAGCTTGACAATACCTTAATCACATTTCCTATTCTGGATTTCATAAGGGATGCTGATATCCTCTTCGGAGACATATCTGCAATTTCAACTGGTTCCAAGTACTGGTTTCCAATGTGACGGAGTCTGATCCAGATAAAGCCCTCACAGTGACATAGTACGTGCTTTGTTGACTCCTCTTGTTCATTACTTCGTCTACAGAGATCACTGCGACTTGTAATGTCCTGTCAAAAAACTGTGTTCTTTTGTGAGATCTAGTTGGCAAGAAGATTTTATCCAGCCATTGTTGGAACTCCAAGGCAGTCCGCAGAATGACTCTGGTCCAATAAGGAATTTAGCAGATCATTTTCTGGCGAGTTTTTCTACCTCTTCATTCCCAATGTTGATGTCAGTCTTTTGAGTAGCATCAAGTAATCTCAAAACGATTTCGAGTTGAACTCGAAAGCATTGAGTGCTTGTAATGCAGCCTTGCTTTCAGATTGAATACATACGACTGTGCTTGTGTTGCCATGGCACACTTTAATTCTTCTCTGAGGCATATTTCTATTACATGGATTTCTGCCTGGATCACTGAGTTCGATGCAGATTACATGCTTTTTAAGGTTTTCACCGTAGACACCTGCTCCAACGCCAGTATCTGTTTTAAAATCATCTGTCCCATCTCTGTCTGTCCAGAATATTAACAATAAAATTTTGTTGAAAATTGAATTTAATCAGACAGAAGTCACTGATGATGGAGTTGTGAATGCTCAGGTTGAGCTTATCTCCCAGTAGTGATTGCCTACCTACCTACCTACCGAGTCACTATCATTAACAAGGATGAGTTTTGCTAAAAACAACAGTGCCTCTTTCTTTAAAAATAAGTGGATTGGTGAAGCTGACCTCATTGCTCCAGTAGCATAGACACAGGCCAGTCATTGCACTCTAGCAATTGTCAATTAAGCTAAGCTTCTATCAAGTTTAGAGCGCAAAATAGGTGCAGCATATGATATAACTGGTCTAGTGATAGCCGTGTTGGAGAATGTGTTATATGGTGTCTACAAACCTCCCCCTGACGAGAACAACAATATAGTCTGCATATCCCCGCACATCGAAGCGCTTATCACTTAACATCTCCCCCCGAATACACCCTTTCGCAGAGCGGGACTTATGTTTTGTTGGTCCCATTGTAGATTTCACTGTTCGCAAAAGCAAATTCGTTCTCACTGACGTCGTTCGTATAAACACCTAAACAAAGAAGTGATCTGAGTCAAGCTAATCTCAATGAAAACAGTTTCGGGTGTCGTATAAACGGGCTAAAGATTTGGATGTACTCCAAAGTACTTGACTGGCAGTAAGATACACTTCGGTTAATTTTTTTTCTTTTATATATTTCAGCACCGAAACAATATCATTGTTTCCTGTAAATATACAGATAAACATATTTAGTTCTTCATACACTTCATGTCCATCAATATCAGATATAGCACGTACTGGAAATGGTTCAAAAGTTCACAGTCAGTCATTCATTCATTTCCTTTAAATTTTTTATGCTGTATATGAAACCAAATATTCTCTCATGATGCTTAAGTTCCTCAAATCTAATGTGGTTGGCAATGACATAATGCAGAAGCTTCGTTTACCCTTTCGTAATGAAAATTTCTTCTCACACGTTTACATCTCACGAGTTTGAACTTCCTCTCAATATAATTACACTGTGCGACAAAAAAAAAATCATAATCATAACTTTTAAATGGGACGTGTTAGAAGAAAACTGTGTAACATTTTCGTGTTCAGCATGCCCAAATTAATAGAGAATAGGTGTTTTCATTAATGTAATAAAAATAATAATTTTTTTTTTTTGTCTTACAGTGTTATCATCAGCCAATTCTCTTGCTGTTACCAAGGATGACTGAAAACTGTTTTAACGATAATTATGAAACCATTGTGTAAATGCGTCTAGGTGTTTCATAGCCGCATCTATCTTATCTTCGTAAGAATGTCATATCATACGACGAGAGAAATTACAAATTCGTATAAATTTAGATAAATATTAGTATTATTTGTAACTAGTATTTTTCTACTAGGGATGTTGCGCAAGTATGCGAGGCCCCTTCAAGAGCGAGCCCCGGGCGATTGCCCTGCACAATGGATGATGTAACAATAGTACATTGCTTCTTATGAGTATCAAAGTAGACAAGACAAAACTGAACGACATGTCTTGTTGTCGATAGCTGGTCAAAGATGTTTTGTCTGATCCGGTGTGTGTTCAGGCTAATATAAAACTGGAACAACAAATGAGAGAATATGAGAGATAAAGCAGTTTTTTGTACATTACATAAAACAATGGGTCTGTCGAGTACTTGTTGCATTTATTTTTGTGTTTTTTTTTTTAATTACAACTAACGAACATTTTTTCTAATTGCAGCGGCAATATATTTATTCCGAAATCTTTGGACTTGCAGAATATTGCTGGAACTTGTACAGCCCCATAGTTGGATCCCATTCGTTTATATTGGATTAAGGACTTGCTTGTATAAGAGTAATTTATGAGTCAATAATTTTTTTTTTTTTTGAATTTTATTTCCAATTCTTCTCTTTTCTTTTTTTTCATGTTCATGCCATCGTAGTTTGGTATCCAGAGTCATACCCAAGTACTCGTATTTAACAGTGTTGTGGTACGGAATTTGCACTCCATTTATAAACTGTGGTAGATATCTTATTTTATTATATGTGAAGTCAATATGATCGATTTTGTTACGTTGAGTTTTATGCACCATATAGCTGTCTACGCAACGATTTTGTTTAGATGGAGCTTCAGTTTAGCAATTGATTCAGTATGAGTTTTTCCAACCAACAGAATGGCCATGACGTTGCTATTTCTTGAATCCCAAGAAATCTAAATAAATTTAAGTTAGGTCTAGTAGCTGTCACATTTAACACACATAAGAGCTCACCCATTTTTCGTCTGTGAGTTCATTCATTCAGCTTATCTATAGCATGTTAATATTGAAGCAATTAAGCAATTAAGTAACTAAGCTATCATTAAGGCTTTCATAGCTGCCCAACTGACTGTCTCAGTAGCTATTGTTTACAATCCGATAAGGAAAGCCATGTGTCCAGCACCTCCTCGCTAGTGAACAACACTCTTGAATCATCCTTGAAGAAACACCTACTATTCTTATGATTACACATTTCATTCATCCATCCCCTAGTAAGTAAATGAGAGTTTTTTTGTCAAGCAATTACCGATGTACATCCCTGATGAGTTAGAGTTGTCTTTGGTTCTTAGAAATAAATCCTATTAAATTTGAATACCTTTTTTTTCATATTCATTTTAAAGAAAGATACTAACAATATGCTTAAATATCTTGTTTTTCCTATTGTACTAATAAATTATATTTTTTAATACAATAGATACTAATAAGATAAATTTCATTTATTTGTACTTCTTCTTGTTTTTTTTATAAACGATTGTTATTAAGTCATTAATTACTTAGTCACCACTAATTGGGTTAGGTTCGATATACATAGGTACATATATACATGAGTATCTCATGTACATACTTACTATAGTATTGTAGTATAATGAAACAAAACGATTATTGAATTGTTTTGTTTTATTTGTTATATTGTCTTTTCATAATAGTACAATAACTTTTGTATGTATTATATTGTAGATAGAGAGATACATGCTGTTCTATTGAAATTGGTATTAATGTTTATCAGTAGTAGCTTCCATTGTGTTCTTGTTTGTTCAATGATGGTGGGATAAATGTTGGTTGGTTGGTCAGTTAGTGGTTGGTGAAATATGTTAAGGTCTAAGGATAAGGTTAGAATGGATAACATTGACAAACAATTACATGACTTCACAATTAATTTGTCTGTACAATATGATGATAACAATTTAACAGTGACAAGAATCATTTGTTGTTGTTAGTAAGGGACACAATTCAACAGATCAGAACAGAACAGAACAGAATAGAATAGAATAGGACATAACTTAAAGCAACATGTATCACATACAACACACAATACATATCACATCACATCACATTACATTAGACATCACATCAGAATTTAGTAAAATAGAATGAGATAATGAAATTTTACTTTTAGATAGGCTAAATCTACTTGTACTTTCTCACCCTCGGTTGTTGCTCCCTCTCTCTCTCTCTCACTCTGAATGTATCTGATGTCCTTTGACATGCCGAGCGTTGACAGTTTGAAATTTTACTGTTGTTGTCGTCATCGTCGTCGTTGTTGTTGTTGTTGACAAACGTTTGTTAGAGATCCTTGTTTCAGTTCACTTCTTCCTTTGCTCCTGGAAGGCATTGTGGGACTTAAATACAAGTAATGGTGGCGGCATGGCTACATGGCTTGGCATGGGAGCGCTTTAAGTCATCTAGCCTCAAGTGTTTGCTGTTGAACCAGAACCATCATCAACAACATCATCATCATCATTATCACCACAAGCACATCAACATCATCAACAGGAATATCAAGAAGAGAAGTACATATATATGTATGGGTGAAAGTAAGGGGAAGTAAGGGGAAAGTGGAGGTTAAAAACATACACAAATGCGTTGTAATATAATCAAATGACAACATTTCGCATAAAGTGTGCATGCGGTTGTATCTACATACATATATTATTAGATTGTGTTGCTGACATTTACTAGTACATACACTTTTGTACAAATAGACCAATAGACAACCATAAGATAAAATAACTTACAAACGGACAGTCAGACTGACTGACTGACTAACTATAGACACACAAATAGTTAGACATATAGTAGGTACTACATACATACTACAATATATGTATTGTAGTAGATACTAGGATACATAGAGGGAGAGACACAGAAGACAAACAATTCCAATTTAAATGTCATTTATTTTAAATGTAATAACTATTTGAACGAACAACTTGGCATCTCAATCTGCCTGTCTGTGCATATCTGCTTCATTTCGTCTTTGTGAGTATTTCATGTTTACTTACTTACTTCCAAAGAAAATCTTCTAATCCTCACATTTACACACTTTGTCATGGTTTCTCTTATGCAATTTCTTTGCTTTCTATTTACCATAAAAGAAATTATTCCTGTTCACTTATTTGTTATTTGTTTGTTTATTTGCTTATACATATTTTCATGTTTGGTTTTCTGGTGATGAATGTTTGCTAATCTTTCATTCAATCATCCATTCATACATACATAGATTAGTTTTGGCATCGACTGTCAACATTATTTTCCATACTTAATTTAACAATCAATCAAATTATGCAAAAAAAAACTTACAAAAAGAAAAAAACAATGCAAGAAAATATACCCGTACTTTAGACTAATAGATAGACAAATATACCTACGGCCAAAAAAATAGTAGTGCTAGTTGAAAAATGAATTTGATAAAAAAAAAAAGATTAAATTGGTGTTAAATGTAGAGGCCGAGAAGTCGTCTGGTGCTCCTAAGGCGTTGTCTGCTTCATTGTAGCCTTTTGAGCCTCCGGATTGGGGTTAGTGGTCTAACCAAGCGGTTATTTTGAGCCAACAGACGGTCATCAGACGGTATCGGCTTGTGTGAAAGGCAATCTGGTCTTCTTCTACTACCAAGTTCATATCTCTATGTAAAGTTGAGCACATTACGTAAGATGGACATCCAGTCATTAGACGCAGTGACCTATTCTGCAAGACTTGCACTCTCTTTCTTTGGGATTTACCAGCAATTTCCCATATCTGGATGGCGTATCTCCATACAGGGGCTATGATTTGAGCATAGGCTGTACGCTCATTCCCAAGAGAGACAGAGAGAGAGCTTCTCCCGTTAAACAGCCAGTGGAGACTTTTTAGTTTGTTTCGGCAACTAAGTAGTGTGGACGTGAGGTTCTGACCAAGAGTAAGCCTTTGATCCAGGTTGAACTTCTTTGATTGGGCGATGACACCTTTGAGAAGGAAAGAAGCTCCAAGCATATCTAACTGTTTCCCAAAGCTGTTCAACGTTACTTGGTAGACAATTGGCAACTTCATTCTTCAAGTCGCACCACAAATTCACAATTGGGTTTAGATCTGGCGACTGTGCGTGCCATTCAAGTGCATTTATTCCGTTGGCCTGGAACTACTGTTTGGCCACTTTACTTATATGCTTAGGGTCGTTGTCTTGCTGAAACACCCAAATCATTGGCATTTCTTCACTAGCATATGACGATCCATGGTCCATAGTCTGACATAGTACGTCAGTACTTCCAGTTCCATCATAAAGTACGATTTTCGATTCGTCCGACCATAAAATGTTTCTCTATTTCTGTACTGCCCAACCAATGTGATCATGGGCGGATTTAATTCGTGTGGCTAGACGTTTTTTTTTTTTTATTAGAATTGGCATTAAGCGTCTCCTTTTTTATATTTCTAGAGCACCGAAATGGCATTTTTTCATGAGCATCTCACAGCACGGGTAACTAATCTTTCAGTCATAATGCGAGGTCGTCCACGTGTTTCTGGGCCTGGTATGAGTTTTAGAGAGCATTACGCACCATTATAGGAGAGCAACATACCATGCTTTGAACTTCTTTGTAAGTTTTTCCCTTAGAAATCAATTTTTTTATGAGTGCACACCATTCAGGTGTGTAGTGCTTGCCTCGACCCATTGTAGGAAAAGAAATGACTTCAATTTTGATCAATAACTATTTTAAATTATTATAAAATAATATTTACTTTTTGCTACCTTTTCTAGACAAAAGGATCAACAGACTGCATTTTTTTCTCAATTTTTGTCCAAGCACTACTATTATTTTGACCATAACTGTATGTGTGTATGTACATTGTGAAAAAGTTAGCCTTAAAATGAATCAATAATATTCACGCAAAACAAACAAATTTATTGGGATTACTTCTAATAAAATAAGACATCTTATCTTATAGTTTATGTAAATTTTACCTAAAACAGTAAAAAAACAAGGGAATGGAACTGTCTTATTCCAAATCTAATCATTTTGTGTCTTGTTGTGATGCAATTTTTTAATTTTACATACGTGTATGTAAGTTGTAACATTGTGAAATGTCTTGTATGATGCGCTTTTTTATTCCATTTATTTTTGAATTGGTTTAATGTTAAATTCTTCTGCGCTGCTTCCCTAAATAGCTTGTGGGTTCCTTATTAAATTGTCTTCACTTCTGCCTTCATTTGCTTTGTTATTGATTGCTGACAGCTTTCTTGAATTACTAAATTGACCACCGATGTGATCCGGATGCTATTATTTTTTATTTTCTTACTTGCTCCCTGAAACCCAAAAAAAAATAAAATGTTGTCCTCCTTCTTTTCTTGCTTTCTAATGCTGTGTATAACTAATTATTTAACTACACTACTCAACACTAAAAATATATCTGACACGGTTCATATTATTTCATAATGAGGTTGAATTATAACAAATACCTCTAGGCATTTTATTTTGCTTTCACATCTGGAAGTGAAGATAAGGTGCTTAAGATATTTATACGACAATTTCACTTTAATCATGACTTTAACTTTTGCCTCCCTCTTTGTTTCACATCATCACACAAATTGAACATTGTTTAATAGCTAACTTCTAACATGTCGCAGGTTTGTGTTAACAGTCCTGTTTTATTTTGCTATATTTGTGGCGAGTCCAGACATAAAAAAGCTAATTCAAGATTCATCGTTTACATCCACTCTTAACGATATTGAAAAACAGGCATGCAACGCTTTTTTTGATGTCACCAAGAATTTCCTTGGTAACAAGAAATCAGATGATTTTCGCAAAAGAATAAAAGTTTTGTTGGACTACTACTATAAAGTGGAATAAAATATGTCATGAAGAAAGCTTTTACCAAGATATTGTTGCATTTGAATAGCGCTTTCAAGGTAGATGGGATCGCAGATTATTGTTGGAGCCTTATTAGAGATACCCCTGAATCCCGATACAAGAGGAAAGCCAGTAACTCCAAAAAAAAACCATGCAATTTCAATTAAAACAAAAATAAAAATCAAAATCAATACTTCAATTTGTGATGAATTCGTGATTTTAGACATGGCTGTTTATCTGGAAATTGAGATGTGATAGAAAGTGTTTATTCACGTATTTTTAATATATCATAGGCAAGGAATAATTATCACATAATGAGACCTCAGATAAAATTAAAAGTTGGAAACTTGTTGAGTAGTGCTATCAAAGCATTAGCATCGAGACCTTCAGCTCTTAAATACTTATATCTTAAGTTTAAGATATGAGTATAATCTTGTCTGTTTCGCTTTACTTTCAGGTGCACTCTTCATTGTGGTCATTTTAAAGAACTATTTTTATTCACTGCGCATTCGACAAGCTATCTTTTGCCAAATGGCAGAGTGATATTAGCAATTGACATACAACATTAGGCTCAGACTCCTCATTAAGTTATTTTTTTTTTGTTCTCTTTCGAACAAGAAGATCAGCAGTTTTTCATTTGAAAAAGACCAAGTTCTCTAACATCATCTTGACTAGCAATTCAACAACATATGTCTATGTGACTCGTCAATTATTGCAAATGAAATTCAAAAGCAAAAAGTACTATTTCTCATTTTTATTTCTAATTTCAATCAAAAAATATAAAGAATCACTGGTATAGATGACAATAATCAATCATTTGCACATATTTTTCCACACACAATTCACTATGTTTGAATTAATTTTCTGTAACAATTTACTAATGCTAAGTTTATTCTAAAACATTGGACATTCATCAATAAGTTTACGAAAAATTCTTAGAAAATAATAAGATTGGATCTTTTCTATTTTTGGGTAAATAATCTATACCTACATCTTCAAATAGTTCAAATATTTTAATAAAAAATACACCGAATCCAAAATAATCATTGCATATATTTTCAATTTAGAACATTGAATCTCTTTTTAAATGAAAACTTGGAACATTGAAATTTAATTTACAAAAATAAAATTATAGTTCTTCAGAAAGAATTATCAGAATTATCTTTCTGAAGATCTCTCGATGTTGATATGGCCAAATCATCTTTTTCCATTTCTGCGCGTGGAAAGAAGTCGGCATTTTTAGAAATAATATCGGGAACTGAATTGAACAGTTTGTGTAGCCTAATAATTGGAGGAATATTCAGATCGCTGGATTTTTTAACATTTTTCAGGCGATTAACAAATTGTCTATGATCATCAACATCACGAAATTTATTTCGCTTATTACCATATGAATCAGGTTCAGATTCAGATTCATAGCTTATTGTTGTCCAGGAATCTTCATTAAGCGATTGACAGTCGTAATCAGTTTCATATATTTCTGATTCTTTATTATCACCTGATGATTTAGATACTTCACTCGATATTGTTTTGTTTTGTTTTTCATCTAATTGAGGTCTCTGATCGTCTTTTTCATCTGGAATATCTTGCATTACAAGTGTGCCCAAGGTACGTTTGCAAATTAGCTCATTTCTTCGATCGCACAAAATGCTCTCGTCAGATTCGAAATCTTTACCACCCAATTGAGTATGATTATTTATGATGAATCTCTGCTGGTCATGCATGTCACGATTTTCTGTCTTCCCAGTAAACTCATCCAAAACTGCATTGGGGTGCAGTCCTTTGTATTGGCCTGTCTTCAGATCTATGCTGCTCAGTTGGACATAAATCTCATTATTATATCTAATGAATTTCTGACTACCATTGCTAATGCATTTAAAGTCTGGTTGACTATCGCTCTGAATATTCATAAGACATTCTGTGTTCACTTTTGACGACTGTCCCAAATTGTTAGTTTCAAACGGATGTGGAGTTATTCTTTTCGGATACCCATATGGTTTTCTAATGACATTCGTCATTTTACGAGGTTCAGTCTGAATCGGAGGAACATAACTATTACTCGTATACAGCCATTCGGATTTAGCTCTTTTCATGATTGGTTTGGCGTTACTTAATTTAACACCAGAAGTTTTTTGCTTGGACTCGCTACAATCTCCAATGTTGTTGGGCTTCACATAACTTTTAATTTTTTCCTCACAACCATTGGCTTTAGCAAACTTCTGAAACCACTGAAGGAATTCAAAATTTTCTGAATAAATACCTTGCGCCAATTTGGCTATATCTATAACTCGACGGCAATTTCTTTTACTGAACGCTTCCTGCAGTAGCTTAAAATTGTTAAAATAGTCATACTCAACTAAAGTGTTAAACTTCACGCGGTGCATTGCTATAGTATTTGGGAACAGAATATTGAAGAATTGACAATAATGGGCACCTGTAGACATCTGTTCCACTTTTGTCAAATTTGTTCCCAGGCATTGGTTGAGCCAAATCAGCATATTTTTTCTAGAAACATTATGTTCCGAAGGTGTATTGGCGATGTAATGTACATTTACCGCTCGCATATTTGCGGTTTATGTTATGTTGCTGCGTTCTTGTAGTACCTGTTGATATTATGACATATTAAATGGAATAAATTGCTGAGTATACAAATCATGATCGTGATATGTGTGATTTTTACTTACAGTGGTAATCTTCTTGATTTTGGTTGATTGTAATGATCTTTTAGGCGATCAAGTAGCAGAGCTGTAGATATTATGACATGTCATACTTTTAAGTTAACTTATCCGATATGTGTGTTTTTTACTTACCATAATAGTCTTCCTAGGCGATCGTGAGCTATTTCTTTAGTTTTTGTCGATAAAAAATATACGTTTATTGATTGAATTTATTTTTGAAATCTATAACGAAGTTAAATTTCTAGTCAATGCTTTGATGCTTTGATCCCAAAAAGTCAAATGAGTTTATTTTGAAAACACCAGCCTCCTTTGTTGTATTACAAATTAAACTTTCTTTATAAACTGGTTCGAAATGGATTATGAGGGACTTTATTTAAAATAAGATTAATCTTGATTCCACAGAAAATAAGTTATCTAACACATAGAGTGGAATCATTAAGAATATTTTACAAAGTAAACAGTTTCTCAACCAACTAAAAACGTATATATAAATGATTCTTCTATAAGGGAGTACAAAATTTAAGTAATATGATCTAATCCAATAACTCAGCTTGGAGTTTATTTTCAATGTCTTGTCAAATGACTTAGTTGTTAAGTATTAAAGTATTGATACCAAATCACCGTTTTACCCAGTATTACACCTAGATATTTTTACTCTGAAGAAAGTTCAATGTTATTCCGATTCCTTTTTTAGTGAATGGTACTAGGATGGTATTGAATCGATCAATTAAGAAAAACAGTTTGCTTTTAACAGTTCACAGTAGACTCTCTTGTGAACATCCTCTAGTAATTGTATAGCTTAAGACAATCTTGGATTTTTAAATTCTTTACATTGTACAAATAGCGACTAACATTTGTGTCTTGCGTGCCTTCTAAATGGATATTTATTTAACCTATTGAATCAATAAAAAATGTAATACACACAAAAATATTAAACAAATTAAAATGACATAGCGTGAATATCCCTATTGTCCTATGGTGCGGTGTGGCATAGACCAGAAACGGCACCAGAACCAGATTCCAGTAATGACTTTCTGGCACCGTTTTTTGCTGTTTTTTCTGTTTCTGTTGATGTGAGACTGTGCTACATAGAATGGAACCAGAAAAGCTTATTATTGTTTACATTCGTTGCTTTTCACGAAATTTATGATCATTTCTTCGTCCTCTAGAGTAAATTTATATTTTTTTTTGACATTTTTAATGAATAATTTGTATTAACGAAAAGCAATCAAAACAAAAGAAAAAAACGGCATCGAATAAAAGTCAAAAGTACTTGTTTCTGGTGCTGGTGCTAATGCACTGAAATCTGGTGCCATTCTTTTTGCAACCTGGCTGTTTTCCCAATGCGACCCTGGAATCTGGTCCTGGTGCCGTTTCTTGTCTATGCGACACCGCGCCATTACTTAATCATGTAAATGCCTAAAAAATACCAGAATTGTGATTCACTTAAAAAGGTTGGCAGTACCTAACAACTAATCATATGTCACAAAATCGTATTAGTTTTGCAAAAAAACCTAAGGTGTCACAAAGTGTAAGTTCGAAAATTAATTCCAATTATTCTTTTTTCTTCAATTTTCCTGTCAAAGTCAAGCTTAACTACAAAGCAGTATGGGACCAACCATTGCTGCCGGAAGAAAACTCATGCAATTGGATCGTGCACGTAAAGCTGCATCGAATGGCTCTACCGTGGTATGTATATGGTGTAGTGAGTAAAATATTTGTATTTAAATTAAATAATTTCTTAGATTGGAATCTGTGGAGCCAATTGTATTGTTTGGGCTGTAGACAACACTGCCGAGGTTCAGAACTTTTGGCCAAACAAAATTCATAAACTTGATGGACATGTTGCAGCTGCATATGCCGGTTTCGCAGTAGATGCAACCATAGTTATTGATTGTGCCAGAACTGAATGTCTTAACTATCGTATGGAATTCCAGAATCCTATGTCTGTTGAATATATGGCAAAGTAAGAAATTGGTGCTTTAGCAAATACAATAGTAGCATGCCTTAAGCATATACTTTTTGATATAATTTAGCTACATTGGGAAAATAAAACGTGCACACACGACTTGCATTGGACTTCGTCCGTTTGGAGTTAAGTGTCTTATTGGCGGTTTCGAATCGGACGGTTCATCTCACTTATATGAAACTGATCCATCCGGCATGCTTTCCAAATCTAATGCGATGGCAATCGGTCGTAATAGTGCAATGGCAAATACATTACTGGAGAACTATTATAGCGCAGAAATAGTTCAAAATGTGAACAATGTCATAATGCTTGCACTTAAAGTTCTTATGGATATGAATTTCGGCAATGAAGTCTTTGAAGTTGCTGTCCTTGAATATCAGAAACCTTTAAAATGGTTGCATGAACAAGCAGTAGTTCATTATGTCAGCACAATTGAGCAAGATTATCTGGATTATGATGATAACTAAAAAAACTTCAATAACAAACAAACTTATACATGTATTCATTTTCTATATTCCATAATTTTCTAAATAACAATAAGTTTCATAGGTTTTATAGAAACCTATGTCCTTCATACATGCTATATTGAATGAATTGTTTTTTGTTAATACAAGTCTCTAATAGAGTATAATACTTTAATTTTCATGTAGTATGGTCATGGTAATAAAATTTGATTGTTCATTAGCTTATCATCATCATCCATCTCCTCTAAAGATATTGTAATTTTATGTCTTAATAGTTGACAAAGGATAATCTCAATTAATACAAACAAAAGAGATTTTGTACATAATTGGATTTGGATATAATGTCTCAATACAATATGAAAACAAAGGAATGTTCAAAGTAAAGGCAGCTGGCTCATTCCACTGAGAAGATTTTATTATAAAATATTTCATGATGATGTTGTTGATAAGTGTGTTGATTTGCATTATCAATTTTCTTTCATCATTATAGTTTAGATTCAATTGAATGCAATCGACTTCCATTTAAAAGAACACAGTACAACAGTACCTACTCGTTATACTTAATACGTTTTAACATTTTTGTCAAAAATTTTCTATGCAAAGAAGCTCAGATTTCAATATGGCTTATGATGATAATACTTATATACGTACATACATACTAATGTTGATGATGGAGATAAGGCAGCATGTTAATATTGTTGATAATACTAGTGATAATGGATGGTGATGGTATTTGGCTATAGTCATTTTAATAATTATAGTATTTGATGATGATGGCATTTAAGATTAAGCACTTAAGCTTCATAGATGCCAAAGTTTTAAGCTCAAGTATGTCAATTTCTTTGACTTAATAATCTTTCATGTGTTTAAAGTCTCTTAATGTCATGATTCAGTTGTGCTGTGTAAGTACCTACTATTATATCCTCATTTGTTTGTTGATAACTTTAAAGTTAACAAACTACCATATACATATACTGTGAATATTTAATTTTTTTTATTTTTTAATTATTGCAAACAATTCATAAATCATTTAGTTAGGGTTCGTTCAATCAAGTAATTTGGTGTATTTTAATTAATTATACAAACTCGAAAACTTGATAAAGTACTAAGAAAGATAGAAACATAGAGAATCCTGTTCAATGCTCCTTTCAATATGTTACCAGACATACATACTTGTAGTTCTTTGGTTTTTTTCATTTTAGATTGAGGAAAAGTCTATCTATCTATGGTATGAAAGAGTATGAAGAAAAGACTCAAGAGTATCTCAGAGATATCTTAGTATAGTTTGGTTGGTTGGTTGGTTGGCAGTTGGGTCGGTTGCTTGTTTTCTAAGAGGGTCAGCAGGTGTTGCCAAGTTTTGTCTATTAATTAAAACATCACCGCACACTTTTGCAGCAATTGAATTTAATTGAAACACTAATAAATTTTACAAAAATACTCAAACCATACAGTTCTCCTTTTCCAGTGGTAATGCTTCATGTTGGATGGCTTCTGATGGTCTTCTACTTCAGCTTTTTAATAGAACACTAGTTGGATATTGTGTTCAAAACTCATTCAACTACTTTTGAGCCTTCAAGGGAGCAATGCAATTGAATCAAATCGTAAGACACACACACATACACATACACACACACACACACATTTTATCTTTATCCTCCGACTCATTGGTATTGGTTGTTCCTTGTTGCCTTGTCCCAAGTTGTTCTGGACTTGTTCCTGTTATGGGTTACCATGATTACTACTGTTTCTGCTATACACATATATGTATGTATATCTTTTCAGTGGATCTCTGCCATTTTATTTTCCTTGTATATGTTAGTAACTGTCTGTTTTCTCTGCTTGTATGTGTGTTTCTGACTGGGACTTAGGGATGATTGTTTCTTTCTGTATCCATTTTGTTTTACACTGAAATAGTTAGTCTCTTGTCCGTTTGTTGCAACCGACTCCTTTGTGTATTCTTCCAATCATTCTGTTGGTGTTGTTTCAATTTAATTGCAACACCAACATAGCACCAACAATAATAATAGGTACCAATGAAAGTACTCGAAAGTGATACTTATGTATGTATGTATGTATGTATCTTCTTCCTGCCAACTAAACATCTACTGTGTTTTATTGTACATCGTGTATCCATGATGGCTATTTAGAATATAAATGCGAATATCCATTGACTAAAGATTGAACGTTGAACTGCAATTACAATTACTTTGCAATATTTTCTTTATTACTTGATTGAATTGACACATTTTTCATTTGTCAAAATATTGTACTACAATATTTAGATGAATGGATTCATTACCTTGATTATCATTAGATTAAAATAAAAATTAATTAAAAGTATAACAAAGATATAACATTGACTAAAGTGATACCACAAATGAGTGGGTAGTGAGAGCTAGGAATGTACATAGTTTTATACACAATTTAATGTCAATAAAATCGTTAAGAAATATGCAGCAAAGATTACTCATAACTTCGTTTTGTATTTTTTCTTCTTGGAAAGTGGTCATCATGCTTCATCAACTTTTGCCAAATTAGTAATGAGGTCATTTCCTCCATGTAAGAGTATCTTTTATTTTCTCATAACTCATAGAAGACTGGTCCCATTCAATTTTATTAGATTTCCAGCATTTTCTTCAATTTGTTATCAGTCTTCCAAATCCAATTTTTGAGCGTATATGTGAGAACGATGAGAGTCTCACATTACCCAATGCATTGAAGAGAGCAATGATCATGGAAACGAAGGAATATGCCAAAGATATAATACTCTTCGCACTCCATCGGGTTGCATCCAATCTTCCTTTCTTAGCATCACTATATTCTCTCTGGTACAGTTTGAGTATCAACAAAGAACACAGTTTCTGAGTGGTACTTTTAATGTACTTTTATTCTTTATAAGTTTGTCATTTAATTTGTATAAAAATCATAAATCAAGTGATTGCAAATATTTACTACTTATAAAAACAGTAAATGCCATTGCTGTGGTGAAATCGGGCATTTAGCATCGGTATGTATTATGTATCAGATTCTGATAATTTTAAAAATTGATCTAATGATTTGCATTTATACAGTATATACAGTGTATCTTCAAAGTCTTCTGGCGGTGTTTATTTTTTATCAATTACTAGTAATGGCTGTTCCGTGAGCATTGCTTGTCACACTGATGTACCGTCCACTTGAATTCCGGATTATTTTCATACAAATTTGACAACTACGATAAAAACCCTTTGTGAAAATGCCAAACGCATTTTTTGGATTATAATGGAAAAGACATTCAAATTCGTGGTAAGTATGATTCTACAATAGAATAAGTAATTGTCATGGAATAACTGGATAGGATCAATTGCAACAAACAGCCCCGCAACTACGAATTTTTCGAACCGGGGCAGAAACTTGAACTCATAAATATATAATGGTTGGCATTTTTTGTAAACGGGACAGTAAGAACCCGTTAATAAATTTGTACTCTTTATTATCTATTACCTAATAAATTTTTCATTTTTGTGACATATTTAGGAAACATATAACATACAATGAAGCCATTTACAATCTTTGGGTCTTAGCATTTTTTAATCTTTTTACACGGCATAATTTCTTATTGGCGAAAGAATTTCTAAGCTCATGAAAGTCTGTCTTAAAGGCAGTTTTATTTTCAATGGCTAGGATCGGGAGCCAGATAGATGTTCCTGACTCGTTCCTAACAAAAATCAACTGGATTCAAGTCTTTCGAATATTTTTGAGCAAAATCGGCTCCATTTTTTTGCAGATCCTCAGTCGACATATTTAAAAACGTGTGGCCTCTAAGTAAAGCGAAATTTTCATGTAGACTACACTACTTTTATATCTTTGGAAAATAAACTAGTTGCATCTAGCGTTCTTACAATTTCTCCGTATTTCTTCTTCTTTTAGGAAATTCGTTTGTTTCTAAGAACTGGCTCGATTTCTAACAGTTCAGCTTCTTCGATTCAATGCTCTTTTTGCTTTTCTCTCATTTCTTGCAAGATCTTAACAAGACCTTGCATTATTGCCACGGAATGCGAATTGATTATGTAGGTATATTAGACATCTGTGTGCATTCATTCAAAACGGCATTTTTGGTACCCATGCTAAAATGAATGAATTTGACATTCACATTCACTGAAATGAATTCCAATGTCTGAATGCAGCTGAGAGAGTGTTCCATGCCGAATTAAATTGAATGTTATTTTGTACTGCGTTGTTTGTTGGTATGCAATCATATTTACATACCCAACTACATTTCACAACAACAATTGCACACAAATTCCTCTCACAATATGAAATGCTCTCCCCGACACACAACAACAATTTCGAAGAATTTGTGTGCAATTGTTGTTGTTGTTGTTGGTGTTGTTGTGAGTCTGAATACAATGAATGTTTTTCTTGTTCCTTTCGTTTCTTTAGTTTCTTTTACACACTCGTCTTGTTTCATTTCGATCGTTTTGAATGCGATCGTTTGGTATGCCAACGCTCTCTCAAATTAATTAGAATTCATTCTTATTGTGTGTGGTTCCAAAAAATCGAGTACGACATTCAATGGTACTCAGTTATGCCAAACAACTGAATGCGTTCGTACAGATGTCTAATGTATATCCTTTTTCATATTTCAACGTTCACTCTATTAATCTGTCGAAAAATATTATTCCAAATTGTTAAGTTGTGACTAAAATTTAAAATCCATCACTGCGTGTGGATTCTTTAATTTCTTCCAGAGCTTTGACAAAATTATGATGTTTGTTTTTGTAGGTACTCTTTTGCATTATTTTCCACCGTGTGTTGGATTCACCAAAGAAACAACATAGTTTTTGTACAAGCCCAAATAGGCTAACTGCTTCTGGACATGATGATGCCGAATGCATGCCTACAAGATTTAAAGAGTGTGCTAGGCATGGTACGAACTCTGCCAGCTAATTTATTTGCATAACTCTGGATTGGAATCCTATAAACTCGTATATGCCGGCCATATTAGATCCGTTGTCGTAATTTTTGCACAACAAAACCATCAGCTTTTAGGTTTTTCTAGAATTTGCTGTGTAATACAATCTCCTGTCCTGTCTTTCTGTGAACATCAATGAAATCAATTAAGCTTTTCTTTATTTCGCTTCCAGTTTCTGTTATTTTTATAAATCGAATCACTTGGCTCATTTGTTCAGTCAATTTCAGTTGAAATACATCAATTGTTGACATGGCAATTCTCAATTCAGCAACTCGAGTGTGGCTCCTTTTTCTTACAAGTCGACTGTGAGCCAACCAGGCTTTCGTATGCTAGGCTCTTTGTGGAGCAAGTTTTTTGTTTTTAATCATTTCATAATATATTAAAGCGCCCAAGACACGGTCATACTTCTTAGGACGCACATGTGAGTACACTCATTTATTCTTTTCTTTGAACTGTGCGGATGTGTAGAGAGACAATGTCGATGACTGATGATTTGCCGTCGGCACTTTACAAAAATTTCACACAGTCACTCTTGTCTGCACACTTCAAGTGGCCCGGTTTACCCCATCCTAGATCCAGGGCTGGCAACAAATAAGAAACACATCGAACAGCAGAACAACAAGTGCAACAGTTCCGAATAATTGCATCAATTTCAAAAGATAATAATTTTCTTACAATTTTAATTTTCAAAATTATTCAAAAATTAAAAAAAAATATTAAAAAAGTAACCTTTTCAAAAAAAAATCCAAACAGGCAAGATATTTACATTTACATTTTAGTTCTCATTCTATTTTTGGTTGAGCTACAGTAAAATTCTCTGTGTACAATTTTTCGGTCTACAATAAATATTTAAAATTTTCTTGTCAAATAAAATTGGTGGCTAAATAAATACCTACAACTACAAAATGGGAATAGAGGATCACAAGCACTTATTGTCAACACTTGTGGTTGCAATTTTACTGCACATTATAAAATGGCCATTGGTTTCAGTATTTCAATTGCCTTTGGTTTCGTATAAAAATCCGAATTTGTCATCCATGATCATTGTGTTTGCTGTTATTGTAAGTATTTATGGAGAATGGAACCACAATGATTGGATACCAAGGCGTAGCTTAGAAACAAAAATTTGGGAAACAGCAATCTTGCTAATTCTATCGGACATATTCACCTACATCTTGTGGGAAGGGGGCTGCGGCTATATACAGCAGCTTTTAGTTGGTTTCCTGAAAACATACCTGGGCACAATCTTCTCACCTGAATTTATTTTGTTTACTATCAGTTATTTCATGTGTATAACAAAATTCGCTGTCTCAATTCATGCAGCATGCAAAGCGCTAAACAATTCTGCGTTATGTCCATGGATCAGAGATCATATGCCGTTCCTTCGGAATTATCTAACCATGGAGGAGACTAGGAAAAACTTAAGAAGTACACGCAAACATGACACCAAAATTTATTTTATTGTCATACGTTAAGAAAATCAATATGGATCTGGTACAAAAAACAAACAAATCAGAATTCATTGTACCCATATGCAATGGTAACAGGTTCACACGCAGTTCTTTGTTAAATTTTTAAAGTATTCAATTTCAAAAATTATATTAAATAAACTGTAAGTGTGAAAAAAAAACTGATCTGTATCTTTTTACTTTTTAGATTCGTTTAGTAGTCAGATGGTATTTTGTATGATTTGTAGGAAGTGGGTGGCGGAATATGAATGAAAGTTACAAAAGCTGATAAAACAAATAATATTGGTAAAATCAGGGATGTTTACAGCATCAACAGAATACTAGTATCTGTTTAAATTATGAACTTGTTATTTGTTTTTATTCAATGCTTTATTTTTGACTAAAGTCCGGAACGGAATAATCATGCTGATGCTGAGTCTGAATCTGAAGCCAGAAAAAAAGTGAACAGAATGCAATGTTCAGGCTCAGTCGGCTTGACAAACCTTGGTACATAAAAAAACCTTTTTTCATGAACTTTAGTTATATTTTCTGAATGCAAAGTGTTGGACAACACTTGTGAATGAATGGTGAAAGCGCTATTAATATTATACGAAGGGTATAAATATGTTTTTGCCAAGAGGAGACGCTGGTGGGTAAGACCGCTTTACGTGGGAAGACCGAAGCACGGTTACTTTACTGTTGACTCTGGTGGAAAACAATTAAAAAAAAGTCCATCAGGAAACCAATTAGTGTGGAGTGCCGTTTAGCTGTTACATTGGTGTAAGTAATTATTATTATGTAAAATATCAAGCATACTAATTCTTATAATAATCGTAATTTATTTAATTTAGGTATTTGTCACAAGCCTTATGACGACACTACCTTGCGTGGACCTTCGTATGGGTGCGTCTACAGTCAGCGAAATAATAATCGAGGTGTGCGATATATTATAGTCGTTACTTTCGTCAATATACGTGTCGGCCTTTAACACTATTGACTGACTGGCGACAGCCAATGACTTCTTCATCAAATGGCAAATGACCAACTTCACAGATTCAAATAAAGTGTCCACCGAAATTGGGGTCACTTTATTACAATTACAAAGGCTTTTTCAGCATTGTGTTAATGGCCGCTTGCGATGTAAACTATGTTTTCACTGCTGTGGACGTTGCAGCGCATGGTAGCCAAAGTGATGGAGATCCCTCCGTTTCGACTTATAACCAACGATTTGCTAATACCGCCGGCAAGGAATTTACCGAACTCATTTGAGCTAACACCGCTTTACTTTTCTGGGGACAATGCATTCCTATTTTGGTTCAATTTAATGAGAGTATCTTTTATTGGACACCTAAAAAGACAACTTTAATCGAAGATTGTCGCGAGCAAGGCATTGCATTGAAAAATACAAAAATAAAAACGGGCTTGTTTTGACAACAAAATCGAAGAAGACTTGGATTTTGAACCAATTGAGATGGAATCGTGGGTGCAATTTGAGGAAGAAAAAAAACGAAAAAAAAAGTAAAATTGACCAAAGGTCCAGATTTTGTTGGGCAGCGAAGACATTGTAAAACTCATTAAAACCGTCAATGAATGACCGACTATATGAGATAAAGGAAAGGAGACTTATTGATTGCCAAAAAAGAAAGAAGCCGTGGAAATCATGTAGAAATTTGCGCCAGAGGCATGCAAGGCCAAGTGGAATAATTTGCATAAAACATTTAATATTAATTTGACAAAGTACTGCCGTAAGAGGTCGGATCAAGGCTGTCATGAACGAGTAAAAATTAATTGGCTTTTATATTTCAATGCAATGCTGTTTCTGTGAAAACGCCAATGTTCGTCAATCGTCACAGGCGACATATTCTAAGCATCTGGTAAGTTTTACTACACTTCGAAGACTCGTTGGATCAATACATATTTCATCAAGATTTTGTTTAGGAATCTGCTGTCAGTGATAATGCGATTCCATTAGAACTTGATTCCTCCTCGGCTACGAGAGTTCATTTCCATTTAGAGTGCAATGCAGACGTAAGAGATGTGATTGATTAATAAGAAGTTGTGAGGCAATGTGTTTTCTTCTTCCTTTAATTCCAGATAAATTTTTGCACAGAATCCTTATAGCTACAATATTGTTTTCTGCATTTATTTCAATGTTTGAATGATCTTGATAGACCGGAATACAATCCACAACGTTAACAACTTCATATCTATCATATATATATTGTACACATAGATCATACGCAATGGCAACAAATTGTGTAATCAAATGAAGACATATTATGAATACGCAAACTTTTGGGACAAGGAATTCATATCGTGTGGACATATCAACATACTTATAACAACATGTGAAAAAACTATGAAGTAAAAATCAACTCTTCACCAAATATTGTATTTGAGGAAACTTTATCCAACTTCATTCATCAGCAAAGACTGCTCTCTCTCCCTGGCTTGGAGTTTTCATTTGGCATCAATCACAGCTTAAGTGTCTGACAACCAAACTCTGAAAGCGGTTAATAATATCGTATGAAGGGATACAAGGAGCAACCAAATTCAGACCAAACGAACAATAGTGGATTGACTTTAAAAATGACAATGCAACAAGAGAAAATACAATAAAAGCGGGAAAAAAAACGAATGGCAAAAGAAGAAAGAGCAGCAAAAGTTGGATAACCAATTCAAAATTAAACAAATGGAAATGGAGCAAAACAGAACGTAAGTATGAGAAAATTAGAAATGATTAATTTAGTTTTAATTTTTATATTTCAGTTATCATTATCATCATAGGGAATAACACCATCAACATCATCATCATCATCATTTGTTGGAGATAATTATAAATAATCTTATATTATGCAAAATACAGCAAACATCCTACACTCAAAAGCATGATTCTACAATTCATAGTACTATACCTACAATATTCATTACTTTAAGCTCTTTTTTAAGCTGAATTGAATTCCTTTATAAGGCACAACAAGTAGGTACAATATTTAAAAATAGCTTAACAATACAAAATTCCAAAGTTCCAAAATGAATTGAATTGAATTTTTCAAATCTTAAATAATTAAAGAAATTGCAATCACTTTATTTCTTTACTGCTATTTTTATCAAAAACTTAAAATTGAGGTAGTTCAATATTTTGTCAAGATACTCTAGTGCTCGACTAGAGCCAAGCCAGTATTTTTTGAAATTTCCGATCACATTTGTGTCTTCTGTTTGATTAAAATAGATAACAATGCGCTTATTTTCTGGTCATAAATGATACTTTTGTCGGGAGAAAATGGTACCCTAGTTGTTCTCAGTTTCGACTCAATTTTGAGTCATATTTCTATCATTTACGAGTCTTTATACTCTTCGCGGGAGTGAATAGTATTGTAAATTTGTCATGAAGTTTATAACACACATAAGAAGACATTGCAGACCCCATAAAGTACATACATATGTAGGTATATATATATTCTTGATAAGCTCGATGAGACGAGTTGATTAGCCAAGTCCGTCTGTCCAACTGTCCGTCTGTATGTATGCAATCTAGTCCCTCAAAGTACTGAAATATTGCCCATAGGTTTCTTTTTACCATACGCTGCAAATTAATGTTCTTATTAGACAATTTTTTTTGTATTTTGACTTATCAAACTGAAATTAGGACACTATAAGTGTCCGATTTATATTCATAAACCGTGTAAATTTCCAGATCTTAGGATTAACAGGAAGTGTACCTGCCATACAAACCCAAATTCGAATTAATGTTCTTATTAAAAAAATTTTTTTTGTGTTTTGATTTATTGAACTGAAATTCGAACACTGTAGGTGGCTGATGTATATACTCCAACCATGTAAATTTCAAGAACCTAGGATTACTGGATCGTGTAGATCCCAATATGTGTGCTCCATACACCATGGCCTTCCGCCATCTGCATGTATGTATGTGTGTATTTAAATAAGTATGAAATGCGTCCTTTATTGGTATATTGAAACGTTAGTCAAATCATTAATATAATAATTCTTCATGCTCATTCACAGGAGCGTGAAGTATTTAATGACGTTTAAGGCAACTGATTTTACGGTTCCTATTTTAATAAAAAAATTCTCAAGATCCAAGAACTACTTGTACGTACATACATGAAAATAAAATTAAGAACAATATTTATCAAAATACTTACTTACTATAGTAGAGAAGGTTATCATTGGCTATGCCAAAGATGTTATACTCTTCACGCCCCACCGGGTTGCATCCAACCTTCCTTTCTTTCATTACATTCTCTCTGTTACAGTTTGAGTATCACCAAAGAACACAGTTTAAAGTTGCACTTTTATTGTTTATAAGTTTGTCATTTAATTTGGGTTTGTATGGGAGGTACCCGTCATGGTTACCCTAGGATCATGAAATTTACATGGTTGATGAATATGAATCAAAAACTTATAGTGTCCAAATTACAGTTCAATATGCCAAAAAACAAAAAACTTTTTCTAATAAGAACATTAATTTAAATGGGGGTTTGTATGGGAGGTACCCCCTCTAGTAGTCCGATTCGGCTGATTCCGTCAAATTGATTTAGCGTATGGTAAAAAGAAACGTATCTACAAAATATCAGCTCTCTAGCTCAAAAACTCAGGGACTAGTTTGCATACATACAGATACAGATGGACATGACTTAATCACCTCGCCACATCGAGCTGATTACAACTATATATACCTACTTAATGTGCTCTGCGATGTCTCCTTCTGTATGTTACAAACTTCATGACAAACTTATAATACTATTCACTCCCGTGAAGAATATAATAACTTGGTTTCCATTAAACTTTAGACACAAGATACTCACACAAGATGTGGATAGTGACACTTTTAAGTATTTTGAATGCAAATAGAAAAACCCTACTGTATACTCTATTCTTTGACTCTAACTTAATTTCGTTTAAATATAATGAATATGATAGAACGTGTTGTCATGTTGGACATTGGTGGTGGTACCAAGTTCTTTAAACTTTAAGTACACGCATACTATATACAAGTAGAAGTGTTGATGCTGCTGTTAAGTGCAATGCTTTTGTAGAGTTGTCAAGTGTTCGGAAAACGAGTGAATAAAAAATTGCTGAAAATGTAAAAGACACAAAAAAATAAATAGAAGAGACACTGGAAGGTAATGAGAAAAGTTTTTTGCTTTGACTGAAGTATATGACGATGTGTCTACAAAACCAAGACTAAACGAAAAGTTGTTGACGATTTTGTACTAAGAGTTGCCAACTTGTCAGTTGGTTAGATACATAAATAGTCTCTCACCAAGTCACTCATTCATTCACCCAGTCAGTCAGTCAGTCTGTCAGTCAGTCAGTGAGTTACTCTGTAATCAGTTATTGTGCAAGTTTCGGTCTTGCCAAGTGTGACTTGCAGGAAATGCAGGAACTTCAAATTGTAAAAGTTCCATGAAAGATTTATGTATTGTAACTAGTAAAAAATGATTTAACAAAAATCGAGAAAACTTTTTGTGTAACATCAAAGAGATAAAAAAATTGTCATCACCATAGTAGTAGGTACTCATCAAAAGACCAGACCAATGTTACGTACATACCATACATACACGTATCTATGTATTACACCCACAGTGTCCCTAATTGTTTTTTCTTCTACTCACTTATAGTTGATAGTTTTCTTTAAAAAACAAAATATGAAAATAAGAGTGTTATGAATATCTGTTTAGTTTATTAGGTTTTATTTTTAAGTATTTATCATAATAATCTTTATTTATTGTATTGTACATTTAGGTATACTTATACTAATATCATCATCAACTTCAGAATGCTATATTAATCTTGCCTTTTTTCATTATTATACTAATGTAGGTACTATGTGTATAAACATAAACTTTGTGTCCATTTTACGTTTAGTGTCTGCTTTTGATCTAATGAATGGTTCACATCTATCGAATGAATGAATGAATAAATGAATGTTCAACTTTACTAAAGAACATTTTTGACCGACCAAGAGAGTAAGCAAGCAACAAATAACAACATAAAAGTTAATATTTTCCAGTTCAAAAACTTACGCATTTCAATTCAATGTCTCGTACATACTACATTTAGAAAAAGCAAAAGCAAAAGCAAGAGTACGAGTATACCATAGTTGTAGTATATGAGTAAGTACCTTATGAATGGGTGGATTGGTGGATTTCGAAGCTTTATTGGTTCTGAATGCCGCTTTTTTTGCTTCTGCTTAGAATTGAGTTGTTCGTCAAATTATAAAGAGAATAAAATGTGTTCATTCGGGTTCGTTTCTTTTTTATCTTTTCCCTTGCTTTTTAATGAATATAAAGTTGTAGCTGCTCTGAATATAAAGAAATAATATAATAAAAAAATATAAAACATGCAAAAAAAGGAAAAAATTGAAATAAATAGGAGTATGAAAAGCTAATTAGTTAATAAAATTACTTGCCTTTGTTCATCAGTAGTTATAAGATACTTAGAATATCACATTCGGTTCCACCGAAGCTTATATATCCTTCTCATACAATCTGAAGAAGTGAAAATATTATTGTATTGTACTTTATCCACATAGAAATTAGAACTTTCTAAAATACTATACTAGTTATTAACTATTTCTTTAAATAATTGAGAAACTTCGACTATATGTTCAAAACTTTATTTTGATACAGAAACAGAAAACGGATCAATGCTCTTCAGAACAATGGTAATTTTCATATAAATGTAATAGATATTTATTTATATGTATGTATTGTCATTGGATATATGTAAGTCCTCACATGGCATTCGAGTGTTAAAGGTCGCATTTATTTCAGAAATATAATCATATAGAATGTATTTCCTAAAACATATACAACTAACTATTAATAATAAAATCTATCAATGTACATTAACTTCTAAGTATCAGTTAGTAATATTCATATTATCAAAAATACGTTACCTATATTAATAGGTTCATTATTATTATCTCTTACTCATTAGATTTAAGTTAACTCCAAATAAATAAATAAATAAATATAGTATGCATGTTAAAGTTACAAGTGGTTCCCTTATGTGAGAGTCTAGGAGAGCGCATTGTTATACCACATAAAGCCTTCTAGACCGGGCGCTGGATGGAGTTGAGTGTGCAAAATATGAGGACCGCATTCTGTAAATAGTTTTGAATTTAGAAAAGCTTGCATATTATGATTCTGGGTGTTGCCAGGGGACTTATTTTGTTAACTATGTGGATTGGTTCCAAATGCAACTAGGCCACTTTTGTTCTAAGATAATACAATGAGCTGTAAAGCCGCTGGGTGAACTCGCCCATTGAGGCAAGCGACCTGCGTATCATATCTTCTTTATTGGTTCTTTATAATCGTTATTCAGCATCAGAATGAAACGCTTTAAAAAGTGGTATATTACTTATATATTTTAGCATGAATGAACAAAAATGACAGCAATTTTTCGACAGCATTCAAAATCGGTACAGATACCTTGCCAACATACTGAATACACCAATTAAATAAGATTATTTTTATGCATTGTTAAGGCTTGGTTATTAGAATTGCTACACTAGAATCGGCGTCCCGTGCGGGTGTGCCTGGGTGATAAATTTAAAGCAGCATTCATAGTATCTTCCTCCAATCTGCGCTCAGGTGCCTCCGGAGTCACTTGCCCCTCTTTAGCATCCAACGGATTGATGTTGTCGCCAAGTATAGTACTTTCGTTTCTAATTAATTCCATGTCGATGCCTTCCCAGTCATTCTTTTCGCTTTCCATCTCCAATAATTGACTGAAATCGAAGAAATAAGAATACATACACAGATGCATACAAATGTCAACAGATGAACAACACACATATACGTACATCATAAATTGATTCGTTGCAGAAACAAAATCCAATATTTGCTTTTTGAATTCAATTTTGCGCTGCTCTTTGGTTGTCAAATCCATTTTATATGATATATTTTCAAGACCACAAACTTTTTCACAGAACTTAGTATCGCTGCCTATTTTGGTTGAAAGAAGAAGAATGAAATTCAGGGCTGATTAATGTTTCGTACAGATAATGTAGGGTTGCATTTTTAAAGTGCTAGTCACCATACAGGGATGCATATTCATATTACTATAGACCTCTTTCAAATCAACAGGAATACATACATATTACTCATGGTGTAAGAAATAGAGGTGACGCCATTAGTTTACCGTTATGTGTCGTTCTCAATTTATGACGTCATTAAAACATCAGTGTATATAACGCTGAAATAATTCATTTAGTGCTGAACATGATTTGAAATTGCATTGAAAATTGAAGAATTTGAAGAATTTTCATAGCACTGCTTCTTCAATTTTCAAATCATGTTCAACACTTAATGAATTATTTCAGCGTTATATACACTGATGTTTTAATGACGTCATAAATTGAGAGTGAGTAAATTTCAAGAGCGTAAAATGCCCTAGTGGCGGTACCTTGTATTATTGTATCATGCATATTACTATTTTTTTCTCTCTCTCTCTCTCTCTCTCTCTCAACAACGGCATAATCGCTTCTTTTATCCCCGACCAACTAATTCAGCACAAACACATTAATGTCATGTGGGTCCCTGGCCAAGCCAATATATTTGGCAATGAACTAGCAAACTCATCTTAACAGAACCACTGGACATAGTCAGCATCTTCGAAAAGGCCGACATCTTCGGTTTACTCAAATCGCACATTGAGATGAAAGACCGAATTTCTTGGTCAAAACCACCAAAACCATCACTACAATCAAATTAACCCAGGTACCATTACACCAATTTATCCCACTCAATGCCATCGGAATGCAATTTAACTATTTTTCCGCCTCCTACTGGGGCCCACTGCGCTTACTCATCAACACCTACTTTGTGGCCTTAACAATGATGTTTACACTATTTGCAATAATGTTGCAACTGTGCAGTACCTGCTCTCAAGATGCATTCCATTACAGCGCTCTCAAAATCAAGTCAATTATAACATAGTGGAGCTCTTGGGCAACCCAAATCTTAGTAACATAAACCTAATCTACAATTTTTTGAAATCCATTAAATTAGATATTATTATTTAGATAGCATTATTAATCTCAAACTTGCTTTCTTATTAACCTTAGAGCTTAAAACCATGGCATCTAAGTAAACTTATTTATATTTATAATTGGTTAAACTTCTTCTAATAAAAAAAAATAGTAATAATTGTGTGTAATCAATACTAGATTCTTGGCACATCACAAAATAATATAGTACTCGTATATGTTCACATAACAGTAGGTCCAACGAAGGCTGATATATCAAAGTAGCTGCTATTTCTCCATCTTCTTTAGTCTAGCTCTATCTGCTGAAAGTTATGCTTCATAAAATTTATAAATATTTCAATAAATTTTTTGAGAAATATGTTTATATTGTTTATTGCATAGAAACTATTTTATTGTAACGAAATGAAATAGTATAATAAATAAAAAAGTATAAAGAATTTCAATTAAAAAATTCTCAATTCATATTTTGTTAACAATTGGATCAATTTCAAATTTTAACAAAGAAATTTTTACACACATGCAATTGTTTGTGAAAATAAATGAACAAAAAACTGAGAAAACAAAATAAAATTACCAGAATTCAAAAATCAAATAATAAAACTAAATTTATTTAAAATAAAGAAACTCAATACTAAAACTGACATTGACACGCTTTCGCTGTGTCTCTTTCTGACAAATCAAATGCAATTTGTATATTTAACAGACAAAAGATTAAAAAATGAGAATGCAAAACAAATTCTGAAAATATTTACAAAGTACCAACCAACAAAAAAGAAATCATAACTTTGTTCTCACTAAAACTTTTATACACTTCATATCTTCACTTTATACTCGTGTAATACAAGTATCTAAAAGCTCATTCTCAGCTCAGGACGACACATGATCTTTGCTCATGATGATACAAAATTTCATGTTAAAATCTCCAAAGCTAAGCGATCAATTATTTCTTATGATTCTCAATCCATGTGCTGTGAGATTATTGGAGAATATTGTCACTATCCATCGTACCTTAGAGGTCTTGTGGTCCTAATTGAAAAAGTATTAAAAATATATTAAGGTTTGTTTGCAAATGCAAATTCCCTTACACTGGTAAAACTATTTCAAGATTGTAGTTCAATATCTAGGGGACATTCACTCAATCTAATACTGATTTCAATACGTAACATATGTATATTAAAATGTAATGCAATAAGTTACCAGTATAAACCAGCGACCAGGACGCCTGGCAGAAGTGGTTACCGAGGAAATCATTGAAAAAGTCCACGACATGATTTTCGCTGATCGACGAACGAAAGTGCGCGAAATAGCAAAGGCCGTAAGTGTGTCGACCGGAATGGTAATTAATATTTTACATTATAAGTTGGCGATGAATAGAATTGTCGGCCCGATGGGCCAGGCGTCCTGGTCGCTCCTCATCAAAAACGGATGTTTGCCCACATTTAAATTCGTTGAACCAATATCTAACTGTGGTCATAGATGGCGTCGCGACGTGTCCCCATAAATAGCATCCAACTTTGCTTTTATCTCCTCGCATTTTTTCCCATCCAAAAACAAAAAGCGAATTACTGAACAATGCTGCTCTTTTTTCATCTTAGCGAAAATCACGAAACACGTCTGACTCGGATGGCTGCCAAATCGAAGCTAACCTATCAATCAGTCTGAAATTTGTACTATTACCGTCGTCTGATAGATGGCAGCATACGATGATACGATTGCTCACGCTGGACAACAAGCAGTGTTTGGGGCAATTTAAGCGAGATCCGAAGGACTTTTTGAAAAAAATTGTGTCTTCATTTTTAACACGTCCTTATATGCTGAATAGAATTAATATTCCCTATGCTCACAACTTTGTAAAATAATATGCCTAAGAATGTGTAGGTACTGATATAAAAATTAACAAAAAGTAATATTGAGTTTATGTTGAACAAAATCTGCATAATTGAGTAAATGAAAGTTAATATTAGGTATTTATTACCTCACTTCCCTCACATATTTTTGACTTTGGGAATCTTTCGCTTATACGTAAACTGAGGTATGTTTGGTACATTTTTCATAATTTTCAATTCAAACCAAAATGTGTAAAATTGACCATCATTTATTCATTTTTCTTCACAACTACATAGAAATGTGCATGTGTGGCTTTTATATTTATTTTTTTTGGTTATATTTTTGTTTTGAAATTGAAAAAGTCATTTGATATTCAATAAGTTTTGTTATTTTATTAATATGAGTATTGCATTTTATGAAAATATTTCAGCATATCAAAAGGAGAAAACTGAAAATTTTTGTGCATGAATTTTTTATTTAAATATTTTATTTATTTGATTAGGTTTTTATTATGAAATTTCGAGTTCACAAGTTAACTAAAGGATATTGAATTCTCTGTTTGTAATACAAAGAAAAATATTTTATTTTATGCAATCGATGACTTATCATAGTTGTTGTATTTACTCGTACAATATTCATTCAATGTTATTTATCTGGAACCAGTAACTACATATGGGCATGGTCAACCGCGACAGAAATTTTAAAAGTTAACAAACAAAAGTTATTTTTAATACAGGGTGAGTCAAAAAGGACAGAATTTTTAGAATCGTTAGGTTAAAGCATTTAAGAATGACAAGTGTGGAAAGCAACATCGGTCATGTGGTGACACCCCCACCGGCGATGCAGCGCTGAAGCCGTTCCACGAAGTTTGCGCTACTCTCTCGAGCATTTGCCGGTCGATTTTGGCAGTTTCCTCGCGACGCGTTTCCTTCAATGCCTAGAGGTTTCGCATTTGGAGAGATCAGCTTCATCACTCACGAACAGAATAAGGTTCTCATGTTGATCTGAGAGTGCTTCCATCTCACGTGGTGGCCTTAATTAAAAAAAAAAGATTCTTTCTCCAATTTCCTTTCAAAATAATTTTTATTGAATTTCAAAAAGTCTAATGTTCGCCATCGTTAGTGCTGTTGTTGTTTTTTCCTATAGGTAATTATTATTATTATTAGAAATAAGATTATAATTATAAATTATAATTTAGTTATTTTTAATATGATCAACAGAGCGACAGAGGCCTTCAGCTCAGGGGGAATTTAAGAAGGATAGAGGGAAGAATTAGAAAAGATTTACTCTCAGTGTAAATACCTATAATAATATACCTACTTATATGACGTTTTTGGCATTTTATCCAGTATATGATTTTCATTGCATATTTTAATAAAAATTATTTAACATGATTCAATTCCTCATGGAGGTGGTTTAGTCAATCATAACATTAAAATCACTTCTAGGCTAATTGATAGATTAAAGGCCGAACGAAGGTTCGGTTTCATCAAGTTTCGTGCAAAAAATCTAATTTTGGCCACACTTTTGATTCCAGCGTGAAATGCCTGGCGTGAAATGCCGAGCGTCGAACAGCTAACTTCGGGTGAGTTCATTCCTCATGGCTCTTGAGTATGACTCAGATTGGTTAGAATATGCAATACAAACTTGTATGCCTTCGTTATTGGTGCTTGGATCAAGATAAAAAACTTTATTTATTACCGGTTCTTTTGTAATTTTGCTCTTGGCAGTTACAATGTACTGTACTTTGTGTCTCAGATCATTTAAACTTGGCTACCAATAAGTGTAGCATAATCTAAAGGCACTTTTTTTTCAACTGATAGGTGTAATATACTTTTTTCTTTTCATCTAAATGGGTTATGAGTTTTCGATAGGATTCAAGAGTTTTAACTAATACAAGAACTTGGCCATCCCTTGCCTTGCCTTGCTATTACTGCTGTCAAACTTTTGATTATTTTATTTATATTTTAAACCTGTGGTGCAAATAATGGTGGCGGTTTTGATCCAACCATCAGTTGATCCTCAAATGTATTTTCATTATCTCGAGTTAATCAAATAGAAATTTTAATATTCAATTTAATATGTTAAACATTTTTCGGTTTGCGACAAGACCGAAGGGTCATTTTCGGTTTCGGATGAAAATCCTGTTTGGGTCGGACACTACAATAGATACTTTTTTTTTATTGTTTTTTTTAGAATCTATCTATTGATTATATGTAGATGGTAGCTAAATTGCATGAGGTATTCAGTATCTTGAGGTTATATTAGGAAGGATAGGGATTAGGTCACTGATTGAAGCGGAAGGGAAGATCCAAGGGATGATAGCACTTAAGTCTGCGGAGTTTATGACTGTTTACATGGTTCGCAAGTCGATGTTGGTAGCGGCGGCTTAACGCAGTGATGGTCTCAGCAACCGTATCAATCTTGAGGTCACAGTGAATGACATCGTTGCGAACATAAAAAGGGGCACCTACTATAGTGCGAAGAACTTTGGACTGAAACCTTCGTATTATGTTAACATTTGAGGCCGCAGTGGAGCCCCATAAATGAATACCCTAGGTCCAGATTGACCTTAGAATCGCCTTGTAGAGTAGTAACTTATTGCGTAGTGTGAGCTTCGAACTAGGCCTGAGTAACCAGTACAGGCGCTTGAGCTTAAGGTTGAGCTGGGTCCGCTTGTTGAACAGGTGTTTTCTCCAGTTGAGTGCTCTATCCAGAGTAAGCCGTAGGTATTTAACGCTAGAGGCCGTGGGGAGCAAGTGTCCATTAAGACTTACTCTAGGGCAGTTTCAGACATGAGTCGATTTATCGGTGTTGATGGCAATATTCCACTTTGTGAGCTATGGTTCTAAGGCAGACAATTGCAGCTGTAGTTTCCTGGATGCTGCTATGTAGCAATCTTCGGATGCCAGAAATGCTGTGTCGTACAATAGATACTGATGACTAAATTACAAATACTTTATTGTGGCTCTGATGCACTATCCTAAGCCAGCGGTACTTAAATTTGATGAAATAAGATAAATTTGTAGATGTAAAGACCTTGTGATAGCAATGCCGGTGGTAACCTAAGAACTAAGCTATTCTAAACTAAAAGATTATGCCAACATAACATTGCATACTTTTAGTTATTTGAGCATAACAATTTTTATCTGCAGTCATTAAATTTAGTTTGAACGAATCTCATTGCCATTTCATCGCCATTGCATTCAGTCAGTCATCGTTAAAATATATTTCATTGCAACATTTTGAGTTGTGTGTGTGTGTGTCTCAGAGCAACAATTTCTGTCTGAAAAGTTTTCATCAACATCAACATCAACCTAACTACGACCACAATAAATATTTTTCAGTTCTTCATTCAGTTCTACAGAGCAAAACTCATAGTTTTGTGGCATTTCACAAGCATTTGCACAACTTGGTGTTTCCAGTTGTTGCTGCTCAGTTGAGGCAATGTGTCGAAAGTTTCTCATTATCACCAGGTGATGAGTGCTGTGATCTTATGGTGCACATGTCCATTAAATGTTCATCTTCTGTTTGCACTAGGCACAAACACATTAAGTTAACGATGACGTTGATTATGGTAACGATGAGAATGAGAATGAGAACAAGGACAATAACATAATAACATTTTCTGACTTCACTTGGTTGGGCTTTCAGTTGTGTTGAGCTGAGTTCAGTTGAGTTGAGTTCAGTTGAGAGATGGTTTGAGATAAGTTGAATTAAGTTGAGCACTTAATGTGCAACCTTGCGTTTAATGACCGCAACAACGCTGACTTTGTGGCAAGTGACGATGACGCCAAAGAGCACTTCATTAAAAATTCTCCAAGGTGTTGAACTAGTATACCTACATATGTAATTGTGGATGCAAACAAACATTGGATACATTCGAAATCATACACATATATAGGCATCCTTTTGTTTCTGTTTTTAATATAATCCTTTGAATTATTCGCTCAACTTTTAAGGCTATATTCACTTTGTAAGTACAAGTGTATGGATCTTATCGATTCACATTTCACATTCCTTAGTTTTTCAAGTAGTGTACCAATAACAATTCATTAGTCAATGTTTTGTTTTGAACATTTTTAACAAAAATGAAAGTGGATATTTCAAGGCTCCAAATCATGTTGCTGTCAAATAACGCATTTTAATGAATCCTCTCCCTCATACTCCTTTTCCTTCTGCCATGCCACGAAATGGTATTTTACTGAAATCCCACGATTTCGTATCCTTTTTTTCAGCTAAAATAAAAAAAAAAAAACAAAACAAAAAGACAATAAAACAAATCAGGCGCGCCTTACGGTATTTTGAATGTGAGAAAATGGCGGAAAGCAAATCATTTTTTATTTAATTTTAAACATAGAAAAGAAAATAAAATAAGAATACATAAAAAAAAAACACTGAAATAAAGGCAAAGGAACAAGAACAAATGTAAAGGAGAAAGAATATTTCTTAAGAATTTAATTAAATTTTGAGTGATTGATTGCACTTTACAGCTTTAGAGAGAGAGAGAGAGAGAGAGGGAGGGAGGGAAAGCGTCGACTAAGAATCAGGATATAGCTTGACTTGAGTAAGGCAATGTTGCAATCTCAAGTGGCAGGACAAGTGGTAGCAACAGCAGGACAACATACCATTGACTAGACTGAATTGGTCTGAACTGGACTGGACTGGACTGCTTTGGTTGTTGGTTGCTGGTTGGATACTTAGATATTACCATGGGCTACCATGCTGAGTTGTCATAGAGTGTTAGACTCCTCATCATCATCATCATCATCAGCAGCATCATCATGATGATGTACTATACTATATAGCACTTCAGGCTAAAACTTGTGCTTGTGTTTTTGATACAAAATTATTTTTTTAATTTCATGTGACAAGCAAGAGAACTTGTTGTGTGTTGTTTTCTTTCTCCCCCTACTTGTAGTTTTGTTGTATGGTATTTAATTTTTATTTTTCACAATTTACAATTTCAAAAGACAAATGTCCTTAACGTAATCAAATCAAAAAATAAGGACAAAAAACAAAAAGTACAAAACAATAATAAAAAAAAGAATATTCAATTAAAATTAAACACTTCTTAATATTAATGGCCGAACAGAGTTTTGTTTATGTTTGAACCAAACTCATCCACCCCCCATACTCATCATCACATCATTTCACATTTCCCAATATAGGTATATATTCAGTATGGGCGAAAAAAAAACAAAAAACACCCCATCAAAAAGAAAATGTTTCAAATAATTTTAGTATACAATAAAATAATGTAATATAATGATAAGGAGAATAATAAAGAAGTTGTGACAATTGTACGACGCAATTCAATCCAATTGATGACGTAGTTCAGTCGTCCAACATAATGAACAATGGTTTGGATTTGGGGTTTGGAGTTTTGGGTCCAGTCCAGTTTTCTTGTTATGTTCTATTCTGTTTAATTTTTCTTTATTGCCAAGAGCGTTACGTGGGAAATGAGTACGTGAGTTGACCATAATTATACTAAGTAACTCAAGTTCAGAGTTTTGTTTTTTTTTTCTTTCTTTTTCTTTTATTTTAATGAGATAATTTTTGTCCTCTTTTTGGATTTATTTTTTCTTTCTTGTCACTTGCTTCATCATCTAACATGGCTTAAGGCACTCAAGAGATTTTTAGGCTTAATTTTTTATTAGAAAAATTATATACACAAGGGCCCCTCTTGTTTTATTTAAAGGGACATTTGAGTTATGAAAAGTACTCAAAATCTTTAAACAAAATACATACAATATTCATTCTAAGCATACAATAATAATGATAAAGATATTGATCAAGAGGTTGAAAATACCAGAACAAAACTATGTGTGTACGCGTTCTTAATTTAATAGAACTAAGATTAAAATTTTCTTAAATTATAACTTAGTAATTTTTTATGAATGAAAATGGTGAATTACTTATAGAGCTCTGCAACAATCACGACCTTAAAATAGGAGGTTCAATGTTCGCTCATAAGGACAACCACAAAGTAAATTGGAACTCACCCAATGGAAGCTTTTCCTCACATTGATTGATCATATCTGCATGTCCCGACTGGCGTGTGGTATGTTATGCGACGTCCGCAACACACACCGACCGACAGTGACCACTACTTAATATGCGCCGAGATCCGCCTAGAAACACAGTGCGGTATCGACATGGGAACAGACCTGCTCCATCACAAAGATTTGACGTAAGGAAATTAACTGACAATGCTACAAAACAGGAATTTATAGCCAAACTTTCCGAAATAGTCATAGATAACTCAGATTGCGAGGAAGCCTGGGCAACCATTAGAAGCTCTATGTATACTGTCTGTGACAATATACTAGGCAAAAAATCCAGGACAAAGGAAGAGTGGATGTCAGTAACTCTTTGGAGAAGAATTGCAGAAAGAAACCATATAAAAATCAAGATCCACAGCGCATAGAAGAACATACGCTTGAATATAACATAAGGTAGCAGACAAGAGTCGACAATTTGGCGTTTTTTGACAAACTAGGAGAGAGTGCACAAAAAGCCGTCTCAAAAGGTGACATGAAATTTATTTAAGACCTCACAAGAATTATTAGCGGAGGGAACGTTAAAATCAACAGCCCCATTGAGGATGAAAACGGTCACATTGTTACATCCAAAGACGAGCAAGCAAGAATATGGAAAGAATACTTTGAGCGTACGCTTAATACGCCATCCTTTGCAAGCGTAGAACAGTTAACCATCCGAACTCAGCACAATACAAGTAGACAAATAGATACGAACCCTCCTACAATAGACGAAATAGTAGAAGCAATCCGTACCCTCAAAAAAGGCATAGCACCTGGGAACGATGAACTTGCAGTAGAATGCTTTCAAGCAGACTCACGCCTCATGGCCACTAAATTTGTGGATATTTTAAAAACAGTTTGGATCACTAGGACGTGGAAAGAGTCCAATAATTATTAAAATCCCCAAAAAAGGCAACAAGAAAAAGTGCTCCAACTGGAGAGGCATCTCACTTCTACCAACTGTTATGAAGGTACTGAATCAAATCATACTGGGTAGAATTGCAGAACACGTAAATAAGCTTATTAGGAAAAATCAAGCCGGGTTTCGTCCAGAGCAATCGTGGACTGATCTTATCAACACAGTACGCATATTGATTGAACAATCTGCAGAATTTAATGCTCCACTATACATAGCCTTTCTCGACTATTTAAAAGCTTTCGATGCTCTAGATCGCAATGGTATATGGTTAGCGCTAAGCGCTAGATGAGTCCCGCAAAAAATCGTCAACATCATCAAGGCCAGCTACAAAGACTCCACTAGCCGTGTTCTACACAACGGACAGCTAAGCGAGTTTTTTGCATGTAAGAGCGATGTTAAGCAAGGATGTGCGCTATCTCCGTTGTTGTTTATCAATGTCCTGGATTTAGTCCTTGAATCTGCAGAATTCGAAAACATAGGACTCAACTGGAAGTTGCACAGAAAATTAAGCGACCTGGAATACGCCGACGATGTAGGACTGCTAACGAATCGCTGTTCGGATATGCGAACCCAACTAGACAAACTTACTGTGGAGTCTTAAAAAGTGGGATTGAATATTAACTGCATGAAGACCAAGAGCATGCGATTAAATACCACTACTAGCACCCATCTTATAATCGAAGGTAACGACATCGAAGAGGTTGAACGTTTCGAATATCTTGGTAGCCAAATAACAACAAACGGGGGAACCCATATCGATATAGAATGTACGCCTTCAGCACAGGGGGAAAGTTAAAAGGGATAGGGGGAAGAATCAGAATAGTGCAGGATCAGACATGAATGGGGTTGAACCCGTGACTATAGTAGATTGTCAGTTCGGCGCACTAAACTCCGAGCCACCGAGCCAGTCTTATATATGATTAAATTGTAATTTTGATAATAATTTTTTTTTTATTAATTTCCGTGTTTTCTTTGCTAATTAATTCTGTCAATATTTTTATTGGATTCTATAAAAAAGTAAACTCATCTCATCTATTTAATGTGTCTTTAAAGAAGCAGCATTTGAGCTAACTTAGGCCAAGAAGTTAAATCCATTGTAATACCATTGAGAGAAGACGCCCCTAGACAGATTTACGTTAGGTAAGGTTTCAGATATAGCTTGCCGCAATATAAAACAAGTTCACCCACAAGCCTTGTTCATTGTTATGTCTGCATTTAGAAAGATGGTTTAGGTATATCAAGTTGGTTTTAGTGGTTATTCTCTGATTCTAAAACTATTCCGAAGAATCAACAGATCTTCTAGTGACAATTTTTGGAAGAACAAAGCAAATACATAATAGAGTCTTGCATGAATGCATTTAAAACAGCGAACGAGGCATTTGGTTTGTTGTTAGCAAAGCAAGTTTCAAGAACTCGGTCGACCATATGAATGGACAACATTCGAATACTTCATTCATGTTTTTTTTCCAACATCAAATGAAACGAATTGTCAAATGTATTTGGAAATGTTTGCTTCCGAATACACTCATGCAAGCTGAAAACTTTCAGATTCTTCATCATTTACACAGCTGCGAAAAGAATCTTGTTAGTGGATATACATCCTTTGAGCCATTAGCCCAATGGCGCAGTGCTACGATTTGAATCTTATTTTTGTTACAGTGTAAAGTGTCCGATTTAGATGTAAGCTAGGCCAGAGTGTCCCAGCGGCATTACATCATGGCATATTTGCCAACTGTATGACTGCTTGATCCCTTATTTTTACATCCAGGCCTGAAAGGATGTCTAATAGAGGTCTGTTGGTAGCTCTAATCCCTTTTTGGCAGACTCATTCGCCATCACATTACCTAAAAAACCTGCTGGCAGAATTTGATCTTCCCTCGGGTATCTTGCATCTGACGCTGTCATTCCATATCATATCACATTCTCCTCCGACAGTTTGTAACCCTTGGTTTTGCAATATGGTTCTATTGCCAACAGCATAAGACTTCAGAAGATCTTATTCCCGGAGTCCGACTGCACTTCTTGAAGCTATGGTCTTGAGATATTTGCCAACTGGAACCAGATTAAGAATGACATCCAGCAATGATTCAGTATTAAATCGTTAGGTAGCCAGTTATACCTAAGTAGACTGATCTCTATTCCTAATGGAGGTTGTATAGGTGTGATATGATGTTAGTCGCCTCCCGCCAGCCTAGGACTCTTAGATCAAGGGGAGCCTACCAGATATATTTACACACCTTGATTCATTTCAGAACTAATTTATTTTAGTGATTACGATCGAATGAGCATTTCTTCTACAGAGCCAATAATTGTTGTAAATGAGATAGGTATATTTTCATCAGACAGATGCATAACTTCTGTGACCTTACAAAAATAGATTTAGTCGTTTAGTCGCAGTATTCTTTAACGAATTAGAGCAACTTAGATCACGTTGTCAGCGTAGCGACGCGCGCCGGGCAACGCTGGTTGCTTATATAACTGTAAAATTAAGTTAAAATCTAATCTTAGTAACTTATGTTTTATTTTAGAATGACAGATTTTTTTCAAAATTATATACTTATTTCGAACTCTTTGTACACTCCTCATACATGTTCACACATACTCCCACACACCCACTCCTTACATCCTAACATAGTCCGAAAATGTCTTCATTTGAGAATAATGATGATTTTATAATAAAAATAAAAAAATGCAAATCGCTTCAAAGCGTATCAAAACGTGATGTAAAAATGCCACGTCGACGTGATTGTATATTCCGGAGATTGCAACTGTTAAGCTTTCTTGAAACTGAAGGAAAGGATTTAATTATACCGTATCGTTTGCGATATTTCCGTGAACCAAAATTATATCCGCTTGATTTGAATGAAGGCTTCGAATTCTATGGCTTTCAAAGAAAAACACGTCCCAATGAAGCGCATAACAAAGTCGAAAAGTTTCTAACGACAATTTGGTCACAATGCGATGATGGCATTGCCGAAGAAGCTCTTAAAAACATAAATATCTGTACGGACCTCGAGACCTTACAAAAAATCATGTTAACACCATACCGCATGGAAAAGGAGTGGACTGTAATTGCAACTAAATTCAATAATCGCCTCTTTCTAAATCTAAAACATAAGGACAAAAATGTTGATGAAAAAGGGGATGGTGATTGTTGTAAGGAAAATAAAAATAATAAAAATACGAAAATTATACGTCGGACATATGCCAAGAAATTGGCATCGTATTGCTTTTCTGGTAAGTAAGTTATTGTTCAAAAGGTCTAATTGCTAAATACTATTATTTACAGATTCACCTAAAACAATGCCAATGTCAGATGACCCAGTTGATGAAAATAACCAGCTTTATGCATTATTTCGTGTTAAATTATTAAACATTGATATAATTTATCCAGCCCAAGTGCCTGGTGTCATAAGTCCACACAAGGTAACTTCTCTGTAAGTATTTTGCGCATAAAATAATAAATAAGTAATAGGTTTATAAGTGAAAAACCAACCTAAAGATATTTTTGGAGTAAACAATCAATGACTAGAAAATGCTGATTTAAGGATTTCATCAACAAAACATTTATCGATTATTGTGATAATCATAAATGGCATAAAACAATCTGGGACTTGGCATATGCTAGCGACTGATGTCTGATTTGAAATGGGGGATCGGGACAACATAAATTGATTATATTTCAAAACAATGATAGTCTTCAATAAACAACAAGAGATACTGGAAGCATTTTACTTGGACATGCCGACCTCATGCAACTCTCATAAATCACTGTCCAATTTCCACATATCATTAGCTTTGCAAACAATATTTCAATTCTTTAAAAACCTTGAGACCAAGGTGAACAAAATACTTGTATATGTACCTATCTTTTGTCAGATGATTCTAGTATGTAATCGATTGACATCTTCTGAAAGCTCATGGGTGGGATGTGGTGTTTTTCACTTAAAAACCTTATTAAAAATATACCTAATAAATATAAAAATAATATTTCATACTTTCTTCTACTAGCCTCGGTACGCATGCCCTCAAACAATTTCGTTTTATTCTAATGAAGGCCATACGACCTGTACCGCTTTGGCGACGTCATTCACGTACCTTGGATTGGGCTACAGAAGCCTATCTGAAATTTTGCAATGAAATATGTATTGGTTTTTACGATTCAAGAGGCTATGTTCATAAGCCAATTGAACATTTTTCACTACAAACTCTTATGGAGGTAAATATTCCACACGTGTGACATGTGATTGTCTATTATACGCAGAGTAATCTGAGAAATTTATTTTTTCTTTCCAATTGCCCAAAGGAACAAGATTGGAATTTGCGTGTCTGTTTGGCTTTTCTACATAAGACCTTACAAAATATTATGTCTGTTATGAAAAACTTTAATTCAACTACAGTCGTATATGAGTTTAATTACGATGCTTTGGGCCATCATATAATTTATAGACAACGTCGAGCCCTAAATAAATACGAGTGCATAACTAGAGAGTTCATAAATTTTGTTAAAAAATATAAAGTGTAAAAAATTTGACAAAATTATTATGTTTCAAGAAAAATTTACTATTGGCTAATTTCGAACAAATTAATAAAATTAAATTTTAAAAAAATAAACTTATCTCAAAATTGAAACTCTTTTTATAATACTCGTACTCAACAATACATTGACCCTAGAGTATTGTGCACACTCCTTTTATAACTTAACACAATTTGACTTAAGAGTGACAAGTATAGTTGTAATCATTATTGTTAAAGGACACAAAAAACTTGAAACCTTATTATACTTATACCATTTTCTGCAACAGACTATGTATAAACTGCGAGTATGTGCTAGAAAACGCCGACGTTTTTGACGTCGGACTTTTTCAATTTCGTCCAAAAAACCCTAAGTGTGCTAGAAAATGCCGACGATTTAGTTTTTCCAGCATTGATGTTCGAATAAACAGCTGATTGAAAAGTGTATGCAATTTTGTGTGATTGCCAAGTGTGATTGTAAACAAACAATTTGAAAAGTTCATCTTTGTCGAATCCAATGTCACTTTCAGACACCACGTTAGAATGAATGGCTACATATTTTCTCATTGCAATTATATTCTAATATTGCTATATTCTTTACTAGGTTCCTACACAACTACCGCATGGACAAAAAGTACATTCGTAATGATATTCGATTTGATTCGGATATCATAAAAACATCAGTGACAGCAATTTTGCAGTAGGATACAGAGCTACGATTTTTAGGTGTGGGCTCCTTTCAAAGAGTCATTGGCAAGGATGCAGATTTGAGGGTATCTCGAACCACAGTTTGCAAAATTTTGTGGCAAATAATTCCGCTATTGGAGACGATGCTCTGTCCCCACTTCATCAATATAAACCAAAGCGATGAAGAGGAATTTACATCAAAACGCCACTTCCACACAAAATATGGAATCCCTGGTGTCATTGGGTGCATTGACGGTACGCACATACCAATTTATAAGCCGAATGATAGGGAAAGTCAATTTCTGAACCGTAAAGGTTATTTCAGTTTAAATGCTATGCTTGTGAGTATATTGAATATTAGCCGTTTGTATATTTCTTGTAGTTGTGATGTTGTGATGTGTTACTTTCGTCATGTCCTGTCTTCCATGTTACTTACAGAGAAGTATTCCCATGTTGTTTATTGGCTACATAGTATTAATATATTATTATTATTATATTTAGATTTGTGATTATGATCTGCGTGTGTTGGATGTGGATGCAAAAATGCCTGGGTCATGATGCCTTTGTATGGAATTTTTTACTTTCTCAAATTTTATTTTTCTTCTTTTATTTTGTGCATTCACGCGTTCACAAATTGCAGCAGCCATTCCAACTTTGTCCAATGATTCTACGCATTTTTAAATCAAAATTACAACAGCTCAGCTTTATTATCAGCAAATGTAATTAATTTCAACATTATTAATTCATGAATTAAGGACGAAATGGAATCTTTGGAGGAAAATGGAGGTTGGCATATCCAGCATTGTTTCGCCAATGCTAATTTATACTTAAAACAACAAAAATGATATATTTTTTAAAAGCAGTTTAGCGAGAAAAACAATCAGGTACAGATCTTGGTACTTTTTTTTCTTTTAATAACTTCAGATAAGGGAGAACTTAACCAAATTGTCAGTAAAAAACTAGCCGATTTCAAAAACGTCAAAAACGGTTTCTAGCACACCCAAAAATGGAATGGGATTGGAATCAAGACGAAAGCGGTTTCTAGCACACACCCGACAGTTAAAAATTATATTAATCGTTTGTGTTCAATAGAATTTTATTTGTAATTGTTTGTTAAATTAATTATCAAGCCGCTAGCAGTCTATTAAACCTGCATTGTTTGCTTAAGTAAAAATTTCACAAGTGGATCAAAGGTTTGCTGCAACTAGCTTTCCAATATGTTGTTGTTAGCTTCGTCTAAGGCCATATTTGTTTGGTGTTCCTTAGAAAATATGTTCCTCATATTGGGTACTAGCATCACGTGTAGTTTTCTTAGAGAATTGCGCATCTGCTTGATTGTTATCCCAAGTGTGAGTGTGTAAGTAAAATTGCTCATTTTGAGTGCATGCATCACGAGTATGCTTTAATTTTGTTTGTGTTCCAATGGATGGATTACCTGGACCAGTTAATTCAATTATAACCACATCTCCCGATGGTGGTAATACTGAAGATGTTTGCTGTCCAGTGTTGCTAGCATTGGTAGCAATAGCACGGCGCTTATTTGGATTCACGCGATCTGCACTTAAATGGCGGCTACCATCACATCTGTTTCTTTTATTAGTTTGTGTAGTTTTATCTGATTGTGCTGTAATAAAACCATAAGCATATATAAGAATAATATAATTACAAATATACATATCTTTGCATACAATCATCATTACCATCTTCAAAAACTTCAATGGTTGCGTCAACACTTTGTGGTTTTTCGGTATTATCACTACCATCTTCAGCCGCAGAACCATTATCTATTTTCATTTCTTCTTTTAAATTAATTTTTCCATCCATTTTTTTTGAGCAATTTTTCTTATTGTGAACTTGATAGACACACTCACAATGAAAAAAATTGACATTATTTACAAAGTATAATATTTTTTTTGAACTTGCGACTTGAAGGGTTGTCGAGCGCTTGCAAATTGTTGTACTATTTTTAAAAATAATCTGCGTACATCTTAAGGTAGAACTTTATTCTCAGTCCATTATCGACTCGAAGTCCAAATAGATAACAGAAAAGATAACAGAAAAGATGACTGAATGCCGAACGCTGAACTGACCGTGTAAAAGGCCCATTAGAATTCAACAAATATCGAAAAAAAAACAAGGGAAAGCTACAAAAAAGCACAAGCAAAAGAAGCAAATCGAAGATACAGAAAAGTACAAAACAAAATTTGCTCATACAAGAATCGAGTCAGTTGGTAATATAGAGCTTCATGATTATTATGTACCTATTATTTCAGGAATGTATGGCAAAGTTTGTTAAGTAGTGTCACGGTGAAGGTATCTATAATATATCATTGATCTTATAGCGGCGGCAGTACCATCAAAATTCTTATTTGTTTTTTGTACGCCAGGTTGGTCATCTCTCTCCTGACTGTATCATCCAATTAATGTAGTATTTCGTTGTTCATTTTAATATTCGATGGCGATTTTCTGTTATAAAATGTGCAGCTAATTGGCGATTATTGGATCCTCAATGGATCCAATGGTTAATATTGGAAGCAAGCTTATCAGGTGATAATTTACCATGACTATTATGGTGTTTCCGCAAGTGATTTAGAGTTTCGTTATCTTAATTAAAATCAGTTTCCCGTAAACCTAATCATATATGTTTTGGCGTACCTGCTGCCATTGGCTTAAAGGAACATTGGTGAGCTATTTGCAATAAGACTGATATCATTATCTGAAATTGTTCAAAATTCACAGCAGATATACAGGGTGAGTCAAAAAGGACGGACGTTTTTTAAAAATTCATAAACTTATTAATTATTAATTAATTAAAAATTTGTATTTGAGTTTTTAGAATCGTTAGGTCAAAGCATTTAATATTAAGTGTGGAAAACAACATCGGGCATGTGGTGATCCCCCCACCGGCGATGCAGCGCTGAAGCCGTTCGCCGAAGTTTGCATCTACTCTTTCGTGCATTTGCCGGTCGATTCTGGCAGTTACCTCGCGAATCGCTTCCTTCAATTCCTGGAGGTTTCGAGGCTTGTGTGTGTATCCACGAGCCTTAAATTATCCCCACAAGAAAAAATCGCATTTGGAGAGATCAGCTTCATCACTCACGAACAGAATAAGATTCTCATGTTGATCTGAGAGTGCTTCCATCTCACGCGCGAACGTCACTCGTTGTTCATAATCCCTTGGCTGCAACTCTTGAACAATTGCCAATTTGAAGGGGTGGAAATGCAGTTCATTGTATAAAATATGCCTTACCGATGGATTACTCAAGCGAAGTTAAGCGGCGTGGATTCGTGCAGAACGACCTGGGCTGCGCATGAAAGCTTGGCGGACCGCCTCAACATTTTCTGGCGTTCGAGCCGTTCGTGGACGCCCTGGGGGACGTCTGTTGCTCAAAACACCTCGGGTGCGAGGTGCTTCCACCCACCGAAGGATCGTGTTACGCATGGGTACTCTTTGGTTCCGATTAATGTTGAAGTGGCGTCGGAATTCGCGCTGAACAGCGGTGATCGACTCGTTATTTCGCACGAAACTCTCGTAAGCGTTCCAACATCCACAGGGCCATGGCGGTGACTGAAAAAAAAATGCTATTACCGGACGAACATAACGGTACCAACCACCCACCCGTCGGCCCTTGTTGGGGAACTACTAGCCATTTCAAAAACGTCCGTCCTTTCTGACTCACCCTGCACTACTTTATATGTTGACATGATGTTGTTTTGTTGTAAGACCATCCTTGGTTAATCTAGAGCATACTGATGCAGCTAGCCATTCTGGATGTTCTTGCAAGACCGTAAATGAATTTGATGAGTTTATTTACCTGCAAGTATGCATGTATATAACATAATATATTTCTATCTCGTACTCCACGAAAAAAGACGTGAGATGGCCACTTCATCACATCTCAACTGGATGATCATTCGCGACAGCAACGCTTTGTTGTTGATGAAGCATGATGTCAAGAATCCCTTCATTACTGAAGTCAGCAACTTGACCAATGTTTCAGTGGTTTCTTATACAAGAATACTAACTGCCGATAAAAAAGGCTTCTTCGCTGCTGCGTTGTCAGAAGCCCGTTCAAGCTAAGCAGGGTGCCAAGAAGGAAGAGAATAAATTTAGTGGTTTAGTAAAAAATTGGTTTAAGCAAGAGGTGCAGAAACTCTATTCCTAATCTTAGAAATGTTTAGACATCAAGAAGTTTTATTTTTTTTAATTTAAAATGTTATTCAACTAAAATTTGATTCTGTGATTGAGACACACAAGTATACAATGACCATCCATAAGTCCATAAGTACAAGAAAGTAAGCAATGCGGTCTGTATAAACTAAGTATATGATAAATAGAAATATGTTTATATAAAATTTTAGGTATACCTTACATTACGTGAACAGTAGATAAATCTCCTCCAGAGAATATATTATGCTGTGATGAACTATTTGAAGGTGTTGACAAATATCACCTAAGACAATCGATTCAGATTTGTTTCCCCCATTTTTAATAGCATCTAATGAAATGATTTTTACATAAACACAAAATATTTTTATGATTTGCCTATCAACAAGGAAAGTATCTTAAAATCGAAGTCATTGAAGGCTTAACAAAATCATATAGGTCTACTTTGAGTACATTTAGTACTTAGTTATTTTTCTCTACTTATGGAAATGACAACCAACACAAGTATAATAACAATGTCGCAAGTAAGTTTTCTTGTATCTTCAACAATACATGCTCGTATAAAAATCTTGTCAACTGGCAACGTTCATTTTATGAGGTTATAGATACTCTCAAACGCATTTATACCAAGCGCGTATCAACATCATCATCACCATCATCTGCGTGGCCGCCATAAGGCCAAAGGACTGGCACAGATTTTAGTGCAGCCAATTAAGAGATACAATATATACTACATACTATGTAACATACACGTATGTATGAGTAAATATATTGTGTATGTACATACATAGATACTGACTGTACATGCGTTGAAGGATCATAAATTTTACAAGCATAAACTCAATTAGATATTGATCCATGAACATAATTTTATTCTTCCTTCAATTCGTCCCACTTCTTCTCTGTATTACACTGGGCATGGGCATGGGCATCATCATGCCAAAGTATGAAAGGGCAGTTAGCTTTTTTTTTTTTCTTTTTTTTAAATCTTACACCAGAGTTTCTTAAGCTTGTTCTGTTGTGGAGCTTTAAATTTTGTTTCCGTATATATACATGTATATCTATCTATCTTTTCATTCGTGATGTCCTACACTCACACTAAATACAATATATATTTTGGTGTTTGGCATATGCACAAAGCACAGAAGTTTGTTATATTGTAAGAAAGTATTGTATGTACATATATAGAAGATTGTATGAACATTTGAGTGGGCTTGATTGGTATTTCATCAATCCTAATATGTTTTCTTAAGGATCTTATTTGTTTTTGTTAGAAATACGCAGCACAAACTCTAGACAGGATTCCTAAGAGATTTGCTAGGTGTGCTTTTTTTTTCTCATATAACTTTTGATTCTGAAGCAGATAGTAATTGACCAAGGTCAATCTTAAAATGAATTTTAAAAGCATGCAAATTCAAAGCTAAGCTCCTTTGGGACGAGAGTTATATTCTTGATGTTTTGTGTTTGTTCAAATTGAACTACAAGATTTGTGTTTACTAGTTGCTAAAGCATGGTTATACATAGAAAGAAATGAAGAAGTACTTATAAGGGTATGTGCTAGAAACCGCTTTCGTCTCAACTTCAGCCCAATTCCATTTTTGGGTGTGCTAGAAACCGCTTTTGACGTTTTTGAAATCGGCTAGTTTTTTACAGACATTTTCTAGCACACTAAGAGTTTTTTTTTGGACGAAATTGAAAACGTCAGACATCAAAAACGTCGATGTTTTCGAGCATATACCCGATATACAATAACTGCTGAAAACATTGATTTTTTGGCAATGAAAGTGGTAGAAATATTGGACAAAGTCAATATTAAAAATGTTATCTATGCATCTAAGATAGGTGACATTTTTGTATATTTTCAGTTAAAGCAGGTATTTGTTTATTACGAAGAATGTCACAAGTTTACTTACCATAATATCACAACTGACCAATATCTGTTCTAGTATTTGATGCTAATCTACATGAATCTAGGAGCATACTTATATTATTTTTCGCATAAATGCTATAGCCCTTTATCTCTCTCTCCTATTCTATGAACTGGTATATGGCATTTTATATTTCGGAGAAACAGAATTTGGTGTCGTTTTTCGATTTTATTATTTAACATATTTTTTCCTTTGATTTTTGTTTTCATTGATTGTCCTTGCGCGCCTAGTTGGACATATTCTTTTTTGGACACAAACACAGATACACACACACACAGATATATACTTACATTTTTATTCACTTATCTTGTACATGTATGTATTTCGATCTATCATATTGTAAAAAAAATAATAACAAAAACAAGTAACTGCAATGTCATAAATCTCAGTTGCTAAAAGGCCAAAGCCAACACTTCAACGTTAGCGTCAACGGCAACGGCAACGACAACGACAACGGCAACAATTTCAGAGTAACGCGAAACGACAACGCAATGTAATGATGTACATACATACGCTATAAAATATTATGGTCATAACCAGTTTTTGGTCTAGGAAGATGAAGGGGGTAAGCAGGAATTTCCTGTAACCTACAAATACGGGGTGGGTGGTTTGAGATAAAAAAAAACTTATCACTTCGCTTGTAGTTTGTTGTCCTGTGTGGTTGCAAGGATGTCGACTGGGGTCAGGAGAGGCTCCTCCCCCTCGGTACGCTCATGTGCAGCATATAATTCGAGATGAATATGAGTGTATAACAAGAACTCCTTTTTGTTTTTTACTTTACTTTAGAATATAATTATGTCAACGCATAACGTCAGTTGTTGGATGTAACATGTCTGAGAGACGTGTACGGTTCTCGTTATCGGTCTCCCTATTAAATTAATGGACCTCCATAGTTGACCACAAGACGAAAATTTTCCATTTTCCACTCGCACACACACACATAGTAAATACACACACACAGATGTTATACAGATGAACCCATCACATGCACATGCTATTTTTGGTTTTTAAAGCAACGCACACGCACTCGCATTCACCATTGCCATTCGCCATCGGTATAGCCATCGTTTGTTGCTTCGCAGTCAAGGATACGCTGCAAATTGCTATACTTCGTTTCCATTTTTCCCATTGTCCGACCATCTTTCCAACCCTTGTTTAGCCCTCCATCTCTCCTTCACTTGAGTTGAGTTGAATTGAGTTGTGTTGTGTTGCGTTGCGTTGCGACGAATCAAGTGTACAGGAAAGTGTAAGGATATGAAATTATGGCACTCCATGGATTAAGAGTTACTGATGTTGTTGCCAGACTCTTAGTACGGTACTTTGTGTGTTGCTTCGTCTTTATGTGTTTTTGGTTTGTGATGCGGCAAAAGAATATTTCGAAGACTAACTGACTGAGTGATTGAGTGACTGACTGACTGACTGACAAACTGACTTTGTTGTAGTTATTGCAGTCGACATTAAACTGTTGCTCTCTTCAACCATATAGTACAGAATCATTTCATGTTCTTCCTTTTACTAAGCACTTGATACTTAAAACAACAATTATCCAACACTGCAGAATCTCAATTTCATAACGTTCTTCGTTCAACATCATAATGATGTTGACAACAGCAAACAACGATTGTTCTCACATAGCGTGAGCTTGAGTGGCAGCAATTATGCCACAAGAGCAATCAGAAAAGCGGCAGCTATAGTAATAGAAGTCCTATATGGAATGGTAGTACAAGCATAATTAGATCTGCTGACCGAACTAAATATTATGGCAGCTTATAGTCAAACAGATAGATGGGTTTTGAAAATTATCAAAGCATATCTTGCGCCAAAGAAGCAGAAGCAGTTAGAAAAGCAGCAGCTTAAGTAATACTGAATACAATACGGTGTATCAAATGTTGCCATCAAATAGATCTTTTGAAAAACCCTAATCCCTAAACCCAAAAAATTACCATATCGCTCTACTTCACTATGTTCGATTGCCTTTTGAGATCAACATAAACGGTCTCGTACTTGTGGTGGTAATGTGGTTTGTAGGTCAATTTGAGCATCTGTGCTCTGGTTGTGATCGTCATTGGAGGCTAATAACTATAATTATATCTGAAAAACAAAACGTTGTTTAACAAATTTGTCTATCATGAAGTATAACTAACGAGCGGATCTATACAGTAGACTCGAAAACAGCGTACAGTTTTCTTTGCTTAAAATACTGCGCATTTGCCTTGCAATTCAGATATGTTAAGAAGTGCTGTACGAGCGGCAAAATCACTCAATGCATCTGAATGATGCTGATTGCGAGTACAAAGAAATGGCGCAAATTGTTGAATGCATTTTAAGCTTGCCAGGAACTTCAGCATCGGTGGTATCATTATTTTCTGGCTCCAAATATACTTACAGCAATGACCACAGAAGGAAATATTGAGATGGAAAACAACAAAATCATAACCAAAATCATCAGAAATAAGAAATTGATTATTTGATGGTACAATCAAACTCAAACAAGTTTATTATCATTTTACTTGTAAATATTTTATAATAAAAACTTCTCAGAGGATGAGCCAACCGCCTTTACTTTGAGTATTTTCTTTCTTTTAATATCGTAGTGATTCATATTTAGTGTCATTATGGTAAGAGGAGATGGATGATGATAAGCTAATGAACAATCGCATATTATTACCATGACCATTCACCCAACACTTATGGCTCCCTAAACTTAACTTTATAAAAAACAATTCATGCAATACGTTATATGGAGGACAAAGGTTTCTATAACCTATGATAAAATTTATTAAACAAATTTTTAAATTTCCTTTAGAATATACTAAGCGAACTCTCAAATCGAAGCATAATATTCTATGCATATCCAAGTAATCAGCAGATAGAATGAATATATTGTTTACTATATATATTGGTTCATTTCATTATCCTGATTTTCTTGCTGAATTGCGTTGATATAATCAACAACTTCTTGTTCATCCAACATTTTTAAAGGGTCTTTATATGCAAGCACGCCAATTTTAAAATTATTCTAGTAAAAGTTGATATACATAAGACCTTTATGTACAAAATTTATAGCACTGCTGATGTCTTGAACTATTTCGGTGTTATAATCGACTTCTAGAAATTTGCACTATTGCAACCGAATGCCGTGGCCTTACATTCGAAAAACATGGCCGATGGCAGAGTTTCATACTAGTGCGAAACCGCCAATAAGCCACTTTACTCCTAACGGAAAAAGTCCCATACTCCTCGTATATTTATATATGTTTCATATCCGCAGTGCATCTTAATTATACCCAAAATCATATCAAAATTATTCTGAAGTCCCTCATAATCCCTTTGGAAACTTTTTATAAAGCAATTTTAATTTGTAATACAACAAAGGAGGCTGGTGTTTTCAAAATAAACTCATTTGACTTTTTGGGATCAAAGCATCAAAGCATTGACTAGAAATTTAACTTCGTTATAGATTTCAAAAATAAATTCAATCAATAAACGTATATTTTTTATCGACAAAAACTAAAGAAATAGCTCACGATCGCCTAGGAAGACTATTATGGTAAGTAAAAAACACACATATCGGATAAGTTAACTTAAAAGTATGACATGTCATAATATCTACAGCTCTGCTACTTGATCGCCTAAAAGATCATTACAATCAACCAAAATCAAGAAGATTACCACTGTAAGTAAAAATCACACATATCACGATCATGATTTGTATACCCAGCAATTTATTCCATTTAATATGTCATAATATCAACAGGTACTACAAGAACGCAGCAACATAACATAAACCGCAAATATGCGAGCGGTAAATGTACATTACATCGCCAATACACCTTCGGAGCATAATATTTCTAGAAAAAATATGCTGATTTGGGTCAACCAATGCCTGGGAACAGAATTGACAAAAGTGGAACAGATGTCTACAGGTGCCCATTATTGTCAATTCTTCAATATTCTGTTCCCAAATACTATTCCAATGCACCGCGTGAAGTTTAACACTTTAGTTGAGTACGACCATTTTAACAATTTTAAGCTACTGCAGGAAGCATTCAATAAGAGAAATTGCCGTCGGGTTATAGATATAGCCAAATTGGCGCAAGGTATTTATTCAGAAAATTTCGAATTCCTTCAATGGTTTCAGAAGTTTGCTAAAGCCAATGGTTGTGAGGAAAAAATTAAAAGTTATGTGAAGCCCACCAACATTGGAGATTGTACCGAGTCCAAGCAAAAAACTTCTGGTGTTAAACCAATCATGAAAAGAGCTAAATCCGAATGGCTGTATACGAGTAATAGTTATGTTCCTCCGATTCAGACTGAACCTCGTAAAATGACGAATGTCATTAGAAAACCATATGGGTATCCGAAAAGAATAACTCCACATCCGTTTGAAACTAATAATTTGGGACAGTCGTCAAAAGTGAACACAGAATGTCTTATGAATATTCAGAGCGATAGTCAACCAGACTTTAAATGCATTAGCAATGGTAGTCAGAAATTCATTAGATATAATAATGAGATTTATGTCCAACTGAGCAGCATAGATCTGAAGACAGGCCAATACAAAGGACTGCACCCCAATGCAGTTTTGGATGAGTTTACTGGTAAGACAAAAAATCGTGACATGCATGGCCAGCAGAGATTCATCATAAATAATCATACTCAATTGGGTAGTAAAGATTTCGAATCTGACGAGAGCAAACGTACCTTGGAGACACTTGTAGTGCAAGATATTCCAGATGAAAGAGATGATCAGAGACCTCAATTAAATGAATCATCAGGTGATAATAAAGAATCAGAAATATATGAAACTGATTACGACTGTCAATCGCTTAATGAAGATTCCTGGACAACAATAAGCTATGAATCTGAATATGAACCTGATTCATATGGTAATAAGCGAAATAAATTTCGTGATGTTGATGATCATAGACAATTTGTTAATCGCCTGAAAAATGTTAAAAAATCCAGCGATCTAAATATTCCTCCAATTATTAGGCTACACAAACTGTTCAATTCAGTTCCCGATATTATTTCTAAAAATGCCGACTTCTTTCCACGCGCAGAAATGGAAAAAGATGATTTGGCCATATCAACATCGAGAGATGATGATCTTCAGAAAGATAATTCTGATAATTCTTTCTGAAGATCGATAATTTTATGTTTGTAAATTAAATTTCAATATTCCAAGTTTTCATTTAAAAAGAGATTCAATGTTCTAAATTGAAAATATATGCAATGATTATTTTGGATTCGGTGTATTTTTTATTAAAATATTTGAACTATTTGAAGATGTAGGTATAGATTATTTACCCAAAAATAGAAAAGATCCAATCTTATTATTTTCTAAGAATTTTTCGTAAACTTATTGATGAATGTCCAATGTTTTAGAGCAAACTTAGCATCAGAAAATCGTAGCAGAAAATTAAATCAAATATATTGAATTGTTAGTCAAGATGATGTTAGAGAACTTGATCTTTTTCAAATGAGAAACTGCTGATCTGCTAAATCGAAACACAACACAAAAAAGCACTTAATGAAGAGTCAGTCAGGCTGAATCTAATGGAAGCATGGAAAAGATTTCATCCTAATTTCATCGTGGTGTATACATAACATCCTGTACATGCTTACAGTTGTGTTACCTCTAGGATAGAAAAACATAGAGTTTAGGTTGTGACTTCTTGCGAAGCAGACACTAACCAGATCAGAAGGAAGTTATTTCTACTATGTTAGAACGTTATACGTGATAACAGGCTCAATTACACTTGGCTAGATGGCAAGCTAAAAGCCAGCGAATTGGCTAATTGCAAGTGAACTCGGCCAGTGTTATCATGTTGGCAAGTTGCGAGTAGAGTGTTAAGAAAGAATCCACATACTCTCTCTTATTCTCAGATTGAATCGCTATTGAGATAGCTGAGAGTATTTCAGTTGTTAACAAAATTACTTGACAACTGAGCAAGTAGAAACAAATGTGTGTACGCACTCACCAATTTGCTCGTTTGCACACTTTTTACTTTTCAGCAAGCCAACTAGCCTACAAGTGTAAATGTGGCTTAAGGAATAGACATCAAAGAATCTCACTTACTGAAAACATAGATTACCGATACAATCGGCTAATGCTTTATTGACTACCTCATAGTAGAACGGTTAAGGACACTGTTCTCTTGGAAAGTTATCCTTTTCTACTTTTAATCTTAAATTGTCAATCTCTGCTTTTTAAAGAACCTTGCTTGTGTTATCACTTCCAAAATCTATTCCTGTCATAAGGTATTGGTTATTATTATGCTCCAGTAATGGACTGACCATAGTCCTAGGATCCAATAATTCTACCAGCCTTTATGGGACGCTGATGAACTATGAGAAATTATGTTAAATTTTCTTTGAGTTCTTCTTGTACTATTAATTTCAGATTATAGTTGAATGATGTTATTTGATGGCCTTATATCAATATACTACATAGTTTGTACATATTTTTATTGGGTTATAAGATCTTGTGACAAACTGTAGCACAAACAATATATACTTTTACTTTGTTAAAGGTGTTTGTATTCAAATGTATGAGTATATGCAAGTATAAAATGATAAATTGTTGCGGTTTTCCAGTATTTTTTTTATTTTTTTTTTTATTTTCGTTGTTTATATTGTAAATATTTTTCATCAATTCAGTTTTGAGTCCATGCTTACTGATTGGATTTTCCGTTTTCCATTTTTTCTTTTAACTTCTTTTGATTCATTGGACAGGCAGGAAGGCAGGCAGGCAGACTTATTATCAACTACGGAATTGATTAAGTTTGTTTGTTTCCCTTCAGCGCCTTTGGGTCTTATTTAAATCTCATTAAGTCTTGATTCGATGGACGACTCCTTGAAAATTGAGCACCCCAAACTCCATGCATACAGTTCTGCCATCATTTCATTTATTTACGCACTCAGTCGGGTCGTCAGAACTTTTCCTTAATTTACACTTACTACATACACATTTACTGAACTAAGTAAAATACTTTGCCTTTGCAGTCTCCTTCAACTTTCACTTCTATGAGTCTTTTTACTTTACTCTGAACTGGTAGCTTCTTCATCTTTTTCAACCTCATTACCAACTTCAATTCAATATCTTTTATTGGCCAATTTCATATCGACTTGACTGACACATCGCTTTATCGTGTAGCCGTTGCTTCCTTTTTTGTCGTAGTCCTTTCCCTTCTTTTCCATAGGATGTAAACAAACTTTTTTGTTTCGCTATATAATGTCTACTTTATTTCCTTCCTTTTCTTCATTTCTTCTTGTTGTTTTGTTTTCCGTACCTTTGTATAATACTTTCATTCCTTCTCTCCTTGGTGAGTTGAGTTGGTATTGAATGTTTACTTACTCACTTAGATTGTTCGGTCTTTGGGTGTTTAATGAGTTCTTTGTTTATGAATTTTCATTTATCTAAAATTGCCACAAGCCGCGCATGCAGTCATGGTGGAACCGAACAATCATCATCTATTGCAGAGTTTCTTAAACTTAGAGCTCCGCCACAAACATTTTCAAGGCTTCTCGAGAATGTACAATAGTTTAAATTGAAAATATTATTGTATATATGAAATAAAGTTTAACAAACTCTGATCTCACAAGCCCCACAAAATATAGTACCTTGCCAACGACTTGGCTATTCGCAAGTATCACAATAGCTGATACATTGCTTTATGCCATAAAGTGTTGATTTTAGCCTTATAAAATATAAGCTTTTGTTTTGGGTATGAGTCCTTTCAGCGTTAAATCAGCGTGTAGTCAATGATCTCATCCAATCATCCCAACCGTATACAAGCATTGAGCATGACACCTCTATTGGTACGGTAAAGGCTTAAGTGCTTCGCTATAGATTTTTGTCTTATGTATCTACAATATCAACAATGTTTAAGAACTGTTAAAGTGTTTTAAAAGGAAAAACATATATAAAATTTTATTCAATATTTCAGCTGATTTTATATGCCCATTAGTTTCTATATACATAAGACTTTGCTTTTACTTTTTTAGTCTTTTTTTTAGAGTTGTGACCTTTGAAATAATATGCAAGAGAATATTGAATTCCTGTGTATGCCGCCTTCGTCGTCGGTTTCTATTTACCACATTGCCGAATCGTATTGGCAATCAATGTTTTAAGTAAGTGAGATTCTTCCAGTGTGCAAACGAGCAAATTGGTGAGTGCACTAGTTACGATTACACACATTTGTTACTACTTGCTCAGTTGTCAAGTAATTTTGTTAACAACTGAAATACTCTCAGCTGTCTCAATAGCGATTCAATCTGAGAATAAGAGAGAGTATGTGGATTCTTTCTTAACACTCTACTCGCAACTTGCCAACATGATAACACTGGCCGAGTTCACTTGCAATTAGCCAATTCGCTGGCTTTTAGCTTGCCATCTAGCCAAGTGTAATTGAGCCTGTTATCACGTATAACGTTCTAACATAGTAGAAATAACTTCCTTCTGATCTGGTTAGTGTCTGCTTCGCAAGAAGTCACAACCTAAACTCTATGTTTTTCCATCCTAGAGGTAACACAACTGTAAGCATGTACAGGATGTTATGTATACAACACGATGAAATTAGGATGAAATCTTTTCCATGCTTCCATTAGATTCAGCCTAACTGACTCTTCATTAAGTGCTTTTTTCTGTTGTGTTTCGATTTAGCAGATCAGCAGTTTCTCATTTGAAAAAGATCAAGTTCTCTAACATCATCTTGACTAACAATTCAATATATTTGATTTAATTTTCTGCTACGATTTGCTGATGCTAAGTTTGCTCTAAAACAATGGACATTCATCAATAAGTTTACGAAAAATTCTTAGAAAATAATAAGATTGGATCTTTTCTATTTTTGGGTAAATAATCTATACCTACATCTTCAAATAGTTCAAATATTTTAATAAAAAATACACCGAATCCAAAATAATCATTGCATATATTTTCAATTTAGAACATTGAATCTCTTTTTAAATGAAAACTTGGAACATTGAAATTTAATTTACAAACATAAAATTATAGATCTTCAGATCTATTAATTATCAGAATTATCTTTCTGAAGATCTCTCGATGTTGATATGGCCAAATCATCTTTTTCCATTTCTGCGCGTGGAAAGAAGTCGGCATTTTTAGAAATAATATCGGGAACTGAATTGAACAGTTTGTGTAGCCTAATAATTGGAGGAATATTCAGATCGCTGGATTTTTTAACATTTTTCAGACGATTAACAAATTGTCTATGATCATCAACATCACGAAATTTATTTCGCTTATTACCATATGAATCAGGTTCAGATTCAGATTCATAGCTTATTGTTGTCCAGGAATCTTCATTAAGCGATTGACAGTCGTAATCAGTTTCATATATTTCTGATTCTTTATTATCACATGATGATTCATTTAATTGAGGTCTCTGATCATCTCTTTCATCTGGAATATCTTGCACTACAAGTGTCTCCAAGGTACGTTTGCTCTCGTCAGATTCGAAATCTTTACTACCCAATTGAGTATGATTATTTATGATGAATTTCTGCTGGCCGTGCATGTGACGATTTTTTGTCTTACCAGTAAACTCATCCAAAACTGCATTGGGGTGCAGTCCTTTGTATTGGCCTGTCTTCAGATCTATGCTGCTCAGTTGGACATAAATCTCATTATTATATCTAATGAATTTCTGACTACCATTGCTAATGCATTTAAAGTCTGGTTGACTATCGCTCTGAATATTCATAAGACATTCTGTGTTCACTTTTGACGACTGTCCCAAATTATTAGTTTCAAACGGATGTGGAGTTATTCTTTTCGGATACCCATATGGTTTTCTAATGACATTCGTCATTTTACGAGGTTCAGTCTGAATCGGAGGAACATAACTATTACTCGTATACAGCCATTCGGATTTAGCTCTTTTCATGATTGGTTTAACACCAGAAGTTTTTTGCTTGGACTCGGTACAATCTCCAATGTTGGTGGGCTTCACATAACTTTTAATTTTTTCCTCACAACCATTGGCTTTAGCAAACTTCTGAAACCATTGAAGGAATTCGAAATTTTCTGAATAAATACCTTGCGCCAATTTGGCTATATCTATAACCCGACGGCAATTTCTCTTATTGAATGCTTCCTGCAGTAGCTTAAAATTGTTAAAATGGTCGTACTCAACTAAAGTGTTAAACTTCACGCGGTGCATTGGAATAGTATTTGGGAACAGAATATTGAAGAATTGACAATAATGGGCACCTGTAGACATCTGTTCCACTTTTGTCAAATTTGTTCCCAGGCATTGGTTGACCCAAATCAGCATATTTTTTCTAGAAATATTATGCTCCGAAGGTGTATTGGCGATGTAATGTACATTTACCGCTCGCATATTTGCGGTTTATGTTATGTTGCTGCGTTCTTGTAGTACCTGTTGATATTATGACATATTAAATGGAATAAATTGCTGAGTATATAAATCATGATCGTGATATGTGTGATTTTTACTTACAGTGGTAATCTTCTTGATTTTGGTTGATTGTAATGATCTTTTAGGCGATCGAGTAGCACAGCTGTAGATATTATGACATGTCATACTTTTAAGTTAACTTATCCGATATGTGTGTTTTTTACTCACCATAATAGTCTTCCTAGGCGATCGTGATTTATTTCTTTAGTTTTTGTCGATAAAAAATATACGTTTATTGATTGAATTTATTTTCGAAATCTATAACGAAGTTAAATTTCTAGTCAATGCTTTGATGCTTTGATCCCAAAAAGTCAAATGAGTTTATTTTGAAAACACCAGCCTCCTTTGTTGTATTACAAATTAAAATTGCTTTATAAAAAGTTTCCAAAGGGATTATGAGGGACTTCAGAATAATTTTGATATGATTTTGGGTATAATTAAGATGCACTGCGGATATGAAACGTATATAAATATACGAGGAGTATGGGACTTTTTCCGTTAGGAGTAAAGTGGCTTATTGGCGGTTTCGCACTAGTATGAAACTCTGCCATCGGGCATGTTTTTCGAATGTAAGGCCACGGTATTCGGTTGCAAAAGTACAAATTTCTAGAAGTCGATTATAACACCGAAATAGTTCAAGACATCAGCAGTGCTATAAGTTTTGTACATAAAGGTCTTATGTATATCAACTTTTACTATAATAATTTTAAAATTGGCGTGCTTGCATATAAAGACCCTTTAAAAATGTTGGATGAACAAGAAGTTGTTGATTATATCAACGCAATTCAGCAAGAAAATCAGGATAATGAAATGAACCAATATATATAGTAAACAATATATTCATTCTATCTGCTGATTACTTGGATATGCATAGAATATTATGCTTCGATTTGAGAGTTCGCTTAGTATATTCTAAAGGAAATTTAAAAATTTGTTTAATAAATTTTATCATAGGTTATAGAAACCTTTGTCCTCCATATAACGTATTGCATGAATTGTTTTTTATAAAGTTAAGTTTAGGGAGCCATAAGTGTTGGGTGAATGGTCATGGTAATAATATGCGATTGTTCATTAGCTTATCATCATCCATCTCCTCTTACCACAATGACACTAAAGATGAATCACTACGATATTAAAAGAAAGAAAATACTCAAAGTAAAGGCGGTTGGCTCATCCACTGAGAAGTTTTTATTATAAAATATTTACAAGTAAAATGATAATAAACTTGTTTGAGTTTGATTGTACCATCAAATAATCAATTTCTTATTTCTGATGATTTTGGTAATGATTTTGTTGTTTTCCATCTCAATATTTCCTTCTGTGGTCATTGCTGTAAGTATATTTGGAGCCAGAAAATAATGATACCACCGATGCTGAAGTTCCTGGCAAGCTTAAAATGTATTCAACAATTTGCGCCATTTCTTTGTACTCGCAATCAGCATCATTCAGATGCATTGAGTGATTTTGCCGCTCGTACAGCACTTCTTAACATATCTGAATTGCAAGGCAAATGAGCAGTATTTTAAGCAAAGAAAACTGTACGCTGTTTTCGAGTCTACTGTATAGATCCGCTCGTTAGTTATACTTCATGATAGACAAATTTGTTAAACAACGTTTTGTTTTTCAGATATAATTATAGTTATTAGCCTCCAATGACGATCACAACCAGAGCACAGATGCTCAAATTGACCTACAAACCACAATACCGTTTATGTCGATCTCCAAAAGCAATTGAACATAGTGAAATAGAACGACATGGTAAGTTTTTTGGGCTTAGGGATTAGGGTTTTTCAAAAGACCTATTTGATGGCACCATTTGATACACCATATAGTATTACTTTGAAAGTTTTCAAAACTCATTAACCTGTTTGATTACAACGCAAAGACCAAATAAGGTCAATCTTGCATGTTAGCCATCTAGTATCTAGACTACCTTAAGCTGAAGCTGAAATTGCTGTTGCCTCTTATGCTACCACTGATGCCATCAGCACCGAAGTTGCCAAAATATTTGTTTTTAAAGCAAACATACTTTTTGCATTCAATAACATTCTTAAATGCAACTTTGTCGCTGTAGAATTATTTTAAATTATTTAAAATGGAAATGAGTGTCGAGAATTTAATTTCGGAAATTTATAAACGTCCAGTATTATGGGATCAAACAATTAAAAATGACACCAACCGGTATGTAAATTTAAATAAAAATCCAAATATATGTAGGTGTAGTACATAATTTGAAATATTAAATTATTATTATTATCTATTGTCAATTTTTCACCAGGCAGTATTAGATGAAGTACAAAATTTTGTCCAACATTTTTCTAATTATTTATGAATTTCATTTAAAAAATTTTAATTTGCATTTCTTCATCCGAATCCATCACGATCAAAGACCGAGTTACTTCCATAAAAACGAGCAATACAATTCGCTTCTCGCAAAGCTTTCGCTCTGTCATCTTGTAGCATTGCTCGTAGCACGAAGTATTATCGCTTGTCGCATCGTATCGCTTGATGCGCGTACTCTGGCATCAGCCTAAGACATGTACTACCATACCATATAGGACTTCTATTACAATAGCTTTTCTGATTGCTCTTGTGGCATAATTGCTGCCACTTAAGCTCTCAAAACTGTTATTAGGTCGATAACTAGCATTCGTCCTCTTATTGTTCAGCTGACTCTTCACATTTTCAAATACTTGACATCCTCTATAGTTTGCGGTGTAGTTTCCGTTGGTTGTCTTAAGTACAGGTGGCTGAATTGTGCAGTTCACCGAAGGTGATGCAAACGAATATATGAAAAGATAGCAAGAATTTATATTTCTACATAAGAAGTTTGAGGCATAGTTAGTTGCTTACATGTGGGTTCATTTGAAAAACTTAAAATGCATAAAAAAATAGAACAAACGCATTTCAGATAATTTTTTACTCAAATATCATTTTATTAAATTCATAATTTGTTATAAATTTTGTAACTTTGGAATTCGATCACCAGGTTTGATGGTATTACATTTGCTTCCTGTCGTCCATCGTATATTTTGTAGACAATTTCAATGATGATGCGACCAAAATAAAACAATAAAACAAAAATAAAATTGTCTTTTGTAAATTTACTTAACTGAAAATATACTTCAAGAGCAGTTCTAGAAAGTCTTGTCAAACAAAATTTATACATTGTGATGAAAGCATCACACTGAAAATATTAGAAATCAGAAATATATTATTTTTTTACTAAATATATATTTTAAGTAAAAATTAAAGATATTGTATTGTTGGTAAGTATTGCAATTCCATAGATTTTGAGATCAGTTAATTACATTACATTCTTTTCCCTATCATAATTTTAGAATAATTGTGGAAAATGGCTGATGATGAACAACAGGATATTGATTTAGAAACTGAAGAGGCTCTCAAAGCTACCCTAACGGAATTGAAAAGGCAAATGGAAGCTTATATCCAACATCTAAGACGGGAACAGGAGCTTTTGCGACGAATCTTGTCTGTCCTCATTCCACCTGGAGCTTAGACACATCTCCACTTGGATCAATGCAATGCTTAGACATCATCATCAGTTAGATACGAGTTTTAGTTATTATTTGTTGTTCTATGTGCTATTGGTCTGATGGTACCCACATCAATTCGATTAGTTTTGGAAAAATCAAATCATAGAGGTATGGCATGAATTACAAGAGCAGGTATGAAAATTGAAGTTAAAAAAGGGGGAAAAAAACAAGAAGGGACCATAGACATAGAACAAATTGTATTGCATATTTTATAAATTCTCTTGTTGGACGACATACTAAGAAGTCAAAATTTCATAGCAACCAATCTAATCAATATAGTTCGCATGCAACTATACTTATGGTCAAATCTATTCGGTCCTCAATTGCAATCGCCCTTTTGTGTATAAGTATTTGGATTCATAGCAAAGCTTTATGAATACCTATAAAAAGAGATATGCTAAGTTTGCTACTCAAGATGCAATTGTCTTCTATGTAGTTGGATCACAGCATTAAAATAGCATTGGGGACCTAAGATTTAATTGTTCTATTGTTATAATTACATTGTTAAAATTATTAAATATATAAAATTAATTACAACTGATGGTTTATTTATTAATTCGCCTGGTTGTCTGACTGCATATTCAATGAACTAAATCGAATATCGAATTGGCCCTATTTTTTTGACCGATGATATGTAGGTATATTTCCCATTTCCGGTGACATATTTCTTTGTGTGAAATTTTGCCATACATTTTAGATCTGACAAGGTGTTCACGAATTACAGGATCTTACTTTGCAATTGAATGCGCCATTTCTAAAAACTTTCCTGTCATTTTTGATATTGCCACGTAAAAGTAAAATTTTGATTGGCAAGGAATTACATAATATCAAACATTCTGATAAGAATTTCTTGCCATTTTTTTGTTTCTTCCAATACTATTTTGTTTCATACGGTGTGTTTACGTTCTCAAATAAACTACAGCAAAAGTAAAATAAGGATACTTTGGAAGGAGGATAAGCCTGAATTAGCTAATGTGCGGTAAAACCATTCCTGGGCAAGCCGCCTTGTCTCTCCTTTTGCTGTTAAAGAACACGACTCTGCAGGTGTTATTATTGAAGCATCGGAATTTAGTAGGTATTGATATGCTGAACAATTTCCTGACTTTGCTAAATGAGAAGCAATCGCATATTTTCATCTATGTGCTCAGGCCATTTTCCAATATCATCCAAGTTTCGGTATTGAATAGCAGACAGTGCGACAATAATATGAAATGAAGTGTTTTTATTAATTATTGCGCAATTTTATACCCTGTCACCTGAATCATCTAGAAACTTACAAATAATAAATGATTAAACAACTTTACTTGAGTGGATCAACATCTTCTTTGTAAAAGATAATTTGGGTGAAGTCTTCCAAGTCTTTGTCGTGTCGTATTTTTGATGAGGGCTGTCATAAGTAGGTACATTTGTAGGTAAATTGAGATATCTATGCAAGGTAGTATGTCAGACAAACCATGTGTCTGAGAACCTAGTTTTCTCAAGTCTCCACGTTTCTTATATAGCATAAGCAGCATTGATATCGCAATATAATATGACTTAGGGCCAAGTTATGACAAGCACCATTTAATGATGAATTTAATATATGCACACCAGGTAAGGATTAGAATGATCTCTGAGTGATATTTGGACAAACGTCGCGTTTCAGGTGCAGTCATAATTATATGATTTACTCAAATTAATGGAGATATTCAAGCGTTTGGCCCGAGCATGGAATCGGTGCAAGAAATTGTTTGTCATCTTCCACACTTCTATGGGCAAGCCAGAGTTGATCAGAATGTGTCAGAAAGTGTTATCTACATAAGTTGATATCAATCCGTTGGGATCATTAAACGTTGGCACGTCTGTGGTAAAAAGTGTAAACAATACTGGTGCCAGTACACTGCCTTCTGATGCAACCAGCCCTGACCTGGACATATTAGGAGCTGCTTAAAAGAACAATTTGTATGTATTGTTTTCCTGGGAGTTGGTTTTTGATCAAATAAAGGAGACCGTCTATGCACACCGTATCAAAGCCTTGTTTATTAATGAGTAGCATAGCGTTGCAATATTACAAATGCAGTAAGAATGCACTAGAGCTATAAATGTAAATTAATGATGCCGCATACATTCAACTCAAAATGATTCTTTCGAATATCTTGGAAAATGTCATAAGCAGATTTATTGCTCTAAAGAGTGTGATGTGACAAGGTTCATTGATTTGCCAGGTTGAGGTATCATTACTATCGATGCGCATTTAAAAAGATTAAATTGCGTTTTGAAAATATCCCTGCAGTATTAATCACTGGTCCAAAACTGTTTCGTGGCTTGCCCCTTTGGAATCAGCAGTAGTTTCATTTCTATCACTTTTACACGCAAAAAACTGGCGACGTTCACCAGTCTTGTCAACAGTTATTGCCACCGTTCTCTAGTCGTGTCATCAGTGAATAGGGGGAAAATGAGGCGAAAAGATAACTTGTTCTGCCGGAATAAGCCGAATCGGACCTCCCATACAAACCATCATTTAAATTAAAGTTTTTATAAGAAAAAGTTTTTTGTTTTTTGACGTATTGAACTGAAATTCGGACACTGTAAGTTTCTGTTTCATATCCATCATCCATGTAAATTTCATGCCAGGAGGGGTATCTCCCATACAAACCCACATTAAATGACAAACTTGTAAAGAGTAATTGTACAATAAAGAGCCACTCAAACTATGCTCATATTTGATACTCAAACTGCGTTCTTTGTTGATACTCAAACTGTAACAGAGAGAATTTAATGATGCGTGGAAAGGAAGGTTGAATGCAACTCGAAGCAGCGTGAAGATTATTACTTCTTTGACAAAGCCAATGGTAGTCTTCTTTCTGGTTTTCTGTGTTTTTAACTGTACAAGCATCAAATTTTTTATTTTTATCTAGCTTTTGGAGCCGCTTTAGATATCTCTTACAGGTCATGTTGCTTATTACCTTTTTATCATTATATATAAAATTCGAGAGTACAAAATTTTTTGACTATTTTTCGCCTAAATGACTAGACCAATTTCGATAAATACTAAGCCTATTTTATGAAAAGAATGGCTTACTTATAGGTATTTATCAGTTCTTAACTTTTAATATAATATTTTTAAGTATAAGGTTTTTTGAAAACCACTGCAAGACCAAGCATAAAAGTTTTGTTAATGCTTTGGTTGTTGTTATTGTTGTATTTTTCCTTTTTGCGCTCTTCGTTTCTGTATTTGATGTTCATTGAGAGCGGAACAAGAAAGAGACAGTATGTTTCGTTGCTTGTGCTTTGCTTTGTTTGTGTTTCGTGTTTCGTGTTTGAGGCTAATGATCAGTTTTGGTTTGTTGAGAAGGGAAGTGCGCTGGATGAAAACTCACTTTTTTTGATGACTCCAACGACAAATTTCACTCACTGTGAAAAATTCCACAATGATTCTTTATCAGTTTCTGTCGCTTCGCCTTTCGACTCGCCTTCATAACAGGACACCAATTTAATGATAGTAAACAAATACTTACCTCTCAATGTTTTTCACATGCTGGTTGGCTTCTGCATTACCTATGACTGGCGAATGCAAGACCCACCAGTATTGCGAAACGGGGCTAATGACTTAGTCCCGTAGGAACGCGCACATGCTGGTTCGCTTCTGTAATACCTTTGACTGGCGAATGCAATACCCACCAGTTAATAAGAAAAGAAGGTAGTGAATTACTATCGAAAAGGGGACTTTTGCTACCAAGCATACTGTAGGGATACTTAACTGAGCAGTTCTAGAAAGTTTTGTCAAACAATATTAACACATTGTGATAGAATCACATTAAACACATCAGAAATATATTTTTTTTTTCGTAAAAAAAAAAATAAAAATTAAAATATTTGTACATATTTTGTAAGTATTGCAACTGCAAAGATTTTGAAGTCAGTTAATTGTACTTTTCCCTATCATAATTCTAGAAGTGTGTCAAAATGTCCGATGAACCAGTGAATAATCCAAATGCAAATCTAGAGGCTCTCGAAGCTCTCATTAGCGAATTGAAAAGATCAATGGAAGCTTATATTGAAGATTTAAAACGCGAACAAGAACTTTTGCAAGAAATTTTGGCTTACCTAATTTCACCTGGAGCTTAGACACAATGAATTATGTTCAATGCATTACTTAGACATCTCAGTTAGCTAATAGTTATTATTGTTGACTCACTATTGATCAATTTTTTGTACTGTATGGATGGAAGTTGGAAGGAGTCAAAATTTCGTTACATGGCGTTTGGAAATATATCTATATGAAAAATCATACATACTATACAGTGATATTTATGGTCTAATTTACACGGGTATCAAGTGCAATCACCGTTTGGTGCGTAAGTTAAAACCGTGTGGATTCATACTCGTTTTAGATGCATCAGATTGTATGGATTACTCAAACGGTGAATACAATAAATGATAGGCTATGATGCTGTAGATGCAATTGATTTTTATATAATTGAATGAACTCGAGACCAAAGATTTTAGTATTCTATTGTTATAATTACCTACATTATTAAGTTAATTAATTCATCAATTAAAATTAGTCACTGTTGATGGTTTGTTTATTATATTATCTGGTCGTCAGACTGTATATTCAAAGGCAAATCTAGAAAATAAACATAGACATTTTGGTATGTTCAATTTAGCGTGTATATCTCAGACTCTATAATTGATAGCAGAGATGGTTTATAAAGGGACTGCTTGCTACCAGTTTCTATCAGGAAGAAATAACATAACTTACTGGAAATTACCATCCCTAATGAATTTTTATGATTAATAATTATTTGAGAGGGTCGCAAAATTTGTTGACAAAATTTATATCTTTGGTTGAATGAAATAAGTTTTGTACTGTGATCAAACATCTATTCAATTTAAACAAAATTAACAGGAAACCACACGCAAACAGTAGGTATTTGCGACTCAGAACGATAAGTGATTTCTTAAAAGATCTAATCTTTGTTCATAACTACACGCTGGCTTAAATCTTCTTTATTCAACTCATGGCATCCTTAAGAATAATCCACAATTGACTGCCCGCAAATTGCTGTCAATGCTTCCACACACATCCTGAAGTAGTTCTCGAAATAATTCGAGAAGCCACTAATGTCCCAAATCTATAGACGTAGAGCCAAGTTGGAGCCATTATTAGCTTATATAGGAATCTTTTATTTGACAAAGTCAACTGATGGTGATGGGACTGCACATGTACACGCCAGATAAGGCCAAGGTACCGAACTTGGGTCACCTTCAGAATGATCTCTGAGTGATAAATAGAGAAACGTTGCGTCGCAGCGTAAAGTTACAATTACATGATTTACTCGAATTGATATTGATATTCTAGCGCTTCGCCACAGCATGGAATTGCTGTAAGTAATTGTTTATCATCTTCCCCACTGCTATGGGCAAGCCAGAGTTGAACAGAATACAAGTGTCATCTGCATATGTTGCTAGCAAGGCGCTGGGATCATTAAAGGTCGGCATGTCTGCAATAAAAAGAATTTATTGTCTTATGATGCAATCAGCTCTGACCTGTTGTGATAATAAATGGATATCCATTACACTTGGGTGGAAGAACAGGTTTTTTAGGCATTGTTTTCTTGGGAGTATGTATTCGATCTTAGAAAGCAGACCGCCTATATACACCGTATCAAGTCTTATGAATATCCAACAATATAGCGTTGCAATAAAGTTTTTTATCAAATACAGTATGAATGTGCTGGACAACACTTTGTAAATTCTCTAGAGTGCCATGCAGAGTTTTAAATCCTATCTAAAATTATGATTCAGTAAGCTTTTCTTAGTACCCCATACCAGATTTTGATATCATTACTATCCATTGTGTAATGGATTATGATGTGGCAAAAATATAGCATAGTTTTGGAAATGTACCCACACCATTATACTTCCGCCTCCAAAATTTTACAGTTTGCTGGATATGGTATTTTTTAATCCTCACACTAAACCTCATCGAAAAAAATATTGCTTTGCATTTAATTGATAGCGATTGAACTTAGATTCATCATAAGAAATGACATGTTTGCAGTCATCACGGGTGGTTCAGTTTTGATGTTACGTACAACCTCTTATTAAGAAAAGGCAGAGGCTTTTGCTTAGCACATCCATTCCATCAAGTCTTTCAGCCTTATGTAATAAGTGATCTTGAAACAGAAACTGAACGGTGTAACTTTTTGGATTTGCCCTGTCAGATGAGTCAGTCAAACTATTATTGCGGAGGTACAAGCTGAGGATAAGGAAAAGATTCTCAAAAAAGCACCTGACAACGATAGAAATCTGCCTTCAAAATGCATCAGACTCGCCACAAACATATGTAGGTATATCTTCAATGTCATGATAAAGCTTGACCCAGCACTACCCAGGACAATGGAAATGCGCAGAGGTAATTATGATACCTAACATAAATAAACCAGAGCAGTTTACCATGTCATACCGTCCCATTAGTCTACTGGTAAACGTCTCTAAAGTACTTGAGAAGAATGATACCTGTAGGTACTACTGGACGAACTTAACATCATACCTGAACATCAGCTTAGATTTAGAAGAGGATTGAGCAATGCCATTGTCAAGTGTTTTATGGGTGCACTCAAAGAAAAAATATATTGTATTTTAAGATGTCCAACAATCATTTGATGGAGTGTGGCATTCAGGTGTGCTATATAAGATTAAGAAATGGCTTCCTGAAACATACTATCTGCTTCTTAAATTTTACCTCAATGATCGCCACTTCTACATTAAAAATACTCGGTATCATGATCACCCACAACTACTGATGGATTAAACATATCGAATATTTTACGTTACCATTAGCCAAACGGCTCAACATAATCAAATGTCTATCTAGTATCAAATTTAATTCAAACTCTATCTCCATTATCCATGTCATTAATTTCATAATAATATCCAAAATAGACTTCGGTATACCACTTTATGGCAATGCCCGAAAGTCCTCATTAAATAAACTGAAAACTATATACCACTCGGCACTTAGACTTGCTTTTGGGGCGTTTCGCACCACCCCAATTAACAATCTCTTGTATGGAGCTAAATTAATGCCAATAGAGACAAGATTTGCCCTGCAAACTATCAAACTCTTCAAAATTAATATGACTTCAAGGTTCATAGGTGCAACCATATACTCAAAAATCATTAAGTCAAAAAGCAACCCAAAGTCCCTTATAAACCATATATTACCTAATTCAGTTTTGTAAGAAGTTCAATCTTAACATTGTCCCTAACCATACAAGTAATGAAACTATCTTTCTATTGGCACTTCTTACTTGTCGCATTCACTTCACTCATCCAACAAAGAGCATAACCCTTCGGAATTAATAAACAAAAATTTCAAGAATTTCAAGAATCATTCAGTTCTTTCAAATTTATATACACGGATGGCTCCAAGTCGAATAAAGAAATATCAGATAGTGTAACCTCAAAAGATAAAATCATAAGTCACCGACTGCTACCTGATTTCTCCTCAATTTTCACAGCCGAAATATGAGCCATACTCGCAGTTTGTCAGCATGCCCAACAGACAAAAGGCAATTTTGCCATATGCACAGACTCTTATCCAATACATTGCCAATATCAACAACCATAATCCATACTCCTCAGCCATACGAAAAATCATTTTAGCCATACGAAAAATATTTGGATTCTCAGACATTGTGGGATAGACAGCAATGAACTGGTGGACCTCTCTGCTAATGAATATTATACGAAACCAACAAAAATACAACGGACATTAAAAAGCACATCACATCCATTCACCAATATTGTTATTACCCAGGACCTAACACATCTTTCCCGCCTTGATATAATCAAATTCCTATGGCTTTGCCAATACCAATAGCCACACCATCAACAAATTTCCCACATCAATCTGTCAATCTTGCAATGTTATCCTAACTCCATCTCACATCCTCCTGGAATGCCCTTCATAACAGCTCCAGAGATACAATTATCTGCATCTCAACCCAATACAACTCCTTTGCGAACCATCTCCCCATAGTTTATCACGAATAGTATCCTTTTTAAAATGTTTGTAACTAAGAATCACAACTAAAATATATGATAGTAAAATAATGTAATAATGTAAATATCTTCTGTAAATAGGTAAGCTTTAGGCCTTAGTTGCTAGTGCTTCCACAACTTTAAGGTTAAGTGTAATTTTACATTGCTCTGTAACCACACTAATAAATAAATAAAGATATATATATATAGTAGGTATATAAAATTGGATGTATCTACCTAAGTAACTTATGGATTCCGAAACTGGTGAACTGTTTTTGATGAAATTTTGAGGGCATCTCTAGCATAGTCTTAGTGCGAATCAGACTTGCTGTTGTCGAGAAATTGGTGGATAATAGTTTGCATTTTAAAATCAATCAACTCATTTTTATCAAATATTGTATAGCAGATAATTATGTCAGTTCGAGTATTAATAATTGATTCGTTTAATTTTTTAAAAGTATTTCAATTGCTCGTCGGTAGCGTAGCAAAGAACGCCGGATACGCTAGAAAAAAATAAATAAGAAAAAAGTTCAGAAAGCGACATCACTAAACTTCATAATCATATCAACAATTTGGGTATACCTCTTCTAGAAATAAAAAAAAATTAAATATCTGATAACAGATATTTCTCCTTTTATACCTTAGGTGCATTATCTTCGATGGGCCTGTTTTTTAAGGTCCTTTATGATGTTATGTTAGCGTGAAGGGTTGAGCATAATATTTTTCATAATATTTCAGTTCTTTAATTAGAGATTTTTATTTGTAAAAAAATATTGTTAATACAATATTATTTATTTATTTTTTATTATTATGTAATTTAAATTTCATTTTCTTATAGTACGTGTGTACTGCAATTGGCATACGTAAAATAAAGGAATAATGTGAATGGGCTGATGTATCGTATGAGTGATAATTTGCAACTATTTTTAAATATAAGTATATAAATAGGTACATATATACTTATTAAAAAAGAAATTATTACAACAATATACATATGTATATACATACATAGATATATTTTAATTAATGAACGAAATAAAGAATGAAAGAATGAACAAACGAAAAATCACAATACGAAAAATGTGATGTGATGTGATGTGATGCTATGCAGTGTGATGGCGAAGGCGATGATAATGAGTAATGAGTAATGAGCGAACGACGAACAGGAAAAATCATTTACATAAATATTAATTAATATTTTACAAAATATGTAGGTACAGCAAAATCAGAAAAGAGAGAATAAATGAAAGGAAAGAAGAAATCAACATGATGATGTTGATGATGCTGTTGGTGATGGAGATGATGATAATGATGATGTAATATAATATAATGAAAGGCACATGCAGCCATAATTACAACAATGCAAAAGAATACGGGGGAAATTGGGTAAACAAAAGCCATGAAATCCTTTTCAATTTGTTTCTTTTATTCTTAAAGGATTTTTCTTTTTTTTTTCTTTTCTTTATTATGTATTTCATTCGTTGTTCCTTAGTTCGTTCGCTCATTCATTTAACGGCGGAAGGTCAGAAAATCAAAATGTCATAAGACATCATTCATCATTTTCATGCGTTCATTTGTTCGCCGGTTCCTTCGTTGGCTGGTTGGTTGGTTTATTTGTTCATTCATTCATGCATTCGTTCGTTCATTTATTTATTCGTCGGTTCATTTCTTATTATTAAATATAAAAAGTAAGTTGGTTGGTTGGGGGGTGGGGGGCAATTGTCACTATTTGCCAATTGAGAGATATGGAACGTATAGTAGCGGACTAAACCCTTCGATGGTCCAGGGCGAAAAAAAGTAAAGAAGGCCCCCAATTAATTCAGAAATATATGATTTAATAAAGGAATTACATGATATTGATTGATTTTTAAGATTGGTGGTCAGTTCTCTTTTCAAGATTTGGTCTCTTGCAACTACTTACTATATTTCCTAACTCGAAACCCGATAATTATTGTATGATAGTTGGAAAGGCTTCAGATGTAATATTCGTATTAGAAATCATCACAGAGGCCTAGTTTTTGATATAATTTAACATTTGGAGGGATTAGATATTAGCGGACTTAGCACTTGTGTCCGAAGGCCTTCAGTTGACTCAGAAATTGTGCGACTTTTACTTTAAAACATAATATTTTTGTGGATTTTTTATTCATAAAAGACTTTCCGAAATTTGAAGGCCCTTTCGCAATAGAGGCCCAAGGCGGACTGACTCCCTCCTTAGTTCGCTAGCGGGATATAGGCGTGGCATATTATGTCTGTCATAAAGACGACGACATCTATCCCCACTTCCGCTTGATGTGATAGAGAATGGTGAGTGGTGAATGGTGAATGGTGAAAGTGAAAATGAAAGCAACTGAGATTGGCATTTTTAAGGTAATTAAATTTTGCGAACAGATTGCGCGCTATCTTTAGCAGCTTTTAGTGTCAGTTTATGTACATCCCTGAACATCCTTCCGTGCATCCCTTCCCTTGTTTCAATTGTTTTCGAATGCCTTCTTGCCTACTGGTCGGTCGCCCTTGATCCTTGCTGCTGCTATTCTTCTCTGGTTCTGTTGTTCTGCCTTTCCCTTTTGTATCGTTGTCTATTGTTGTTATCCTTAATGGCATATGGCACGGCACAAAATGGCGTCTTCTGGTACTGTTTCCTTTTGTGTTTTTATATGCTTATGAGTATTTGTGTGTGTCATATATTAAAGCTATTTGCATGCACGCTTTCTTTTGTGAGTGCGTGTGTCCGTAAGAGTGTGAAGATGGGAGTTCTTGCCTCCTATCTCCTTTCTCCTTCTTTCAGAATTTTTTTTTTTAAATTTCTTATTTTTTTTATTGTATTTTGTCTGATTGTCTGTCGGCGAATCTGTCTGTCTGTCTGTCTGACATTCGGAGTGAAAATATATTAACGCACTTTTAACATAAATTACACAGCAAATGTTGTGCTGATTCTCTTACATCCCCCCATCCTTCCAATTGACAACTTCCTTTCTCCTTTTTAAATTTTCTTTTCTTTTATTTTTAAATTTCTTAAACACTTTAAAATGTACAAATTTTATGCTTTGGTACTTAGATACTACCCAAGAAACACGGATTTGTAGGTCAAATCCAAATTTGCTTTGAAAAATGTGTAAATCAAGAATAAGAAGAATACTTAGGATATGATAAAGCAAACTATTTAATGTAATTGTGATAAAGACCTTCAATGCAGACAGAGACAGTTGAGGAGTAAAATGTTACACGTGTAGTTAGAAAAGCTTCTTGAATAAGCATATACATATCTTTAATTTTAGGTAGAATATTCCCATTATGATGTGTGTAGTACGAGTATGTTGAAATGGTGCATCAAAGTTTGCTTATAAATAAAATCTAAAGGTGATTGACTGATTATGACTAGCAGCTGTCAATCAATAATAATTATAATAATATACTATCAACCCCACACTCACAATATTTATAGATGAGCAAGCAAAAAGCAAGACTAAAGAATAAAGAATTCAATAGCAAAATTATACTGACCAGATGAAATGATAAAATAAACATGCATACACCACCAACCGAATCGCAAACTAGAGAGTTGTGATCATAACCTTAACTATACATATATGTACATATAAACACGTGGACGCGGCGTGAATTGTTTTTTAACTAAAATTAGTTCAATATATACAAATGGATTAAAAGTTTCGGGATCCATAACTATTAAATATAATAAAACAAAGTCCTCAGATGCGTTTTTCGTACGGGTTTCACCATTGCACGGAGTAATTCATTAGGAAATTTCTGATGTTTGTTTCAATTTAATCGGTGCACAAACAAAAAATTGTTTTATTAATAGTTCAGCATACATGGTCTGGAGAGTGTTACTATGACTGACGTTGTTGTCGAGAAATTGCTGCATGCAAAGCTTTTTGTAAAACATCTGTTTATACTCTTCTTGATCAACTCGATCAGACGAATTGATTTAGCCATGTCCGTCCGTCACATTTGTCAGAATCAGCCGAATCGTATAGCTCCCGATATGAGTGCTCAATGCATATTTCATACCAATAGTCATGAGCCATTTACATGTGACTATTGGTGTATTGAAATTAGTAGTATGTATACTGAAGAAATACCAACCATAATGGTTTTTGGCAGTTTGCTGGCAACTGATGGATGGCTGAACCGTACTCATTGAACCTTTTGTATCGATGATGGAAATCTGTCCAGTTCTCAGTATGCCTTTGAGATACAATATTATTTTAGTGAGGATTCTTGTATGACTTTCTCAGTTAGTGGGTTGAACTGCGTGCTCGTTCCCTATGATGCCTTGATGACTTGGAACCCCGAACAGAGAAATTTTTTGTTGAACTTTGCATGCAAAAGTTCCGGATGTCCCTTCTTACTGCTATGGTGGATAAACTGTCAGTGCAGATAAGGAATTATCATCGATATTTTGACAGAAAAAAATGCAAGCTTTCAAAAAAGCCAGCGCCTCTGCAATTAAAACTGAGCAGTAACCCGAGATTTGACCACTATCAATAATGCTACGGTTGTTGTCGACTACAGCGAATCCTATGCATCCATTGTTTTTCGAAGCGTCTGTATATTGCCAATTGATACCATCCCACTTAGACAGCTTTTCCAGAAGAAGTTTTCTAAAGACAGAACATCTAAATATATCTAAATGATAAGGACTTTCTTCAGGTTGGATCCAGAACACCACGAACTGGTGTACTCTGGTCAACTTCTGCTTCATTTTTATGTGGACCCTGTGTATTTTTATCCGACAATTCACAATTCATACGAAGCCCAGGTGTAGGTACTTATAAAATTTTGCTTCTTTTCTGGGCAGTGTTTTGTGCGCTTTTTTAACAGCAAACGTCGCACTTTCTTTGGAAAATACACGGTCTTTAGAAAAAAACAAACCGTGTCCAGTCTGTCTACTATTATTGTCTTTGCAGTTTTCTTCTGTTTCATTCAACATGGAATATTTAAAATATACAACTTAGTAGGCGAGTAGGCAAACTGTTGTCGAAAGTAAAATATTTTCAAAATTCATTATTAAAACAAAATTTTGAGTAGGAGGTTTCCGGAATTTTTTTTTTAACTTTTTCTTTTACGTTATTTTACTTTGTTTTATCGTGTTTTGTTGCATGTTTTTATTGCATTTTCCAAATTAAATAAATATGTGTTCTATAAGAGTTTTAAGACAACAACTCAAACGGCCAGCAGCCATATTAAATTTTTTGCGAGGCGTCTACACCTCCCCGTCCTTATTTCGTTCGTTCGAAAACCTGTCACCCCTCGAACAGCTGTCGAGCAGACTGTTGGAACCAATAGATTGGGCTAGGAAGAGAGCATACGTGCAGGAAATGGCAGATATGGCTACAGAGTCGCTTATGCCATTGTGTGCTATTAAGAAACCGCAGAATTCTACACTTAAACCTGGGCTTCGTATGAATTGTGAATTATCACATAAAAATACACAGGGTCCACACATAAATAAAACAGAAGTTGACCAGAAAAAGGCGATTGTATGTGTCAAGCCGCCAGAGCCATCACGTGCCAAAATGCATGCAGTTGTACCTTCATCCAATACCAACTTGAGAATATCGGCAACGGTACGTGCTGCCAAAGTTGATTTTACTATTACTGATAGCGCAGCCGCACACAGGAACAGGAGCAAGTTCTAGTAGTGCCTTGCTGGTAATGTTAACTCAAATCTTAATAAAATTGTTTCTTATATGTTTTTTCTTTGAATTTAGCCTACTGACCATCAATCCCAATCAATCATGTAAATCAAACAACTAGCGACGACGAACGGATTAGTAAGACAGCTCAGATGTCCCCAATCCTGCAATAACATTACCTATCATTATCAATTGATGCTTTGCTTAATATATCTCATATGCTGCAAATTGGCTAAATTTATATTCATAACCGGCGCTTCTTCACCCCTGGCCACACAATTCTTGCGTTTGAAGAGCTTGTTATAATGCGTTCTTTGCCGTGAAATATTGTGTATACGCCATTTCCATTACAATACTTTTTGGTGCATGACTTTTTTGTTGGCGCATAAAGGAACAAATCTGCGAGAATCAAGATTAAACCTGCATTGATAAGTACTGTAGTCATAACTGAAAGACGCTCTTTGTTAACCTGCAACATTGTTATGTGAATAACGTGCTCATTGGGTTCATGATATACGAATTGTTTTATTTTCATTTCGTGTTTTATATTGTTCGAGTTCTTCAACCCAAAATGCTGCGCTCGCGTCTTATAGGTGTCATGATTCTTGAACTGAGTACTATCTAGGAAACACACACACAATAAACAAAGAAGAAAATATTACACAATAAAATACTGTCAAAGGCAAACGAAGATGCAGTGGTCTTGTGCTTACTTAATATTAACAACAATAAATTGATGAAGAATGAAAGCGTTCATTTATTCAAAAACTGCTCCGGTTAAACTTTACAAAAATAAAATGCATAAGAACTCATTTGTTCTTTTCCACACAAGAAATGATTAAAATTGGTTCATTATATTTTGTAAACTCTATATCTCCAAAACTACATCACCTACTACTGGGTACCACAACAAAAAATTCATCAAAATCGGAATAGCCGCTATCGAGTTTGGCTCTAAGGAACATATTTAGAATTTAATTTTTATACACATAGAAGATTTCTTCGATTCGAATTAAAATAATATTAAAGACACTGGACACTGCAATTGTTGTTATTATATTTGTTTTTATTAATGGCGGTGGTCTTTCGGAAAATTGGTAAATCTTTAACCTAGAAAAGACTTACTCACTATCGAAATTATTGTTGTAAGATTGTCTCGTATCATAATCATAAAAGACAATTGGAATGAAAAGAAGATGTTAAGATTGTTCTTTTACTTAAATTCATCATAGAAGTTAAATCAAGGAATCGATAAGAATTTAAGTTTATTCGAAGTTTATTTGAAATGAGAAAAATAGAATGATAAATTATTAGGTATTTCTTGATTGGATTGTGGATATTTTCTTCAAATCATTGGAGGCAGGGGCTGTGGAAATTAGTTTTAAGTTGCCAGGGAGGCATTTCCCAACGTAAGCTTTCATCATTAGTTAATGTTAGAGTGTGAAATGAAGTCCCACAACATTAGCATTTCCATGAATTCCCATATAAATTGTATCAGGGTTGTCTTATAAAGCAGAAACCTACAATTTAATCTAAGACATCCTTCTATTACTCTTGATAGAACCCAGGTTTGTTGTAGTATGTGAAAAAATAAATTCAGTCCACAGAGTAACTTACTGGTGACTAAGACTGAAGGCCTGTTCAATCACCTGAACAAGAATATAATGATACGACTGACCTTCTCTTTAGCCAATGCTCTCTGCCCATCTGCTCTTCCATCACAAAACAAGATTATTTATTTAAATTTTTCTTTTCTTTGTCAACGTTTCTTGTAACTTTCTTCACTTTTGAACTCACATGATTTCAAATTTAAACGATTGTCAGTCTTAATTTGACCTAAATTGTTAACAATTTAAGTTTTCAACAGCTTTTTATCTGCTTTTGATTACCAAACCAATCAAAATTATTGTATCATAGCACACATCTCACTTAACTTGGCTAAAGGACATATGTACCTACTTATATGTATATCGATTTTGCTGGCAGTCAACAATCGAGATCATAAAATGAGGAGCATAAATCTTGAAAATTGAAAATTTTTGTTAGAATTGGCACTGGTGGGTACCTATATTTGTCGTGGTTTTCATTAAGTATGGCTGTTGATGGGTTTATAATTTTATGGGGTATGTGCCAGAAATCACCGAAGGTTTCGAAGCCTACAAAAAAAAAAGAAAAAAAAAAAATTCAAACAAAATATAGTGTGGCAGCAATTTTGTGCAATGTAGAATAATTGTTCGAATAAACAGCTGATCGAAAAGTGTTTGCGTGGCTTGTGATTGGCAAGCAGACGAATTAAAAAAAATCTGCATTTAATTCAATTGTTTGTTGACCGAAACACTCGAATAAGTCCACTTTTCTATGCTATACATTATTTACAATCTTATTAAGTTAACTTAATAACAAAACTTCCTTCTTTTTCTTTTTTTTATTATGAAAGCAGTGAAGATCTCTAATGAGAATTTGCTTAATATGTGAACTTCTCTATAGCGAATGTTCATTAGTTAATTCCATTGAAATGACTTGGCGTAGATTTCAGTTATCTTTTAGTTAAATTTTCAGCCTATATGTAAAGCTTAAGTAGGATTCACATAAGTTGTGATCTGATAAGAATAATATTAAAGAAATGCTCATACTGAAATATCGAAACTTCTCCAACAACTTAGGCAAAACCTGTATTTATCAGAAATCTTGATGTTTTTTTTTTATTGATTTCGTACTTTTCATATCACAGACTTCTTATTGTAAAAGTTATAAATAATACAGTAATTATTGGAGATGTATTTGTAATGGTTTCCCTTTTTCGTTATTATCACTTTTCTCGATTGCATCACTTTTGCTCAGAGTTCGCAAATAACAGTCAACAGTTTCAGGCTGTCAGCAAAAAACTGTTAAATGCACACGAAATGCAAAACTGTTAAACAAGAGAATTTAACATTGATTTTTATTTTCTGCTGTCTCTCTGGTTATTCGAGAGTAATTCACGAAAAACCAATTCAAAAAGGTCTTTGAGTACATATGCACTTGAATGAGCGGCTGCTTTTGCGTTTCTCTCTCCCTCTCCCCCTCTTTGTTGTGTATACTAATATTATCCAACAACAAGGGCGTAGCCAGATACGACAGGGGGTCTGCAGAGTGTGTATATTTTATATCTAATAACTCATTAAAATTGTCTCAAAAGTGCATTACTGCATCTTCAATAGTTAACTATTTATAATTAGTGTAATAACATAACTATTTGTTTCCAATAAGAAATGTGTTTGCAGTACGCATTTTATTCAACACCCTTCTCGAACAAAATTTTGGCTACGCCATTGGCTCACCTCATGCACATGCTGATCAGTATTTTTTTGCGCGCTCTCTCTCCGACTAATCAATGTCATCATGTCACACCACACCAACAACACAAAGACATTTAAGCTTTCCACTCAGTTCGTTCTGTTCTCTCAGAAACACTTATTTTTGACAGATTGACCGAATTAGTCTTTTGGAATGGTTATTGTTAGACAGACATTTTTTTCCCTCAACTGTTAACTTAACAGAGAGTGCATAAGCAAAGCAACAGAAGTGTTCGGCGCAAAGAAAAACCAATCGGCTTCATTTATTTCTGTTATTGCAATGAGCAGACAGCTTTGAAAATATGTGTTGACTGTTATTTGCGAACTCTGCTTTTGGTATAAGCAAAATGTTAAGTTTTTGAACCTATTCAATTGACGTAAAATAATAGAGTTTTTTGGAATAGTTTTTTAAAAAAAATAAATAATAGATTTATACCGATGTTAGTGACTTCAAACTTTCGTGGCTTGATAACAATTGATGGTTCTTTACACAAAAAAATATTTCATTAAAATCAGAAAGATGGTTCATATATACATAAATATTGACATTTTACTTTCAAAGCAGTGTTGAACCCATTCAGTTGATTAGCAGTGTGTACAATTTTATCTTCTATACATAGGTATACATATACTAGCATTCCCGTCGTGCCATGCTACGCCCCGGTCTAAGTGCTTGTTAGTGCGTGATTATAGTCATTATTTTTTATTAATAATTCACCGGAATAAACATATTTTAATATTCCATTCGCTATATAACCGGAACACAGATTCGTGAGCGATTTGTGCAGTTACTCAGTTTCCCTCTAGCGTTATAGAAAAATTGTATCCACCAATATGCTCTATGTTCATTTCTTTGCCTAGTTTTGAATGTTTTTCGGCCAAGTGATGCTTTCTATGGTGGCGTTTCTCTATTTACTAGTAGTAGTAGTACTTTGCGTAGCAAATGACATACTTTTGAAAAATTTGACGAATCAATTGACAAAGGCGAATTGATTGATTTTAAAATCATGATATATATGACAAAGATGATTGATTGATTTTAAAATATGTCTCTAAGATTTGTATGTAAACTATTATCCACCAATTTCTCGACAACAGCAAATCTGATTCGCACCAAACTTTACCATTAAGATTTCATCAAAATCGGTTCAGCAGTTTCGGAGTCCATAAGCAACTTTTACGTTCGTATTGTTAATGTCTGTGTCACGTTTTAGGGTATACAATTTTTTAATAATTGCTTTAATTCATTAAAAAAAAGGAAAAAATAAAATCTTATAGAATTGCTGTTTATTTGTTATCAATGGACAATGCCTTCTGTTGGACGTAATAAGTAAAAATTAAATACGCGGTGACACCTGTTGGAATTAAAATTGTTTACGAAAAGTGTCATAAATGGCGTAATGGCGTGCAAGGGGACGAAGAGAGAAGAATGAAAGAATGAAAGGTTTTTTTTTTCTGGATGAGCCAAGGAGGTCTAAATCTTCAAAAGATCTTAGCAATCCGACCTACTAGAATGCACGATTCACCGGACAAGCAGTCTCATGTGGTATCTATGTGCTAAAAACCACCTCTTTTTTCAACCCTGGCGGGATCACCAATTGAGGTATCACTTCGCCAGGGAGAGCAGGTTAGACCTTACGTCTGTTCAGTTCCTCATCTCTGCGGACCTGCTGCATAATTGCCACGATTATCCCGCACGCTATGTTCCAGGAGACTTCATCCTTAAGCATGTAGTTAACAATGCCATTTGGTGTAAGGTTTCCACCTACCTCAGCCGTGATTAACTCTCTGAGGTGTACAAACCGGGAACAATCCATGAGAACATGGAGAGCATTTTCTCGCTGGTTTGTACAAACCATTCAATGCGGGTCATCGACATGCTTGAATTTATGCAGATATTCTCGGTCATGTGTAGCGGGCTCCACCCGTCTCGCTACATATATTGTTGTAAGCTCGTTGATGTCAATATCCATCGGCTTCCAGTTGGCAATGACATATATTGCGTCATCTAAGACCGTTCGGAACGCTCAACATATTTTGATCGAGTTAAGGCGGTACACAGACGCGATTCCTTTAACGTACGACATGAACTTGGTTGCACCGGACCACACTGATGCAGCATACCGCACTGGTTGTCTGTGCCATCCAACATTTGGCATCAGCCTTGCCAGGGCTGCACAGGACTTTGATGCTTTCTCACTTGAGAACTTCAGATGGTCCCTAAAGTTGAGACGGCAATCCAAGAGAACCCCCAAGTACTTGATGGAGGGTGCAGAAGACGTAAAGTTAAGGTGTATGTGTGGGTATGTGTATGGGCATTTTCAATGATCGCGTCGTTTACGAATTTCGTAGACTGTTAATTTTAATTATTGCTTTACTTTTTGTTTGTTGATCATTATCAGCTTATTTGTTAATTATTGTCATCATTATGTTTGCAAAGGCCACAGCAAAGCATGGCTGGGCAAAGCTAGTTACGTACCTATATACAATACATTATACGAGTAGATTATAATCAAGTAACATGAATTTCAATTAATTTTCTTTTTAAAATATAATTGAAAATTTACCAAGCGAAGAAATATACCTACATATGTTATAATGAAATGCATCTAAATTCTGCACCCATAAAAGTATGCACCATATATTTTGCTTACTATAAAGAATTTTCTTACAATTATAAAATTTTGTTTACTAAAAAAGAATAGGAAAATTGTGTTAGGCATATTTATGACATGATAATAAACACAAAATGAAAATGAATATAAATACAATATATGAAAAAATAAAATAAAATAAAATATTGTAATTTGTAGTCAACGTTGCGTATGATTGTTATGGCCAACACATATACATATATTGCACCTTAATGTATGCAATGAAAAATGGTAAATGGAAAATTAAGTGCTGCTCTATACATAAATCACCAAGCTTAACAATTGCTCTGGCCTCAAATAAACATAGACACACACACAGACACATGTGTTTCACATGGTCTCAGTGGGTGGAATCGAGGATGGTGAATACGTATTATGAGTTGAGTTGGTCGAGAGTAAAAGATGCAAACTCACATTTGCCAAACAATTTGAACAAAAATGCATTGCATACTTGCAGGCAGCAAATTGCTTAGAATTTTTTCTATTTTTGTGTTTTTTTTTTTCATTTTTTTTCAGTCTATAAAGTATATTTTGAATTTAAATTTTTGTTGATTGCAGTTTTGCTTATGTTTTTGCCTTTGCTTTTGAGCTGTGTTGTGCTGTGTTGTATTGTGTTTTGTTGTATTGTGTTTTGTTGAGTTCAGTTAAGTTGAGTTGAATAAAAGTCTATTGCCACTTCAGTAAAGTTAATAAAGTTACGAAAATAGTTTAAATATTTTTGTTATTGTTGCTACTGCAAACCTTTTTATCCATTTAAGTGACATTATTGGCATAGGAGAAAGATCATGAGGACTGCATGAGAACAACAAACTTCAGAAGCGAACTGTGTGGAAAAACTTAAAAAGCGTAAACAATTTCTTTTGATAACTCATCCACTCATTCACCATTCACCATTTGCCTTTGCTTCTTTCTCTTCAATATGTATTCTCCCTCTGTTCTGTTGTTTTACGTTTAGAAGAAGTATATAGGAAAATATAACCTGGGTTTTTTTTTTTGTTTCATTTGTCCTTCTATGTTAGATGATGCGAATAATGGGGATGGCAACAGCATCGTCATTGGCATCGTAGGGGATTGTTTCTAGTCATTGTACAACATGCACTTGCTATAAAATTTTTGTTATTTATTTTATTTAGTATTGTTTTTATATATTTTTTGTTGTTTTTGTTTTTGTTTATAAAATGTTTTCAGTATAGGAGGAGGTGTGTCCCAAAAATGTATACGACCTGTATTCCCAAAACTCCTGATTCCATTCAAAAATGCCACCGACTCAACGATTGAAAAAATACAACAATTTGTGCTAGGGAACATTCGGACAAAATGACTTTAAGAACACTGCTTCAGAATGGGAACCATAATAACTTAGTGTTGGTTGAATACCATGAATAAGGGATAAGAAAGAATAATGTCAACTCAGAGTTGGATACTTTTGTTACTCACCTTGTTTATAGTTTGTTTCTTCTTTCATTTTGTGTGTTTGTATGTAAGCATGTGTATTTTGTGTGTAACTATGTGAGTGTGTGTGGGGTTTTTTTGTGTATTTTGTACTTTTACTTATGGTTCGTCGAACATTGTTGCAACAAACTTTTTTAAATGTTGCAACAAAATCATGAGCAACACTTGCAAAGCAAAGTTTGTTGTTAGACTGCATACATATGTGTGTTACATAAGTTAGTATGAGTGTGTGTTTCTGTGTGAAGGAGTATAAGAGTTGTTGTCGTCGTCGTCACTCTTGCTGAGCGTTAGCAATGCCAACAAACAAACAAACACTCTGGCCTACATCATAATCATCATCATCATCACCATCATATTCATCATTTTATTGCATTTTTTATGTTTTTTATTATTTTTTAAACTTGCTTTTTTAAAACATTTTCTCTTGCTATAACTTTTCCATTTTCTGTTGTATTTTTATTTTTCATTGCTTGCCAAACTTTCTATTTTTTATTTATTTAGAAAATAATATCTTGATATTTGTAATGAATAGACAAAAGATACAATGATACAATATGGTAAAGGGAATCAATCTATATCACAATAAAAACGTTAAATGAATATTAACTTAATTTTTTATACAAAAAAAGCTGAAAATGAAAATGATAATGAAGTCATATCTAAGTATGTATTGGTAGTAGATGAAATGAACCTTTACTCATTTAATGGCATTTTAGTATCACAAACAGCATTTTCCTTTTTTTTTTTGGCCTTGAGGTTGATAAATAAATGATCACAGAATGAAAAAACAGCATTTTCCAACCGATTTTATTTAAACAGAATCTTATGTCTACGCGTGAGAAGTATGTCAATTTACCATTTGTTTTATTCAAATATTTGTTTGCTATTTTTATTTATGTATCTTAATCAATACTTACATAATAGGTCTTTTAAGTGGGGTTCAAATTACTCGTACATGCCTATGTAAAATAATATATGTAGACGCAGATGCTGCCTTATCTTCAAATAGTTGAAGTGATGAATGATTCTTTATCTCAATATTGTTTTTATTTATAGTTTTAATACAATACACCTTTACATAAGTGCATATTTGCTATCGTTATACGTCTGGCGAGATGAGTAGTTCCTGTGACATATAAATATGATAGATGCCAGGGTCGGCCTTAGCCATTGCGAGACACCGGGTGGGCAGATATTTAAAGGCCCTTGTCTTGGAGAAAATTTATTTGCTAATTAGCTAGCTATGCCCCTACTCATAGCCTTGTGTGGTCAGAAACAGACAGAATAGATACCCCATCCAAATTTGTATCATCCAGATTCAGTCACGGTGGATGGAAAAGTGCAGGTGTTGCAGGACCAGAGCATTGATGGCGGTGGGCGATATCTCAGGAAAGAGGATGTGATAAATTTTCATGTGAGGCAAAGTTAGTTGTGCACCTACCAGTAGAACAAGAGGAACAAAATTCTTAGTGCTACGACTAGGGACACAGAAACATAGTTGACTCAATAACACCTGTTCAGTAAACAATCTATGGCTTCTTCAGCAACTGTTTAGAATCAACCAAATGGAAACGTCCTTGTCATCGAAACGCTATGCTGGCCTTCCAAATCACAACTATTTGCTCTAGTTTTCTATCAAACCTTAAAAACTAACAATTCATTTACATTATTAATACTAATACATAATTACAGTTAGCTGAACATAAGTAAAAAAAGAAAGAGCGAATTATATCTGTAACAAGTTTATGAAGAAAACTTATACATAAAGAAACTCGGTGCGGTGATTACTCCACAAAGAAAAATCTATAAGAAGAAGCTTAGAAGATAGAATTGCTTCAGTACTGACTCAATACGGTCTTGATGTTTTTTGTATTGAGGGCTCAAGACGCATGAACAATATTGAAGTGCTGGGCGGACTAGAGAGATAAAAAGAAGCTTGGTAATGTAGTGAACATTAAATTCTTTAGACCATTTTTAAGTAAAACCACAAATACCTTTATCTTTATTAGGTACTATTTGAAGAAATATGATGATTAAAAATGACAAGATAAATAAACATGCATTTTGCGTAGTTTAGCTTTAGAAGATTGCATAAACACAATGAATGCAGTGAAGTTAGATCCTCTTGCGTTCTGACTTGCGAAAAGGTATCATGTATCATTAAAAGACAGGCAGAATTTGTCAGCATTAGCATACATCAGAAATTAAATTTTTTTTCCAGATAACCTGAAACTGTTGACTGTTATTTGCGACCTCTGATCAGAACACGAATGATTCAAGGAAAGAGGAAGATTATTTATACTTTCTTGAGGAGCGCCAGAAGTGACATGATCTGGACAGAAGACAGTGGATTTAAATAACACTCGCTGAACTCTATTTCTTAAATGTGAAGAAATTCAACAAAGAAGATCTTGCCAGAAATCTGAAAGGTCCAGTTTAAGTAAAAGCAGATCAAGATTGATGGAATAATAGATGTTAATTCCAGCAAGTTTGTTGTTGCTTACATGAAATCAAATATGCTCTCATGATGTTTAAGTTCCTCAAATCTAGGTTAGCAACTTGCAAGAACATTGTCGACAATGACATAAGAATATTGTTGTTTATTTTGTAAATATCTTAAGCAAATAATGAAGGAGCATCGTTTTAGTATCTAATATTTTTCTACTTGGTAGATAGGACTTCTGCGCCACCACCTAATATATTTGAGGGTTCATGTTCGTTCTTGAACACTAAGGCTAGGGCCAGTCATTAAGCGATTAGCAACTGAGCGACAATTCAATTGGTATGACTGAGAGATGCATAAAAATCAAAACCAATTGAATTGCTTTGGCGACGCAGGCTCTAGCCTAAGACTTTATTTTGTTAATGATGCAAAAATAGCCTTTGTCATTTTTTTCTGGTGTACTAAACTGTCGCTTGGCTAGTTGCAAGAATTTTGGCATGACTATCCATAATCAATTAATTTCCTGTTTTTTTTTTTTTGGGGACTCCTAACCTTAACAAAATTGTTAGTGTGGCAAAAATAAAACAATTGCATTTGAAAAAAAACATCTGCACATATCAACATATCTGAGATTTGATTTTGTACTTGCCTCTAGAAATCGCATGCGAAGTGTCAGCTTGCATTCGAGTTCTTAAAGAATCATATAAGATATATTTTGACAAATACTAATCGATGATGATAAATAGTTTCTTTATTTATGTAAGAATTTTTATAAGTAAAGTTTTATTTCCTTTTTACAGAAATAAAAAAATAAAAACTGTGGTTTCTTAACAATCTGCACCAACCTTTTATTCTTCATAGAAGCAGTAAAATACCAGCCACCAATGCATTTAAGGGAATGCAGATAAAGCAGAGAGATAGCCAAACGGCTATCGATCTTATTAAACCATCCAAGTGATAAGGATTAAGATCTAACATATATAAACACCTCACTATGATATGATAGCGCAAAAGCATATTGATAACTGGACAGACTTCCAGCATAGATACAAAAGGTTTAATCCAAATGGTTTAGCTATCTCCTACCCAACTAAGTGCAAAAAAACATGGTGGATGTCATCATGCCCACAAAACTATTATTGTTTTTCGTAAGCCAACGAATTTCGGACGGAATTAATCCCAACACTGAGCTGGACGAGTTGGTGCATCAAATGTGTGAAGATCAGTGTCTGCATAAGAAGAAACTTATGTTGCTTGAAGAACGTAATAAGCTGGCAATTGACCGTGAGCGTTTAGAATGGGAGTAGGCTGAGTTGCTACACTTGGAGAGATAATGTCAGTAGCTCGAATGCAAAAAGATTGATTTTGCAATCTCATGAGATCCTACAAGTTCTATTGAAGATTTTGTTGGTCCAAGGAGTAGGTCATGCAATAATTATAAATGAGATTTCAATAGAAATTACAGCAGTCTAGCAGTGGTGCTTTAGACTCGTCATATTGTCACAATATGGTGGTTGTGAAGGCATTAGTCGTTGCTCTGAATTTTTTTAAATTTCGGTCTAAAATCTCCATAACTGTTATGCTCTTGTCAATGTAAGTGTTCTTCCTGTTGGCAATCATTTAATTGGTTTTGTTAACGTTTATTTTTAAATTGTAGTGTTTGTAGCTCACTTAGACTGTCTGCTAAAATGTAAGTGTCGTCGGCATATCTGATGATGTTGGTGATAATACGAGTACCATTTATTTTAAGAGCAGCTTCTGAATTATATTGTATAATACTTTCTGAGTAGATGTTGAACACTAAAGGTGAAAGAGAAGACATGCTTTTCTTACTCCTTTTAGAATGGGTAATGCTTCAGCAGTTTAGTTGCTTATTGTTTTGGTGTTAGTAGGTCGCTTTAATTTAAACTTAAAATTCTTTTCTCTCGAATACTCTTCCCTCTAAACTCCATTAAACTATTGTATTATGAATTAAGATTAATTAATTGTATTGCATTCAATAAAACAATTGAATTTATGGAATCATTATAGTACTTAGAACTTCCTATATATGTGTACATTATTTTTATTTATATTCATGTTACTTGACTTCTTCTATTTCTTTCTATCACCAAAAAGCTAAACCTTTTTATTTAGCGGCTGAATATAAATATATTTGTTTTATGTAGTGCAATATGTTAAATGTTTCTATTTGTGCAAAAGTTAATCATCGTTGGATCCAAAGTTAATGCTTATTCTTATGGGTCTTTTGGTATTTTTTTTTGTTATTTAGTTTGGTTGCCTTTTTTTTTTTGATATTAAATTTCTTGTTTTCGTGTTTTCTTATTTTGTTATTAATTGTTCTTAATTGATGTTCATTTGTTTGAGAAGCCGCAATGCTTACAAGTAAATGACATGAAAAGTGTTTTGGGGGTTTGGGAGATTCAAGGTGGTTGGGTTTGCGTTTAAGATTAAGGATGAAAATGAAAATGAATGAATGTACAGTCAACTTAAGCATAAAACCACACATTTAACATAAGTGAAGATGAAAACACACACAAATACACAAACATATACAGTTAAACTTCGTTTATATGGATAAATTGAGACTGATGGATATGCAATGTTTCTCTAACTTTTGAGAATCCTTGAATCCTTGAGTAAATGAGTTAATATACCTGATACAATCAATCGATCGATTTATGGAACTTATAGTTAAGGTTATCAAAGAAATTACGAAAGAAATTATAGAAGAAGTGGTTGAAGAAGAGGTTAAGGTGATGCGTAAAAAGAAACCCAATACACAAGTGAAAGAGGAACTGGAACCCGTTGAAGGTGTGGAAGTGTAACAAACCATTCAGACTAAACCAGAAAAGCCAACGGAAAAAATTGCTGCTGCTGAACACAAAGTAACTGTTATAGAAGAAATGGCACAATTTAAGGAAATAATTGAAGCAGTTGAAGAAATTGAGGAAGTAAAGAGAGCCAAAGAAGAAAAAGTGGTGAAAGAAATTCCAATCACATATGAATTTAAGCTTAAGGAGTCTGTAGATGAACAACCAACAACCGAAGAAAATCCAGAAGAACAAGTCACTATTGTGAAAAAGAATATGAAGTCAGTCAGAAGAACCAACAACAAAGACACCAATAGAAAAAGTCAATGAAGAAGTAAAAATTAAAAAGAAGGTTAAGAAACCCTTTAAACAAGAAGAAGCTGCACCAGAACTAAAGATAACAAACAATGAAGAAATTCCACAAGAGACCCACCCAAGTTGAAGAAACTGAAGAAGTCCTTGAAGAAAAGCCTAAGGAGGTGATCAACATCAAAGAAACTGAACCAAAAGCACCAATTGAAACCCAGAAGTCGAGGTCATCAAAAATTAACCAAAAAAAACTTGCTAAGGAAGACAACACTGTTGAAAAGGAAGTTTTCCCAGAACCAGTAATTGAGGAAATTAAAAAAATTGAGAAAGTTGTGAAAAAACAACCGGTGAAACAAAACCGGAGGAGCGAGCAACCCACTGAGGTTACAATTGACATCAAAGAAACTGAACCAGTAAAACCAAAAGAAGAAAAGCCAACTCCAGAAGTTGAAGCGAAATTGCCAAAGAGAAAGAAGAAGGCTTAACTAGATGTAGTGGAAGAACATGAAGCTCAAGTTACAGTGACTCTTGAAGAACCTATTCCAAATGAAGCTCCCGAAACTGACCTTGCTATATATATTAGTTCTAGCAGAATCATACTAGTCCCTAGGTAATTTATTACATAACAATATTCCTGGAATATTAAGGATAAAAGATGATATGATATGATATGATCTTAAATTATTTACTCAGCATTCCACAAGCCATATAGGGCGAAATTTTATTGATTTATAAAAATGACTGGAAGATGCATTTCAATTTCTTCAATAGTTAAGTTTAATTTATCCATTGAAGAATAGATAATAAATTTAAAAGTTTCTTCGATTGATTCGATCTCAAAGAGAAAGTTGAAATGCTATTATTGGCGTGCCATTAGTTCGCCACCCCAAACCTAAGTTTCACAGTTTTATGTATCAATGGTTCTGATAAGCGAATTGCAACTGTATTAATACAATTTATTGTAAATATATATATGTAGGTATATTATAGCAAATTTGACATGATAAGCGCGGCGCGCACTAAAGTATGCAACATTTTATGGCGTTTACCACAAAACAGCTTTGCCAGTTCACGCACACTAAAACAAAGTTTGTGGTTTTTATTGATTACTCTTTCTTTACTCTTCACCTCTCTTTGTATTTATGTTTGTATATATTATAAGAAAAGAAAAGAAACGAAACGAAACGAAGAATAACACTAACAATAAACAAAACACTAAAACTCTGAGGCAAAGTTTCTAATAAATTAAATAACAATTTTGTTTTACAAAAAACAATTAAGAAATTCTCAATAGAGTTGCTACCAAAATACTCGCAAAATCTATAAAATGAATCCAAGAAACACTATAGTAGTAATAACGATAGAAAAGCTTTTTCTGGTATATGAGTTTTTCTATCTATTCTATCTGTTCTCTGTTTTCTGTTGTCTGTTTTTTTTCGCATAGTAGTTTAACTACTAGTTTAACTATACGTTTTACTTTTTTCTTGACTGCTGCTGTATGCCAACATCAACATCAACACCAACACCAATACCAACACTAAAAGTCGCTCCTCATGATTTTATATTACATGAAAAAGTTTTACATTATTATTATTTTTCTTCTACTTGTTTTACTTTTATCTTGTTGTTGTTGTTGTTGTTGTTGTTGTTGTTGGTGGTGTTGTACTATATGTTATTCTTTCTTAAACATCTTATGCTGTTAGTTATTTTTCATCCCCACCACCACCATCATCATCAGTACCAAAACCATCACAAGGACCATCATCATCATCATCATCACTATCATCAACTAACACCAAAACAGCATCATCAACTTGAAAGTATTTAACATTTTCTTTCTTTTATTTAATATATTCTATCCTTTTTCTGTTGCTTATCTCATCTTTAAATTCAGACTGAGAATATCTTTACTTAAGGAGTTTAATTTTCATATCTTAGCTTGGTTTTTTTTGCTTTCTTTTATTTAAACAAGTAAAGAAACCATTGCAAATCTTACTGATTTTGAAGATGAGTAATTTCGGTTTTGGTGTTTGATGTGGGATGTGGGGTTTGGGTTTGACTTCTTTTGGTTCTGTAGAGTTTCTACTCTAAGTATATATGTAGTATGTGTCTATTGTCTTAAAGATGATATGTGAAATTAATTAATAACATTTGAGGTTTGAACTTTTCAATAATGACGCACTTTTGAGTTTTTAAATGAAAGTAGAAACTTATGAGAATAGTTTACAATAAAATATAGATTATGATGTATGGGGAGATTGAGTGAGTAAGTGAGTGAGTGATTGAGCAAGTGAGTGAGTAAGTGATTGTGCAAGTGAGTGAGCTGGTGAGGGAGGGCCTGTCATAAGGATTGTGCCAAAATGTTTAAAATCTTAAAATTAGTTTTATTCACCTTTGGCAAGTTAGGTTACGTTATACAGGAAGCTCGCGACTTAGTTCACCCAGAAACTTTAAGGTACATTGTGATGCCTGATAAATTGTGAATTGGTAGGAGTGACTGTGAGGGGTTTGTGGTAATCCACCTTTATCCAAGCTCTGTACTAGAGATCACTTATTATCACAAAAACGAACCTGTGGGGTCAACGAACAGAGCTAGGTCCCCCAAAGGATATTTTGCCAAACAACCCAACTTTTCGAAGAACGGTTTGTCCAGAGCAGAGCAATTACATAAGAGGCATTAGATGGTTTCGGGTTCCTTAGTGCGGTGCCTTTCCTGGCGCACTCGTCCGCCATTTCATTACATTGGAGACACAGCTTAGTGTGATAGAATGCTGTTGAGCTTGATTGAAAGCTTCTACCGTGCTCTTGATTTTTACTAGACAAAGCAAATTCAAAATCTGAATATAAGTTTGAGTGATTGTCAGTGAAACATAAAATTTTAAGATTCCATATGAATGATTTAAAGATGAGTTTTTTTTTGAGGCAAGTGAATGAATGACAGATAACAATTTGTGTACTACAAAATTGGAGAGCAAAGTGCAATGCTAACTTTTACATAACATAAGATGTGATAAGATTGGAAGTAGGGAAGTGGCTTAAGATGCCAATATATAGGTTATAGCTTCATATTTGTTTCAACGTGAAAACATTTTTAAAAATGCTTTCGTACTAATGTTAAAATGGAAGGAGTGTCATATCTAAATCTCAATGTAAAGCAGTGTTACACCCAAACGCTTTAGGTGTCGTCAGAAATTTTAATACATTTCGTGACTGAAAAATTGCAGGGCCACAAAGTGTTTATTTTTTTGAAAATGGATATGTTTCCGTTGCCTGTTAGTCATCTTATGGCATTGTGCGTTTACTCCATAAAGAAGGGAGGGTGGTCAAAAATGATGAAAATCTGTCGTTGGTAAGCGCATCACATGAGAAAAGCTCGACCAATGTGGATGATAAAAAGTAAAGCATACCTTTTGAGATAACTTATGTTTCAAGAAAAGTTTTGTCACTTAAATAAGTTCGTTATTTGAGTTTTTTGTGCTTAGTATTACTTAATGTGTCCAATTCTTAGTATCATGACCAAGCTTTTGTGAATCAATATCTTTCTTATGTATTAATACCTAAAGCATTAATTACATATAGCGAGTTTACAATCTATCAGCCACTGAATTCACTATCTGCTAGTAAACTTACCAAGTGTAATCATGACTCGTTACTAGCCGATTGAAAATAATCTACTGACAAAAAATCAAAGCCTGTCTACTTTACTCGTTGCTGTTAGTACTCGCACATGCCGATTTGCCCCTTTGTAAATTCTTTGGCCAGCAGATTGTAAACTCACTAAATGTAATTGAGGCTTAAATAAACAACTCAGGCTTGAGGCTAAGAACGACCTACATGAACACACTTCACTCACCGGGATCTGTATGGATCTGACATACGCATGCGACATGCAATTGTTTTGCAAACCATACGTCTTGTTTTTAACATTTTACTAAATTTAGAATAAAGTAAATATTTATTAACAGTAAAAATGATTAAATATCATTCCAAGGATCACCGATAAAGTATCAATAAATACATTCATAAGAAATCGATCAATTGCGAGTCAGACTCACACATAAGGGATTTCGTATCATCCTTCAAGGTTTTTCACTATGTTCTTTTTAAATACTTTCGTTGGATGTAAAGCTGGTAACTTTTTCTGAAATTGTTAGTTTATTTGTCGTAAAAGATATTTATTTTAACCACACCTAAAAGTATACTAAAAAAAAATAGCTAATATAGAAAACAAAAGATATAGACAGGTTTCTTGTATGAGGACCCTTTTAAGTTTTTAACTTTCATTATTTATATTATTTACTGTTATTGCAGCATTGAAATGCAAACTCTGTGAAAATTTTAACTGTCTGCCCATTAGAGTTCAGGATATAGAGCTATCTGACGGACGGACGGACGGACGGACAGACAGCGTAGGTGAGATTCATGTTTTTCCCCTTCAATTATATTTTTTTTTTCTCGAAAAACGGTTACACGCAAACAATATAACTGTAATATAGCGAGTCTACATGCTTTTTTGCTTGTCTCTTTAAAAATAAATAGATCGATGGTATATTTAAAAGAAACTCAAGGGTAGTTTTTTAAGGGTTAATAGTATGATGCTCTTTCTTCAATTCTTGATCTGATGAGAACAATATTTATTCCTTTTTAAACTCCTAGTTTGAGTATAGGGCCTCCACAAGGCTTCTCCATCGCACACGATTCTGGGCTGTTCCTTTTAGCGCCATTCCATATGGTGTTGACATCAGCTATTTTCCGTAAGGTTGATTATCTCCAGGTGTTCTTTGGCCGGCCGCGGCTTCTTCTTCCTTGCGGGTTCCATTCAAGCGACATTCTTGTGATTCTTTCTGACTGTTTGTGTGACCAATCCAGCGCCACTTCCTACACTTAATTTGTTTCAGTAGGGGCTCTTCATTTGTTAGACGCCATAGTGCCTCGTTGGAAATAGTGTTAGGCCAGAATATTCTACATATGATCCTCAAACACTTGTTACCGAAAGCTTGAAGTCACTGCGTGTTGGAGGTCGAGACCAGCCATGTTTCGCTTCCGTATAGTAGCATTGATTTCACGCATGCAGAGAATATTCGCAATTTCGTGCGTCTGGAGATTTGGGAACTTGCCCTTACCGATTTTAACCGGCCAAATGCTGTTCTTGTTTTGCTCAACCTGCAGTTAGCATCCATTTCAGCTGCTCCTCGGTCTGTTGATATTGTGCAACCGAGGTAACTGAAGCTTTCTACGAAATCAATCGCATAGCCGTCAACCATTATATGACTTGTACAGGGGTGATGAGAACAACAATGTTGTCAAAATAATCCAGTATTTCGAATCCATTGTTGCCCAGTAGAACAGTAGCAGTTCAACAATGGTAATGGATCATAAAAGTGGGGAGAGATGATGAGGTGATAAGATTAAATATTTCAAGAAAAGCAATAAAGATTAAGAATGTCAGCATTTGATTTTCTTCATCTCCTGTAGTGAATCATGTGACCAAAATAATAGAATGGAACTCATCTGAAGAGTTATTATATGTTAATACAGTCAATACTTAGTACTTATTACAGTTGTTAGTTGATGTTTGCCTTCCTTAAGTCGATTTTGGTACGTAGTATTTATAAGATATATGATTCTATATTAAATATTGTAGTATTATATTTGTATATGCATTTCTAGATCTTTGCGAAAATTTGTTGAAAATATAAAATTGTTTTAGTGAAACTATTATTTTATATTTAAGGTACACAGACTTTATCTTCCTCCTTTTCTCTCTCTCTCTCTCTCGCTCTCTGACAAATGACACAGTTATGGAGCTTAAACTTGTTTTCCCCTTTTTCTGTTGCTGTTTTTGTTTTTGTTTTTTCTTTTTGACTGTTTGTAGATGTCAAGAAATATACTTTATTGTTGATCAAACAATTTGCTAAGCGACTCCAACGCATATGAGTATAGTAAGTTACAATGGTATGAGATACATTTGTATCTTGAAAGATAAAGAAACTTTACAGAAAAATAAATATGTACATAAGTACATATATGTAGGTACTTATATATATGAAAGTATTCAAATTGGATATGAAAATTTGTTTTTCTTTCTTTTCGTTTGTTGTTGTTGTTGTGCGTGCGTGTGTGACTGTAAATGTGTTTGTATGTTTGTTTGTATGAATGTGTACTTACTTATGAATATTACACGGTAGCATCGTCATATAGTATGTGGCATCTGTTTAACTCTAACCCTAATTCCAATCCCAATTCCAATTCTCCACTAACATTACATTTAACCCCTTAGTGTAAACGGTGTAAATAGTGCAAACACACAGATACACACACACACACACATGAATGAATACATGCTTGTGTATGTTGAGGCATTTTGTTAAATATAACGATGACGACGCTAGTTCAGCATATTTGCTTAAGCTGAGTATGTAAAACACCAAAAAAAACAGAAAACAAAAGTGAAAAGAAGTAAAAAAAAAAAAACCAAAAAAGGAAGAAAGAAGTAAGCACAACAAGGATAACATTGTGCAGGACGACGAAGGATGACAATCAAGATGAACATGTATGTATGTATGTAGATACCTACATATGAACATGGATAAGCTTGAGATGTGAACATGAATCCGCCAAGGCTTAGAGTATGAGAAAACACGCGACATAACAGTTCACTTAAAATAGAGTTGCAAGCTCAGCGCGAAAAAAGGCGTAGCAAAGCAATTGAAACAAAAATGAGAAAGACAAGATGAAATGAGATGAGATGAGATGAGAGCAAGGTATAAAAACGATAAAAAAGGGGGGCGAAAACCTAAAAGTTTTCAAAGGAAAGTGTATATACACTGTGAGAGAGAGAGAGGAGTTATAGGGTGAAATCACAATGTTCTTAGTAAAAGAAGTGAATTCCAATAGAGTATGCATTGAGTTTTTCAACTACTCGCTGATCTTAAACATGTCGTACTTTGAATTAATCCTCAACACATATTTTTATTGATTCAATTCACATACTGAACTGCTTGTTTGTGGAATGTCGTCGCGTTCTATTCAATAGTCAAACTGGAGCAGGATTCTCATAAAAACACAGAGGTCTCATTAGCAATCATATTAAAGTTGTGCACATCGATAGGTCATTGCTCCAACTAACATTCTGGTGTACAGCTGTGAACTTGAGTCGGAAACTTTTGGGGACACACTTCGTAACAACAACAGCACAAATATACATAAGTGTACAAAGACAAATATTCAAAATGAAGTATGATAAGTGAATGAAATATTAGCTTAATAAAAATTTTATGAAATAAAAGTGATGACTTTCATTTTAACATACCATACTGTATTGGCGGAAGAATAGAGCAGAACAGAACGTCAAAAACGCTGAACAACAACAACAACAAATATTAAATAAGGGTAAAAAATATTATCTAGTGAAAGAAACAAAAAATAAACCATATGGCGCCGAAAACTATGCTATGTTAAATGTTAAAGTGATGAAGAACAAAAGATGATGATGTGAAGGAGGAGATGGAAGTAGATGAATCAAAATATTTGCAAATTCACATAAATAAAAATATTTTAGATCGTAAATCTAAATATGTAAAATTTATGCGAAACTTGTTGCATCTTGCGCTGCGATATCTTTCAACTAGAGTTTTCAAAAAAAAAATCACAATAATATGGCGACTTCTAGAAATATTTTTGATAATTCGCTCACCCCAATATGACATTTAACTGACTCCTTTGCTTGTTCACTAAAACGCATTAATCATGGCATTATGTTTGTCGCTCCGCTGTCGTATACAATATATACAACACGTGTCATTTACACTACGCGTTTGATGGATGCCATTGCATTATGCACAATGATTTGGTAATCCAAGAGGCTACAATATATCTAACCATCAATTGGATAGTCCATTAAAATCGGTCATCAAAAACTTGCTCACTGAAGATCTGGAAGAATAGACCCTATATGAAATCTTAATGATAGCCTGCAATGATGTTGAATACTTACGAATCAGTGATAGAGCAGAGGAACGTACACACGAATTAGTACCCCTATGGAACCCTAGAGGTATTTGCAAATGCCACTACATAAACAAACGTTGTTGTCCATTGGGGTGACGAACCAACACAGCATTGTAATTGTCAAATCGATGGTTTCAAGATATTTAAGGCTGTCACCGATTATACCGGACTTATGCTCCACTTACAGAGCCAAAGAATTATGTTGTCTATCATGTACAAGTGCTTGCTTATACACGTTTGGGTGATGGTGCCCTAAAAACGCCACATATATGCGTTCAAACATTCGAAGATACTTCGGGTGCACCATTCAATATCAGTTTACCGACGATCCAAATGGTGAAATCGCACATTCCGTGCCACACAATTACTGGCACTCGGCGTTGCTCAAGCTACAGTGGAGATCACAGGAGGCGGATAGTGAACTGCTTGGAGATATGTAGGTTAGCTGTGAATAATAAATGAAAATGGGTAGCTTATAAGGCTGCACACCCTAATTAAATTCTCGTGACAGCGAGAGTGAATGCCGCCCTTAAACTAAGCTTTCCCAAATCTAAGAGCATCTGTTTCCATATTGGGCGGCTTCTTGGTCTGCGTCTGAACCATTAATTAAGCCTCCCTAAAACGTTGGGAGTCTCCGGAACCATTGTTAGTTTTTCCGCTAATGATGGTGAAGAGGTGATGGGAGGCTGCTCTGCCGAGGTGGCAGGTGTGGCGTGGATCAAATACCAGCCATTTTGGACCCTGGTCAGAGAGTGTTTATTGGACGCAGTTCAGTAAGCTGAATTGCCGCGGGTGAGCTCCAGCCCGTCCGCGTATTCCGGGACTGCTAGAGCGTAGGTCAGGCCTCATGGAACTGGGGTAGGGACTGTTACTCGAGGGTATACCCGTTCCTTACTATTGCAGCACGCCCCCTACTCACGATAAGCTGGCAAACACCAAGGCAGTATGGCCACGGCCAACTTGGTTGCTGTAGCGGATAATGTAAAATGTTCGGAATAACCTGAAGATTGGGCGTTTAGGAAGAGCTGTAAAATGAGCCACTCTCCGCCAAGATGACCCCTTGACTCACAAGTGTGTAGCAAGATCCACCGTTCACCGGCAATCATAGTCAGCACCGCAAGGGATACTGTATATAATAAGGCGGTGTGGAGACCCTCGGGCGCAAAGAAAACTAATGAAAGTCACAGTTACTTCCATCAGCTTGGTGGGAAAATAAAAAACGCCTGGTGGACATGCTAGAAGAAAAACGAGTGGATGGGAAACCATGCGTTACATAAATTTAAGTATGAGGGGCAGGATCGATAGCATCAAAGCCCTATATGATGAGGCAAAGAGGGTTATAAGAATACACAACTCCTCGCAGACTTCACAGTGGTTGAAACCTCATGTAAAAGGTAAGAGAGGCTCTGATGATCAGCTGGAGACACCTCCAACTAAGCGGCACAAAGGCGGTGAAAAACACTGAAGCAGCAGCTGGTACAGCAAAACTTGAGGCCTCCAATCCAAAAAACAAACCACTTAGATCTACAAACGAAAAACAAAAAGAGATACAGGAGTGGACTTAAGTACTAGGGAGGAAGAAAAGGGAAAACGGCCTCAAACCGAAGTCAGATGCCCTCATCATCACTGCTGCAGCAAGTCCTGAGAAAGATATGAAACGACCCGGCATTGAACACCTTGGGAGATAATGTAAAAGCTGTTCGTCGTACCGTAACAAAATATTCAGCTGTGCTGTTGTTTTGTGTACAGCAAAGCAAAATTAAAAATTACTTCAACACAGCTGCAGCAAAATTTTCGGTGATGTTGCTTATACGAGTATGCTGTCAGTTTTTCAAACCCTGGTTTCTATTGTATAATATTGTATCTAGTATGTATATCTTTGAATAAAAATTTATTTCACTAATTTAATTCAACAAAAAGATAGTATATACTTAATATTATATAATACGTGTATTTAGTCAAATCGGGAAGTTACCTTAAATTTAACTTAGATTCATACATAAATAGGTGTACTTATAAGAAAGAAATTTTTATTGATTTTAGGCTAAAGTACTACTACATACTACTAGTATACTTAGAATTAATTGATGCGATTTGATTATGATTAAATCAAATCAGATGAATTCAAATCAAATCGATTTAATTATTTCTAAGGGTAATCCGAAATTACAAAATTCAATAAAATCAATACTATCATCAGTTGTAAGGCTGCTCTCATCGCTTAGTTCTTCTTCATATTCGGAATTATAATTATTTGTGATATTTCTGAATTGTTCAAAGGATCGTATCATTTCAAAAATTTTACCAATATATGATTTCTTATTGAATCTTTTACCCTTCTCTTGTGTCTTCTCCTTGACTATCTTTTTGATAACAGATAATGCTTTATAACATATATCACAATCCATTTTGGCTTTGTATAGCATTTTAGAACAATCGGCAATTTTCAAAGAGAGTACTATATATTTATAAAATTCCGTAGATTGAAGTTCTTCATTATCATCATCTTGTACATTATTGCTGTTTGATTCCTTTTCATCTTTTTCCTCCTCAACAATTTTAGACAATTGTTTGATAAATGTACTATTGACTCTGTCAGTTAAATATCCACATGGTGAACTGATGTTACGCTTTGAATTGAGTTTTCGTAAAACATTTTTAGGAATAAAATTTATCAATAACTTCTCATCACAACCATTTGCATCGGCAAATTCTCTGAACCATCTTAGGAATTTGTAATTATTTTCAAATTTGAATTGAATTAATCGTGTGATTGGTATAATTTTGTTTACTCTTTTCATTCGAAAAGCTTCCTGTAAAATTTGAAAATTCCGTACAAATTCATGTTCCATAATGCAATTAAATTTAATACGTCTAATTGCAATGGAATCTGGAAACATAATGTACATCAGTAAGCAAAAGTGGACACCAGAAGACATGTTCTCGATATTGTCTAAATCAGTTGTCAAGCATTTATTGACCCAGTCGAGCAGATCTTTACGTGAATTGAATTCCTTCTTTGGTAATGATGAACGGATATTGACAGCAAACATGATTCAAAGTTGTTGTCAAGATTTATAGATTATCTATCTGTGATTAATGATTTCGAAATTAATTCAATAAATTTATTTCTTACAGAAAATTTAAATGTATTAATAAAAATCGAATTAACTTAAATTTTGAAGCAATTCAAATAACTTACTGTGATTTCCTTAAATAATATAGGTATATATTTATATTTCTCTTATCTTCCTGCCGCCATTCACAATAATTCACATGGTATACTTAGAAGGTCGAAGGTCCTGATATTGTGAAAGATCTAAGAGAATTTTCCGGGAAGCACGGTGAATTTAGTTCTTGGCGGAAGTCAGTTGATAGAATTTTTCACATTTACCACAATTATTTAGTACAACAAGTACTTCGCTATACTCCACACTGTTCGACATGAAATATTTGGCGGAGCCGATACTATGTTGGAGTCGTATCCTACTCCACTCGATTGGGTCAAGATTAAGAAATGTTTAATGCTCCACTATTCGGATATATGGGACATCAGTACCTTAGAATACCAATTACCAACTTTGGTTCAACGAAATCTTTAATTTTCTGAATATCATCTACATCAACAAAATTCTCGACCTTTCATCGAACAGATGGATGGATCATGGACAACAATTAACAACAACAGAAAGACCATTGACACCCCCAAATCTGTACTACAAATAAGGCAGAACAGACCCATGCAATTCCATCGATCACTAAAACTAAACAATTTCGGACACATACACACACAGACACATACATAGCCGACATAGCTTTAAACGACCAATGGCAACCGGTATTCAACACCTCAATAATCATCAAAGGATCTTCAATACAGTAGTCCAACGAAATTTTTTTTTATACAGAAGAAAATTCAGAAAGTAATGATTATTTGAAGCACCAACATTATTACCATCTTTTTCCAGAAAATTCAGAGACCTTCTTAGAAAACAATACAACTTATAATGATATAAATTTTTTAAATTAGGCTTTTCCTCATTTTTCGGATTCTGATTCTAAGAATTCGTATTTTTAGAGTTCAGATTCTTAAGATTCGGATTCTTAGGATTCGGATTCGGATTCGTTGGATTCAGATTCGGTTTCGTAAAATTCATATTCAAGCTTTTGTGGATCACTACTAACTACACGTACTATAACTTAAGATGCCTTAACTAGCCAATTCCAACTGGTTTTTTCGAAATTAGATACCCAGGCAGATGTTGTTCTGCCTCTTCTTCCCAACCATTTATTGGATACTGATTGGTGGTTAGCTGTCACATTTGTATAATCATTTTTTGTCAAATATTTAAGAAAATTCTCTTTATTCGTTAAAATTTATTTGTGGCGAGCATAACTGAGGAAATGCAAGTTGCCCTGATTTTTATTTTTATACACTGTACATGACTACCGCTTAATACATGACCAAAGTCTCTTCAAGGTAATTTCACTATCACAACTTGCAATTTGGCGAACAAAACAAAATAAAAAATTATTCAAATCAGTCGAGCCATTCTTGAGTTTTTACCAGACTAACATAAAGCAACTGATTTTTATATGGTACTGTTAAGTGATAAGGTCTTCGATGTGCGGGGATATGCAGACGATATTGTTGTTCTCGTCAGGGGGAGGTTTGTAGACACCATATAACACAGTCTCCAACACGGCTATCACTAGACCAGTTATGTCATATGCTGCACCTATTTTGCGCTCTAAACTAGATAGAAGCACAGCTTAATTGACAATTGCTAGAGTGCAATGACTGGCCTGTGTCTATGCTACTGGAGCAATGAGGTCAGCTTCACCAATCCACTTATTTTTAAAGAAAGAGGCACTGTTGTTTTTAGCAAAACTCATCCTTGTTAATGATAGTGACTCGGTAGGTAGGTAGGCAATCACTCCTGGGAGATAAGCTCAACAATGGCTGGATAAAATATTCTTGCGAACTAGATCTCGAAAAACAACACAGTTTTTTGACAGGGCATTACAAGTCGCAGTGATCTCTGTAGACTAAGTAATGAAGAAGAGGAGTCAGCAAGCACGTACTATGTCACTGTGAGGGCTTTATTGGACCAGACTCCGTCACATTGGAAACCAGTATTTGGAACCAGTTGAAACTACAGATCTGTCTCCGAAGAGGATATCGGCATCCCTTATGAATACCAGAATCCCGGAGGAAATGTGATTACGGGATTACAGGCCCACTGGTGGCCGCAGTGACGAAGTGTATTGGCTGCCATCATTTCTCTCATTTAATCTAATCTAAGCTAAGCTACGCATTTATAAGACATATAAATTTGGATCCCGAAAATAACGATGGGTTTGAAATGCGCGCTTCGTGAAATCGCTTCGTGTGTGAAATGCGCATCCAAAATTGGTTCTTAAGTGTGTATTGTGAAGCTGAATTCAGTGACAAACATTCCGCCTGTCTTATAAACGGGGCTTACGAGGGTGAATCAAATATTAAACGTAATTCTTTTTTAATATTTATTTATTTATAAAACAATACAAAAATAGTATTGATTATTTTTCTACATAGTCCCCTTCACGCTCTACACATTTTTCCCAGCGGTTTGGAAGCTTGTCAATTCCTTGCTCGTAGAAACTTTGAGGTTGAGTCACCAACCAATTGCGCACGAATTCCTCAACATCTTGATCGTTGTCAAATCGCAACCCTCCAAGTGCATCTTTCATGGGCGCAAACAAATGATAGTCACATGGTGACAAATCTGCGCTGTATGGAGGATGCTCAAGGGTTTCCCAATGCATTTCCTCCAGTTTTTGTTTCGTTTCACCCGCCGTATGTGGCCTAACATTGTTATGAATAAGGATGACGTTTCTGATGGGGACACCGCGTCTTTTGCTTCTGTAAGCGGCTTTTGCTGCCTCCAACAGCTGGCAGTAGTAGGCAGCGTTAACTGTACGTCGGTCATGCAGGAAATCAATGAGCAATCTGTAGTCGAAAAAAACAGTCGCGAGGACCTTACCGGCAGAGAGACTGGTTTTGGCTTTCACAGGACCGGCTTCGTCTTTCCTACGCCATTCTTTACTCGCCATCTTGTACTCGGGAATGTAATGATGCACCCATGCTTAATCACATGCCATGATACGACTCAAAAAAGCGTCTCCCTCCCACTGAAATCGATTCAGATGTCTCTTACTGATTTGCAGTCGGATGTTTTTTGATCTTCGTTCAACAACTTTGGGACCCATCGGGCACAGATTTTTTTTGAAACCAAGATGATTTTTAATGATCGTTTGAGCGCTTCCATAGCTAATGCCCACCTGTAAAGCGATTTCATGAATAGTGAGCCGCCTGTCACTTTCAATAAGGTCACGAACTGCACCAATGTTGTCACCAGAGACGCTTGATTTTGGACGTCGATTATGACTCACATTTTCCACACTTTCTCGTCCACTCTTAAACTTTTTGGCCCAATGAAATACTTGAGTTTTAGACAGAGTATCATTCCCATACTGAGCCTTCAATCGAGTCAAAATTACGCACGGTTTAACGCCTTCCTTAGTTAAAAACTTTGGAACCTGTTGCTCATCATAGCTGTACTGACGAATTGACTAAGTCAAACAGCTCACCAAGCGTTTCCCACACTCCTGATACACTTCACTACAAGAACCTACACTGTGAGAGCACTGGTGGTTGGCTAAGAAAAGTATTTGTAATATTCCGGTTTATATTTGATCCACCCTCGTATTATGGTAAATTCGTCACTGATATCTCTAATAAAAATGGCAAATTGAGCTTTCATCGAGCTTGTCTAGGCAGTATTCAAGCTTCTTTCTCATATAATCGTATCAAATTATTTTTTTTTATTGAAATGACTTGTAAGGATCAAAAATGATAGAAGGATTTTATAATTGTTTTTTTTTTTACTATTATTTTTTAGTTATCAAATACCATATTCGCTTGTATTCAATGAATCCTTTGTGATGTAACATTTTAAATTGATGTGTGTGGTATTAACTTGAATTGATTTGTAATACTTTTGAAACAATTTAAAATTGCTATCAATAATAATTCAATTCAATTATGTTGTAATAGATAATTTTATAAAGGTTGGATAGGATGGATATGTTGGTGAAATATTATACATACATATGTATGTAGGTATATTTTAGTTGCGATTCTTTTCGAATCTTATTAAATAATCAAAAATTCCATGAGTCCAATTTTAGTAATTTCCTTTATTTCCCTTTAATTTGCTTTGGTTATTAGTTACTTGGCCACAGAAATGTCAATATCCTGCGGCTTTCTTCATAATTTTGTAAATTACTATTTCTAATATTCAGTATTCAGTTGAAATGTAATAAAATACCACAAAAACACCGCATAACGCTTGACATGCACGCCAAGGAATGCACATATACATACATATACAATACTATATGAGTATATGAGCAATCAATGGTGAAATGATGGACATGATGATTGATCAAAGGGAGGTGGTATAGAGATAGAGTTCTGAATTTAAGGTTACACACAGGAATCACGTACAAATTACATTTGTGGGTAAGTAAAATTTAATATAAGAAATTCTATTGAAGTTTCAGTTGCGTTAAGTTGGTTGGGTTGGTTGGGTTGAAATGTGAGTTGAGTTGTGTTGAATTGAACGAGCAATTAATTAATTAAATCCCATATAAGTCTTTGTTATTTTTGTATTTGTTTCTTCTTCACTGAACACTGAACACCAAACATAAAATCACAATTAACATTTATTTAACAGAAGAAGAAAACAAAAAACTGCAATATAAATTGAGAAGTATCGGTAGAGTGGGTTAAAAAACAACTGAAACAATAATTATAATTGAAGTTCAGCGATTTTTCAAAAAAAGAAAATACAAAAATAAAAGGTACTTAAGACATAATTATAGGTTCAGTTTCACTGAATTTCTATACCTTTTACACAAACCCACTCAATTTTCTATAAGCATAGTTTATCTTTAATCTTTATACATATAATAAAACTGTAGACTGCATGAGTGTTTGTGCACGTATCAAGGAAAAGCCACTGATTAGATACAAAATGGAGTTACTGAAAAATAATTAGTTTTATTTTGATTAACATATAGCATTTATTTCATTAAAATCGACTGACAGAATTAAAAGATATGCATACAGGAAACGACCTATGGAACTGCTGATTCTTGAATTTTGTGTTCTTGTTTTTTACAAAATTTTCTTCATAAAATTTTAAAAGATTAAAGAGAAAATGAAAAGATGAGAATAAACAGAAAAAATTAATAATTCTGTAGATCAATTCTTGATAAAGATTGTTCCATATCAGGACTTTTGTCGTTGCTGTGAATATGAGAAAGAACTGGAGAGTATACAATACCTACTCTGTGACTGCCCTGTTCATCACGGGAAACAGTTCTTCGGGTAGTTTGGAAATATGTCTATTGGAGGCTGAATTCTGGGATCAACCTAGGACCTCTCACAATTCCCGCCACCTATTGCTATCCCTATTGCATCCGCGAACGGACTGTTTGACCTAACCTATAAAGCAGAAACATTACCGTCGCGCCACGCTATGCCCTCCGACTTACTGCTTGTAGGTGCGTGATTTTTGTAGTCATTATTTTTTATTAATAATTCACGTGAATAAACAACATGATTTAATATTTCATGAACACAATTTCTTGATCGATTTGTTCAGTTACTCAGTTTCTCTAAACTTTATATGCAAAATTGTATCTACCAATTTCTCGACAATAGTGGACCCGAAAAAAATAGGTATGCAAAAACCTTCTCCATGAAAAAATACATAAATGTGTCAATTTTTAATGGTGATCGGTCAAATGGTGTCGGAATCCATCACCGTCAAACTATTTTTCTCGTCCTTTTTTATGGATGTACATATATAGATTAATTAATCATGCATCGGAGTCTGTATAGTAGAGTATAGTCACTTCATTATTCATTTGTATCTAGTATATAAACCAATCTCTTGTGGAGTTGAGTCTTATTCTAGTTAACAAATCTTTTGTCGGAATAAAACTTTTATCGGATTAGTGGATAAAGTTTATTATCAAATACTTACTAATTTTGCAATTTCAACTATCAAATGTTTTAACTTAAAGTACAGTAATTCTACAAAACAATCGGATTGATCGATTTCATGTTTTTGGGGATTATTTCTTTCAATAATGAGAAAAAGAGAGAGATTTGTCTACATGGACTGAGCACAAATGATTCATAATTTCCCTTATGATTTACTAGCACGTACTCGTACGCATTTGTATGACTCTTTTTCTCCTAAACGACTGGAACGATTTTGGTAAAATTTTTGTTGTTGTATTTATGTGGTCACCTGGATACAGTTGGTAAGTGGCGCTGTTGTCAAGATGCTATACTGAGCCGATTTTAATGAATGTATTTTCTTAGCTATTACATAATAGATCACGACAGCAGAACTCTCTCTCTATCTCTCAATTTGCGTTTGTTGGGAAGGGAAGTGTTGGTTTATTATGTATTGTTAATGCCGGTGAACTGTGTGAGCCTGGGTCGACTGTTATTTTTGTGTTTGGGAAACCGAAAAGAATTACATGATGTATGTATGATTTGTATATAGTTTATTTTCTAGATCGGTAGAGTATAGTAACGTGTTACAAGCCTTAATACAATTTCAATATACCATTGACTGTCTAAAAGGCATAATAAAAGAAAAGGGTATAGTGAAGAAAAGAAACATTCGTCATTCAGATGAAAGCAGCACGTTCAAAGTTGAAGTATCACTCTCTACTCTCTTTTACCTAAGTTTGGCCCCTAGTATTTTGAATGAATGAAGAGGAAATAAAGGACAGAAATATAGGAAGAGAAAATCTTGTGGCTTGAGGCAAACAGACCAATTATGACCATACTAAATAACAACAAGAAAAGTAATAAGTGGAAATAAAAGAAGAAGAAAAAAAATAGAAAACAAAAACAACAGTGAAAACAATAATAAGTAGTGGTAGTGAGGAGAAAGTGAGTGTGCAAGTGTGAGTATAAGGAATCTTTGAGTAAAAGCAATCATTTCCAAATGGTGTCCATTTAATGTCTACAAACAATTAAAACTTCTTTGTGGTTGCCTTTGCCATTGCTATTGCCCAATGCTTTCCTTTTGCTGTTTTATGGGACCTTGAACGTGCGTAACTTGGTCGGTTATACAAGTATTGTGTTGTAGTAGTAGGTATAGCTGAACTTCCTTGTAAGTCCCCCTTTCCATTTCCAAATAATACAATAGAAACTCCTGTCCTATCCCTGTCCTGTACTATTTTGCCTTTTCTCTAGACCAGTCAAATGAAGATGAAGATGAAGTCGCAGTCGCTGTTAACCCCCTCAATTCCTCAATTGGTGTTAGTGGTGTTGGTTTGTGGAAATGACTGTAATGTTGATGGTGTTAGTATTGATGTTGGTATTGGTCCTGGTGTTGCCTTTAGCTTTTTCATTTTCTAAAGCAATTATTGCCTGTAAGTATGGTGTCTTTCGTATGGTAGGAAATATTGATTCGGTTATATAAATTCGAATTTTACCCTTCAGAGAAGGATTTCTAATCTATAATCTACATTCATTATCCATAGAAACTTGTTGCTATGCAATGTCATTACCGGGGTCATCAATAAACATTATTGTTAACAAATCAAGTCTGTGGAACTCTGAATAAGAAATTAAGTTCTAAGATCCCTAGGATCACCTTTAATTCTAATATAAAATTTGTAGTGTGTTTGAAGTAAAGTTATAATTGCATTGAATCCTTATTTATTCCTTACTCTTTTCTCATTTCATTTCATTTCATCTTATCCCATCCCACCCCATGCAATCCTACCCCAATTTTCCATTTAAAAACACTTACAAATTTAGTAATTTTGGCTATATAAGTGTATAACTGGAAAATATCTGAGTGGTGTGGGCTTACGGTTAAAACAATTTACCGTTACAACTTTTCATTACTTAAATCTCTGTTTTTTTGTTTTTTGTTATGTTTTGTTTTTAGTTGATTTTTACTGTTTCTCCTTTTCTTTCACACACACTCTCTCTCTCTCTCTCTCTCTCTCTCTTTCACATGAACTCTCAAGTTCTTTTGCGCTTTTTATTGCAAGCGATAAATCTTCAATTTATTACGAAATAATTAAAATTAATGAGGAAAAATTGAAAAGCACGCAACTATATAGTAGCAAGGATATAGAATAATGATGATAAGGATGAGGATGTGGATATGGATGAGGATGATGATGAGGAGGAAATCTAAACTAATTGAGAAAACTAAAAGAAAGTGAGAGAAGGAGTGAGGGAAGGTATGCATATTTAAGTAGAAGTTTCTCTTAAAAGACAAATTGAAATAAAATAATAAACAATTTTTAAATGGTGTATTAGGAGTATTTATCTAGTAGTATCTATCTATGACAAATTCATGTCCTTTTTTTAGCAATGAAGTGAAATAAAATCTATTTAAGTTGTACGGAATTGAAAATTTTAAAACTAATTTAAAAACATATCAAGTGAAGGATTTAAATTCAATTGTGCGATTACATAGATAAGGTCAGGTTACTGGTTGTTTGAAGCCCAGCCCGTTGAAGAAGTTCTTCCTTTAACTGAAGACTCTTTTGTAAAGCATGTGTTGTGAATTTTGTTAGCAATTCACTAAGACTATTCCTTAGTTATTAGAGATTGCGTAGGGAAATTTGCAATGTCATATAATGTCTTATACTTTCCATAAAAAATAATAGAATTTGCTTACTTCAGCGTCAGAATGACCACGGAGGAAGACCTTAAAGCAAAGATGCACTCACCAGTTGATGGAGTTCAATTTTTGTCAATTATAAGTTTGTTCATAGTATGTTCACATATACGTATATATATATATATATATTATCTTCATTTTCAATTATCAATTTATAACTTTTGCTCATAACAAATTTTTTTAATTTGATCAATGTTTGTTCTCAATAAATGCAATAATAATTCGTCTTTGATCTTGGCAAAGTTTCAACGTTCAACAAGTATACCATACAAGATATTCTAATTGATTGATTAAAAATGTAATTTGCCATTTTGCCAATCATAATGGAAATTATATAATTTTATTTTCCAACAATGACCAAATTGACTTCTCATTAAGAAAATATCTAAAACAATACAACAATACCACAATACTATATCGAAAAGCTTTCCGCAACATACGAGTACAAGTAGTATAAATGATTAGATTACAGTTTTATTTACACATAGTGATTTGCCAGCCGCAACGGCATCTTATTTGCCATAACCTCGGAAATTTCAGTACTTAGATAAGGTTTTCTTCTCACATACTCATTGGTTCTATCGGCCAAAATAATAGCAATTTATATAGGACGATCACCTTGATTTGAAAATCCAGGCGAATAAACATATAATTTGCTCAGACTTTCTCATTGCACTTAAAGCATCATCAAATGAAACAACCATGTCTCTCATTAGAAGCCTATTATCCAAAAAATAATGTGAGTCCCAGGACACACAAACATTACAGTTTATGAAACTGCATATTCAGCAGCTAAGCTATTAGAAAAAGAACATCGCACATTTCCTAAACAGAATTCTTCGACAGAGCCAAGAAAAATTATGGTTTTTCACCTAAATTTGGTACACCCGCACTTTTCCCCCCGCAGACTACATTCCCACTATCATATTTTTAAAATTGTAAATTGACAAGATAAGAAGAAATTCATGAGGAATATTTGGACAAAAATATTCTTAACAAATGACAAATTTGTCAAGAACCACAAATTACCAACATTGAATATGGATTAACCATCTGCTCATCCATTAAGCCATTCAAGAAATGATATATTAAAAAGCTACAACTCGATCTCTTTACTTTTAACATTAAGGAAAATAACATACAAACATTGTGTTAATCTGGTAAAAACTTGAGAATGGCTGGACTAATTTAAATAATTTTATGGTTCAGTTTGGGAAGAAGAAAATTTCGAAAAATACAAAAAAAAAAAGCTGAAAAATCAATCGAAACTAGCAAGGTGTGCAGGTGAGATGGCAAAACATGCAAACATTGCCGTTTAATACATGATCAAAATCTCTTCATGCTAATGTTTGTCATGTTTTGTCATCTCTCTCGCACACCTTTTCAATTTAAATTAATTTTTCGGCTGTTAATTGTGTGTTTATTAAAATTTATTTATTCTATGTAGTAGTAGGTACAAGTGTCTCTGTAGATTCATGCAATTGCATTTCTTTAGTTCCAATATCTTTCTTTCAGTCTGTCTGTAAATGTTTCGCAATTTGTAGTAGAGAAATTCAGAGGCCTCTATATAAAATATGGAAAATTTATTAGAAATATAATAAAAATCAAAAACATAAAGAAAGATAATCTTAGCTTCATCGAATTTTGTCTTTATTATCAAGAATAGTAGCATTTCTTGTGTTATAAGCTTCTGCTTTATAAGACTAATGCTGTGGGACTTCACACTCTTATATTGACTAGGATATTCAGATCCAAACGATGAAAGCTTAAATTGGGAAATGCCTCCTTGGCAATTTAAGAATCATTTCCATAGCATATGCCTATTAGACGCCAATGATTTGCGAGAAATATCCACAATTTAGATCCACCTTTCTTTCAATGTATCCAATCAAGAAATGCCCAATACTTCATCATTCTTTTGCTCTCATTTCAGATAAACTTCAGATAAACTTATTGATGGAGATTCAACTTCTATGATAAGTAAAAAAGAATCTTAACAAGTGGCCATTCACCTCAAGGTACGTTGTCTTTCATAACAAGCAATAAACCTTCTTTGAGATTCTCCACGTTTCGATGCCATTTTGGTCTATTTAGAAGCGTTTATTTGTTTACTTTTCATTCCATCTTGTTGTCTTATTAACATTCTCATTGTTGTCTTCATTTTCTGAATTGGAATCACTACTACAACTTTCTGAGTCATCTGAAAATCCATTTATTTTCATATCCTCTTGCCGTGCATCAATCGCGTTTGGTGGAAATCCAGCAACCGGCGTTGTTGCAATTTTTGGTGCTTCTCTTTTAGCTGCTGATTTACCATTATCTTCATTATCATCGTTTTCCGATAGTACTGGAGAACAGTGCCCATCGCTTGAATCGGCTGCGGTTACCGACGAACTATCCGAATCGGAATCTGTTCCAGCGGAACTGTCGCCACTGCCGCTGGCGCTTCCACTGTCTAGAGGGATTGTCATCATCGTCATCACAAGTATTTTCGTGATCATCTATTGACTTAGTTCTATCAGTATTTACTACGCAGACTCCAAAATTTTTGATGTTGAATTGGTGATGTTCATCGTCATTGACCTGACAACACTAGTTTTCAATTGGTCCATGCCAATTGGTTAGGTTTAGATAACATGGGCTGATTTTCCCCAATATTGATGGCTGATTGCGTAGTTATCAAATTTACGTACCCCTGTCCGAACAATAGCATTGTTTGTTTATTTTGGAGACATTTTCTCATTATGAATATAAATTTAGCCGAATTGTAGCATGTGTGGTATATTAAGCAAAAGAGCAATTGATAATGATAAGTAATGTTATTAGTTGATTGGGGACATCTGAGCTGTCTTACTAATCCGTTCGTCGTCGCTAGTTGTTTGATTTACATGATTGGTCTGTAGGCTAAATTCAAAGAAAAATCATATTAGAAACAATTTTATTAAGATTTGAGTTAACATTACCAGCAAGGCACTTCTAAAATTTATAACGATTCCTATGTGTGGCTGCACTAGCAGGCATTGTGACATCAATTCTCGACGCTCTTACCGTTGCCGATTTGTTTAAGTTAGTATTGGATGAAGCTACGCTTGGTGGCCTTATGTTTTTTGATGGCTCTGGCGGCTTTACTGAAAGAATTGTCTTTTTCTGGTCACCTTCTATTTCAATTAAATTTGAATCGCGTGTGTTTAGGTCAGAAAATTCATATTTTATACGAGGTGCAGGTGTAGTTAAAGAAGCTGCTCCTATTTTGGGTGGAATTTTGTGCGCTAATTTAATAGCACACGTAACACTTTCTTTGGAAAATTCAGGCTCTTTAGAGAAGAAAACCGTGTCCAGTCTGTCTACTATTAAAGTCTTTGCAGTTTTCTTCTGTGTGTGACTTTTGTACCCCTCATTTATTTTTATATTGTCACATTCCATGTTTTCTTTTTCTTGTTGCAATGGCACAACAACAACTGGCTTTTCTCGGTTTTTCAATGGCATAAGCGTCTCTGTGGCCATTTCAGCCATTTTCTGCACGTATGCTCTCTTCCTAGCCCAATCTATTGGTTCCAACAGTCTGCTCGACAGCTGTTCGAGGGGTGACTGGTTTTCGAACGAACGAAATAAGGACGGGGAGGTGTAGACGCCTCGCAAAAAATTTAATATGGGTGCTGGCCGTTTGAGTTGTTGTCTTAAAACTCTTATAGAACACATATTTATTTAATTTAGAAAAAGCAATAAAAAAAATGCAACAAAATACGATAAAACAAAGTAAAATAACGTAAAAGAAAAAGTTAAAAAAAAAAATTCCGGACACCTCCTACTCAAAATTTTGTTTTAAAAATGAATTTTGAAAATATTTTACATACGACAACACTTTGCCTACTCGCCCACTAAGTTGTATATTTTGAATAATTATTCGATGGCTTCCCTTTAGTTCTTAAAACTTTGTATGCCATATCAGTATAAAAATTATAAGTAACAAGTGCTCCATGAATAAGATGTATATTTTCAAACAAGATATTTATCATGACTTTATGTTTCTACAAGGATTTATAGAGTATCCTCCGTGGATCTGACTCACTCCACCTGTGCTGCAATATATTCAGGTATCTGGTCTTAATCTCCTCCTTGTCCACTAGATGTGAAGATGCTCGCGCGAGGTACTTGTCCTTGGCAGCCAAGGGTTCCAGAGCAATTGAAAGTCTGCCTGCAAGTACACCCGCCGCATCATCTGCGACTGTTCGGTACGCCCTGCAGATCCTCAGGTTAGCAACTCTGTGAGCACTTCTTATACGACGAAGGTATGACTTGGTTGTTAGTGCTCCAGCCCAGATGGGAGCCACATAAAGCAGTATGGATTTACTCACCGAACCTAATAGAACCCGAGATTGTTGTCTGGTTTGGGAAAATCCTATCCAGTTTTTGAGAGATGGCAGCTGCTGTTTTAGCTGACTAGTTCAAGTGAAACTTAAAGCATAGTCGGTGGTCCAAGAGTACACCCAGGTATTTGATGCAAGGCTTCCAACTCTCACTGAGAGTGCTTCCACCTTTTTCCTGGAGCTTGTAAGAATCAGCTCGGTCTTATGTTACGCCAGACTATGGTGATTCTGTGTAAGCCATCTCCTCGACGCTGCAACAGTCCTCTTTACTTTGGATGCGACCTCACTCAAAGTCTTTGCTACCACTACAAAAGCAATGTCATCCGCATACCCGACAATATGCACTGCATTGGGTTTACAAATCCGAAGAATGCCATCATACATGACATTCCACAGAATTGGACCAAGTAACGAACCTTGTGGGACACCTGCTGAAGCATTGCAAATGGTTGATTCTTATGACTTAGAAGACAATTTTTCAGAAGTATGCTTACTGCAGTATAAAAAATGAGGAACGCAACAGTGCTGTCAGTTTGTTGAAATGTTTACGAACTGAAGGTCTTCAAACCATTTATCTATATGTGGATACACCTTAAACAGTTTTAATTGTTTTATTTGAATGAACAATTATAACTGAAACCTCGGAAAATATTATAAACTAGCAGCTATTATAGTCTATTTGATGGGTGCTGAGAAAGGGGCGGCTGGTACTTACTACATGGCCTGTGGCCTAGGACGGCCAAGACTGCAAATCCGACACTGCTAACCAATAAATAAATAAAAAATACCATACAAGAGTTCATGCATTTATATATTTTTAGTCATATCAAAGTGTCTTTAAATAAACAATATACTTTTCTAGACATGTAGATTTGCGATAATGGTCTTAGATAAACAGCTCTGTAATCATTATGGCATCAAGTAATGACAGTAATATTTTTTTAAGAAATTAAATAAATGCAATTTAGAATTGGTTTCCAGGTATAATGAGATAAACAATTGAAAGTAAAAGATCCGTAGATCTTAAGTAAGCATGTAAGACCGACTATCCCTTCTCTTTCACACACACACACACACACAATATATATTTTCAATAAAAATTCTGGAGAAAATTAAAAAAAAAAAAAATTATAAAAGCAAAAAGAAATAAAAAAGACGAGACAAGACAAGACAAAATGGCATCATCAATGCTGCGTAACGCTCTAAATACTTAATGCTCTTTAAGTGCAAAGCTTCATTGCGCCCGTTGCTATGCAAAGCCATACCCCGCTAGACCCGGGTACACCCAATCACAAGACAAATTTACCTATTACTTTGTTTCTCTTCTGTGTGCTGTGGTGTTTTCAATTGTAATAACAACAACAACAGCAGCAGCACCACTGCCACCACCATCAAGAATAGCAAGAATTTTGTAGACATTTCCGGTTTGATTGCAACATATATCCTGTGGAACTATCCACCAGCCACCATTCACCAATCACCAGCTACCATTCACCATTCACCATTTTATCTCCCTCCCTCATTCATGTTCTGCATAATGTATGTTGCAAAGATGTGTTGATTTTCTGGTTGGGCACCTACCATTTTTCTGTTATGGTAGTTTTTTTTTATTTCGTTTTTATTTTTATATATTTGATTACTTGGTTTCTGTTGCGGTTTTTTTTTGTTGTTGTTGTTATACGCTAATGATGCCTGCATATTTTATTATTCATTTCTTTATTCATTCATTCACTTGACTCATTTGCTCACTTGCTTCTTCTGCTTTATTCTCGTAAATTATTAATGGTTAGTGGTGAAGCTTGGTGGGGGTGAGGGTGAAAGTGTAACATTGCCAGGTAACAGTTAGTTAGATATGTATGTACTTCATTTACACATGTTTAATGTTTTCCATCATCATCATCATTTTCATCATCATGATACTCGTACATAGTTTTTTGTGTGCGTGCATATTTTAATATAAATATTTTCATTAAGTCAACAAGGCGTATACGTAACATGCTTTTGGTTAAAGAAATTTCCATGAAATTCAATTAGAAAATATGATAATAAAATGATGTGCGTCAGATCTTCTTAAATGTTCTTGCACAATTCTTAAAACTTTATTTCATGCTAACATAAATAATATCATAAGGTCATGGTCACGAATTTATTTATTATGTTCAGAAGTGGCAATTGTGGGGACTAAAGTTTAGGTACGGCTGGTATCCAATGATAGTGACTAATTATTGTTATTTCGATAAAGAAACAGACAAAAAGAAAGCGCATGATTGAGATATTGATACCTTCAAGCTTGAAATTCAATATAAAGCAATATAATTATGAAATACAATCCATTTTTTGATCTACTGAACAAACACGTGTGCATTATCTTAGTAAAATAATATTGATCTTTCTTATAATAAATTCAAATGGGACCAGCAAATCACTTTTACACATATAGAAACTTCATTATACAGAATTTATGATATTATTTGTCCCTTTTAATTAAAATTACATAATCAGTTATTTTAGTTTGGATTACATTCTTCTATATTTCTTCCTCAACAAATCCTTCTAATACACTTTTATTCACTCTTGTCTGTATAGCACAAAAAAAAAATAACTTGTTCATAGGACATTTTTCTATGATTTTTTAAAAAAATATCAAGTGAATTGGAGAGATCATGTAGCTCTGCATCTTCATACGTTAATAAATATTCATATAGATCACAGTCATATTCATAGATAAAGCAATTGCTTTTTTGTTTAAACGATGACTTAGAAATAAGTAACATCAGGGTGATTCCATTATCACAGGAGCAACTATTTCAATAGTCAGGCGAGAGATTTAAAGTGCTATCGCGAGATTATGATACAAAAACTTAAAAGTCTGTTAATTGTTAAACATTTATTATGTTATGCCTTCATGTATCTTAAGGCGATAAATTAAACAAATAAATAAATTTAAATAAACAATGATTTATTTACTTTTGAAGCAATTGCGGACGCAACACGTCTAATTTATATTCACTTAAATTAAAAATTTAATTAAATTAAAAATCAGTCCAGTCGTTCTCGAGTTTGGCACCTACCAACACTTTAAGCGATTCAGTTTTATATATAGGTATAGAGAAGAGATATAGATAGAGATCAGTTCTTTGTCACTTATGTTAATTATTTCTTTTCAAATACGTCAATATAGCGAAAAGTTAATTTTGAACATGCGTTTCTGCGCTGGGATGCAGAAACGAAACTCAGATGGACAGCTAAACTTATCCCAGATATGAATACATGGCTATGTAAACAGTGGAGTAATTTTTATATATATCACACAATTGCTATCGGGACACGGCTACTTCCGAAAATACCTGCACAGAATAGGGAAAGCGGTAAATGCAAATTCCATTTATGAAGACGCAAAAGTAAACAATACGAATCACACTTTCTTTGAATGTAATAGTGTGATAGATGGCAACAAGAGCGTTTTCTAGGAGCTAGAAAACTGTGTGGGCCCCATCAACGCAGCAAATATTGTTGGCAAGATGCTTGTGAGTGAGCACAACTAGACACAAGTAGCTTACTACACCGAAAAGATTATAAAATGCAAGAAGCGGGACCTGGACGCAGATGCTACAGCTGATATATAAACTCAGAAGAGGATACCACCTTGAAGTAATGCGAAAGCAGTTCCAGGGTGGACACTTACCCTTAACAAAAAAAAAATTCCTGTCAACTGAAATGCATAATTTTCTTTATATTTTTATTTCATTTATTGAGCCTTAATTCATCACTAACTATGATCATTGAATAGAGTTTATCGGTACTCCAAATACAGCACATGACAAATGTGACATGCCAATGAGACGAATGAGAATGCAGCTCGAATTTAGCAGAGCTGTTTTCTAGTTCATCTAGAGTGCTAAGTGATTGCTTTTCTACTCTCCGTTACATCTGTTTCTTTATTTTTGAACCCAAGGTTGCCATTGTCTTTCTACAGTTATTTTTAATATTTTTAGAGTTTGTTATTCCCAAATTTTACTTACGTAAAATACCTACTAATCAAGGCATAACAAAAAATAAAATATAAGTCTATCAGTCAAAAACGTAAGTTGTGATTGTGATATTTGGATCACGGGTGCAACCAATTTCATTCAACGTTTATTTTCATTCAGCTAACATTAAACTCTTAAAAACGATAGATTCAAAAAAATTAAAAATGTTAGCATGTTATTTCTGTAAAAAAAACTCATGTTGATTTCTATCACAGGTGCAACAACCTTGTAGATAAACTGCTTAAAATATAACAAGTACTTAAATCTTTTGGCTCATTAAAATAAATTAACGGTCAATCATGGTAGAATCAATCAAGAACAATATCGATAAATTTGGCTTGAATCAAAGATGATTGACCGTGTGTGGTCATACATATTGATATTTTTGGATCAAACTAAATTAATATATTGTTCTTGAATGATTCAAGCATGAATGACCATGTGTGGGCCCTATTAGTGGCTTAAATATCAATCAATTAGTCATTTTGTATATCGAAACTTATCGCTCAGCACTTGAATTATATTTTTTAAATTTAATTTTAGATATTTTCATTATCAAATCGAGTAGGCTTTTTAACCTGTGAACTGTGAGTATGACAGGCAAATTTTTCAGTTAGAATCATTATTATATTTTCACCAGACGAACAATACATTTTTTGGAGCAACATTTCATATTCAAAATTACTTGGCTTTATTTATTGAAAATCCAAAAATGAAAGTGAAGCGCAATTATATTCGTCAGTACATAAAGTTGACCATGGAGCGTCAAAGTTTCGGTCCACAACGTTTTTTCACTGATGCCGCTAAAAACTGGGCAGACTATGTAAAGAGCAACGGATTAAAAGACGAAATGACGAAACAGAATGCCAAAATGCAGGCTACAAATCCGACAAGTGAAGAAAAAATTATGCCGCGAATGGGTAACACCGAAACAGAACGATATCAAAATTCAAGAAACGACAATGCTAGCGGAGCCATGCGTGAACAACGCATCAGTTTTGTAACCAAAATAAGAAAATCCATCGTGCACGACCTTATGCCTCTTAATGAGCAGACAAAAGCGATACTTAAGCCTCCGACAACGATGACTAAACAAATTGATGCTTCCAGGCCACAGGTAAACCGGTTTATTTCAAATAAGCCCTTCTTCAACTTGGTAAATATAAATCAAAAGACGCAGAAGCATAACATATATGCTAATGAGAAAAAAACTATTATTGATGCTGTTAAGAAGGACAAGAGAAACACCAAGATAACAACGGAGAAGAAAATGAATATTAAACCTGTTAAGATGGAGTAGGAGCCACCAAAATATCAAAAATATCGCTATAGGTCCGGATGTCAAACGTGGAAATGTGTCTGCTGTCAACAAATGCGCTGTACTGCCGAAAATAGGTCCCATTAAGTTTTAAATATTATGCAAAGATTACACACTATACCTAGTAAACACTATGAAGTTATGAATTATTTTTGAATTGGAGTTAAATAAAATTTAAATATATTCTTTAATAAGTAGTATACTTGTATATTGCCCCATGAGTTAAAAAGCTTCGGAAAATATTGATAGAATAATTGATTATTTATTGCATAGGCACAGGGGCAAATTGAAAAACCGGACCGGAAGAGATGGTAATCACTTGGTGCCAGGTCCGGACAATACGTTGGGTGCGATGGGACATCCCATCCGAGCTATGGAGCTTCTGGCGGGTCATCAAAGATGTGTGAGGCCGAGCGTTGCCCTGGTGGAACACAACACCATTCCTATTGACCAATTCTGGCCGCTTCTGGTCAATCGCCTGCTTCAAACGGTCGAGTTGCTCACAGTAGAGGACCGAATCGAGGGTTTGAGCAGCTCATAGTGGATGATTCCCTTCCAATCCCACCAAACACACAGCAAAAACCTTTCTGGCCGTCAATCCGGGCTTGGCGATGGTTTGTGCCGGCTCGCCGCGCCTTGACCACGATCTTTTTCGCTTGGCGTTGTCGTACGTGATCTACTTTTCATCAAAAGTTACCATCCGCTTCAAAAATGGGTCGATTTCGTTCCGTTTCAGCAGTGCATCGCAGGCGTTGATTCGGTCCAAGAGATTTTTTTGCGCCAACTCGTGTGGCACCCAAATATCCAGCTTTTTTTGGAATCCAATGGTTCTGCAAATGGTTCCAAACCCAGTTCCTGGCCAATCGAGCGAATGCTCACATGCCGGTCTACTTGGATGATTTCGACGATTTTATCGGTTTTTACGACGATTGGCCTACCAGTACGGGGTGCTTCTTCGACATCTACACTACACCAGAACGAAATCGATCGAACCAATGCTGTGATGTTATCGTTATAGTATCGGGCCCATAAACTTCACAAATTTAAGCGGCCACCTTCATTGCATTTTTACCTCTCAGGTAGTAAAAACGTAAAATATAACGAATTTCTTGCTTGGTGGTCTCCTTCTTGGACGCGCTATAACTTGAGACTGAAACGTAAGATCACAACACTGTCAAGGAGACACTTGTAGCACAAAATCAAATCGCCGTTTAGTGTGACCCGATGCTATAAGTAGAACACAAGATATATTTAAGTGTCGTCATCTATTGACAAAATACGACATTACTTTTTCCCCAACCCAATACATATAAGGACATATGTAAGTATTATGCTTCAATTCTGTTTGAGTTCTAAGAAATCCAAAGAAAACAATCTTTATTATTTTAATTATGTATTTCAAGTTTAAGCAACTCAAACTCTCCTTTTAGTAAAATCTTTCATTTACACTTTACACGTTTATATGCATAATTTTCTATATATTTGAAGCATAGAGTTTTTAGTATTTTTGTTTGGATTAGAATTGTTTTTAGTTTAATTCGAACTGTAATGAATCAACAGGTAGGTAATTATTAAACACACACATACACCATGATTTCAGTAGCTCAATCAAATATACATAAGTCTATATATTTACTATACTACATATTTTTTGTAGATATAATGCAATATACTTATGTACTTATTATCACAAAATTTCATTTAAAGTCTTCACCACCAACAACAACAAGGACCAAAAACTTTCAAAGCTATAGACACTATTTGTCTTTCTACACATAGTATTATACAATATTTGTCCTTATGAATCTGTGTCTATGTACCTACATATCTGCGTATCTGTACTATATCTTGGTTCATCAACAACAAATAAGAAATGCTATCATTGTTGCTCTAATGACATTTTTTGTCTTCCTACATTCTTCATTCGTTTGCTTGTTGTTTTCTTTGCCGTCTTGCATCCATCCAAAAACGACAGCGACACTAATTATGAGGCAACCAAAACGAAAGACGCTTTCACACCCACATCTAAACAAAATTTTGTCCTTACAATACCGAAAATACTGAAAAGTGTTATAAAACCAAAAATAAAAGAGAGAGAGAGATTGTAAGAGAGTGTATTTACAATTTAAGAGAAACACAATTACTGTTGGCTTCGTTGAACGTTCATTCGTTCGTTCGTTCGTCCGTTTGCTTGCTCGTTTCGTTTCCTTAAAGAACTCTCACGAATGGTGTGTTCATGTTTTTATTAACTGTTCGAAAATTTCGAAATTCGAAATGTGTGAATTTGTTTATAACAAACATTTAGGGTAGAGTAGTAGTAGTAGTGGTAGTAGTATGAAATATGTGGTATGTAGAAGCCAAGCCAAAGGGCACTAGAAGGTGGCACCAATAGAATCAAATAATTTCTATTACTAGAATTCATTTAGAGAGAAAAAAAATTTATATTATTTTTATAGGTACCTTTCTTTTTTGTTGAGTTTTAATTGCCTTTAAATTTCTAAATATAAAACAATGGATGTACCTACTTTTTTTATCTCAATTCAACTAAACTTTGAGGAATTTTTGCGTAATTTCATTTGATAAAAACTTCTTCTATTCCGTTCCATTTTCATAGGACAAACAATTTATACTTATGTAATTTTTTGTTTTTGTTTCTTATCTCAAACAAAACAAAATACATCCTTAGATTCAGATTTAGGAGATTAATTCATCTTACCCTTGAGTGTCATTAATGATTTTTTAATCTTATTTGCCAGCAAATCAAAGAAATTCTACCATTTTTTTTTTCTTGTTTTTATTTCAGTATATTTCTGTTTCTCTTAGTGCCTTTCCTTGCTTGCTTCTAAGTAATGTAAGTATGTATGAATGTAGTATGTAAATTGTGTTCACAAGGTTAAGTACTATGAGTATACAATAATTTTACAGTTACTGCCCATTATCATGCCCATGCCCATGCCCATGGCCTCCCATTTCCCACCCGCGCTCTTGCTTAACATTGATTTACATATTTTTGTAATAATATAAGTGTATTTTTATAAAGCAATTATTGAAGCGAAACTTGAAAAGTGAACAAATAACAAATCCAAAAACCAAAACGAAAACCAAAAACAAAAAACTGGAAAATGGAAAATAGAATCACCACAAAATCACTAGTATAAAGATAAAGGAATTGAAAGGTAGACTATACTATAGTGAATAGGGATATTAGAATATGTAAGTGTGTATACAGGATAGGACTGGACAGGACAGGATGGTAGTATAGTTGGTTGGTTGTTTGTTGTAGAAGAAATTATTTGAATCGATTCAAGTAAAGTCCTTGTGACTCAGTGCGCTTCAGTTGAGCTTAGGTCAAAAAATATTAAAGTCAGCGCATTACGGAAGCGACTTGAAGCTGTAACGGAAGTCACTGAAGACGCGGAAACGGATGTCGCTGTTATGGGGTGGTGGTAGTGATGGTGGTGCTGTGAAGAAATGAATGAAGGAAGAGACAAATGAATGAGCGAAAGAATGAATGAAATAAAGAAATAAATGGACAGACAGAACCATAGAGACCATAGAGAATTACAATTCCAGTAACAGTTTAAACGGACAGACAATTGAGGACATTGAGACAAATATGTATGTATGGTAGTAGTAGGTACAGGCGTTTAGGGTACACAGCTATGAATGAGTATGAGAATATCATTGTCGTAGTCTTGGTTGGTCTTTTCCTCATCTGTCTCCCGTCAGGGGCAGGATGTACGCAATGTAAAGTTGTTGATGGTATCTGTAAGCGACCAAAAGGGCATAAATCATTTGAATGCGCGTATTGCAGTCCTCTTTGGTGTTTCATTCATTTTGAAATGACCACCAAATACTTCTATATACATACATATCTATCCGTTCATCCACCCATCCATCCATCCATCCATCCATCCATTTGTCCATTCTTTATGCCTTCAAACCATTCCATTCCATTCCATACCATTTGTTTGTTAGTCATCGGTCTTATCGTTGACATTATTTATGTAATTAATCATGATAGTCGACGACGCGATTTTATTGTTTGATCATCAAAGGAAAGGAAGAAAGGCAAGCGCATACGAGTATAGTAAAGATTTAAGAGGGAGTAATATTAGTTTTAATGGTCAAGGAAAAAAAAAGAAACGGAATGAAGGAACTGCTGTTGGATACTATCTGCTATTTTATTTATAACAAGTAGTTGCTCATCTGTGTGATTACTTTTATCGAAATTACAATTAATTAAAATTATATAAAATTTAATTTGAATGAAATAACAAGAATAAATCTAGTTAATTTAACTTATAAGTAACTGATAAATGTCCTTTCCCATCAGCACATATATCATTTTCTATGTTTAATGGCACTGCATTATATTGACTAGAAGTTTCTATACCCTGCGGATCGGTTGGTGAATGTTATTTCAGTTACATCAATATTTCACCCGAGCATCACATATCTGTGACTTATTATTTTTTAAATGAAGATTTTTAAAAAATTATTGTAGAATAATTAGCATTAATGTAATAGAATTAAAAAGATATGTTTGACAAGACGAATTGATTGAATTTAAAAAAAAAAAATATCTCTAATAATACCAGTATATTGCAGAGTAAAATTTAGCTAGAGTAAATCGAATCTAAGTACATATGTAGGTAGTTGATGACAATACTTCGTACGAAAAATGTCGGACTGAAAACGTTTTGCAGCTGCATTTGTAGTGTAAAGTTTATTTAAAAAAAAAAAACAGGAAATTTTAAAAAAGAAAACAACAAAGAGGTTGGGGTAAGAAATTGGATTCAAAAATACATGAAGAAGGAGTGCACGCAAAGTTTCTGAAAGAAATCAGTGTTGAAGATAACATTTTTTTTGAAAATTTCATACGGATGTCTAAAACGATTAACCTCCATCTCACCCTTGGTGGTAACGGCTAGCGTTCATCTAACATAAAAACAATTACATATGAATAACACAAGTTCGATCATAAATTGTGTAAGCTAAGCTTCTTTAGTTCATGAATGGTTACTCAGCCATGTAGTCAGTCATCACACGAAGCGCGGTGTTGTATAAAATAATTTATATGTCGTTGATTGTGACATGTGACATGGCTACACTAAAATATCATACTGACGTAAAACTTGAAGTAATTTTGAATATTTCTGATGATAAAGATTTTCCGGTGGTGGTGAAAATCACTCTTACTTACTTACTTAGCTGGCCATAACAACCCGTTTACCGGGTTACGGCCTGCTTCAGCACATCTCTCCAGGCGCCTCTGCTTTGCGCGCGCCTCCTCCAGTTGGTCACACCAAGCGTCGACAGGGCTCCTTCAACTTGGTCCTTCCAACGTAAATTGGGTCTTCCTCTCCGTCGACGTCCGCTGACTTTCGCATCAAACACACGTTTTGCTGGAGCATCTTCATTCATCCGAACGACATGACCGAGCCAGCGTAGCCGCTGGCTATCGATGCGCTGGGCAACGTCAATGTCGTTGAAACGCTCATACAGCTCCTGATTGGTACGAATGCGAAAGTCATCGCCAACCCGAACAGGACCGAAGATCTTGCGCAGTACTTTTCTCTCGAACAATCCCAGGGCATCTACATCATTGCGTGTAAGTGACCATGCTTCCGCGCCATATAGAAGCACAGGTCGGATGAGTGCCTTGTAGAGTGTTAGTTTTGTCGCTCGAGAGAGGTCTCTACTACTCAATTGCCTATTGAGACCAAAATAGCACCTGTTGGCAAGAGTGTGAAAATCACTCGCCAGAAGAAAATGATGAATCGGAAGTAAATGAAGCTGATTCTGAATTTATTGCAATGGAACAAAATGTGGAAGTCTCATCCGTAGATACAACGGTACCTATATCCATTATTTATCTAAAAAGATGGTATAGTAGTATGGAATCCCCATACGGAACGAAAATGTAATCAATTTGTGTCCAGGCACAACAAGATATGCAAAACCACGTATCAATTTGGTATTCCAAAGAAGCTTTTATGTTTCCTATCGCCAATTGAGAATGTTATTCTGAAGTGGTCAAACGCATATGCAAAGGTGCTGTGCGGCGACAGCTACTTATATCGAAATCTACTCAAACTTGTTATATGCATATATGTAGGTATATATCGGTGTTTTCATTTCGGCTGAAATGAAACTAAATAAAACAGTTATAATTGTAATAATTTGAATGAATGAAAGAATGAAACATTGTTAGATGTTAGTATTCCATGGTGAATATTTAAAGCAATAATCTCGAAGAAAATATTTCAATACATGAATCGAGTTATTCGGTTTGATGACTGTACGGACCAATTTGCTCCAATTCCAATGAAATTTTCGACAAATGGTCTGAACTATTGGCCATCTGAATGTGTGTGTTACTATTGACGAACAGTGGCTTGGTTAATATTTGGCTATTTGCTCTAAAACTTGTTACGTTCGTTGGTGGTCAGGATTTGATTCGTTGATTGAAGGGTTATTATGTAACAATGGATAACTTTTTTTCCTCTTATATATTACATTGACGGTTACTTACTACTAGGTACTACTTAAAATCTATGGGGTAGGTCCAATACGTGAAACCTTTTCAATCTCCTGACATTCTCGCTGTTGTCAAGAAAAGTAATGGCTAATTCATTGGTATGACTATGTAACCCATCTATGCATATATTTTTCGGAGATTTTTCATATTTCGTCTCTCACAAAAGGTATTTTTGAAGGTTTTTATGAATTGTGTAATTTGTCACGTACCAAGGATCATTAACATTTCTTCTTCTGATAGTTTTATTTTGATACCTTTGTAGTGTTTCTAAATTAGAATTGCTTGCAGTGCCCTAAAGTTGCATGGCATATGTCCACACCGGCTTTAGCATAACTTTGTAGAGAAGAATCTTGTTTTTTAAGCTTAGTTGCGTGTGTGACCCAAGCAGCTAATACATTTTTCTTGTTTTCAGGGCAAGTTGCAGCTGCTTGGCCTTGATGTGGGTTTTCTATGTAAGCCTGCGGTCAAGATGTAGCCCTTAGTACTTAACTGATTTACTCTGTGGGAAAGCTATGCCATACGTGATTTGGACAGATTTCTGAGAGTTGACCTTAATTTTACACTTAGTTTACCATTCTGCAATCATATCTAACTGCAGCTGCAAGTAGTGTGATGCTTCTGCAGAGGTTTCGCTTGTTGCTGTGATCGCTGTATCTTCAGGGGAGTCGAAAACTAAAAACTATGTGTATAAAACGATTTGCTGTTTATGCCAAAAAGGTGTATGTAAGCGTACTCATAACAGAAAAGTTATGAGTAAAATGTGTTGAAGATAAACTAATTTGATATAACAGATAACAAAATATAATAATAAATATGTTTTTGATATCGAAATCGAATTTTAAATTTTAGACTTTCTCGAGCTCGTAGTGGTGGAGAACGCATTTAGTTCTGTTCGATTTCGTGTCTTAAGAAGACCAATAGAATTGGATCCAGAAAAGTGTACCATGATTGAATATGCCACATGTTGCTTACACAACTATTGCATTTTTTATCTCGGACAAATTCTAATTGCGACAGAGAAAAACAAAGTGCTTTCATTCCTGGTAGTTGGAGCGAAGAAGGATCTCCACAAACCTCATTACATTCCATGGGAAATACCAATGTACAAAGAAATGCTAGTTCCACTGCTAAAGAAGTACGTGATCAAACCCTATTTAATGTCGATGGAAGTGGAATCGACATGGCAATATCAATTTTTTCAGGTCAATAGTTTATATCACCTAGTACAAATCACCTATCGGTTTTGACTTAGTATATCAATATTAAAATACTATATAAATTGTTGATATTTGCCTGCACTGGGGGCATGTGGACTTCGGCTATCAACACCAACATTCCGTTCTCAATGTTTTGACTTATCGCTGACCTTTTCACTCGCTCTTGTAACCCTAATAAATATTCGCGTGACCACCGCCGCCGCCAGAACTCCTGCTGCACCACCAAAATTCGCGTCCAGCGGTTAACCAACGATCTTTTGAATACTCTTTCATTACATGGCTCTGGGAAGGAGTTTAGCAGCCGACCAATCAAGAAATGTCCAGGTGTGAGATACTCGAAGTCGTTCACGTCGGAAGTGAGACTACACATGGGCCGCGAGATCATGATCACTTCAACTAGACAGACAGCGGTGTTTAACTCCTCATAATTAAGTGCGATTCCATTAATTAAGACTATCGACATTGCAACAACAAGAACAAGGAGAGCGAAAATATTTTAGGTATTTCTACCAAAACTTCAGCTGCAAATGAAACAGATTTACAAGCCTTCCGTCCTGTATCTCGGTTCAAACACTCTGCTGAGTCATCATGTGATTGTTGGAAGCGATTGATCTTCATCACTTATTTAAACTCCCTGATATCCGCACTGGAGCAGCGTTTTATATATACTCAATATGTCATTGGCTGATTTAAAACAAAAAAGAAAAAATAAAAAAAAATCAGACAATACTAACATTTAGAATGTTTTGATAATGAAGCCGAGTTATGGTTAAATCTATGGAAGGACAAGGGTATGAGAAGAGAAAACCTGCGAGACATAGACCTTACGGAAGTGTTTTAAAGAAGGAAGAAATATTCTTTCCCATAACAAAAGGCGCAATTTTAATTTCCTTGGCACTGCCTTGTACAATAAGCAACGTAGAAAGGTCCTTCTTTACACTGCATCGTGTGCAAACGTGGCTGAGGTCGACGATGGTAAAGAAACATTTAAACGGTGTATGAATGCTTAGTGGGTACAGAAAAATTGTACAAGAAAATGGCAATTGAACGTAAAGTTTTAAAACGATTTAGTGAAGAACCTCGAACCACTTACAAATGGAAAGGTATTTTTCGCTAGATGTGTACTGTAAATTTTTATCAAAATAAGTGCAGAGGTTAAGGCGTAAAAAGGTGTTAAAAATAATCACTTTACAACAACAATAACAACACATAGCCATTGATGTGTGCGCAGTAGAATGGGAGAATAGAGAGTTCTGTGTGCTTTTCTCTTATGTTTTATTGCTGTACGCTCCTTGGTTGAGTGAAGCCGTGTTATAGAGTTTTCTCAAAGAACTCTGTTTATAGAGAATTTATTGTATTAACACTTTTAAAAATTCATGTTTTTTTCTAGAATGTGGTCGATTGATGGGCCCTATAAGCAGAGAAACAGATCTGGAAGCAAACTTATTGCTTATTTTATTTCAACTCTTATATAGTGTCGGTGGTGTAAAGGCTAGCATAGTTGCTTCCCAAGCAATTGATCCGGGTTCAATTCCCGGCCGACGCAGGAATTTATATTTTTATTATAATGTTTTTTATCTACAATTAAATAATGAGATTGATATTTTCAAAAGCAACCTAATCCTGAGTTAGTCTAATAGTGTATTTCGTATCATTGAAGCGGTCATTTTAAAGGCATTTCCACATCTAGCATTATAGGTATATTTCAATATGTTGGCGTTCACTGATTTTTCATACATCCATAAAGCCATTGATCAAATGGATATGGCCTATGGTAGTATACGAAAAACAATCCCATACCATTATGTTCAGTCCTGCATGAATAATATCCAAGGTTTTGTACTGATTTCTTAGCCTAACTTTTAAATTTCTAGTCTCAATTGAGCAATGCCCTCCTGTACCTACTACAAATAGAAATAGTAACACCATTATACAAAATTTGTATCAGAATGATGATGTTGGATAACTAAAAGACACACTTCCTGATGAAGATTAATTCAAATTTTAATAACGATTCGGTAAAGAAATCAAATTAACTCAACTGAACTGAACTGCTAGAACGGGTTGTGTCTTTGAACTCGACATTAACATCACGATCGGTTTTTTCAGACGCTCTCCAATATACACCCCACACCATAAATGTCGGGAGAGAGAGATTTGTGGCCATAGGAACTTGATTAAAAGGAAAAAGATAAAGTTGTCAAACATTCTCATTTTTCTCAACATCAGTGTTGATCTGTGTTGAACACAAAGACAAAACATAGATTCTGGTTGGTCATAAAAAAACATATAAAAAAAACATAGTAGTGCTGACGAAGATGGGAGTGGACCAAGAAAAACGTCCAGTATTCGAATGCAAGACACTGTATTTCGTAAAAGCATTTGTCTTGGAAAAAGACTTGCAATCACGCTGGACTATGTTGTAACTGCTACGTCGTGTCAGCACTTCTACTATTTCGAAAATTATTCCCGAAGTTGTCGATGCTATTTATCAAGTCGTCGTTGATATATTTTTGAAGATACTATTATCCTAAATCTCTATGGTTTTTCTAGGATCCTTTGACGCCATCTGAGTCGAAAGACATAGCTACGAAATTCAATGAAGACTGTTATTTTGCTCCTTACTGTTATGGAATAGTTGATGTTTGATATATGGTAATGGACGCGCCTCCCCGTACCAGTAGTGTCTCCTATAATTAAAAGGGCACTCACAGTATTATCTTATTGGGCTATTGTGTGTCAATATTGGGCATAATAGGGAAGATTCTTTGACGTTGGAGTGTTCAATCGATGCTCTTTTGGACAAGCCTTGGAAACAAACAAGCTCAATTTGCCTCCAATTGAGCCACTACCTGGACGAGCTATGCCCATTACGTATTTTCTTGTGTGTGAAGATGCATTTGCAATGCGCTTAAATTTATAAAAGCGTTTCTCTCAACGTGGGTTTAACATGTTGCAACATATCTTCAACTACGGATTGAGTCATGCACGTCGCATTATTTAAAATATATTTTTGGCTTAATATTGCAAGAACATATGGCAACCGTATGCTATTTGCTGATACCACAACAAACGGACAGTGGCAAATGACAAACTGCCTACCAACACATGCAATCGTTTGCTAATTCGAAAAATTTTCTGTTTACTCTATTGGTATAAACACATTCCAATTCTGTTTACAGTTGTCAATGTGCAAAGGACCCTGGCATCGATTTGTCTACCAAGGTCAGTAGATAAAAATTAGTTCACACGATTTGCTGACTAAAAATCTACCAATAAAACCAAACCTTTCAAATATATTGTAGGTACTGAATACCATAAAAAAATATGAAAATATACCTACTTATGTCTCATTAAAAGCATTAAGGTGAAAAGCACTTTTAAATGTAGGTAAATAATGTAAGATACATTCATCAATTTTTCAATTGAATGACATATATGTATACATACATATATGTATACGTACTATGTCTTTATATATTTGATTTATTTATTCCAAGTATTTATCATGTGATACTCTTCAGTATTGAAATCATATTTATTTCCTTTTAATTTCTGATATTCTGAATGTATGAATAATAAATGCTTGTATCTAAGTATGTTATACCTACCATAACTGCATCTTGATCACGATTTGTACTATGAGTCTACTAAGTGTTAAATAATTTGTGAGCCCATTATGGTGTCACATATTTTGAATTAAATATTGCATAATTTTGGGTGCTCCTATAAATAACGCTCAATTAAGGAAAATACAATATTTACAGGATAATGAAAATTCTTTAAAGAAGAGAAAAAAATTCATATTATTTCTTAACTGTAATTGCTGAAATACACACACACACACACACTCATACACAGATAAAACAGATAGACACATTTTTTTTATATGAAAAACAAAAAATTTAAAAAATATGTATATGTATGTAAGCGTATTGTACTTGTAGATACACGAGCTTAGATACATATTTACAGATACAAATGTACACATAAACACGTCGTCTCATATATCAAAAATTTATCCTGCTATTAGTAGCAATTTACGCACTTTTCCAAATGTACACAACACAGAAGAAAACAGAGGCACATGTAGCCTCTGATGATAAGTAAGTAAAAAAGTTTATGAGAAAGAGGGAGGGAGTGAGGTTAAAGATATGAGGAAGTGGTTAGTACTATGGAACTAAGTGCAATAGCAGGTAGCTCCCATTTGAGATACAAATTCTCAAATTCTCTACATACATATGTATATGTAGGTATGTGTGTGTATGTGTGTAACTATGCATCTCCCTTTTTCTAACACTCTTTTTATTAAACATAACTTTGTCTCTTTCTCTATTAAAAAGTTGGCCCGTTAAAACCAAGAAAAGTAAGACAGGAATGAATGTTCGCATAAATGAACAAAATCGTTGAAGGAATATCGTCGTTAGAAATTGGATTCTATGGCAAAGAATGTGTCAGGGACGAAGCAGATACAATAAGGGACAAACGGACAAATTCGTACATACGAGTATAAGGAAGCTGGCAAACTAACTAACAGTCAACAGTAAGAAAGACAGTCCGGCAGGCAGGCGGAGACTGTGGCAAAGAGGCAAGCACAATGACTGGGTGACAGACAAACGTATTCATGGCGAGCTTCTTAATTGCAACGAATAAATCATAAAATGAAGAAATAAAAAAAAAAAAAAAAACCAAAAAGGAAAAGGCAGCAGCAGAAAAGAAAACAAAAACGAAAACGAAAATCTCAAGGAAAAATTCAATCGAAAATAGAAGAAGAAAAACAAAACAAAACAAAACAGCAACAACAACAAAAACAAAGAAAAAAAAACATTAAAAACACAAAGGTCCAAATGAGTATAAAATAGAAAATGGTCACCATGTTGATCAGAATAATGATGATGAAGAGCAAATAAATCGTAATAATGATGATGATGATAATGACAATAGGCTACGTGCCACTTTTTGTCACTCCTGTGCTTCTAGGAATATCACCTATAATTGGGTAAATCTAAACAAACTCAAACATTACACATATGTATCTTATGTGGCTATCAAATCGAAAAGAAATTTACTATGGTGAGATAATGAAAAGATTAAGCCTTTAGCTAAGAAAAAGCCCTTTTAGGAAAAAGGTTTAAGAAATTGATAAATGTGTAAAAAGTTGAGGATTTTCATCTGTATTTTGTGTGATCTATAGACTCAGCTCAATCCATGGATCAGCAGAGGCATGTTATTTCTATAAACCAAAGGAGCTTTTCCCACTTTCTGTCGATATGACTGAAGGAAAACCAAGCTCACTCTAAAAGAATCTATCTCAAACACTTGGGAATGTGTGACCAAGAGAATCATCATATTTTCCAGGCAGAAGCTTAGTAGAGAGAGAGAGTCTTGGTATTAAACAATTAATTTTTTAATCAATTAATTAATTTGATTAAATGAATCATGATTAAATTCATCATAATGAAAAGTGATTTGATTTAAATTAATCATTTCTTGATCAAATATTTTTGATTATGATTTTTAATTTTGATTAATTTTGATTGATTTTTCCAAGTTAAAGAACATTTTGCTTGTTCAAATTATCGAGTAGTTGAATGTCGGTAGGAATGTAAAGGTTAATAAAAAATATTGATTAATAATTACAAATCATAATAATGATCAATTTATCAAAATTGTTGGTTAATAATTAATTCATCAAAAATGTTGGTTAATGATTAATTAATTGTAAATCAAAGTTTTTGATCAAGAAATCTCTCTTCTTCGGCTGATCATAATGGAGTTTAATCACACCTTAAGCTAACTTGAATCCATGCTGTACTAAGATATGCTGGTTAACTTTTATCTCAGTCGAGTCATTCTTTCAGAGATCTTACATCAAAATTTTAGATTTAATTATTACAGGTTCATAAAACCGAGCTATAGTTGATAAGATTGAAAGCTTGGTACATTTGGAAAGAAGCTTTGGAGGTGATAATACAAAAAGAAAACAATCTAAAGCTAGATCCCACGAAAGATCTAAAGATTTTTGTCACTGCCATTATCAAACTTGAGAAGGGTTTCTCTTTCATTAATTCGTATGTTTTGAAGCACATTGGAATCGCTGGAACACCAATTATTAAGAATGAAATTGCCCTTTTCTAATAACCAAAAGGTTTCCTGCAATATTTTAACTACTTCCTGAACAGAACTACATATACGTAATAATCCCTTCTTAATATGTTAAAACCAACCAATGGAATGATGACTGCTCGTCCATTGACAGTCCGATGCCTAGTACGCACATAAAGAAATGATGCTGACCATAAGTCATGGTGTCCAATTTGTAAACCGAGATTGGATGCTTCTGTGATTCACGCCACAATATACATTGAAGAAAACTATCCTCTGCTGCAACTCGTACACAACGATACATCTTACAAATATCACCTGTGAGAGCAACTGCACAAGAACGAAATCGCAGCAATGTGTTAAACAACTTGGCTTGTATGTAAGGACCTGCCATCAGTAGGTACATCATTGAATATCTGTACGAAGTCACGGCAGAAGCATCGAACACGACTCTAAGTTTGAGAACACAATGATGCGGCAAATAATACTTGACGCGTCAACAAGCCATATATGACCTAAATCAAAATAGCCTTTATGCAACCTTCAGAGAAATAGGAATCACCTAGCTGATTTAAGTCATGTTAATCATAATTCTTAAGAACCGATAAATCATATTACTTATCATCCACTTTGATATTGAAGCTTGGTGCAAATGAAAATGGTTGCTTGATTCACCACCATTAACATCAACTATCACCATCATACATGTTGATCAAAATGATGGGGAACAGAAAACCAATGATTATAATGACGATAGATTATGTGTCACTAAGTATAACGCTAGGAATACTATAAAGAAAATGTTTCTGAATTTAACAAAAACCAAAGCCAAAGCCGAAACCAAAACTAAACTTTACTCAACTAAATTAAACTGAATTTGTGTTGTATTGCGTTTGGTGTCACTTGGCATTCTGCGTGCGTGAGTGGAATTCCTTAAATATAAATTAAGGAATTGCATACACATACATTTGTTTTCCTTATATACAAGTAGGTATGTACATACACAAGTTAACTAAATAAGTTTTTCCTTTCTCTTTGCTAACATCATCTTTGTCATCACCATCACCATCATTATCATCATCATCATCATCATCATCATGATTATCAACATCGTCTGATTTTATTTTATTTCGGACATAAAAATGTTAAGTGCGTTGTTCGTTCTTCAAGGTAGTAGTAGTAGTAGTAGTAGTAGTAGTAAGTATGTAAGTAGTAGTAGGTAACAGACTGGACGTTTTTGTTTTTTTTGTTTTTGCAGCTGGGTATGTGACGCACAAAAGTATGCAACATTTAAGGCAATAACATGACCAAGACACAGGCAGTGAAACAGTGAAATTAGTGAGTGAGAGTGACCAAGGCACAGGATCAGTTCAACCAAACAGCCAAACAAATGATGAAAATGAAACTAAAAGTGAACGGAAGTGAAACGTAAACGAAAGAAATGATGAATGCGCGTGTATTAAGCCACCATAATAAATACCACGTATATATACGAGTATACAAGCAAATGTCTTCAATTTAACTTTCTTCATTTGATGGTGTTACTTCTTCTTCCACTACTACAACTACTACTACTACTACAACAATCATCACGCCATCATGATTACTACTACTACTACTACTACTAGTTTCCACTTTGTGTCGTTCTACTTATTATATTTTATTTTCTACCTCTTCTCTTGGGTCTCATCTCCTGTTCGTACGTTCACAGGATATTCAATGCGCTTCACCTCCTTGCGGTTCATGATGGAAATTATGCCGGAAAGTGGAAATCATACGCTTGAAAAGTTTAAATGACTTAATTCGCTTGCATTTAATTTATTTTTTCGCGCGAGCAAATTTTTTTCTTCTTTTTTGTTTTGTACTTTTTTTTCTTAATATTTTCTCCTTTATTTCTTTCGGTCGTTCGTTGGTTCGTTCTTTCATTCCATTTATATTTTTCTTATTTTATTTTCATAGTCCTTTTCATGTATCTTTTGTCCCCTTTTTGCGCTTGAATGTAAGAATTTATTTTTAATTTTTCTTTTGTTTTATTTTTCATTTTAAGTTTTCTTGTTCTTTTATTTTCTCGTCCAGTCTCTTTTTCCTTAGCTCCATCTTCTACTTGGTTAAGCAACATTTTTTTTTATTTAATTTCTTTTCTTTGCGTTTGTCTTTCTTGGTTAAGGATTATGGTTTTGGCTTCTTTTGATCAAGGAAAAAAAGAAAATGAACACAAAGTCCAAGTTATCATCATTATTATCATCATCAAGAACTAAATGACGCAAATTGAAGTTAATTTCTTCGCTTCTTTTTAGTGAAGTCTTAAGTTTCTTTTGAATTTAATTGTCTGGGGTGGTGATGGTAAAGAAGTTACCTTCATTCATTGATTCAAAGACAAGTCATCAAAGGTATAACTTGGGAAAATGTCGACGCTACTATACGGTAGCGAAACATGGCTGAGACTTCAAGCTTTCGTTAACAAGTGTTTAAGGATCTGGATATGCAGAATATTCTGGCCTAACACTTTTTCCAACGAGGCACTATGGTGTCTAACAATTGAGGAGCCTATACTCAAACAGATTAAGAGTAGGAAATGACACTGGAAAAGCCGCCAGAAAGCATTACGAGAATGTCGCTCGAATGGAACCCGCAAGGGTGCAGAAACCGCGGCCGGCCAAAGAACACTTGGAGAGTAATGTGAGGTTTCCAGGTGAGGCGCTTGTCAAGTGTCAGTCCCAGGTACATCACCGTTGATGAAAACGTCATGGCATGTCGAGTGGTTCAGAGTGAAGGTAACATGCATGGATTTCTCTGCATTGACGCAGATGTTCCACCTCTTTAGCCACGGCTCCATGAGGTTTGACGATGGACACAAATGTTAAGGTAAAATTAATATTGTACAAATTTTTTGAAAAATCTCTTAAGTTGTCATTATTTTAGAGAAAGCGAGAGGCTAACTGGTCTAAGGAGGAAAAAGATATTTTTCGGGAGGTGGTCAGTCCTGGACAGCAAATAAAATGATTTGAAATTTATTAACAAAATGAAGGAGGCTTGGATTGATATGAAGAACCATATGGAGTCTGCGGGCTGCTACAGAAGCGTCCCAATGGGGAAACAACAATGGGCTCGTATGCAGACACACGCCAAAGCCAACGTTTCGGCTATCCGAAAAGCAAGAGAACGTACAGGCAATTGTGTTTCTGTTCCTGAATTAGCAGATAGCGATGAAGAGATCATTGCTATGATGTCCGTAGAGATCATACTATTTTAATTGACAGCGATACATTCCAGCCGGAAATGCTTCCACAAATGAATTCATAGCCACCCACACAAACCCAACAGCAATAGGATCCACAAGTACAGATCGATATTGAGTTAGAGCAGGAACAACAGCCACAGCCACAGCTACAGCCACAGCTACAGCTACAGCCACACTTCCAGTCACAACCTCAATCACAAGAACAACAACCGCATCCACAAATGCCAGCGTTTATGCTAAACCGGCTGAAGAACAGAGCAACGAGTACTCCGTTTTAGAGAGGCAGAAACAACTGCAAATAGAAACAAGTCACAATGAAAACGGAAAAATTACAGGACGAGATTGACAACCAAAGAGAGCTGCATAGGCTTAAACTTGCCCTTTTAAAAGAGTTGCATGTACTGCGAAAACAATTGCTGTGTGAGCAAATTCAAAAACTTAAGGAAGGAAATTACTACTACTTATTAATATTATTTTTATTGTTATGAAGACTGATTCTGTTTTACTTATTATTTGTTTGATTTGAATAGTTAAAAACGTCTATTAACTAAAAGCTAATTCAGACTCCTCTTCACTACGGCCCATGGCAATATTTTGCTGAGCTCTTAATGACGTTTCATTGTGTTATACCCTTGTCACACCAAGAAAAAAACTGCATCACAATCGACAACAACCACAAGGAAAATGACGTCATTCAGGGGTTGATCTTTTAGGAGAGATATAAAATTTTTTAATATAATCTATGCATGTATACTGTTACGCATTTTCAACAGGTTCTAATATTCCTCAGTATTTGGCTGTCAAACCAACGCATATAATGAATTCTGACTTGGAAGAAACACAACATTCCCATCTCAAGAAATTTTGTATTTGAAAGTCCAATGACAATTTCTTCAAAATGTTCATAAAAAATAGTAACACTCTTAAATTTTTGTAACCAGCGCGTTGCACATAAAGCTGTATGGTGCTAATCGTATTTCGTATTCCTGGAACTTTATCCAAATCAATCACAACCAAATTAAGTCAGTGGCTTGCGCAATGAAAAACAAAAAGGATTTTTTCTATTTCTCTTTAAACAATTTTTGAACAACGCCAGTATTCTGTTTTTATCTTCGTCAAAGACATGTATTCCTATGGAAAGCTGTTTTTTTTCCAGTTATGTCAGACGAATCATCTGCCGTCAGACTGTTAGCATAAGCCTTCTTTGCGGCCTGTATGATTTCACATTTAATTACCAAGCTGCACAAGCCGATACCACTAGGACGGGTGCCTCCTATACAAACTGCAATTCAAACTGATGTTCTTATTAGAAACCGTTTTGTTTGTCAAATCATTTATATAATATTTGTGCATGCTCATTCACAGAAGCATGAAGAGTATGTTAACTATGGCATAGCTAAAGATAACCATCTTTCTGTGTTTTTTTTATTAGATTAGCTGAATTATTTATGAAACAGTTGTACTGTTATATTGTTCAAGAAGTTCAACTATTTCCTAAACCTCCACACACACTGACGTACTGTACCATACATTTGAAGAGGTCAGTGGCTTAGAAAAGTTGCAGTGAAAACTCTCGGAACCTACTGACCATTAAACTTTAATAAAATCAAACAAAAACATACTGCAATAGTTTAGTATTAATAGGCATGGGCCCTCTATATTATTATTCTATAATATTAGGCATTACTCATATTATTATTATCATCATTGGCACCATTTTGCGTATTTTCAATGGTGCCTTCATTGTCATCATCAATGTCCATAGGGGTGCCTATTGCCGGATTGTTGTGGCGGAGTACTTCTCGGCGCATGTTTTCTAGATTTTCCAGATTACATTGCATCAGCATTTTAAGCTCAGCAAAGTAGAGTTCCCCCGGTGAACTAATACCGATATCTACAAAAAAAATGCATCATATTATTTTATTAAATGATTTAAAGAGATATGAACATACTTGGTGGAGGTCTTTCAGCCATTCCTAAATGAAAATTTTAATTCCGTGTGAATATACGACAGCGTAGAACAATTAAATTTCTTCTTGGAGAAACTACCAGACTGCGCAGAATAAATGAACTTGTTCACTTACAGTTGATGACCATGTGCACTATAAGTAAAATAGATATGTAGAGAACATATGTTCGTTTTCGTTGCTAGTATATGAAAAATGCAAAATGGTCATGTTAAGGTAGGGTGTGCACCGGTGAATAATAGAAATGTCATGTGGTTTAGTAGCCATTCTCATGATGCGACCAATGACTTGCATCACAATCGACAACAACCACAAGGAAAATGACGTCATTCAGGGGTTGTTGTTGTAGAATGTGATGCGAGTCTGTGTCGCATCATGCATTGATACGTCTTTGATGCAGACCAGGGCTGGGATATGTCTGATAGTGGGGCCAAGTTTTTTGCCATTTCCGGTTAGATATTGTCAGTCTTCTTCTCTTTTTGTGTTTTAAATTTGTATTTAAACATACCAGCGTGCTTGCAATTATTAATAATTCTTTTAAATAATCGATTTTTCATTTTAAAAATGTTTTTTTTATTATTTTTCTTATTTGCTGTTCCTCAATTCAGCAAACGTTCTCTTCTTCTTATGCACATTCAAAACAAAAAACAGTTTTAAAAGATACGAAATTGCTTGTCTAAACACCAAAGCGTATCATCGTGATGCAGGGCCTGTCTAAATCGACTATAAAGAAAAAGTAAAGCTGTAGCTAACAAGGGCTGGGAAATTTCTGCCAGTGTGTCCAAGTTTTTGTTAGTGTTTCCAAGTTTTGTTACATTTTTCGTCTTGGCATCAGTAAACAGCTGATGACGGCACTTAAAATTTTTAAGTGACATGCAAATTGTTAATTTTATTTTAAAATTTTAATAAAATAAGTATCATTAAAACAAAGGGGACTGGCAACAATTATGTGCATATATTGCAAAATGTTCTAAGTCATGTATTTCTCACAAATTTTAATTTTTAATTTTATCAACGTCCGCGCAAAGTTCCTTGTGTATGTATAACATAACAAAACACAGCGAAAGTGGTGTGTAAACTGGAGCTTCAAAATTTGTGGCTTTTCTCATTAGATTTCCGTGATAAGATTTTTCAACTATTTTCCTATAACTAAGTACGTAATACCTAACAAAATTACCCTTCAGTTCATTTCTAACACTCAACTGTTATCTGTCTTTATATAAGAAGCATGTGTTAAAACTACACTAGAGTTTAACATGCTTTAGAAATCTTAATATTCAATTCAATACGTTTAATAAGTTTTGGTTTCGGTAACGGTTTCGGCCGAAACTGCAACCAGGGCCGAAGGTTCGTTTTCGGTTTCGGCTGAAAATCCTGTTTGGATCGGACACTATGTACAATGCATCAGTGATGTATTGATGATTTGTAGCCACTGGGCAAAACCATAAGCTTTGAGCACCACCCTGATTTGTTTCCGGTTTTTGTTTTCCAATTTGCCCCCCAATATGCCCATGCCTATAAATAATCAATCATTCTATCAATATTTTCCGAAGCTTTTTAAAGAATATATTTAAATTTTATTTAACTCCAAATCAAAAATAATTCATAACTTCATAGTGTTTACTAGGTATATGGTGTAATGTTTGCATAATATTTAAAACTTAATGGGACCTATTTTCGGCAGTACTGCGCAATTGTTGTGATACAACAGCTGTACAGCAGACACTTTTTCACGTTTGACATCCGGACCCAAAGCGATATTTTTCATTTTTGGTGGTTCCTACTCCATCTTAACAGGTTTAATATTCATTTTTTTCTCCGTTGTTATCTTGTTGTTTCTCTTGTCCTTCTTAACAGCATCAATAATAGTTTTTTCTCCTTAGCATATATGTTATGCTTCTGCGTCTCTTGATTTATATTTACCAAGTTGAAGAAGGGCTTATTTGAAAAAAACCGGTTTACCTGTGGCCTGGAAGCATCAATTTGTTTAGTCATCGTTGTCGGAGGCTTAAGTATCGCTTTTGTCTGCTCATTAAGAGGCATAAGGTCGTGCACGATGGATTTTCTTATTTTGGTTACAAAACTGATGCGTTGTTCACGCATGGCTCCGCTAGCATTGTCGTTTCTTGAATTTTGATATCGTTCTGTTTCGGTGTTACCCATTCGCGGCATAATTTTTTCTTCACTTGTCGGATTTGTAGCCTGCATTTTGGCATTCTGTTTCGTCATTTCGTCTTTTAATCCGTTGCTCTTTACATAGTCTGCCCAGTTTTTAGCGGCATCAGTGAGAAAACGTTGTGGACCGAAACTTTGACGCTCCATGGTCAACTTTATGTACTGACGAATATAATTGCGCTTCAGTTTCATTTTGGGAATTTCAGTAAATAAGCCCAAGTAATTTTGAAAATGTAATGTTTGCCTCAAAAAATGTGTTGTTCGTCTGGTGAAAATATAATAATGATTCTAACTGAAAAATTTGCCTGTCATACTCACAGTTCACAGGTTAAAAAGCCTACTCGATTTGATAATGAAAATATCTAAAATTAAATTTAAAAAATATAATTCAAGTGCTGAGCGATAAGTTTCGATATACAAACTGACTAATTGATTAATATTTGAGACACTAATAGGGCCCAAACATGGTCATTCATGCTTGAATCACTCAACAACAATATAGGTATTTATTTAGCTTGTGCCAAACATACCAATATGTTTTTAATTTTGGGCGCGTTCAGCAGAACCAATCTCTGACTCTTTCCAATTACTTGGTGTTCACTGTGACTGTCAAATTCACAAAGTCATTCACAATGTAGTAATTGCGCTGACTAAAAATCAATCATAAATATACTTTGATTACGTGAAGTCCACTGGCTGTGTTCTGTTTGTAAACAAAGGCTTTTGTTAAGAACATTTTTAGGGGGAGAGTTAGGTGATAGGAAGAAAAATTTGCAAAGTGGAGGGGCCAGACTTGATTGGGAATATTTGTTTATGTTGTTAATATGTGTTTCAAAGATGAGTGTACTGGATAATAACTTAATTGTAGGCAAGATTGTCATCCATTGTTATCTCTTTATCAGCTGTTTCTATTCAACACCCCCGAGCCGCAAATTAAATTGTGTCAGACTTACAATGCCATAATTTTACAACTAGTCAGCACTGCTTTCAGAAAAGTCAAATCAGTCAGCTCTTACCAAGTAATCGGAAAAATGTCAGCGTGCTCTTGCTAAAGCACCACTTCAATCACTCAATCACCACTACACCTTGAATTAAGCCAAATTTATTGATATACTTCTTTATTGATTCTACCATGATTGACCATTAATTTATTTTTAAAGATTTAAGTACTTGGTTACATTGTCAACTTGTTGTACCTGCCATAGAAAAGACATGAAATTTTTTTATTTTTTTTTTTTACAGAAATAAAATGTTGACATCTTGAAACTTTTTAAAAGTACGAAGAAATTAAATGCAAACATAAATCTATCGTTTTTAAGAGTATAATGTTAGCTGAACAAAATTAAACGTTGACGGAAATTTACTGCTCTTGTTGGCAACTAAAAGAAATTGTTGACATAAGTGACAAAGAACAGTACTGATTGGTAATAAGCACCACAGAACACTTCCATAGAGTGGTTAACAACATTCTTGAGGGCTTTGACGCAAAAGAGTACTCAAAACGCAATATTTGTCGATGTTCAACAGGCATTAGACCGCGTTTGGCACACCGCTCTGTTGTCCAAGATAAAAGAAGCGCTCCCGGCACCCTAATTTCAATTAATTCGATTCTACATGTAGGACTGTAAATTCAAAGTAAAGGTGCGAACGGTGAATTCCAGCCATTTTTTGCTGGAATGCCTCACAGGATTGTTCTGGGACATATCTTTGATAACATATTCACTACAGATCTACCCATACCGGATGTAGATGAAATGGTCATCACATCAGAAAAAATGTTTCTTGCGTCCTTCGTCGATGATGTAAGTTGCGAATAGGAAGCTGCGGACGGTTTGCTGGAATACCTTCACACCTTTGCAGAATGCGTCGGAAGATAATAAGAATAAAAGCCCCCAAAAAGAAAAAAGGAATTTCCAAAGTTTGGAAGTATTTTAAGATGTCGGATGGTAAGTGTCTGAACTGTGTCAAAGATTATAATACGAGCGGTAATATCTCAGTTTTTTTGCCTGTGACCCATATACCCCAACTGTGTAAGTTTCAAGGCCCTCGGACTACTAGAAGGGGTACCTCCCAGACAAAACATGAGCTTAGAACAATTATTCCAGGATATAAAAGTGGCGTGAAGGGTATTACAACTTCGGTATAGCCAAAGTTAACCTTCTTTTTACTTGATTTTAATTTAAAACTATAATTTATTTGTGAAATACTTGGGCTTTCATCTAGATAAACGTCTAACTTGGAAATATCATATTACTGCACTACTGCTCGTTCCTGTTCCTACAAAATGAAAAAATTGAACTGGCTTCTGTGCAAAAAGAGTAAACTAAGTTTGGAAAATAAGCTTTAAGTATACAAGCAATTCGTTGCTTCTTCATGGAAATATGGTATCCAGCTATGGGGTACATCTCGCCCTTCAAATCGCAGGAAAATTCAAGTCCTTCAAAACAAAGCACTAAGAACAATCACCAATGGCCCTTGGTTTGTGAGGAGCTCTACGCTTCACAACGACCTCAGCATGCTTACGATTTTACAAGAAATAAACTTCCACAGCAGCCAAAACAATGACAGATTTTCTATCCCACACAAATACACTCGCAGAGTCACTCACCAGGACGGTGATTCAAAGGCGGTTAAAAAAGATTCACCCGAACGACTTACCAACACTCAGCTAACAAATTACTCCATAAGTTCCATAAATGGAACTTGTATCAATCTCTGTAATTGTCAATAGTTTTCTTACCAATATTTTATGTGCTTAATACATACAATTTAAAAAAAAAATATTTTGTTTGTAATCATATTTGTTTAAAGCAACATACGAGCACAATACAATCGAAAACCATCGATGGTCTATCGAAAAAGCTGATTATCGATGGTGCCGACTATCAATAGTTCTCCACCTCTACAACCGGATGCTGTGAGCCACAGAGCAGCAGAGGCTTTAGATAGGCATTGTTCCTGACAAAGGTATAAGCCATACGATCAAAATAAGTATGCATTGAAATTGGTACCTTTTGATATACCTACTTATTAATCCCTGTGCTCGCCACCGTGATATTAAGTCTTTACAACAGGTATTCACGTTAAAACAATTGAGTTTCTCCAATACAAATTTTAGTGAAATTTCGTCTTTGTTTTTGAAAGTAAATTCACCACCACCAACCATATAATAAAATGAGTCCGGATCTCAATACAATACAATACAATACAGCAATTTACCAGTAAGAGTAGGTGAGGTGGCGAAATCAGTGCTCACTATCAGAGTTCGTGTGGCATGATTAGTGTTAACCAGTTGGTCAGCTTTATAATTTTCCATCTTAACACTTTCAAATGATGTCTGCTACAGGGTATCTATTGGGAAACCATTTCAAATATACTGATAGATTCTGAGAAGAATATACTATAAAGTTCTAATAGATTATTGACAATAAGCTCATCTCATCATTATCGATTGCTAAAATTGTATCTATGTATGATTGGATTATAAATAATTCACAAAAAAAAAATTGACATGAAAAATGTATAAAAAAAAAAAAGAAAGTGAAATATAGATGGACATGGAAATGGAGGAGAAACGTAGAAGAATGTAATAAGTATGTGAATATAGAAAATTGAAAAAAAAAAGAACAAAAAAAGAAATGAAAAATATAAGAAATGTGAAAAAACAAAGAAAGGAAAAACAGTAAGAGAAATACATAAAACATGTGACATGAATTTGTGAAAACTTAAAATTTTAGATATAATTGATGATGACGAAGGGGCAGGCACAATGACAAAATTCAAATGTGACGGATTTGACATTTAACTTGAATGTGGACACGCAGACATGCAGACATGAGTATACCATGCTACACATATACATACAATTATAAGTTTGTTGAATAGAAAGAAAAGAAGGTAAAAGTACTGAGCATGGTAGGATCCAATAGGCAGGCAATAGATCAAGTCACATTGTTAAGATAGAAAAGAAAAGAAACGATACGAAAAAGGACAAGTAGTAGTAGTAGTAGTAGAAGAAGGAAACAACGAATTATGCACATAAATTTGGCAATAAACCGCAGAGACAACATCAACAATAATAACAACAACAACAACAACAATAGCAACGACAAATATTACAACAAAATTTACCAGACAAAAAAAAAAAAAAAAAGGAGAATAAAATTCAAAAAGCAACAACAAGAACAAGAACAAAAAAAGAGAAAAAGAAACGTCTGAGTATCATTTGCAATCGAAGCTTTTTCCGGTTAACTGGGCGTATGATGAATGCGTTTTTAGCTTTGCATGTCTACGACGTTGACATTGTTTTCCGTTCATGCCTTTATACTTTATCCTGCATGCTTTATCCTTTTTCTTTTCAATAACCTTTACTCGTTGTTGTTACCCTCCATCTACCCATCCCCATCCCCATCACCATCAACATCTTTCTCCAACTAATTCTCTACTACAGTGGTTGTTAAGCTTATGTAGTCTGTGGACTCCTCCATATGTGGCTCAACAATTTCAAAGGTCTGCTTCGAATGAACCCATATTGTTCTAACCAAAATAAAAATATTTAGTGATTCGATCGAATATTTTTCCTTATGACTTAGCTCATAGACCTCCTCTGTCATGGCATTGTGGATCACAGTTTGAGAACCACTGCTCTACTACTACTTCTATGTTTTTTGCCCTTATGTTGTTGTTCTTGTTGTTTTATGAGTATGTTTTGTAATTTTTTGGTTCGTCGAATCAGTTCAATTGGCTGCGGACTGTTTTGGCTTCTCTTAAAATGATTCTATTCTATGATGCTACCTACCATGGGCGTAGCCAGTTTTAGTTCTATTTATGGGAGAAAATCAGGAATTTCCTGTAGAACTTTTAAAATGTTAGTATTCAATAACAATCATGTTTGGTAGTTGTAATCCAGATTCAAAGTGCGTCGCCGAAGGGGAGGCACTCAATACTGCCATCCATGGCGCATCGCCTTCTGTTTTTAACTTTTAGTGGCGCATACAGATGACGATGATGACGCCGCCGCGTGTGTTTAATGGTTTAGTAAAGATTTTGCTTTATTTTGTAGTTTCAAAGCAGCACGAGAACGATCTAAAAGAATAAAAACAAAACTAGGGGGGGATTTTTGTCCAATTCATCAAAACAAGAAAGCAAAAAATATAGAAAAGGAGAAGGATTGAAAACTTTTATGGGTTGAATTAGTTGCTATGTAAATGCATGGCAAATGATATACGTATAAAAGAGGGTTGCTGCATAAAGAGAGGGAGGGTGAGGTAGGTGAATGAAGGAAGAATTGAGACACGTGAAAATCGGTTAAAATGTAAAGCTTGTTAACGTCTTTGTAAAAAGGGACTTTGGTGACAACAAGAAACACCTGACAGTCATCATGCTTCCTTCCTTCCTTCCTTCCATCCATGCTATCAAAGATTTACAGAAAATATTAAGAATACTAAGGATACACATAACATAAACGTATACATATATGTGTACCCACTTATTCATATATGTATGTGTGTAGATGTGTGCGCACATGTTTAATTCAAAATGATGACGGTGACGACGACGACGACGATGGCGTCCCAGTTGTTAGGTTTCGTTTTATCATACATGCTCAGACGAAATTAATGAAATCCGCTAAAGTAAGAAGCGCTACAAATAACTCAGACAAGTCAAGTTTCAAATCTCAATTCTCTATGCCAATCCCTAATTCTAATTCAAAATGCCATTCAAAGCAAATATCAAATCAAAACCTTAGTAATTGTAGTATGCAAATAACCAAAATGAAAGGTTTAAATTAAACTTCTTCTACTTATAAACCAAAGAGTATCTAAGCCTGAACTAAACTTCATTGAATTGAATTAAAATTAAATTATTCTTAATTCAATTTTATATAATAATTTTGTCAATCAACACTCAATTGTCATTAAATTAATTTATATTTATTACATGAAGATAAATAGATAGAAGACATTCGATTGGATTGGATAAGATAAGATTATTTAAGCTTAGATTAGATTAGAGGTTAGTGTTTTCGAGACAATGAGTTTACCAGTAGGTAATTTCTGTTGATGAGCGCATTTAAAATGGAAACTTCTTTGATAAATTCATTGATAGTCTTGTCTCTCTGCAAGGCAATTAGTTGTTTTTTTGTTTTTACAAAAACTCTGCTTTGAAAGAGCGAGCATTCTTAGAAAATCCAACAGATAGTGCGACTATTACTGTAAACGATCTGTTTTCATGCAGCATCACTACCGTATAGGTATGCTGTGAAGTTTCAGATAGATTGGTTGATAGAGTTGTTGTGTGTTTCTCGTGCATTGAAGAAAAAAAATTTGTTTGTTTACAAAAATGAAGACAATTGAGTTAAGATCTGTTATTACACATTTTCATATAAAAGGCTTAACAGCAAAGGAAATAAAAAATGAGTTGGATTTAATTCACGGCACATCTGCTCTTTCACTTGCAACTATTTATAACTGGTTAAATGAATGTCAATTGAACAGTTTTTATTTATTCGATAACGGGACTAGCGAAAAACTAGTGAACTAGCGGTGGCACTTGACCCCGTCCAATGATATCGTCATGTTAAATTAACCAGTTGAATACATGTACTTGGGGATAGAATTTCTCCAGGGACTAGTCCAAAACTAGTTTTTGACCGGGGGACTCATATTGCAGGAAGTGTGGACATCTGTCGATTCATCTGTTAAGGATTAATTTTTTTTTTTTCGATAAGGCTACTTGCTGCCATTTCTTTTTTATTTTGATCTTGCACTTCTTTTTCGATTTGGTCATTGGTGTGTCATATTGTCAGTATTGTCAAAATTATAGGTACTTATAGCCCTTTCACACTGAGCATCCAATGTACATTTCTCGAATGCTGCCTTGAATGCTACATTCGTCAACAACAACAACAACAACAACAACAACAGGTAAAACGATGAAATTTTTGTAGTTGTTGTTGAAGTAGAAAATGTTCATTCGATAAGAATGCAACTGAAGTGCTGTTTTTGAGATTGGTCACTCTACCAATTGCTGGGTAATTGTTGCTTTTTTTTAGATCATTTTCGATTTTCTTTCTCTTTTGTTTGTTACGTGCCAACATTTTGTAAAAGATAAATTAATAAAATAAGTATCAGGAATGGAAAAGGAAGCTGCAAGAACTATTTGCATACATTGCACAATGTTCTAAATCATGAATTTTTTACAATTTTTTTGTTTTAATTTAGCCAAAGTTCCACGTGCTGTTCCGAAAAAGCAAAATGCAATGTGAACACTTTCTGTGAATGCGGATGTGGATGCTCAGTGTGAAAACACTATTATATAGTATGTATTGCTTAATTTAACTCTTGGCTGTCAATCGAACTCATCACTAAGTTCTTTGCAGAAAGACTGATACTATTTGGTAGGTCGAGTCTTTCAATTTATAACTAGGTACAATATATGCTTGACTAAATTAAATTTGATTTGTTTTGTGATACTGATCTTATGGATTCTGAGTGCATTGGAAACTCCATACATATGTTTATATGTTATGATTGGTATATGTATATATGTATATACTATTAATCAGCTTGAAGTGGATAATTCTAATTGAACCATGTCGGCTTGATACTAAGTATTATTGGTACAGATAATTGAATTTTTTAAAACTACAGTTCCCTGATTACTCGGAGGATTAGCTATCATATTAACAAATCATTTAAACTAAAGTTTTCTTTTTAGATTTTTAAGCCAACAATCTTCAAAATATGTAGGTACTCCATCAGTAGCTGGTGTACATGTTATTAATTTAAAGACCACCACATGACAAAAATAAATAAAACAAACTGCAGAAACACTGTTGAGTGCTGACATGGGTGATTTGTTCAAGGGCGGAGACAGTGGCAACTAAGGCGTCTTTCAGTGATGTATGTAAAGAGAAAAGTAAGGGAATTATAGTCTGTTGCTAACGCAGGCTATGAAACGATAGCGGCGACAAGTAGCATTTCTAGTTATGGATATGGATATTTAAGTTTTGATGAATCCAGAGTTAGCATGTTTTCTTGACTATGTTGATTGTATGTAGAACATACCTACGTATGTGTACATACATATATCATATTTTTGAAACGCGTTTTACATTTGCCATAAAACTTGCGTCATTCATTTATATGTTCGTTTCTTCTTTACACGTAGAACACGCGTTACTCATACTTACCTACAAGTATTGTACAATACTCGTAGGATGAGTATATTGGAATATTCGTATTTTGCTTTAACCATGTCTATCCGTTAGCTTCAAATTTCATCTTTACCAATATACCTTTATCTATTTACTTTGCTTTAGCCAATTTACTAGTTACTTTTAAGAGAAAACATATCCAAACACACTTAGTTAAGCTCAGCTCAGCCGAGTTTAGTTTGAGTTAAGTTTAGTTTCAGTTTAGTTTGGTTCGGTTCGGTTCGGTTCGGTTCAGTTGTTAAGTTCCCAGTTCCTAAATACCTTTGACGCATGTTTGCATTATCCTTTGGAGGTTAACACCTTTCTCTTTGTGCTGGTACCTACCACTATATGACATTTGCTTTCTTTAGCATTTCAGTAGGTATATGTATGTATGTACTATTGTATACTATTTATGGTGGGTTGTCATCTGTTAATATTTGATAACATTTTTGGTAGGGAACGATGTCTTTGTCATCTAAATGAATGAATGGATGGATGGATGGATGACTAGTGAAAGTGATGAAATGTGTCACAGATACTCAGATACTTGGCGAGCAGGAAGTAGTAGTAGTAGTAGTAGTAGTAGTGTGATGTGTTTTGTTGTTTGCCTCCATGGCGACTTGATTTGCATATGCAAAAGCCAAAAGAAAAGAAATGAAAGGACCTCTTTGGGTCTGGCTGGGATTATGTTCATATGAGTATTTTCAGTTATACATACACGTACGTATGTACATATGTAGGTATATTGGTACGGATATGTATACTTTGGTTGGCAAAGCAGAAAACCGAAGGTGTTCGTTTTAAGTATTGTTTGTGCATAAATGGATACTTCCTTCCTTCTTCTCATTTGATCCTTTTTCTTCTGTTGCTTTCTTTGCCTTTTAGCCATTTCTTTGGCTTAGTTTGGTTTGGTTTGGTTTGGTTGGGTTTACTTAAGGTTTTTGTATTCGTGTTAGACTTGATATCCTTGAACGTATGTTACATTAAGTTAATGGCTTCTGTGCGTGTGCATATTCGAAGATTGTGTGCATGTACAATATACGTATATATACGTATGTATGTGTCCTTGTCTTTGTGCTTCTAACTGATGTCTCAAAATATATTTAAATTATCCTTACGTGAAGGTCTCAAAGGTTCCAACACACATTGACTTTGACTTCAATTCAAAAAATAATCGAATATAAAAAAGTTCAAGTTCTGCTCTATGAGTTACTTTAATTTTAAATCTATTAAAATATTAGTAAGAAACATGTCTGTCATCTGTCCTATTTGATTCGATCGAATATCGATGAAATATAATGATAATAGTGGTCTAGCCAGGAAAGAACATTTAATTTTATGTTATACGACAATCACTAATTGGAACAAAAACAACTCAAGATACTTATGATTTTTACTCAATATGAGAATGACAGATTATAGTAGAAGAATGAGTGATAACTTCCAGCTGCATGCTATGATAAGGCATAACTGTAAAAGTTCCGTTAGATTTAGTAGAATTGACTGATTTTTTTCAAACATATTTATACGACACACATATGAAATTCAAAACTTATTTGTTTCTTCTTATTTCGTTGAATGCAATGCAAAATTAAAGTAAAATGCCTTTTACAAAACGACTGACATTTGATGAAAAAGCAAAACTAATCGTCTATAACAATTGTGGACATAATGTGCGCCATAATGTGTTCCTGGTTAATTGGCGAAGTATTATCACCAATTTTAAAGATAAGTACCTACCATTAATTATGCTGAAAACCGAAGTCTTGAAGCCAAAGATGTGATAAATTTTGAATAAAGCAAGCAATTCAATTGTGTCTTATAACTATAATATGATAATGGAAATGAATTAGATTGCGATTTGCTTCAATAGATTTTTACAAATTAAAAACCAATTTGAGACAAATCGTTTAAGGAAAACCACATTTGATCCTCACAAAAAAAAAGGAAACAATTTAGACGTAGATTAATTAGAAGTGTCCAGTCTAGTACCTGGGGGTGGCCAATTCTGTTGGTCCACTCTGTTCCGTTGAATTAATTAAGTATGATTTGTTGATTTGTTTAGTTATGTCTTTATGTATTTTTCTTTATTTACGGTTTTGAGTGGGCTCCAACAATGAGTCTACGCTCTCCAACGATGATCGATCCTGGCATATGCTTGGTTCTCCAGTGATGATCACTCGTGGCAGACGACATTCTCTCCAGCGATGATCTTTGGGCAGATGCTCTCCAGCGATGATCTTTGGGCAGATGCTCTTCCGCTGTGGTGAATTGGCCGATGATGAATTTGTGTCCTGTTACGGTTGCCAAAAATGTCCAGTCTAGTACCTGGGGGGTACTATACAATTCTATTGGTCCACTCTGTTCCGTTAAATTAATGAAGTATGATGATTTGGTTTCTTTATGTGTTTATTTGTTTGTTTTGTTTTTTTGTTTCTTCTTATACCTACGTCTACTCTGGTTCACTGTTTCGTGTGCACAGAATTATTATTCTTTTCCAATTTGATTTATGTGTAAATGTTACAACTTAACCGATACATAATACTCTTTTCTATTGATAACAGAATTCATCTGATACAATTTATTTCCTCCAACAAGAAGAGTACTTCATAACAAATGACGAACTGAAACGTATACTGTCAAATCTTAAATGCGAACTGTTGTTTGGCCTAGATAGAATCCCAAACATGGTGCTAAAAAACATCCCTGACCCCTTAATTCAAGAGTTCCACTATACATGCAACTACTATTAACTGTCTAGTGTCAGAAATCAATTGGAACTGTAATAAGAAATATTGCGTTGGTGCATGCCTTATTGACCTGGAAAAAGCTTTTGATACGGTATGGATCAAAGAACTAATGCTTAAGCTAATCAAATTTAAATATCGTATATGTATCCTTATATGATTAGTGAAAAACAATTCAATGTTTATAATGCAGAGCATATGAGTACAAAAACATTTAAAATGGTTAACGGACTACAGCAGGGTACAGTTAACTCACTACCTACATATATACACGATCTTCTAAAGGAAATTGACAACATTATATAACACACCATAGACGAAATTAATCACAATCTGCAAAACAAATTTGATATGCTGAGAGGCTATACAACTAACTGGCATTTTAAAATCAATACAAGGAAATGTGAAACAATACTGTTCAGACCTCCGATAAATAAATGCAGCATCAGATCTGATCTAAATAGCGACGTAATTAAAAACATGGATACAATCAAATACCTTGGAGTGTTTCTTGACAAGCAACAATTCGTGAAAGCATATAAAGCACTCTTTATATATAGGTAAACATATGTTCCACTCGAAGCATAACAAAAGAAAGGTGCAGGTTATAATGTATCTGGATTTAATTCGTCCCGTTATAATGTATGCCTATTCAATATGGTTCTTAATTTCGCCATCATACATGGAGAGATTGCGAATATTTGAAAGAAGAGGCTTAAGAATATGCACAGCAAAATACAGAACACTGGAAAGTGATAACAAGAAATTTTATTCAAACAAACAATTACCTATATAAGTATGCTTAACATAATTATAAGACACTTTCAAGAATTTACTTTTCGCTCTCGCCAAACGAAAATTGTTTACATATCGGCTTCAACCAAAGCATAGAATGAGAGTGTAAAGGGTAATGTTTGCTAGGTAGCAGCTAGATTATATTTTAAGACATAGGTAACTGTAAATATAACGATCGTTTTTGTTGTGATGGTTGGTTTTCTGTCTAGTTGCAGCCTGAACATAATTATAAGACACATCCTAAAAACTGCATTGAAAAGGAGAGTGAGTATCAATATTTTTATGCGCAGCATTTAACTAGACACGTAATTAAGTGAATATTATTCGAAATGCCACGTGGCAAGCTTTTGTCTGATGAAGAAAAAGGCAGAATTAGTTAGCCTATAACAACTCTGGCTACAATATTAACAGAATTTCAAAATTAATTGTTCGAAGTCGTTGTGTAATAACTTATTTTCTGAACGATCAGGTAAATTATGGTATAAAGCGAAGCACTGGTCGAAAACCAAAGCTATCACTTAGCAGCAAGCCTATATCTCATATGACCATTTGGAGCACTTTAAATAACTCGAACACATTGTCAGAGCTGTAATGAAGAAGGCGCCAACCCTCCTCCAGCGTCACAAGACGGCACGGCTACAAATCGCAGAGAAAAACTTAGACACATGCTGGAACTCGGTATTGTTTAATTAACATATCACCATATATGCATAGCAGGTACTCTAACCGTATTTCGCAGTTATTGGAGAGATTTGAGAAGGAACCTGTAATATTGTCGAAGAGAAACTTTGGTGGTGGTTCCGTGATGGTATGGGGTGCGTTTGCGAAATGTGGTACACTTGAACATCGCTTCGTTAGTTCGAGAATGGATAGCTCTGAGTACGTGGGGGTACTGGAAAGAAGTGTCCTTCCATTCCTTCAGGATTATAGAGAAAAACCATTTATTTTTATGCATGATAACGCACGCATTCATACAAGTCGCCTAACTAAAGCCTTCTTGCAATCATGTTCTATTGAAGTTCTGGACTGGCCAGCGTGCTCACCGGATCTAAATCCAATCGAAAACGTCTGGGGAATACTTCTTCGGCATATTTATGCTGGAAATAAGAAGTTCGATTGTGTGGGAGACCTCAAAAAAGCAATTTTGCGTGAATGGAATAATTTGGACCCAATCCTGTTGGCTACCTTAGTTAACCCCTTAAGAAAGAGGTTATTTGAGTTGGAAAAAGCAAACGGCAACCCAATTTAACGTTACTTAAAAAATTGAATTCAATACGTTTATGTTTTATTTAATTGGTGGCAAAAAACAAAAAAGTCTCTTATCATTTTGTTCAAGTTGAAAAAAGCGTTCTTTTCTTTTTTTTTTATAATTTAAAATGTATCAAAAAAGTATCAAGTCTGAAGATTGAAAACAAAGTTCCTTTCGTAATGTTAACTAATAAAAATAAGTAAGTTTTAATTAACTTATTAAACTACAAGAAAATTAAAAAAAGAAAAAGTGTCCTATAATTATGTTAAGCACCTTAGCACAGCAAATATTGTAAGAATAGACAACTTTATAATACGAGCATTATAAGACAGCACATTAAAAATTGTTTTGATTGCGTAGAAAATAATTTGATTCTAGCCCATTACTATACAGATGAGATGAGATATATTTATCTAATACTACACTCCAAAGTGGATACGTTTCCCTGGAAGCATTTTTATACTTGGACAAAATAGGAATAATCCAGAATATTCAAGCAATCCCAATCCTATACCACACCACACCACAAATATAGAAGAGCAAATAACAAAAAAATAAATACTCGTATAGAAGATTTTCAGACAAATAATTGACTAAGATTTGAAACAAGTAGGTATATCTTTGAGAGACTTAAAGGAAATCAAAAACACAAACTGTTAATGGCGATCTCATACCACATATTATAATAGTTAAGAATTAGATCAAAGTTTTATTTTTAAGCCTAGTTATAGTTTTTTTTTTTTTTTTTTATCTTAAATAAAACAAAATCAAGTTATGTTTTTGTTCATATTTTTTCATGACGAATTCATTAAAAAACCAGAAAGAAGGCTATGCCAAAAAAATAATACTCTTCACGCTCCTCCGGGTTGCATCCAACCTTCCTTTCTTAGCATCACAATTTTCTCTCTGTTACAGTTTTAGTATCAACAAAGAACACAGTTTGAGTGGCATTGTATTTTTATTGTACTTATAGTTTGCATTTAATATGAATTTGTATGGGAGGTGCCATGATGATGGTAACCCAAGGGCCATGAAATTTACATGGTTAATGAATATAGATCAGAAACTTATAGTGTCCAAATTTCAGTTCAATAAGTCAAAAAATAAAAAACTTTTTCTAATAAGAACATTAATTGAAATAGAGGTTTGTATAGGATGTACCTACCTCTTCTGGTAAGCCTAGGATCATGAAATTTACATGATTAATGAATGTAGATTAGAAACTTATAGTGTCCAAATTTGAATTTGATAAGGTAAAAAAAAAAAAAAAAGAACATTTTCTAATAAAAATATTTATTTAAATGGTTGTTTGTATGGCAGGTACCCCTCTTGGTAATCCTAGGACCATGAAATTTACATGGTTAATGGATATAGATCAGAAACTTATTGTTTCCAAATTTCAGTTCGACACGTCAAAAAACAAAAAACTTTTTCTAATAAGAACTTTAATTTAAAGGGGGACTTGTACGAGCGTTATGATAATTACACTGTCAAATTACAACCATTTTGATGTTAGGTATTAGACATTTGTACGAACGCATTCAGTTGCTTGGCATAACTGAATATCATTGAATGTAGTACTCAATTTTTTGTAACCACACACAATAAGAATGAATTCTAATTCATTTGAGAGAGCGTTGCCATAGCAAACGATCGCATTCAAAACGATTGGAAGAAGAAGAGTGTGTACAAGAAGCTAAAGAAACGAAAGGAACAAGAAGAACATTCATTGTATTCAGACTCACAACAACAACAACAACAATTGCACACAAATTCTTCGAAATTGTTGTTGTGTGTCGGGGAGAGCATTTTATATTGTGAGAGGAATTTGTGTGCAACAAACAGCGCAGTACAAAATAACATTAAATTTAAATCGGCACCGCTTCATTTCAATTAGAACATGGTGGAACAACCTCTCGGCTGCACTCAGACATTGGAATTCATTTAAATGAATTCGAATGTTAAATTCATTCATTTAAGCATGAGTACCAAAAATGCTCTTTTGAATTAATTCTATTCAGGTGTCTATTAGGTATCTTGAGAGAATTCTCTCAATGTGAGTGGTTTATCCAGTCTACATAGGTATATATATAATTTCATCGTCTTTAATAAGAAACTGTGTGTATTCAGTTTTTACTTACACAACCAAATAAAATAATATATTCGCACATTTAAAGATTTTACATTTCAATAGTCATTCCAATAGTAATGTCACTTTTCTTGTCGACTCTTTTTTATTTGACAGACAAACAAACAACTTACCATACTACAATACATTACAAAACAAGAACAATAACAATAAACAAGAAGGTGTGAAAACGGAAAAGAAACAAGAAATATAAGTAAATACAATATATATAGGAAAATATTCAACAAATTTGACAAATGTCATTGTCAGTTAGACAACACGGAAAACATGAAACACCACCAAACTGGAAATCAACACGAAACCAATACAATTCCATTGCGATACTTAGACATAAATCCTTCAAAAAATAAAATCAAAAGTAAAAAATACACATAAAAAAAAAAAGAAACAAACAACAAATCAAGCTAAACCAAGCGCAAAAGAATGAGATGAGAAATGGATGATACCCCCAAAATGAACCAGGTTTGCCAAAACAGAAACCAAAACCAAAGTAAACCAAACCAAACCAAACTAAAGCAAAGCAAAACAAGCCCAGACTAGACTAGACTAGACTAAATCCAACTGAAGTGAACTTCACTGAACTAAAGAGTCAGAAGCCTCCTTTTCTATGTGCACCCAAGTCGAGTCAACAATCCATCATTTACTTATGTATTCATAGCTTCTGTTTAGACAATTTATCGCAGATAAATGCCAACATTTGACAATTCAATAACTTGAGCCGCCGCCGCCGCAAATAAAGAAAAACATGAATAAAAAACAACAATGCCATCAGTGACAACAACGATATTGTGTTGACTGACTGACTGACTGACTGACAGAGTGACGATGAGACGCCAAAGGATACTCGTACTTTTGCCAGGTGAGAAATGCCAACCAAAAGAATGCCAACTAGGGAATGTGAGCAAAAATAAATGAAAAGGAAAGGGAAAGGGGTAGTAGGTGCCATAGAAAATAAATCAAGGTTGGGAAAATTGTGTTTTTTTGAATACACATATATGAGAAATATTTTGCTAGTACAAAATGAAATGAGTACTAATACATGCTACAATATTGGACCAGAATGAGTATGGAGAATGAAGAATGATAATAGTCTTGGGACGCGAAAATGAATTGAACGAATAAAGCAAAAGATGGCATCAGTTGGCATGGTTGAATGTGATGAAGATGGGGGTAATGAATACAAAAACAAGGACTCACTCACCCATTCACTCATACATTTTCAGTGACTATGATTTTCGTTTAACAACAAAAAAAAAAAAAAAATTGAAGAAGGAAAGAATTGCCAGACATGTCCGGAGCCATCTGTGCATTCCTTGCGACTAAAAATAAGATTCAAAAATATACAATATCAATGAAACGGAATTGTAAACTTTAGTTTCATCAAAGCTCATATACCATACACTTCCGTATTTAAGCATGCATTTGTTTTAGGTTTGCCTGTTTAGGATAGAATAGGTTAATATATTTACAAGTATAGAGTGACTTCTCCTAACTTTAGTACTTGCCTTCGATCTTCCCGGTATACATTTTAGCACAGACAAATGATATGAAGATCATATCATCAAAAGAAATAATATTTATACTAGTGCAGGATCGATGGTTAACATTGTCCAATCTGGAGCCTTTGGAGATTTTGGTGAATCTCTCTTAGCTACATATATAGTTAGTAGATAACTTAGCTGATGAAGTGTTGAAACAACATTAAAATCAAGAAGAAAAATTCATTTTGTGTATTTACATTTGAATTAAATCTAATAAGATTTAATTAAAATTTGATTGACTACAAAATGCCATAGGGAATTTCAACGCTTTGTTATTCTCATAAATACAATACATAGTACGAGTATAAGGAGAGAGAGAGAGGGCGGTTGAGAGAAGGGAATATGGGTATAAACACACACACATTATGTACAATTTATGTGACCCCAAACCAACCAACAAACTTAAAAACCAACAACATCCACATTTACTCTAACTGTCCAACTTCTATTAGAACCAACCACTATCACTACACCACCATCACCTACTTCAACTCCTCATTCCAGCTTAGTTACCTGAAAATGATAAAATCCTCAAACCAAACCGAAATTGTGAAGCGTGTCCTGTTTACTTTTTGTTGCTTTTGCCTTTTAAGGTAACGAGCAACATTTTGCCTACCGCGAAAGACTTTGCATACTTTGCGTATACTTGATTTTTCAGTTATTTTTTTTGTCATCTCATTTTTTTGTTTTTGATAACATTTGTGTGGTTTTCAGGGGCGTAGGTTAAGGAAATAATAAAATATTATGAATGAATGTGTATGTGTAGATCAATCAGTTCAGAAAAGTATTTGTGTCTCAAGTTTTCTTTAATGGAATAATTTTGAGGTTTTTGAGTAGGTACTACGACCAATGATCTAACCGCATTCATATTTTCATTTTTTGATAAGCTTTAGCATGCATCTATTTTACAGTCACTCATAGTCAATTTGTAGTCAATTTATTTCTATTGGAAATTCTCATCAGATCAAGATTCATGGTATAAAGAAAACTCCAAATTTTCAATCATCTTGTAATGAATTTTGTATCTTATTCAATTCAAATTTCTTAACTCTTCTCTTTGTATGTGAAATCTGTTTGTAGTAAAAAGTGTGTACTTATATACTACTGCTACTACGCTCATGTTTCTGAGTTTGTTTTTTTTTTCTTTCATAATGGTCGCATTGTGATGTGCTTTTCTTGTAAATACAATACTTAATATGCGCGCCCTCGACTTCCGGCAGCTGTGACGATTCTACTCATTTTCCTTGTTATTCTTTCCGTTCCGTTCCTTTCCATTCCTTTTCTCTTACCTTTTTCTTTTTTCTTTGAATTTTTTATTTTTTTTTATTTTATTATTTTACTGTTCGTTTGTGTAAGAAGCTCAGGAACCACAAGCAACTGAGTGAAAGGCTACAAAGAAAATGTGGCCGGGTTTGTTCTCTTACATTTGAACATTTTTTTTGTTGTATTTTTCCTTTTTATGAGGAAAAAGGAAAATGTGAGCGTCTTTTAAGTTTTTAGAAAAGAAACAACAACAAAGATATCAGTTTAGGAAAAACACACAACACAACACAGTTGTCACATTCATGTGCCAAAAGAAGCCCATATGCAGTTGGTTATCTATGAGACTTAAGTGTTATAATGAGGCTCTAAAATCAAAAGGCTTGTAAGCTCAAGAAACAAAAAAAAAATACTTAATATGTTAAGCATGAAAAACACAATATACTTACGAGTATATGATGTATGTATGTAAGTAATATATATGTAGGTGCATAGGTTAGGTAGGTTCAACCCGATGGTTTTGGTTGTTTTTTTTTTGAAGCAAAATAATAGAAAATTCAAAATCAATAAAAAGAATAAAATAAAGAAATTTTACTATTTTCATGAACAAAGTTCGGAAAAAGAAAAAGATCTACTCATGAGAAAATAAAGAGAAGAACAGATGTACCTACTGTTGTCACTGGCAGATTCGGGAATATTCTCTTTAACAGATGTGAAGAAATTGGTGAGATCTGAATGGAACATCACCACTTAAGCGAATCTTCTGAAAATTTTGCAATTTTTATGTTGCTGGTATTAGCTCTGTTCTTATACCCATACTCGCTGATCCTTATGGCTTTCTTTACATTTTCCCTTGGATGTTATAAGCTTCGCAAATGCAAAAATGGGAGACAACTTTTTAGCTTCTTCCAAGTGCATTTTCTCTAATATTTCGTTGCCTTCTCGATAATCTTTGTGGTGCGGTAGCACTGATTCTGTCTCGTTCAGCAGTCAACCAGACATGCGGCTGATCGAGATCGATTCCTGCATATAACACAAAAAAATCTGTGACTTACTTAAGGCTCTGTAGGCACCTTAAACTGAGACAACGAACTTTTTCCATTTAACTAAGATCAAGCATTGTAACAAAAAAGTAGCAGGTGAAATTAATTGTTTGTAGCCATAAACAGATATTTGTATGCAACATGTTAAAGTTAAGCTCCCATAATGTTCCACCAATAAGCTGCTAGGTAACGTAAGTAAATATATCGTTGAAAAATACCAAAATCAATGTTTCCATTGCCATTTCTAGTATTGATCGACGAAGAGTCCAATCATTCTGGTTAAGCATCCCATGGAGTTTGACTACCAAAGCGAAAACAAACAAAGCTGATGACAGATCCGGTTTATGGTAATAAAGCAGTCTCAACTGTTGCGAGTAGGTGTCGGTGATCCTTCAAGCCCATTGTATTTTTGTACCAATCAATTTTATTAATGCGAAACTTTTGATTATTTTTTTTTTTCAAAAGAATTGTAGCAAGAAATTTAAATTATGAATGTACTATAGGTCAACCAAAAATGGAATAAGATTTAGAAAATTCTGATGAATTTATGATATTTTACTCATTCGATAAAGTTTTGCACTCTGGACCGATGCAATACTTCCTCTTTCTAAAGCCTTACCTAAAAGATAAACGCTCTACGTTCCATACAATGATGTTAGATCCGGCATAATGCGCATTAAGGCGGGATTTCCCTAGGGTAGTATATTGCTCACACTCTATACGGCAGATCTTCCGGTTCGCGGTAATAAACACTTGCTGGTTGCAACAAACGCAGACGATACAGCGTTTCTAGCAGCCACATCGAATCCCCACCACACTTAGTGTTTGCTGTAGCAATAGCTTGATAATATTGGTCCTTGAAACGGTGTGCATGAATCTTGTGGCACTATTTCTACAGCTTCGATGAGCTGCGTCCAGTTGGTGATAAGTAGTTTATCAGAGTGGCAATATCAAAATTAGTCATATTGATAAAGATACCGATAACAGCAATCGTTTGTAAACGGCTACCTCTTGATATATCTGATTGCATGTATGCTTCTCCATAGCCCAGTGATGGAAATATTGTGACATGTGCGGCTCACCTCTTGCCATTGTTAAACCACGTAATTCAATAAAGTTCATTCAGTTCCGCTCGTAATAACGAAGAGCAAGCGTCGTATTAGGATGCATCCGACCCATATAAATGATGACACGTTTATAGTTTAACAGGCCAACCACGGCACGTCGATATAGAAAAAATCCAGAGCTTATACAGAAACAGCAAAGTTTTTAAAGTATCAGGGTGTCAAAAACGTCATCGTTTTCTAGCACATACCCGAATGGTTGATGAAAACCGCCGTTATTCAACACAAGACATTGCAGGAAGCCTTAACGTATCACGTACAACAGTGAAAAGACACTTTTAAGACACATGAATACGTAAACTACCTTGATATTTGGGTTCCGCATTAGTTGAAAGAAATTCACCTCACTAAGCGGATCAATGTCTTTCGATTCATTGCTCAAACCTAACGAAAATTATTAACTTTTAAGCAAATCGTAATGGGTAAAAATTGTGTACAATAACATGAACCGAAAATGATCATGGAGCAAGAAAAATGAACCGCCTTTAAACACATCAAAGGCCAATAATCACCAGAGGAAAGTTATGCTGTCCGTTTGGTGAAATTGGGCAGAAATGAAACCATCAATTCGGATGTGTTCTGTCGTCAGCTTTACGAATTGAAAAAAAAAAAATCAAAAAGAAGCACCCCGGACTAGCCAATCGGAAAGGCGTCATTTTTCACCGTGACAACTGTCGACCGCATACATCTTTGGTCACTCGTCAAAATTAATCGCAGCTGAGTTGAGTTCAGCTCCGACGATGCACCATCAGATTTCCATTTCTTTCGCTCTTTGAGTAGTGAAACATTCGATTTCGATGAGGCTGTTAAAAACCACTTGAGACAGGATCAGAGGTTCAAGTGGTCCAACAATACAGCCAATACATAGTCGATTATTTATTGATCTACATATAATAAATAAATTTTTGAATTTAATGGAAAAAACCGACATGATTTTTGCACACACCCAATAGTTTTATTTTATTATTAAAATTATGCAATATTGAAGAGGTCTTGTGTTAAGAAAAACCAAGAAGAAAGTTTTCAGGAGATTCTAATGTATATACAGTCGAATCCTGATAATTCGCACTCCGCGCTTATACGTAAAAATTCTATACCATTCGAAATTTTATTTGGAATTTAATGGGAATTTTACCTCTTATAAATCGTAATTCATTTATAAAACCTCTTATAGTTCAATGTGGAATTTGTTTTCAGTTTAACTACTTTTACCTCCTGTAGACAATTTGGTTGCCTAAACACTGCAATATTTTGTTCTTTTCTGGATTTGTTTTTTTTTAAGCTGCTGTTTGCTTCTTTCATTCAATGTGTTAAATTGTAGGGTAAGGAGTTATCAATTTCTCAAAAACAAAACATAATTTCAGCAATTGATAATGGAGCAAAATAATTGTGGAGGCGAAATTATTCAATAATGGAAAAGCCTTTACAATTGTGGCTTACACAAAGCTAGCAATGTTATGTTCCCATTGGAGGTGGAATAATTTCAGAAAATCTCTTTTTTTGCCAAACTTTGTCAAAGCAATGAATAAAAAGAACTTTCAAGCAAACAGTGGTTGGTTGGTTGGCTTAATCATTTAAAAAAATTACACAATATTGAATATATTTTTTTTAGATATTAAAAATGTCATAGTGATAAGCATAAGTAAAGACTGGGTTACTGGGTTATTTTTTGCTGCAAAAACATGGATTACACCGAAAAACTTAAACCACTACTAAGTGGAAAGTCTGCAAAACCAAAGTACTTCAAAAACATTCGTAGCTTTCCAATGCATTACGGACACAATAAGAAGGCGTGGATGACAAATGATCTATTTGATGAAAGGTTTCAGTTGTTAAATGACACCATGAAAGCTAAAAGTCAAAAAATATTGCCGTTTATGGACAATTGTACGGCGCATAATGAGTCCCCGAATCTCAGCCACGTCCACCACATCCAATCTGCAGTCCATGACCAGGGTATTATAGAAAACTGTACATCATTATAACGCAAAGGAAATGGTTGTTAATTTGGTTAATGGCATTGAAAACAAAAAAGCAGCAATGCAACTTTTTATAAAATTCATCAACTGAAATGTAAAAGCCCGATTAACTCGTAGTTTTCTTTTTTAACCTCGTTAAATCGTAAAAAATGCTGTACCCTTGCAATTTCGAATTATCGGTATGCGGCTGTAGTAGTAGGTAAGTATATTGAATACTGGTATACTACCATATGAACTTTCTTTGAACATGTTTAATCATAAGTGCATACATAAGTATGCTTGTAATGTTTTTTTAAAATGAAATATGTAATGATGATGATGATGAAGTAAGAGAAATGAAAGGAATGGTTATGGTGATATACAATGAACAATGAAATTTCGAACAATAACAATTGATATTAATAATTGTAACATATTTATTTTAAGGCCTTTTGTTTTTTTCCCCCAACTTTTGAATTCATTCCATTACATTTTTTTTATAAACTCACTCAAATTTGTTGTCTTTATCTTTATTCTGTTCTGTTTTGTTTTGTTTTGTTGTGACTTTGTGTTTGTGACTGTCAGTATGGAATCTTGTATAATATACGAGTACTTACTACCAGCATGCCTGATTATCCTTGCTGCCAATGATGAAATCCTTAAATCTCATTCCATCAAAAGGCAAAAGTGTAATAACTCATTTTAACTCTTCTGGCATACAATACAATACAATATTTTTTTTTTTTTTTTGTCAGACCCTTCCCTTGAAATCACCACCTTTAATTTGTATGTAGGACCGACATACTTTATTTCTTTTTTTTTCTATTCGTTTACCCTGTTGTTCTACTCTTGTTCAAGCGGTTTTGTAACAACTTTTCCTCTTCTCACTTCTCATTTCGCTTTCTTGTTCATCACTTTAGCCCTTTTTCATACTAATATTACTTATCTTCGAGCTTCGAGCTTTGACTTTGGCATGAAGTGAGGTTCTTGTTGAGTGCCTAACTTCGTTTCCTTTTCACTTCACGCTCCTCAAATTAGTCAAGAATTTTTCTTTTAACTTTTTCACACATTTTTTTTGTTTTTTTTTTTCATCCTTTTCTTCATTTTCACAGACTTCATTCTCCTTGTTGCTTTGGCTGTGGCTGTTGCTGTTTCTGTTGATATTGTTGTCGTTGTCTTTGTTATCGTTGTTATTATCGTTTTTCTTGTTTTTTTTTTTGTTTTTGTTTTCGTAATTTTGTACGCACTTTTAACAAAAAAGAAATGAAAATGGAAAATGCACGACGCTTAAAACAAAAGCAAAACTAAGTGAAGCGTAGCGAAGCAAAGCAATGCCAAGAAGTTGACAAAGTATCTGTGTGACAATGACAATGTGTGCCTCTCTCTATGAGTGTGCATGGGGGAAAAAAATCCAAAGAAAGAAAGCATAAAGGAACAAAATCAAAAAGAGTAAAACAGTGCTATGAAATGAATGTAGATAGAGTAGGTAAGAATATGAGAAACTCAAGGCGTTGATATGATGAAATACAAATTAAATTTCCATGTAGTTGACGCGCACTCACACACTTGTAGACGACATCAACATCAACATATACAACAGATACAGATCCATATAGACATTCAGATACAAAAATATACAAATTCATGCAACTAACTGTTACTGCCCCTCTTCTATAAGGTAAAGTGAAGACAACAAAAGCCTTTAGGTACTGCATAGGCGGAGAGAGGAATCAAAAATTTGTAAGTCTGTTTGCCAAGTTTCTTTGTTGCTTGCCACTTCTTCTTGTTGAGGCATTCAAAATCATTGATACAAAAGCTAAAGTTGAAGTGAATCTTCTCTTGGTTCTCCTGTTGCTACTACTACACACTACTCTCTGCGTGTTTCTTCTGCTTTAATCAAAAGATTCAAAATTCGTCAGCTTAACTTAATGTTCCTCTCGTTTTCGTTCATTTCTCACAATTGAGGGCACAAATTTAAATGTAATGCGTCCTTCTCTTGCTCTTTCACCAGCAGACTATTATAAGCACACGTTATAGCATTTCCTCTTCCACCTCCTCCTCGTCGTCCTTTGTTTGCTTCACATTTTCCTTAGTTCTTTTGACTTAAATTGTTGTTCACTCCTTATTCGCAAACGCCCTTCCATAGCTGCCATCTGCCCGGATCTGATCTGATCCCACCCGACCGCTTGCTTTAACACTATCAAACGTGCAAATGCGTAAAAAGGCGTATAATTTGCATAAGATTTGATTTCATACTTTCATTCATTCATTCATTCATACACTTACTCAGTCATTCATTTATTCATTCACGCTACCATCCATGACTTCCTACTTTCATTCATTCATTCATTTGATTTTCTGAAATCAGGGCGCGCTTCAGAAGAAAAAAAAAAAAGAAAAAACACAAAGAAGCAAAACAAAATCCAGTTAAGACTTATGAAAGCTTATAGGGAGATGTAGAAAGAGCAGCACAGAATGGGAATAGAGCTTCATTGAAAATGGTGAAGCGTTTTCATACCTCAATACTATGAAGTACAGAATACAGAGCACAGGCAAGGGCATGGGGTATGGGTATGGGTAATCATTCTTTCAGACTGGCAAAGTCACAGTCGCCAGACACTGAGTAGTTGGTATCAGTGAGTTCTCACACACAACAAAAAAAAAAAAAAAAGAGTTAATTTATAGTATAAGTACTTGTATGGTATGGAATAGTAGGTAGGTCTGAGTGTATGAGTGTGTGCAACTGCTATTTAAGTGTGTTAAAGTTAAAGGATAATTGTATAAAATGGCAGCTCAGGCCTTTAGGGGACTATGCCGCCACAAAAAATGTTAAGCATTGCGATTTTAAATTGTCACAGTCGTCGTTGTGAGCATGCAATGTGAATTAGGATTGTGAGAAAGATAGGAAAGAAGAAGTAAACAACAGAAGAAGACAACACCATCAGTGGTGTGTTTTTGACTTTGGAACTAACTGTAATTGTAAAAACGTTTACATTCCCAAATCTACTTAAGAATTTAGAAATTTTTTGATGGTTTAATGGTTCCTGGGAAATTTGTTCAGTTTTCCTACTACCTAGGAAAATTCGCCTATGGATATAAATGGATAATTTTATCAATCAATCACTCAAAGACCCAAATAAAAATCTTGGAATTTTGGATAAATATGTTAGTATTATGCAATTGATTAAGGGAACAATGTTATCTAAGTTGAAATTTCATAGATTTGTTTTAAATTCTTAAAGCTCAAAAGTTGGCAACTGATTTGAATAGGTACCATTAAATATGTGTATTCCATAAGTGTTATATTATGCTCAACTCGATTTCTTTTTGATCGAAAATGTCATTCAGTGTCTCCCCAATGCAACCTATTTATTTTTGTTATTACAGCATTTCATCCTCACAGAGCACTTTGTTAGAAATAAACTGCGCATCATCAGATTAGCGCCCCCAAACAACTAGAATTTCAGTTAACTCGCTCAATTTGGCAATCCCGGTTACCAAATTTTTTGTACAGCTTAAACTATCAAATTTCTGTAAATGAACATTACATATGGGAAGTGGAATAGTTTTATGTTTGGAAGAATACTTCGAGTCTGGAGTATTACCTATTAGTAATGATTCACTATATAAAATTGCTGAAAAAATTGGCAGACACAGAAAAACGATTGCCAATTTTTTTCGAAATAAAGAAAATTATGAGAAAAACTTCAAGGGCAGTAATAATTGAGTGCTTTCCCAAGCAAACAGGAGAGCTATATTGAGTGAAGCATCAAATTCGCACGATTCGTCTTCCAAAATCAAGGAAAACACTGATGTGAATCAACGGCGCAAAAAGTAATTAGGTGAGCTGCACACCTACAACGACAAAAATAAAAAAAATAAAACAATACTTAATACGGCCAGAACGTGGACACACATGACGTGGAATAGAGTGTGGCATTCAGTTGTCTTTTCAGATGAAAAGAAGTTCAATTTGGAAGGGCCTGATGATTATTTTTATGACATACGTAAAGAGGAGCATTTTTTGAACTACCTTCACAGTCGGGTGGGGGTGTGATGGTGTGGGGAGCTACTACTCCTACTATGGCACCTGTGAGTTGCAGTTTTTAACATAGCATATGAATGCAGAGAGCTACAACAGGTTTTAAAAACAACTGTGAAATCGTCGTCAAATTCAGGGCTGAAAGGTTGATGTTGTTTAGTGGCCACCATACTAGCCTGACCTAAATATTATTGGGAACGTTTGGGGATGATGGTTCGCTAGAAAAGTGTATGATTCCGGCAAACAAAATACAACTGAACCAGAGATAATCGAAGGTATTAAACATGCTTGGTCCACCATTTCCTTAAACTTAATTGGACAACTGTACAATTCAATTTTCGATCGACCACATATTACTAATTTTGCTAAAAAATATTTTAAATATAAAATATAGGTAAGTATTAAAAAGTACCAAACTTGATAGACAAATCACAAAAATGGCAAATATCGCAGGTGGTGCCATCCCAAATCTAAAATGTTTCAAACAGTTGTTAATGAGGACTGGCTGGTATATCACAGTATTATAACTACGATATTCATAGAGATCTCGATGCAATAATGATTCAGGAAGAAATTGCTAATGCTAGCAAAAGATATCACAAAACTTAAGACTGATATACCAACGTAGAAATAACTTAACTTGCATTTCACGAACTGTCTAGAAGTATACGCTTAAAATTATGCAGACCAATCGATGTAAACTTATTCAGGTTACAGTTGGCACTCAGAGGAACGTGCCAACGAGTTGGGCTGCCACAAGTACTAACTACTTAAAAAATGATGCTTAAGTCATCCATCATACCATTATAAAACCGACTGTTCGAAAATGTTCGATTTTTGTCATATTTTCATCTTTTTAGGAAGCCTATGATGTCCATGAGCTCCAACTCAAGAACCGTAGTAAGTAGACAGTTAAAATTTTAACATGCCACTATAGCAACAAATTAAAAAAAAATAAAATAACGTTAAAAACTTAAATGGGGTCCTTTTTCTATAGAAGAAACATGTGCTCCAATATGCACTGCACGCTGTTTTCACAGCAATATTCACAATATCTGACAAACTGCTTCCCAGTTGAACAATTCTCAGAAAAACTATATTTGCCACACTGCACTTGTATGGAGCCAGCTGCTAAAAATACTTCCAGTGGAGATATCAACCTGAAATTTTGGTTACATATTTGTATAAATGAGAAAACTATTGAATGAAAAAATGGGGGTGGTTTCACCCTTTTACGCTCACCGCACTACCCAGTTTTTATAAGAAAAATATTTGAAAAACTTTAAAACGAAAACTTTAATGAGAAAATGTGGGTGGTTTAACACCTGTACACCCACCCCACACCACCAACTTTCAATGAGTAAATAATTGAAATTCAATTTAACGCAATTTTTTTGATCTAGTCTATATGAGACATGCAGAAATTATTGAAAATAATCGTATGTACGGGTAATGGGGTAACAACAACATCATAACATCTTTGTATAAACATTTAAACATGTCGTGCCACTTTTGCATTACTGTGTGTTTGCCCAAGGTTTTTAATACAAGAGATAACAGTCTATGGAAAATTACACGATGCTCGTCTAATCCTAAAACGTGAACTTATATTAGGAAAAGAATTTATAAAGGGACACGTGGAGTGGCACAAATAAAACTTTAAGTAAAATTTGTGTTCAATATCCAATTTTCAAATTAAAATTTGAGGACTTTCTTAAAAAGTTATTAGTGCTCAAAAATGAACCACACTTATTGTGTGGTGCTGACACTTCACTGAACAATTGAACACTTGTTGTCACTTTTGGTGCTATTTTTTGGAAAGTTCCGTTAGAAATAAAACAAAACATATTTAGATTTGAGAAGTTTGATCACATAACTTATACCTATAACAGTTTAGAATCACTCTGTCACTGTTCAGCTCATCTCTACATATAAGGACTTCAAACTGCAAAAATTTGGACTTTTATTTTTGGCCTATGACAGCGACCACTGTGCATTGCTTTCTTGTTTCTACTACCACGTTTATAAGACACCAGAAATGGTTTGCACTTAGGTCGGCACACGCATGCATAAATTGATTTTTAGTTCGGTTTTAACATGCTAAGCGACTTTAACAAGCGCACATTTTAAACCCGTCGTTAGTTTCTCGAACCGAATTTATGTGTCTTATAAATGCAAAGCTTATTGCAGACGTGTTCAAAATCAGCTGTTCGCTAAATGTTGTTCGCTTGTGCAGTGTTGCTATATGGTGCAGTTATTTTCATTTATTATCATTTTCTCAACATTGAACATTTTTCTTGTAAAATGCAATTTTAAAAAAAACCTTATTTTTAGTGGTGAGCTTCATCATATTTTATGCATATGTGACAAGAACACAACACATCGCTCGCATAAATAACTAAACAAAAACTGTTCTGAGATAGGCTGACCTAAGTGCAAACCGTTTCGTACGTCTTTTAAACGTAGTACTCGTATATGACATTTTTTGTGTGGCTAATAATGCATTGTATGATGTGGTGAAGCAGTTTTTGTGTTGAAATGCTTTAAATTTGTAAAATAAATAGAAATACTTAGATAGACTAGCTTCTAAGGCCACTGGTATCTTATTCAATTTGAAATTGTATCCACAACAAAAACTACATAAATAACATACATTCATGTGCAAATTGGACTCATACTTGACTGTATGTTACTGTTATTATTATTTTTTTTTTATATACACATGTATTTTATTCGCTTCTATCGTCAGACGATATTCTGCGAAATTTATCAAATTTGTTACATCACTTTAGCAATTTTGGATGAGTTGGTCACTCATCTGGAATGCGAAATGGGAGATGTAAGGGTGATGCCTTTTCAGGCATCACGTTTGCATGATGTTATCTAACAAATTGATTGCCAGATCAATGGTATGGTCCTTCAACTTGGTGAGATGTCTGTTGCTGTACTTGATGATTTCTTCTTTTATTGTATCATTGAAATGTTCAGGTGAGTGTGAATGATAGAGTTTCTGACATGTCACGACGCACCAACAAGCCTTTGCAACAGTTTGGACTGAAACATCTGGAGAATTTCCAGGTTTGAGTTGGATGTGTGAGTGCGACAAAGCTGTATGCCATAATTATTAAACAGTTTCAGTATGGCCTTGTACAATAAGAGCTTATTTCTTTGGATTAAAGCAGATTTTTCACCTCTTCACATCTTCATTAGAGCTTGTATATACAATTTCCTATATAAGACTTTCAAATAATATACGGATTTACATATATGCAATGCCAGAATATTTTGATTTACTTTAATGAAATAATTGACAAATTCTCATCTAGTTTGTATTTATGTACCTACATACATCCATACATAGTACTTGATAATAGTTATACTGGCTTGTATTTGTTACGAACAAATTATGGTTGGAGGAGGAGAAGGAGATGGAGATGGAGAGTTTTGAACTGATGATTAATTACTTGTGTTTAATTGTAGTATGAAAAAAGCATTGAAATAAGTTTACTATGCCATGAGAGGAGTATGAAACATGAGGCCAACATAAGCAATACTGATATATGTAGGTATATGTAAGTATATTAAAGAAGAATTTAAATTAAATTAACGTTAAGGAATAGGAGACAAAAATACTCATTCACACACATGTGTACGAGTATATGTAGGTAATATCTTTTGTTGTATGTATGTATATGGTATTTGAGCTTCGTTCCTTGTCATACTAGATTATATTATATAAAACCATTAAACAGTAACTGAACTTGAATAGCGCATAAAAACGCATATCACTTACTTACCTATCATATATCTTTATCTCTCTATTTATCTGCTAGTATATGCCTTCTTTACTCCAATATGTATTACCAAAAGCAGCATCATTTCCATCATTTGCATCATTTCTATTAACACCATCATTATTAACATCACATCATCACTGTCTTGTCAAAGTTGTGATGTGTTGTGATGTGGCTTATGAGAATTTTTTCAAAAGCATTAAAAAATGAAAATATTCGATAAATCCACACTTAAAACACGTGCTTATAAAATATGAGGAGGTAGATATGGTACTAGTACCTACACTATGGAAGAATGATTGTATGAATGAGCAAATGAAACGATTACCATTTTTGTTAGGTAAGTACAAGTAATAATAAGGATTGCATGCAAACACGTAAAGCAATCTAACAAAATTTCAAAAAACAAAGAGAAAACACATAAAAAAAAAGAAGTAAAGTAAGAAAGTAAATGTGAAAGTAGCTTTATTGGTTTATCAACAAAAAAAGGTAAGGAAGGAAGGAAGGAAGGAAGGACCACACCCATACTTAACACTTAACGCCCCAAAAGTTGTTAGCATCTTGTACTATATGAGTGTATAAAAATAATAATCGGAATACCATGAAGATAAAATAACATAAGTAAGGAAGAAGAATGGGAAAATGGGAGGAGACGAAAAGAAAACGAAAAAGAAAAACAGAAAGAAATTTAACAATAAATATTAATAAATATCACATGATCATAAAAATAAATTTGTGAATCCTGAAACTTGAGCAACGAATAAACACTCAAAGTAAACACAAATACAGAGATACAGACGACACACACTTACACACAGTAATGCACACACATATATCCACATATATTGTATACTTGAAGTCGGTGAAAGTGTAAAAGAAAGACACACACATGCACCCACCCACCGAACATATTGCATTAGATGGTTTAACCATAACAAGGCAATCACATTATTAGGCAGCGAACGAAACGAAACGAAACAAAGTCTTAGGGATACAAAACCATTCACATACCTACTACATATGTAGATACATTTGTATCAATATATACACACACACACACACACACACAAATGAACATAATCACAACCAATATCAGACAGTTAAATAGACAGACAGACAGACAGACATAAGAAGCGACAAACTGAAGAAGGTGTTTGCGCTTCAAGTGCTTCGTTTGGTTTTAATGATTGGAATGAGTAAATAAGCCAGCAAAATGCAGGGAAAAAGAAAAACCGAAAGACCAGGACCACGAATGAGTCCTTAGACTGGCACCATTACCAGAACACCAAACAAACAAATAAACGCAAACGCAACAAACGACAGAACGAACGAACGAACGAATGAATGAAGAACTAAGCATCTTAGCCTAATATAAACATATGCACAAACTTGATCTTATTTGTATCTCCTGTTGAAAAGTAAAAAAAAAAAAAAATAAATAAAAATAACAGAACAGAACAGAACAGAACATTAACTTCAGTTCACCGAAGCTTGTATACCTTTCACAGTTCACACCGACCGACCACGTCAGTTTTTGTATTTATTTAATTGTTCATTTTCAAATGATTTGATTCATAATTTTATTAATTTATTAACAGGAAATCTTTGATTTAAGCACATCCCACTGATTATAACAATATGTACCTAAGTATACATTATGATATCTCCAACTTACCGTTACGGTAATGGTAACGGTGATATGCATGTTTGTGTTAAACATCAAGCCAAAATAATAATGCCTGTTTATGTATGTTAGTGTGAAAGCTTACAAAAACATAAAATAACATACGCAAAAATTCTCACATGAAAGAAAGTAACAACAGGCTCAAAAGTGTGAGTTAGATGGAAAGGGCAGGAGAAAAGGAAGGGGGAAATTATCTTAAGGTACTGCAAAAATACCAAACGAAACACCTTTAGACAATTGTTTTTTTTTTTTGTTTCGTTCGACAGATGTTGAAGTTATAGAATCAATGGCAACACACCGGTTTGATGGTGGTTCATCAATATTATCATCAATGACAAAAGCACATATTCGTAAGTATGATAAACCAAATACATAATAATAATAATAATAATAATAATAATGTTGTATGTGGTTGACAAACGTAGTGGATTTAATATCAAAAATAATAGTAGTAGCAACAATGTGTGTCACTAATAAGTACCTATAATAACAAAAATACACTCACAATATTTATATTTATTTATTTTATGATATTATTGTACATACAATCCACGCCACTTGAATAGGACACTGTCCGTTTCAATGCAAATCACTCAAAAATTAACATTAGAACCTTCAAAAACGATGCCTAGAAGAAATAGTTCATTGGCGCGCACCACAGGTAAAACCACGTATGTCAAGAGAAGAAACCAAACCGTTGGTTTCACCCTTCAACATGGTAGCTAACAAGCGAGACACGCACAAAGATAATATTTGTGTTAAAGAGAAGAAAACTAACAATGATTCTGTAATGAAGGAAGAGGCAAATGTGGCTCCGGATGGCAAACGAGCTGCTGTCTCTCCAGTACAGAAATTATACGACATAAAGCGCGCTGGACCAACAAAGTATTAAACATCACCATATATGTTACGTGTCCTCTGGTGTGCTACGTAACAAACTATTGGCTTCCACATATTTGCTGTTCTTAGGATAGAAAGTTAGAACACCAAATATAAATACTTTATTTTGTTTGCAGGATATAAGATACATACAAAAGTTCTGTCATATCAATTCAAGAATTCAATTGTAATTTTCTAAATAAATCTAAATCTTGCATAGACCAAAGACTTCTTGGATACATGGATGAGTGTTAGACTTGAGAAATCATTTATAAACCAAGAAATTAAAAAAGAAAATAATTTGCCTAACTAAGCACTTCTTCTGCTAATAGTAATGGCAACGCACACTAGTGTTGGCCAAAAGTTAATCTGATTAACGATTAATAATTCAAAAATTTATGAAATAATCATTAGTCAAAATTTCTGATCATTTTAATCATGATTAATTTAAAAAGTTAATTGGTTAATGCCAATACTGTCATACATACATAAGAACACAATTTGTGTATGAAAAATGAGCACAGTTTGAGTGGCATTGTTCTTTATAGGTTTGTCATTTAATTTCGGTTTGTATGGGAGGGGACTTTCCTGGTAACCAAAGGATTGATGCATATGGATCAGAAAATTGTAGTGTTCAAATTTCAATTCGATACGTCAAAAAAACAAAAAGTTTTTCTAAAAGAACATTAATTTTAATTCCGGTTACTTGCTAGCCGCTGACTGATTAGTCTTTTCTGAATGCAGTGCTGCTTGTTTGTAAAATTACGGCGTATATTTATAGACGTACTCATACTTTCAATTTGAGTTGGCAACACTGCTTTATTTGACAACCGATTTGACAGCTGATAGTTGTTTTTCGTTTAGTTTGGTTTGGAATTTTGTTATGGATGGACTTAATCCAAAGCAACGCTTGCAACTTGTTAATGGTTCTGTTCATCAAACTGATCGTGCACTTCGTCCATTTTATGATAGTCATAATCGTCCATCAAAGTGGCTAATTCAAATAACTATGGATCGTTTTTGCACCACGTTTACTCTTAATGAAGATGTGCATCTTGTAAGACGCCGACGCAGTGCACACCAAATAAGCTGCAGCCGCTGTATAGCAAAGCATTGAAGAAGACCCAAAGCAATCACATTACGTATAATGCTTCAATTCTGTTCGAATTCTAAGAAATTAAACTTTATTTTAATTATGTATTTCAAGTTTAAGCCACTCAAACTATTCTGAAGACTTTTAACCTTTTAGTAAAATCCTTCCAAAATTTTGTACGATATATTTCATGCAAATATTTTTTAATATTTTTGTTTGACTACAATTGTTTTCAGTTTAATTCTAACTGAAATGTATCAACAGGTAATCATTAAACATGCACATACACACACATACCCACCACCATGATTTAAGTAGCTCAATCAAATAAATTTGTGTACCTACATATTTTTTGTAGATATAAAAGGATATGTGCTTTTATAATAACAAAAATATCATTTATTGCCTTCACCAACAACAACAACAACAACAACAAGAACTAAAACGTTTAAAGCTAAAGACACTGTTTATGTGTCTGCACATAGTAGGTACAATATTTGTCTTTATGAATCTGTGTCTATGTGTATGAGTATCTATGTACATATGTATCTGCGTGTCTGTATTATATTTTGGTTCATCAACAACAAATAAGAAATGCTATCATTGTTTCTCTAATGATATTTTGTTTTTCTTCCTACATTCTTCATTCGTTCGCTTGTTGTTGTCCGTCATGTCTTTGCCGTCTTGCACAATTTAAAAATTTGGTCAAGTGGTATTTGGACTCGCACATGAAGAGTTCCATACCACCGCACAAGGTTTTAACACCAATTATGCAAATTTGTTGGACGTAAATCTTAAAGCAATTTGTTTTCATGACAAAAGTGAAATATTCAAACAACACCTAAAAGTATAATACAAAAAAAGAAGACTAAAATAAAAAAAATGTGATATGAAAATACATTTTTCTTGTATGGGGACCCCTTTAATTTATTTAATTTAATTTTATTTTATTTTATTTTATTTTATTTTATTTTTATTATTTGTCATTGTAGCGGCAATTGGATTACATACTTCATTTCACTGTTTACCTATTGTGATTCATGAGAAAATGTTCACTGAATAACGGACGGACGGACGGATGGACTGCGTATGCTTAGTATTAGGGTCCCGTTGGCACCCTTTGGGTACGGAACCCTAAAAATGAAAAGTTTTTTAGATTGTTCATTATATCAGTAGGTATCTATATATATGATTATATAAAATCGTAAGTCTTTTCATGTCTGTGCACGCAAATCTCAGAAATGGCTAAACCTATTTTAATGAGGTTGTGACTGGTATATTGTAGCAAGCTTGGTGTAACATTTAGCGTTTATTTTATCGAAATCGACTAACTAAATTAATTTTTAATTAATTTTTCACCCAAAACCAAATAAACTAAAAAATATTTTTTTCGTTGCTTATGCTATGAATTTTGTTTTATTTTTGTTATTGTTGAACACTATTCATTTCTCTTATTTATATATACCTAAGTAAACTCAAGAGTATTGCGCTTTACGTTCTCTTCTTTCTGTAGGTATATGATGTTCAATAATAACCAAAGACTATAAAAAGTATAGACTAGATAAATGAACAATTTAGGCGATGTTTCTCTTTATTTTGTAGCCCAACAACAAATTGTGTTTTATTTTGACATACAATTTGTTCTTGGGCATCAGAAGCGCGTAACAAATTTTATAATCGTGACAAACAGTCGCATGCTCACGGGCTAATAATATGAACGATGTATTCCAAAGATCAATGGATTCGTCAGATCCTCTTCTTTCTTTTATAACGATAAAAAATGGTCTGCTCAATATAAAAGTAAGGCCCAAAGATGTCATTGCTCTGTTTGAAGTACCTCGTTTTCATATATTCTAAACCGTGATTCATTTAGAAGTTTTTTTTTTTTTTAAATTGTAAATAAAACATACAAAGAGAAATTGAATGGCTGAATCTTTATTAAGTCCTGAAAGAAAATTCTCTGACATTTACTTTTTGAAAATAATTTCATCAAATATTTGACGTGACTACGCCGTAGGTGGTCCGTTCGGGAGGTCCAATCTTGGAACACTCTTTCCAGCATTGCAAACGGTATCTGCCCAGTTACGCGAGTGATTTTGACTTCCAAGTACTGGATCGTAGCTGGCGTGCGCTGTGTGTGCTGTGGACCCAACTTGTTGGAACCAAATATCGCCGACACTTCGGACTTCAACTTCAGGCAACATAAAGTCCGTTCTCATGGTGCGGTAGCGGGCGCCATTGACGGTAATGTTCTCTCCGGCCTCATTTTTGAAGAAATAAGAACCGATGATTCCACCAGCCCATTAACCACACCAAACAGTGCATTTCTGTGGATGTAACGGTAGTTCGAGAGTCTTTTCAGGTTGCTCCTCAGCCCAAATGCGGCAATTCTGTTTATTGACGTAGCCATTGAGCCAGGAATGTGCCTCATCACTGAACAAAATTCGACGCGAAAACAATGGATCTTCGTTGAGCTGTTCTAGAGCCCATTGACTGAAATTTAAGCGTAAGTTCAAGTCTGGCGGCTTCAATTTTTGGACCAAGTTGTTATCAATTCCACCAAGTTTCAAATCCGTAACTACATTAATAGACTTTATGCCATGAACCATGTGACCTGACTTGATGCTTCTTATGAATACTGGTCAAAATTGATATATACGAGTATAGATTAATCACATTATTACCTTGATAGAATCGTGCAACGAATGTACGTATATGCTTTTGTATATGGCCTCTAGACTTTTGAGCTGTCAAATTTTATTGATTGCTTTACAAAGTTAATTGGATTTCCCATTCATCATTCTTGTATAGAGGCTCAAAACTATTTTGCCCAAATGGATTGCATAGATATTAAAATATCAAGGCCGTTATATTCCATTCAGAACCTTGTAATTTCATCTAAAACCAATGAACTCCAACTATTGCTCAATTATATTATATTTATGTCTATTGGACCTTGACCTAAAGATGACAATATTTTCAGCATTTAAGAGCTAATTATAATATAAACAAAACCTAAAACTATGTGAATGAGTGTGTGGTTGATCTTAAATATATGTATACAGAATATATGTAGGTACTATTGTACAGTCTGTCTTTGTGCATGGTAAATTAATTTTTGTATGTTGATTTCTCACATGAATAAATCAAATCACACAAACGCATTCACAAACACATGCCATTCATTCGTTAATAAGATTTTATACTTGATATCTTGACACACTTAGGTACTATATAGCTAATATTCCTATTATGTATTGTACTTATAAGTAGGTACATATACTAAAGCAAAGAATGAGAAACGATGAAAGACATACTATAGGTATGTATAAATGAGTTTGCATTGAATAGTCCTTGTACTTGTATGATTTTATTGGCAAGGTTTGATAATTAGTCAGTTATAGAGCTTCCTGCCATGGTGATAATTACCCACCACATCTTTACCTCACCCATTTTTATCTTTATTGCAAGGGTTTTTGTATATTCATTCGTTATTTGTCATTTTTGTGTATAAAATTTAATTATAATTTCAGTTTATTTATTTTAGAATTGTGTATTGGTGTTTGATATTAAAATTTCTATTTCTACACTCTACGAGTGTTGAATTGAAATTCTGTTTAAACGAAACAAACAATAAATTATTTGATGCTACAATAATTTATTTTTATAGGTACTTTTCTTGAACAAATTGGTAATATCACTTTGTCTTGATGTGATGATATTTCTTGTTTAATATGGTATAGAGGAATATGAGTGCCTCGCATAACGGGTATTTCGCACAACGAACAAACAGATTCATTTAATAATTTACGTTTGGCCTAAGTTTTTATGTAGGTACAAGCAATGCCTAAAGGATTCATTGAGAGTCCATTTAGTCAAAAGGTATTTCGTGTGTCTGTATGAATTTTTACATACTTATGTGTGTCTGCTTGTGCATTGCAGCCGACTATTATGTGTTAATCAGCAATGAACTATCGTCTTACTAAATAGTTTTTCACTCCTTTAGGTGATTACAAATTGAGATTTCAAATAGTCTGCCTATAAAAATTTATATTTATAAAATAAATAGCAACAAATATTAATAATTATGAGTAGGTATAAGTTACACAAAATACTTGCTGGGTAATATCTGAGTAGTTCTCTATTCCCCTCTCTCTCCCTCTCGCTCTACAACTTAGTATACACACGTCACACAAAAACACTGGACAACAGCAGTTTTTTTCCTTGGAATATTTGAAATCATTTTAAGCTAATTTGTCACGCTTATATGTTTTCAATTTTTTTTTTTATAGCTACTTCATTCGTGTCTGTGATGCCATTTAAGCATTTTCTTAATCTGTCCTTTTTTAACTGACCTATCCGGAGAAAAATGTCAATCCTCCTCTATCCGGAAATCTATCCTGTTTTAGTTTTAATGTATTTTAATTTTTTTTTTTTTTAATCTTTGAATACGCTTTAATAACAACATTGTGACATCGTTTTTAGCTCCACTAATATTGTATTCAATCGTAGTCGCAAAGACGGCATGGCATTTACAAGAACGTCATTTAATCGTCGATTCTTCTTTGTTGATTTTTGCTTGTGTTCACACATTTTCATTTACATTTCTTTATGAAGCTGTGCGTTCTGTCTCAGAGCTACTATATTCTGCATTTCGCATGCATCCTTACTCCACGCAAGCCAAAAAATTATGAACAAACACGAAGGACGAGAAAGAAGACAAAGGGAATGTGTGTGCAGACTTTTACGATTGCGTTTTCAGAACGTCATAGCCTCCCACCACTACCTCGCTTCCCTTACCTACAAAAACAGTTTTCGCAGTTGACATAAAAAAATATGCTAAAAGAAATTTCTAAACAAAAATTTCACGAGTTGTGGCTAAATCAGCTTGATGAAGTTGGATGAGCCGCAATCCAAAAGACAACAATAAGGCTTACAGCAAATTTTGTAAGTACCGCAAATGAAAAGGATTATGACCTGATAGATGAGGAAATAAAACTAATCTAATTTATAAAAAATAAATTTATATGATAAAAAGTAGGTACTAAAAACTAAAATAATGAGGCAACAAATTCTATCCTGATTTATGTCCTTTTTTTTAAAATATTTTTTGTCCCTTTTTTCCCGCTTTTTTGGGGTCGATCTGTTCTGTTTTTGTGATTTAATAGAAAAACTGAAGACTGATTCGGAATCAGTGATATCGTATTATAATACAAACATCAAATATTTTTTGGGGAAAGAAAAATGTTTCATTTTCATTTCATTTGTATTCCCCTCTTCTTTCCTCTCTTAGACGCAGTTAACACAAAAACGAAACGAGATCTTTTTCACTCGGACCTTTTTTCGGAACAACATTGCCATTCATTTTATGTGAGATTGAGCAAAAGTTTAATTTTTAACTGTTATTTTGGGACTTATACTTTTTTATCGCAATGAAAACGGTTGATAGCATACCGAAAAAAAATGAAAAATAAGTTCAACCGAAACAATTAAAAAATATTTGGAACGGTCTGAGAAAACCCGAAATAATTGAATTATCGGTTTCTCACGGACCGTTCTACTTTGAAAATAAATGATAACAGTTATTTGCGAATTATGGTAATCAACGATCAAAAAGATTTAAGTTCTTAATTAAAAATTTCTAAAATTAAATTAAATTTAATTGAATTAAAATTAAATTTAAAAAACTGTGTAGCAGCCGTCGCGACGGCACCAATGAGGTTAAATTTGGACTCATCCCAAAATATAATTTCGTGACCACACACATGCACTCCAATTTTTCTTATTCTTGCCCAATTCAAACGTATCTATTTCTGCAGAATGGTGCATACTTGGAAAAAGAAGACCAGCTTTGTGTTTATTAGGAACATAACTAACAAAAGTGATATTTAAATCGAAAAAGGTTGCTTGCTCGGAAAAAAGTTTGGTGTGGAAATGCTAAACGATTTGTGAAGTAATTATCAAATGTAATGTTTCTGTTCGTATTTTCATAGAACTCACAAAATTATTTCACAACATTTTGTGCCAAGTTTGCTTGCCTATTAGCACCTTCTTTACCTAGATAAGGAATACCTACTATATAATAGCTAGTCTCACTATCACAAATCCACAAAATTTTCATGCCATGTTTCTTAGGTTTTGATGGCATATAATGATGAAATGGTACTCTGCCTCTGAATGGAATCAGTTGCTCATCTATGGTCAAGTTGGATCCTGGCATATAACTCTTCTTTAAGTTCTTCATACTATATTCCAAATATTTCATATTGTAGTAAATTTATCTTGCAATCGACAATAACTTCTTGTGGTTTTATCATCAAATTCTTAAATAGCGTGATATGTCAGTAAACTTATTTTTTAACATGCACACTCGAAAAAGTATACTGCCATACAATGGATCCCAAAATTCTTTATAATCTGCTACACCATTTTTCCGTGTTCCTTCTTTAATCAGCAATCCAATATAGGCACGTATTTCTATATTGGTTGTGCATTTCAATTTTTGCACCGAGTTGTTGATTAGCAAAGGTGTTTGTAAATTCAACCATTATGTCAATTGATTCTTTATAAAAAAGAAAGGAAAATACATCGGAAACAGATTCGATTTGTTTATCAGGAGGCAACATTACCTTGTTGCAACTTCCTTTTATAATGTTGTGAGTAGGTGTTCTCCCAGCATTTAAGAGTTTTGGTCGCCATTCAGTACCGTCTTTGATACGTTAAAGTACTATCTACAATATATACATATGTAGGTACATCTACTATGTATGATCTTTATGTATTCCGAAACTACTACATAGTCTGAAGAGTAATCCTGTGAAGTTTGATGGTTTTTTTTTTATCACACAGTATTATTCGTAAAAGTTATTATTATTACATTAATATATATTTTTTTTTTTTTTTTTTTTTTTTTTAAGGGAGAATCAGCAAGTTTTTTGAGTTGAGATTGGCATGTTGTTATAGTACTTAAGAGATATATTTTTGAAATTGTATTGAGTGAAGATCTTCTCTGAACCCAGTATTATGCTCGGTGGCATTTGTCACTGTTTCGCTAGTAGTTCACTAGTTCCTTTTTTTGTTACCTGGTGACTAGTGAATTCATTTGTCGCAGGAAATGCAGGTGGTGGCAGTGAAAGGTGATGTGACTGGTGAACGGTAATGAAGGTGGTGACAATTGACCTCTTCCAATGACTTTGCCATTTTAAATTCACCAGCTGAATACATTGAAAGGGAGATAGTTGGAACTCGTACTGATTCGAAAGTGATTAGCTACATCCCAGTTTTAGACCAGTGATTCCGATAATCTGAAAGGGAGGATGGTGACGCATTCACCTATTAGTGTGCACAGTTTCTTCATTTACAGTTGACACCTGCAAATCTTTACCTATAGATGAGGGAATTGCGTTCAGCGTTGACAAGCCTCCTTTTGCACCTTGGACTGAAGGCTTTTTATGATTTGGGCTTTTGATTTTGGTGCCAAACGTCCATACTGGTTTGAGAAAGGTTTTATGGAGGAGGAGCTTATTTTTTGTGCATTATTTTGAATAGTGCCACATGAGCCAGCTTATTCTGGTCAATTTGAGGTTCAGCAGTTTGTTTTTTCGTTTTTGATGTGAGGTCTCCTGGTCAATCACCAGTTAAGTGTCAATCCAAAGTATTTCGCTGAGGTATTGGTGCATATGTTGTATCTGTTTAACCAGACCGGAGGACAGGATGTGACATGTGAAGATTTGTCTGCGTTAGTCCTTGTGCATAGTCAGTTAATAATAAATGAGAGTGTTTAATTTAATTGTCTTTGTATTCAAAATAATATCTTTTGATTCTGAAGCTTGTTATTTTTCAGTAATTCAATTTTGAATCCAATGGGTGGGCTTTTAGTATAGAAGATTAAGACAGGTTTCAGACATTCTGTGATGCATATTTTGATTCCATTCATTTGATTTATTTTATATAAGGGAGGCTTAACATATACCTATTTATGATTGCTTTCCAGTTCCATTGCGAACCTCCAACTAATAGTCAAATATGTCATTGTTTGACTCAAAGTCACTGCCTGGGTCTAATAGTGTTAAAATAACATTTGGGGAAACCCCACGCTACAGAAGTCACAAATGCAAGAAATTTCTGAGTGCGGTTTTTTTTTGTCGTTGATATTATTTGCTTGATTTCTAAGTACAAGGTGGCACAAAAGACATCACCCTATTGGAAGATGCTCTCATTTTTGCAAATGGCCGCCAATGTCAAATCTGTTTTGACATTTGTGGACTAGACAGATACAGAATACAAGTGAATAAGCCATGGAGCGATACACTCCCCAAGAACGCGGAATAATTGTGTCTATTTTTTTGCGTAACAATTCGTCGATTTGCCCGCCAGATCGCCTGATTTAACGGTCCCGGACTTCTTTTTATGGGGTTTTTTGAAGTCCCGTGTTTACATCAACAAGCCTGAGACCTTGGAAGCCCTCAAGGACACGAATGCGAGAATTTATTGCCCGAAACGCTCGCCGAAGTGATGGAAAATGCCATAAAACGAGCCCGTATGGCAATCAATTGTGACGGCGCCCATTTGTCCGATATCATCTTCTCGACTTAACACAGTTAATTCTAAAGGTCTAAATAAACATAATCAAATATCAAATCAGAATCGAAGTTTTTCATTTAGAAAAAAAATAAGAGCCAAACAACATCGGATGACTTCTTTTGCGCCACCTTGTATAAGTGGCAGTAGCAGTGGTCGGATACATCGTTTCTGAAATATACGATATCATTATTGGCTTTCAATATTTGCAAAATTACAATTTGACAGTTTGCTTTGTGTTCTGGTGACCTTTTTATACGTATGTTGACTTCAAATATAAGTGAGTACATAGTTTAATCATGAAACCATCTTTCTAATTTCTCCTTTGACTTATTTTTGAGTAAGTATAACGATATTGTAAACCCAAAAGAAGCAGCTAATTGATATAATTCACATAAGTATTTCAAATACTAATTCTTTCAATTGACATTATCTGCTCAGAATTGAGTATAAATACACAAGTATTGACAAGTATGTGCATCTAATAACAGCATAAAAGTATCCTAATTGGTGTATTAAATGCAAAAGCTTAGCTTAAAAGTCATAACAACGAGACTATTATTGTTTGAGTGGTAGTACTAGTAGTAGTCATAGAATGCACGATATTTTCTTCATGGCTTCAAGAGTAACGAAGCACAGTTTAAGTTGTTTTTTTTTTTTTTTTGTTTTTTTATTATCATTTCTTGTACTACTTATCAGAAAATCCAAACAATAACAACAACAAACACAAACACAACAATTTAAACCAACCTAACAATTTGAACTGAAGTCCTTATACTGATCTGATATAAGGATGCAAAGCGGCTTCAATTAGTGAAAAAACGTTTTGTAAAATGCAATCGGGAGACTCAGAGAGAGAGAGAGAGAGAGAGAGGAATAGAAGCTGTTGGGGCTGAAAACAAATATAAACTTCTATACAAACATACTAAAAGTATAACTAAAATCATACTGAAATGCACACACACACACACACACAGGCAGACACAGATACATACAAGAGATAAAAGTAAGAGGACGCAAATTGTTGGATGGAATAGGAACGGAATAGAATTGTGATGAAGGGTGAGAAATGCAGATTAAGCCGAGGAAAAAGCTACTTTGCTTTCATGTAAGCCGCTGTATATTGTTATCTATTTGGGATGTCTGTGTGTGTGTGTATGTGTGTGTACAAAGGACGAATGTGATGTGACGAGAGCTCAAGTCCCAAGTATGTTGTCCCTCTATGCAACAAGAAGAAGTAAACAAACTAAAACAAACCAAAAAAAAACAAAAAAAAACAAGCATACGACAGCGTAGACAAAGTCATAGTAGTGGGACCGAAAACACTACATAGTACATGACGTATGAACAATTTAATCGCTTTAACTGTAAGCCGTCGTTGCTGCTTTTACTTCTGTTGCTTTTGCTGTTAGTTGTTGTTACTGCTGCTGCTGCTACTGCTGCTTTTACTACATTGCTATCCTCTATGGTTGGCTCTATCACTATAATGTCCTTGCGCTGAATTTAACTTGTTTTATTGTTCAGCTTAGAGAACAGAATAGAACAGAACATAACAGAATAGAACAGGACAGGACAGAAAACAAAATGAATGAAAGAAATCGTAGCCTAAACAAATTATTATAAAACAACACGAAAACTAACAATAAAAGAACTGTAACAATAACAACTACAATAATAATAACAACAACAACAATTCAAAGTTACTAAAAATATGACAGAAAAAACTACTAATAATTGTCTAATTATAATTCCAACTAATGAGTTTTCAAGTAGTTAGTTCCTTTGCTAATGGGTATATATGGTAACTGTGTGTGTGTGCGCGTGTATATTACTGTGCTTAATTAGATACGCATGCTATAGGTACTACAATACAATAAAATATACAAGAAGATACATTTACTACAAACTGACATGTGTCAATCAATTGTTTAAAGCGAAAAAAAGTAAACTAACGACAACAAATGATACTAAAATTATAACAATAAATTCACTGAATGTATTTCTTATTAATTCCGATGAAACTCAAAATACAAGGTATCCAATGGATATCTGACTTGTGACTTGAGTATAAGATTCTTCATTTAACCAATTTGGACATAAGGTTCAGAATTATGATGCACCCCAAGTGCAAGTAATGTTGACATTTGACAAAGAGCTTAATCTTCAATTTGCAGAACAATGCCATATGCTCCATGATATTTGAGAAATGAAGATATCAACAAAGATCTTAATGTACTACAGGTAATAGATGAGTATTCGAAGTGGGAACGTTACTATGGGAATCAAATTGTGGAACATTGTAATCCAGTGGCCACAGCTCTTGGAGTTCATCTCGTTTCCGTCACAATGATTGTCCAGTCATTCCGTTAAGTAAGAGGCCCGCAGTGAAATGTTAACCACTTCTTTCACTTTTGGGAAGGGTAAAGAACACGAAACAACTAGTTCATGAATTTTCTCGATATGAAGCAACACGAACAACAGTTCACAAGAAATAGTAAGCCGAATTAACGCACCTACTGATGACTAATCATTATTATGAGATGAAATCACCAACATAATGTATGTTGTTTGTAGGAACAAGGGCTTAACACCGCATATCTATTCATATTATGATTTCTCCCAACGAAGGTATGCTTCGTTGGACTGGACTTACTATATATCTGAAGGTTCTGAAGTGCTTACAGCAATTACCCGACATAAATCCAATAGAGAACTTGTGGGGCATAATCAAACTAGTCGTAGGAGCATAAAAACTGGTGACCTTTTTAGAAAGCCCAACGAAGTCTTATGTAATTTTTGATTAAAAGAATAAGCATTATTTACCATGATCTTCAGCTTACCTCCACACCACTTTGAAAGGGGGGCACTCATGAACAAGGTGTTCCGGATACTCCACGACTTCTCCACAGAGACTACAGAACGGATCCGCAGCGTGTCCAAACCTATGCAAATACTACCTGTAGCATCCATTCGAATCCCACGTCACTTATTCTCCGTGGATCTGACCCACTCCACCTGTGCTGTCATATATTCAGGTATCTGTTCTTAATCTCCTCCTTGTCTACTAGCTGTGAAGATGCTCGCGCCAGGTACTTGTCCTTGGCAGCCAGGACATCCAGATCAATTGGAAGTCTGCCTGCAAGTACACCCGCCGCATCATCTGCGACTGTTGGGTACGCTCTGCAGATCCTCATGTTAGTAATATGTAAACTGAATAAGGCAAAATGTCACATTTCGTTTCGTTGCGGCCAAAGAGTGACCTTTTTCTTATTATCAAAAATGACTTAAAATATATGTGTATATTCGACTTTCGACTTGTAATATTTGCAACACGCATGCCATTTTTCTCCTCAATGTTATAGTAATCTTTCTTAATTTCTATCTATTTTCGTAGAATTCTAACAAATTTTTAACTAAAGGCTCCTTGGCTAGTTGTGCGAGCAAAAACCCAGCGAGTTGGCAAATTACAATAAAACTCGCCCGGTGTTAACATGTAGAGTGTTAACAAGCCAACGAGAAAACTTGACAGCCATTCAAGTTTACTCTCTTACACGCTTCCTGTTATTACTCTCACAAACACACATTCTTTCATTATTTTCAAAGAGTATTTGAGAGATTACTGAGTATATTTGTTTACAAAATCTCGACGGAATTAGTTTGTGCGAAAACTCAAAGGCACAGCAGAAAAGTGTGGATAAAATCATGGATAAGAAGACATGACAAACATGGTGCATGTACCAATTTAATAAAAGCATTGACTGCAGATGGTAGATAGAATGCTGAATAAGAAAGATATACAAATGAGAATGGCAATCCCAGTAGTCACAAAATTGGAAAAAACACTTCGTTATTTAGCAACTGGTGATATTAGCTGGGAGCAGTTATTTTATTACCTTTTAAAATTATATCGAAGGTTTACAAATCTTCAATAGTTAATACGATATTTTGTGAAGAACCTGGAAGATTATTTCTTTAATAATCACAAGAAGGAGAATTAAGTCCCGACTAAGGGAATCTCTTACACTTGGTGAAAAAATACCTTTCCTAAAGAAGTGAAAGTGAAAGTTTTGGAACAGTCATCCACAATCCATAATTAATAAGGCTAGGGAAACTATATGGACCAGCAACAAACTTATTAGTAAGAATTTGGGACTGAAACCATAAATGTTACTGTGTACTATTACTATCTATGCATCTATCTGGTGTTCTTAATGAGACAAGAAGCAAAATTCTGAATTTTCATTTCCAGATAGATAAGGCTGGGAACAGTTAAGACCTAAGCCCATGACTACCATGTGCATATTCAGCAGAATGGGCCAAGTGAGCACAGTCTTCCAGGCAGAAGACTCAGAAGAAAATTAAAGTGTGCCACTTTTAATAAGCACAAATACAATCTGACATCAAGGCTGCACTACATGCAGTTCAATTTGATTTGCATTTCAATTTGATTGCTTGATGTTACTCAAAAGGCAAGCATCGAACAACCATGTAAACCAAATATGGGTACCTGGACATAGTGGATATCTTAGCAACAAAGATGAATATGAACTCGCCAGCAAACGATCTGCAAACGTTCTCATTATGTGGGTTGGCTTGGAGTTCGACGAAAACTAGAGACAAGCAACGGCTCGATGACAAATCGCATTGCTATTGGGTAGACACGAAGAATTTTAGAGTGGCTTAACTCTTCATGCCAACTAGATCTCGCAAAAGAGCAAAGGAATTACTGGGACTGACACAGACAATCTCGAAGGAACTGTAATTACGGCACACTTGCGGCCGCATTGACGAGGTGTTCTTATTCCTGCCCTTCCCCTTATCTAATCTAATTATGCATATTATTCTTTTTTCCTTGCCAGCCCTCCCCAGAACAAAATCCTGGATATAATTAGATTGTGTAGTCCCACAGCATTAGCCTTTCCATACAAATTGTATTAAGATTGTTCCTTCTACTACTCTTGATAATAAAACGCAGTCTTTAATAAAAGCTTGGCAATTCAAACTGTAGACCAGTCCAGGATCAAACCCAGGAAAGTACTAGCAACTGAAAAAATAAATTCAATCCACTATGTTAAATACAATATTTGTGTTAAAGTTATCCTTATACCAATAAACATAGCTACAGTTCGCGACGTTAAAGTTTTCTTGTTTCACTTTTAAAATATTTATTTTATTTTTAATATCCATGCATATAATATACACATAGGTACATGTATGTATGTATATTTACTAATATAATATGTGTATACCAGATATTTTGGAACATAATTCATGTTTTCTTCATTTTTCACTGTTCACTGAAAGTGCTGAAAAATGATGCAATGAGTTGATGTGTTGTTATTCCTTATTGGATTCTTTACCTGGTTTGCTTAAGAAATATCAACTCACATAATTTTTACACGTCATTTTATATGCAAGCTTATCATTGTCATAAATCATGGAATCTCTTAGTATATGTACCTACAATACTATATTGCATGCAGTATGTGTTATAGTAGGTACTTACATACATAAATGTACACATACGAGTAGTATCTGAACAAATACATGTATGTATGTAAATATGTTTGTTTCTTCTATACTTCTATATGTGTATAGACATACTCGTACTACATTGTATGTGTATCATATGCATGTTTGTGTAGTAAAAGCCAAAACTCAAATATAAACAAAAGCAACATAGCACAACATCAGCAATAGAAGCTAAACAAGAAAAACAATGAAATAAAAAAAAAGGAAAGAAAGAAATGCCTTCGTTGCCTCCTTCGTAGAGGCAAAAAACCCATTTCAAGTTAAACAAGTCAAAACAACTATCGAATTTTTTTGGAAAGAAAAAGGCAAAGCTTAAACTCAAAACAGAAGAACTAAAAGTCTAAAGACAGATGAACAACAAGAAGAAGTTGGGCTAAGATCTACAAACATATATCTAGAGTAGTAGTATACAGTAAACTTAGTATATACGAGGTATGTCCCAAAAAATATTCTCCATGCCGTTATAATGATGTGATCACTGTGGTCACTCGCAAACTCAATGGCTATGGGTGGTGTTACCTAAGAATTTCCATTTGTGCGAAACTATTGACTTGATAAAGAAGGCATTTGTAGACGAATATACAATACTATATATCGACAGAACACAGATTAAAGAAGAATTGTCCAAATGACCGCATGTCTGATAAAATTGACCCAAGGCGTGTGCGATTTTCGGTCATAATAACAACAAATTGATGTGTATATCAAGCATGTGCATTACCGATTCGGCCCCTCCTTGGGCGCCATTAAAATAATTGATTATTTCGAATGGCCATCCGTAAAGAGCCTCACCATGCCACGACGATCATCCGCTTTTCAAAGTCCAATGTTACCAGCATACAACGACATATTAACACAACATTTTGTAGATGGCATGCGTGACATTTCAATTCAAAGTCTTGTTGTTAACAGTCGACCAAAATGTTTGGATGATGTTCTCAGCGTAGCTATTAGATTGGAGACAAAGGCACACTCTTACGCATCACAAAAACCATGATGATGATGCCATTACATCCCCAGTCTGATAAGGTGGTTGAACGCTTTTACAGGACTTTGTTGGACTACTTTGCAAAATTTGTGGTTAGGAATCAAGGTGACTGGGAACAGCTATTAGCCTTGACTTTGTGGACTTATCGTTCAGGTGTTCATGAGTCAACAGGTTACACCCCAGCGATGCTTTTGATGGGTCGAGAAATAAGACTGCCATGTGAGTTGTTGTATGGACCACCGCGCGGAAATTCAACATATAAATGCTGTGCACGAAGGTGGTACATGTTAATCGTCTGGCCAAATACATCGGGGAATGGAATATGATCTTGGTCAGGAGCCACGAGCTTGAGGAGGGGGCAATGTTACAAAAGTGATCGATACCTATCGATCATTGCCAGGACACATTGGCGGCACTTTAATAAATGCAGGTAGCCCTGGTGTGAAACAACTGAATTATGAGAGAAGAAGAGGAAACAATAACGAATGAGAAGTCAGTGACATTAAGAAAAAGAAAACGAATAGCAAGATTTGCTTAACTGGACTAAGAAAAAACATCACTATTGGACTTTTGGACGTGAACAAAGATAGGAGTTTTGGGTGTTTGTCATGGCCTGTTGCTGCTGGATCACCACGTCTAGCTGCAAGTCGCCGTTGGATCACCACGTCGCCACTTGCCTCCGTCAGATCGCTGCACATGCCGCATCACCCTCACACCACAGCAATTGGTAGTCGCTCGCCAACTGACAGCAAATTTCTAGTTAATGTAATTTTAAAATTGTCAGACAAATTGGAAATTTGTAACATTCTTGTTCTACCATGTTGATTTTGAATTGGTCTCGAAGGAATTTTATTGCATTGCATCCTGAAAGCAGGTGCTGCACAGTTGTTGAGGCCGCAAAGTAAGTGTTGATGAGTAAGGACATAATCATTTTATTGCATTTCGGTGGCATTTAGAAGGATAAACTGGAGTAATTGCATTTGATTTAAAAAGCTTGTAGTGATGGCTTGCGTTATCACATGAAATTCGGTCTCTCTCCCGAATATGAGATGTAACTAAACAGAGGATGTCAGCCTTTTCGAATATGATGACTATGTGCAGTGGTTCTGCTAAGGCAAGCTCAGTACGAGAGTCTGCTAGTTCATTGCCAAGTATTTTGGCATGACCAAGAAGCCACATGATTTTAATATGTTTGTGCTGAATAAGTTGGTTGTCATATCAATTTATTAAAAACTGTTAAAATAATATGTGTTTATATACGAGTACAAAAATCGTAATACTGAAAAACCAAAACAGAACTTGATGAATAGCAAAAAAAACAAAAAAATTCCACTCAAGACATACCTCACACACTTGTACATAACGCTTAGATGTTAAAGAGGCATAAGTAGGTATAATGTGTACCTACCCTATTTATGGAGCCTCTTTATCGATCTTTTTATGCCCCTCAATTTGGCATGGTTAAGACTTAAATGAGAGAGAACCACCGGGGATGCCAACCTTTTCGGAAAGTGAGTAATCCAACGATTATATGAAAATACTACACATGTGCGATATTCAAATGAATAAAATCTTTATTAAACTATGTGCGAACTAGCAAGTGATCTAGTAATTCCGAAAATTGATATTTATTGTGTTCTCAAAATTGAAAAATCCACTCAAAGGACACTGTGTCGAGGATTGAAACTAATACAATGATTGCACTAAAGGCCAATGAACTATGTTACTTTGAAGAATGTTATGAGTTAACATAAGTAGATTATGGAACTTTTGGAACACATCTCGTAATGTACTAAACTGATGTTGGAACAACTAAGTCATGAACAAAATAGGAGAGTAAAGTAAGCATTAGTGTGTTATTGTTGAAATACTTTTGCAATTCTTGGCTTTCTTCTTATGTCATAAACGAGATGAAATGTTGACTCGTTGCTTTCAAATACAATATGTTACAAGACTAAGAACAAACCAACAACACATACACACACACACACACAACAAAAAGCGAATGAAGCTAGAAAGAAAATGATGATGATGATGATTATGATAAAGATGATGACGAAGATGAGATGCAGACTTTGCCACTGTCTTTGCATTCAATGAACTGAATAAAGAGACATAATCTAAATCCATTTTGTTAAAAGTTTTGTTGAAGTGGCAGGCAATACTACTACTACTACTACTACTACATAGAATGAGTACCTATATGGCTGAACGGTGGAATCTGCAGCTAAGAATCCATTGCATGTTTTGTTCAAATCTATCCATACATACATACATACATACATACATATACCATATATTGTATATCGTACATAAATAAAGAAAAATGCATGCAACTTTCAAAGTTAGTTGCGACACACAAAAGCTACATACTCGTACCTGTCACCTGCCACAACATCACGAAACCAAACAAAAGGGAAAATTTTTGTTTTCACTAAGTCACTCATCACTAACACTCACTTTATCAAGCATAAAAGATACAGATACTTAGATGCATTGAATGAATGAAAGCACACACATATGTATGTACCATACAATACGTAGATACTTATCCTACCAAGATGATGACTATAGAACGAGAATCACAGTCAAAGTTAGAATGACATTGATGAGTTGAACGACTATAAGTGCCGACAATAAGAAATGCACAAATGACAATGAGTAACGATGCATATTGCCATGCCACATCAAGTTATACCATAGTTACTTTCCAAATACACATTCCTATTTACTAAAAAAATATTGTAAGAAAGAACATTCACATATTGGTTTACCAAAATTATAATAATAACGAAATTTTAGAAAAGTCTTATATGCAATTCATGGGTAGGTATACTTATTAAGCAAATGAAAATTATCAATTCTGATTGTCACATGATTTTTGTATGGGAGCCAACACTTTTAGAAATTGGAGAATGTTTGATTGATTATTTGCATGCGTTGCAATCATCACATCTAAATGATAATACTATACTTGTCTAGCTATGCACTATGCATGCACACTACAGGATGAATGATATGTACCTATATGTACATACAAAAATACAAAAAAAAACAAAAACTATTCTGCTAAATTAAGTTTTTCGTTTTCGTTCGATCATTTGTTCATTCATTTATTTCAAATGCTTCAATTGTTCATTTAATTTCCCTTACGTAGTCGATTTGTATCTCATTGTTGCAAGTTATTGCATTCTCTTGATTGAAGTGTTAGCTATTGGATTCGAATGCGAATGCGTAATTGATTTGTTTTATGTTTATATAAGCCACGCCGAGGGCTGATCAAGAAGTTTTCACATGTGTAAATATTGTACATACAACACAGAACAACAAAGGATAAAATAGAATATTTTGCACTTATTTTTATAAAAGAGACTATGCGACAGCCGAATCGTTTTTCACTGTCATATGATTGACACTCAGAACGCATGCACAAACATTTTTTCAGTGCGAATTGAATACATGAAGCGACTTCACCCATAGTTTTGTTTAGTAAAACGTACTGATATGTAGCATAAACACTTAGCTTTTTTATAAGTTGCAGTTCTCAAAAATGCAAAAAAAAAAAAAATCAGCTTATGTATATAGAATGAAATGAAATTAGAAACTGAACTGAGGACTGATACACATGAACGTCCGAACGAAGAAAGCAATATCGTCGCAAGCATAAACACCTAAACAAAAATTTCTCTAAATCATACCGATTTTAGTGAAGAACCGATTTGGCTGTCGCATAAACGCGGTGGGATATAATTGTTGATTAAAACAAAAAGCTCAACAAAGCTTATGAGAACTCTGGACAAAATAGATGTTTAAACTTAAGTGATTTTTCACACCCAGATCGCCCAAATAAAATAATCACTTGAGAGTTTATGTAAATTATAAAGCAAGTGAAAAGTGATTAGGAACTTGAAAAGATAATAGGCCTGTATTTGCTATTTCATCATCAATATGTGTGTCAAAAATATGTATTCATGATAACTGGTTTTTCCGTAAAGGAACAATCAACAATGAACTTCACAAGATTGATCAGATCAAATTAGAATATTTAGAATCAATGGAACTCGAAGAAGAAACCTTTAGTTTCTTTAGTTTCTCTAGCGGTTGTTGTTATTTACAGATCTCTACAAGACATGCTTTTAGTCCTTGAATCAAAAATCAAGGATCAAGCACCACTCATGGTGGGGTGTATTGTTAACAACCGAAATAGTGTAGGTACAAAATTCTACATTTTAATAAGAATATAATTCGGATGATGATGGGAGAAAGAGTTTAAACGGTGCACCGTAAAGATGAGGAAGCATCAGTATGGGTTTTGTCAAAATTGCCACTGGGCAACCAGGGTTTGTTCGTTGATTTTTCTAATTAAATTCAGAGACTATGGTTTACTTCTGAAACCAACTACGAATACCTTACCATCAACTACCCTCTGCCATGTCAAAACCACAACAGGATGGGTGCTAAATCGAAGGCAACGGAGTCAGCATGGTAGTCTTAAAGCAAACTATCAATAATAATAAGCCAATTTCAATAATATTATATATATAATATATAGTAATGTAAAGGAAAATCCTCATTACTTAGCAAAGAAGGAAGTACATTTCTGTGAACACAATGTAGGGGTTCACAAATATCCTACAACATTGACCAAAAACAACAAATTTCGTTACTCATCCACATATATAAGTACCTACTTATTGATCAACCCTCATTTGTATCTCTATACAATGTTAATGTCAATTTGCTATTGCTCCTCATTTACTAATATTAACTTGTGTGTTCCTTTGTGGTGCAATTGATTAGAATATAATTTCTGGTAAAATAGTAATCTGACAGAGATTTAAATTTAATTTGAATAGATGAAGGGAATGATTCGCAATTACTTTCAATTTGAGAGACTACTGTGTAGGGGGACATGAAAGAGTTTTAGGTGCCTAATGTCATGATTGATATGACTTCCCTTCCAGTCAATGGGCAATTAATAAAAGAAAATATAGATTAGCATAGTGTCAAAGAACAATGCTAACATAACTTTCTGCATTCAATTGCATCTGTCGATTTTTCTTTGTCTTGGCATTCCAGTATCATCATATTTGATTTTTTTACATGTTGTATGGCAATAAGAGAAAATCAAATTATGTTTGTCGGAAGCCATATTGAGTTTTCTTCTATTCCCTTTATTTTTGTTAGGACGTATGTAATTGGAATATTGATTTTACCATTAGATATGCATAATTAAACAAAGATTTCATCTAATATCATTTTACAAAACGAAACTTAAATAAAAAGAATACGGTCTTCTCTAACTACAGAGACATTGAAACCAATCAGCATAAAAACCGTTTTCGATTTCTGGTAAATGCTGATTATGTGAATTAAAGAACTTCAGAAAAGCATTTGACAAATCCGTAAGTTAGTAGATTGTGATTATTTATTGTTCCAGTAATGCACTAAAAATTTTCAAACAAGTATTACTAGAAATTTGAGCTCCTTGAGCAGCGTATATACGACAGTGGAGGCTAAGCAGCCTTGAGCAATACAAATTTTATGGTACTACATAATCTAATTGGCAATGGTTATTCCCTTAAAGCAGCAACGCACCTCAGACCAGTTAGGTTTGGCAACGTCCTTGATTAGCGTCCAGTTGGGCGAGTGAACGTCCGGTGAAAGCCAGTTGAAATCGGTTACATCTGTATAGTTGTTTTGTGACTTATCCAGACCTGCCAAATCGAAATCCTTCTCAATATTTTCGTAATCATAGTTATAAGTCGCAATTTCAATTTGTTTGCAATCCGCAATAATTCCACGACAGGTCACATGCAGATAGATACGAAGTTTTGTCGATGTAAGAAGGCGCATCTGTTGACATACTATGGCAATTGTTGATCGCTTACACTGCTCTGCGAAAAACGAACGCGAAACTGGACCACAAAGGAATGTGCAATCACGAGCATTTTTTATTTGTAGTGATCCTGCATGACCTTTTAGCTCGACAAGACAATGCTTCAAATTAAAAATCGTAATATCTTTACCGTTAACATCGGAATCATTTAGACAAATGTGTGCGTCCCTGCGATTTTCAATTGTCCAACTGAATGCATGTGCAGCTTTTATATTTTTTTCTGGGCCATCCACCTTACAAACGGTATCGCCACTTAACTTTGACTTTGCCGTACCTTTTTTATTGCTCAATCCAAACTTTTTCTTTGGAAACAACATTTGACACAATTCTTGACAGCAACTGGTGAGATCAATCAGTACGCGCTGAAGATATTTAATTTTAGATTCTGGTAGATATTTTGTCGCCGAGATTAGATGTCGTTGCAGTCCTCTTATTTGATGCAAAATATTTCTCATTTTTGTTTCTAAATCAAATGGAATATCTCCGGAGGAGGCCTTTTTCGTAGCACCCACATCCCGAATACGTTGACCTTTTTTGTGTGTGCGTTCAGAGAAGTCGAGTCCTTCATCTTGCGCATTGCTCTTACCACGCTTTTTGCCATCCATCTCGTTTGTAATCGTTTGCGAAACTTGCAATTCCATCACTGTAATTTCGTTTAAATTTTGTGTTTTCAATTTAGATTTATATTTTGTATTAACTGTCTAAAGTATTTTGGAATATTATTTCTTTTTGACATCAATCATAAATAGGACGCTCTGTGCCTGCTACGTTAAATTGTTTTTAGAATAAAGCATAAAGCTCTTAGAAATACACGTATGATGTTTTGAATTACTTTCGTCTCTACGTTCAGTTGTATCAGCTGATGGTGCAGTGAGTTTCATAAGTACGTAACCGATACCACCTAATGAGACTAAGCAAGTTATTAAAGTGATATAAATATTTCGCGCCATCTAATAGTACCTAGTAGTAGTTCTGTTTGTCGGTCATATTATGCATGCTAATCTCAGAAGCTGCTCAACCGATTTGAATCCGGTTTTCACAACCAATAAAGTTATTCGATCATATAAGGATAAGGAAAATATGTTTTTTAAGTTTAAATACTTAAATTTTATATTTTTATAATCTTCTCGGAAGTGAATAATATTATAAGTTTGTCATGAAGTTTGTAACACACAGCAGGACACATCGCAGACCACATAAAGTATATACATAGGTATATATTTGATCAGCACGATGAGATGAGTTTATTTAGCCATGTCCGTCTGTCCGTCTGTATGTTTCCTTTTACCATACGCTGGACATTTGTCGGAATCAGCCGGATCGGACCACTAAGTGGGAATCTCCCATACAAACCCTCCTTTATATGAAATTTCTTATTTGAAAAAGTTTTTTTGGTTTTTGACTTGTCGAATTGAAATTTGGACTCAAATTACAATACAATAAAAGAACAATGTCACTCAAACTGTGCTCATATTTGATACTCAAATTATGTTCTTTGTTTTCTGTAACAGAGAGAATATATTGTAGTGATGCTAAGTAAGGGAGGTTTGATGCAACCCGGAGGAGCGTCCATATGTGGCAAATTCAATGATAACCATCTTTTTGGTTTTTTTTTTTAAGTTTATAAAATTCTCAAATTTTGTTTCGTCTTTTTTTTTTCATAATAACAAGTTTTTAAGTATCCCTAAGTTTGATGACTTACCGTTTTCTGATAATAATGTGTGTGTATGTCAGTGTTGGCATTAATCAATTAACTTTTTAAATTAATCATGATTAAAATGATCAGAAATTTTGACTAATGATTATTTAATAAATTAATCGTTAATCAGATTAACTTTTGGCCAACACTGGTGTGCGTTGCCATTGGTATTAGCTGAAGAAGTGCTTTGTTAGGCAAAATATTTTCTTTTTTAATTTCTTGGTTTATAGATGATTTTTCAAGTCTAATACTCATCCATGTATCCAAGAATTCTTTGGTCTATACAAGATTAAGATTTATTAAGAAAAAAAATTTGAATTCTTGAATTGATATGACATAACATTAAGTTTTATTGGATTTTTATGTATCTCATATCCTATAAATATGTGAATGTTTAATACTTTGGGAGTCGTGCGCTTTACTTGTTGTACAATTGTTACGCAGGAGAAATATTTGGTGGCTTGACAAGAACCAAAAAAATAGTTTGTTACGTAATTTACAATAGGATGAATTATTACAGTTATAGGGCACGTAACATATATGGTGATCTGTAATGTTTAATACTTTGTTGGACCAGCGACCTTCATGTCGTACAATTTCTGTATTGGAGAGACAGCAACTCGTTTGGCATCCGGAGTCACATTTTCCTTTTCCTTCTTAACAGGATCATTGTTAATTTTCTTGTCTTTAACATAAATGTTATGTTTCTGCGTCTCATGCTTGTTAGCTACCATATTGAAGGGTGATCCCAACGGTTTGGTTTCTTCTCTTGACATACGTGGTTTTACCTGTGGCGCCAATGAATTTTTTCCTCTAGGCATTGTTTTTGAAGGTTCTACTATAGCTTTTATCTGCTCATTAAGAGGCATAAGATCGTGCACGATGGATTGTCTTAGTTCTATTTCAGAACTTTGTCGGCGATCATGGAGGGTTCTGCATGACACATCATGTCGCACATTTTTATACCGATCGACTTCATTTGTTAATTTTTGAAATTTCGGTATTATTTTTATATTTTTGATGTCAAATCTCGAATTTTTAGCTTGCAATTTTCCATCCTGTTTCGTCATTTCGTCTTTTTTACGGCTGCTTTGGAGATACTCCATCCAGTTTTTAGCACCATTAGTGATAAAGCGTTGTTGTCCATAAATTTTACACTCCATCGCGTTCTTTATAAAATAACGAATATATCCACCTCTCAAAGTCATTTTTAAAATGTCAATGTCTAAAAACGAGTAATTTTGAGTATAAAATTTTATCTCCAAAAATGTATTGTTCGTCTGTTGTTAATTTAATAATCATTCTATCTGAAAAATGTGCCTGTCATACTCAGATCACAGGTTAAAACGTCTACTAGATTTGATAATGAAAATATTTAAAAATATATTTCAAAAAAATACTTCAAGTGCTGGGCGATAATTTTTGATATACAAACTAACCAATTGATTGAAGGCTACTGATAGGACCCACACATGGTCAATTATGCTTGTACCTATCATTCAAGAACGATAAATAAATTTAGTTTGAGCCAATTTAACTTTGCTCAAGCACCGCTTTAACAGAATACGAGGTTCCCCCATTATTGCTTTTGTTTAAATATCAATCGGCTGTGCCTGTCATTTACCCTGGAGAGGCATCCACATCGACACCGACTCATAGATGTAATAGTAGAAACAGCACCAGCTGTAGTAACACTTGTGACAGACGGTGTTTGAATGTCAATGCGTCCATCTTCATTGCCATTTATATTGTTGTTATTGCCGACGCTGCTGCTAGGCATACCGGAAATCGGTGTTTGCAAATAGGGATGATAGCTTGATGGCTTATAATCAGCTGAAACACCGCCGCCTCCATAAATACTGCTTCCATTGTCTCCATACTCGCTGGCTGATTGTTGTTGCTGTCGTTGTAATTCTTGGCCACTGGCATTGGCATAAATGCTGCCACCGCTTCCACCATACATTTGTTGTGTGATACTTGTTGTAGGCAATTAGCCACTGCCACTAGTGTTGCTGTTATACCTACATATTAGCATGTGCCGCATAAGGTTGATGAGTAATTCCTGACTGCTGCTGCTGTCCTCCACTGATTCGCTCTGATTTGATACTGTTGTTGCTGTTGACAGTGTTGATTTCATGGTCATAAGGTCATGCTGTGCATATGGTGGGATCAAGAAAGTTTAGTGCACTACGAACTTCTAAAACTGTGATTTTTGAGCGCTACAAGCAACAATTGCAATGCTTGAATATGGCATTGTTGCTAAAAAGGCCAACAGCAGCGAGCAAGAGATGCAAGAGTTTTGAAGGATACACTATTGAAAATCGTTCTGCTGCATTCAGCATATTCACCAGACATAACGCACGGTTTCGAATGCAGATGAATCGCTGCCAAACCGCCATCGTTCTTTCGATGTTGCCAAAAAGGAGGAAATACCAGAATCCATGCAAGGTAAACTTTATGCCCTGCCTTTCTGTACCCAAACGGGTGCCAACGGACTACAAAATTAATTGACCATTCCTAGCAGCAATCAAGTGACAAAAACTATAAGAACTACTTATAAATGTTGCTTCCGACAATTATGAATTTAATTACAATAATAATTCAAGTTTTATAATTGTTTTGTATCAATTTGTTATTTTGTTGTAATCTTAACACTTAACATTTCGAAACACTTTAATATAAAATCTGCCACACTATGGTATTTTACAAAATAATACGTGTTTATAGTACCTATAATTGATCAAGGTATTAATTAAAAGTTAATATTGTTATATACTATAAATGTAGGTATAAGAGAAATATTTTGTTGAAAAATAAATAAATAATTGAATGTATAAATGAATGGAAATGCTTGTGTATACCATTTTGTAAATGCTTAGAAATTGAAACAGAATACATATAATTTTAAGAATTTGCATGCAATTTTAAATTGAAATGAAGATGCATGATGTTGAGCATCTTAGACTGAATATTAATCAAAATCAATATTAGGTTAACTAATGAATGAAAATGAAGAAAATTTCCATTTCATTTAGTAGCATATTATTATATACCTACAATTGTAAGTATTTCTAAGAAATATCAATAGAATTTTAGGAAAAGATAATTGTCTTGGATATTTTAGCAAAAGCAAATAGTATGGTATGCATGTGGCATATTGCATTTTGTTAAGCTATACACATTTATCTGAATTATTTCATTTAATTTTGAATTATACAATAAAATAAACAAATATCATATCATGCATACATATAACATTCTTCTAATCATTCATACAACCTTTCAACTTAGCATCATCATCATCATCATCATCATCATCATTTGCATCATTTTAACATTTATTTGCTATGCGAATAAATTTTAGTTTTGTCACTTGTCAAACTGAAATTGTTCATGCAACATCAACAATGCAACAATGCAGCAATGCAAAAAACATTCAAAAGTCATGTTGCAAAATGGCAAATTGCAACAATACAAACATTGCATGAAATGAACAAAACAATAACAAACAAACTAACAGTCATCATCACCATCATCACAATCATCATTATTATTCTTATTGTTGTGTATACGGAATTGTGTACACTGTACAGGATGGATTCGGGTTGCATATTAGCAACGAACTTTGAACTCATTAGTTACACTACACAATTTCCGCTTTCGTGACCCAATTTCATTTAAAACTAAATAACTTTGAACTTCAATTTGTGTGTTTAAGTGTTTTAATGCCAACTTTCTATGTAGTATTTAGTACAAGTGTCTCTGTAGATTCTTGCAATTGCATTTCTTTAGTTTAAATATCTTTCAGCTTGTCTGTTTATGTTTCGCTTTTAAACTTAGTAAAGAAATTCAGAGGCCCCAATGTAAAATGAATAAGACAAAAATATATAAAAAGGTAACTTTAGTTTCATCGAATTTTGTCTTTATTATCAAGAATAGTAAAAGAATATTTTGTGTTATAAGCTTTTGATTCATAAGACTAATGCTGCTGTGGGACTTGACACTCTTACATTGATTATTAAATTCAGATCCAAACGATGAAAGCTTAAATTGGGAAATATCTCATTGCCATAGCTTACGCCTATTAGATTCCAATGATTTGCAGAAAATATACACAATTTAGATCCACCTTTTTTCCAATGTATCCAATCCAGAAATGGCCAATAGTTGATCATTCTTTTGCTCTCATTTCAGATAAACTTCAGATAAACTGAATATAAAGAAAAAAAAAAGAACCTTAACATCTTATTTTCATTTCAATTTTCTTTTGTGATTATGGTAACATTCTTGCATCAATAATTTCGATAGTGACTTACTCTGGTGGCGGTTTTCTAGCTTGTCGTATGAAACGTTTTGGTTTATAATCCTCCACATCATCGTCATCGCTGCTGGAACTACTCGATGTGGTTGACATGTTCACAGAGGCCACATCACTGTCCTCGCTCTTTGCACCAGATCCATTGGACTTTGATTGTGCATAATACACTTTTCCTCGTCATCATCGGTTGAGATTGAGGTACTGTTGGTGACTGTTGATTAAGATGGTGTTGTTGTGTTGAGGCTTGTGTTGTGCTCTGTTTCACTTTTATTCCATCTTGTTGTCTTATTAACATTCTCATTGTTGTCTTCATTTTCTGAATTGGAATCACTACTACAACTTTCTGAGTCATCTGAAAATCCATTTTTTTTCGTATCCTCTTGCCGTGCATCAATCGCTTTTGGTGGAAATCCAGCAACCGGCGTTGTTGCAATTTTTGGTGCTTCTCTTTTAGCTGCTGATTTACCATTGTCTTATTATTTATCTTATTATCATCGTTTTCCGATAGTACTGGAGAACTGCGTCCATCGCTTGAATCGGCTGCGGTTGCCGACGAACTATCCAAATCGGAATCTGTTCCAGCGGAACTGTCGCCACTGCCGCTTCCACTGTCTAGAGGGATTGTTGTCATCGTCATCACGAGTGTTTTCATTTTCATTTTTCATTCATCTATTGACTTAGTTCTATCAGTATTTACTGCACAGACTCCAAAATTTTCAATTTGCCTCTTAATCATTTGGTGAAGATGCTTGCCTTCGGACATTTTGTTTGCCATCATGTATGTTATGGCTTCAGGAATCTCCGCTTGTACACTGTGTTACTCCGATTGCTCATCTCGTAGTTGTTGAACCCAATCTGTCACTCAATTTAATTTTGAGGGTGAAGTGTTTACGGGATTTTCGGATTTTGAAGTAACTTAGTATAAGATTGGCTCTGGTTTCGATAACTTATCTTTTACTAACCAAAGCTTGAAGAATCTGCACATCCAAAGTTAATGTTAGCATTTCGGCTTGTATGCCAGCAATTTCATTTGTATTGTCGTTGTCGGCAGCATTTTCCAATTCACTCAGATGGTGTTTTCGTTGAATAAGACATTTTTTGTTTTTCGCAACGTTGCTTTGTGACATTTCCATGCTCAGGCATTTTGCTTTTCGAAGAAATTATGACTATAAATTTAGCCGAATTGTAGCAATTGATAATGATAAGTAATGTTATTAGTGGATTGGGGACATCTGAGCTGTCTTACTAATCCGTTCGTCGTCGCTAGTTGTTTGATTTACATGATTGATTGGGATCGATGGTCTGTAGGCTAAATTCAAAGAAAAATCATATTAGAAACAATTTTATTAAGATTTGAGTTAACATTACCAGCAAGGCACTTCTAAAATTTATAACGATTCCTATGTGTGGCTGCACTAGCAGGCATTGTGACATCAATTCTCGACGCTCTTACCGTTGCCGATTTGTTTAAGTTAGTATTGAATGATGGCTCTGCCGGAATTTTGTGCGCTTTTTTAACAGCACATGTCGCACTTTCTTTGGAAAATTCAGGCTTTTTAGAGAAGAAAACCGTGTCCAGTCTGTCTACTATTATTGTCTTTGCAGTTTTCTTCTGTCTGTGACTTTTGTACCCCTCATTTATTTTGATATTGTCACATTCCATGTTTTCTTTTTCTTGTTGCAATGGCTTGTTGTAATCAACATAATTTCGTGAAACAACTGGCTTTTCTCGGTTTTCCAATGGCATAAGCGTCTCTGTGGCCATTTCAGCCATTTTCTGCACGTATGCTCTCTTCCTAGCCCAATCTATTGGTTCCAACAGTCTGCTCGATAGCTGTTCGAGTGGTGACTGGTTTTCGAACGAACGAAATAAGGACGGGGAGGTGTAGACGCCTCGCAAAAAATTTAATATGGGTGCTGGCCGTTTGAGTTGTTGTCTTAAAACTCTTATAGAACACATATTTATTTAATTTAGAAAAAGCAATAAAAAACTGCAACAAAACACGATAAAACAAAGTAAAATAACGTAAAAGAAAAAATGATAAAAAAAAAAATTCCGGACACCTCCTACTCAAAATTTTGTTTTAAAAATGATTTTTGAAAATATTTTACATACGACAACACTTTGCCTACTCGCCCACTAAGTTGTATATTTTTAATCTTAGTATATTTGAATAAAACAAAGCATACCTTCATGAGGACGGATCATAATATAATCAGTTAAGCACTGTCAATTGCTTGTACATATGAAAAACACACATAATGTTGGCGATTTCATTACATAATAATGACTAATCATCTGTAGATTAGTATTTCTTGTGAACTGCAGGGAGAAACAAAGCTTGCATAAATTCTTCGTCGTGCTGTTTCATATCGAGGACACTCATGAACTAATTCTTCGGTGTTCTTTCACGACATTTAAGCAGTAACCTCAGTATGGGTTTATGCAGATGCAGATAATGTCTAAAGCATCCGTCGCCAGTTGCGAATTGCACATCTCCAGAGTTTGTTGCGGTTAGTCTTGCCCAGAAAGCAGCTGCTTGAAAACAGAATTGATTGATATGCAAATAGCAAATTTCAAGTCATTACTAGAAACGATCAAAAGTATTCCAGTTTTTCCATATCAATTGTAAAATAATAATCAAATATTGTAGATGCTCAACACCGTTTATCTAGATTATATAGTAGTATTTTACACATAGTATACACCATCCAAACTATGGACATTATCATATACTTGGGAATGTAACGATTCCGATTCCGATATATATCGTAATCATCGATTGTCTTTTGACCGATATGAAACAGTAAGGCTTGTCAACATAAAAGCCTTTTAGACGGTCAGTTCAGTCTGAGTCTCAGTCCATGCAATCGCTTCAAAAATTGAAATGGACTGATAACTAAGCTGGGCCATCAGTCTATTTTTCTGCCATCGATTCGGTGCGAATTTCGAGTCGATAATAGATTTAGACTGAGACTGAACTGCCCGTCTTAAAGGCCATTTAGTCGTAGTTTATATTTTTTCTTCTGAATCTGACTTTTTCTACCAAGTTGGCAAACCTGTAAACAGTGAATAAGTGTGGGAAAACAATAAATAAGGCGGCGCAAACAATTGTTGGAATGACGAAGCCTTTAAAGTGTACAAGGATAAAGACACAAAACATCAAACACGACATCAAACATGTGGACATGCGTTATTATGAAAAATAATTGCATAAAGACATGTCAAAGACCGACAGTGGTCTGCCACCTAAATACAAATAATGTTAGAACACATTTTCGAAAAAAGAGTTGTGTACGATACTGATGATCCAAAAGCTGCAAGAACTATGTGCATATTCTGCAAAATGTTATTAATCATGTATTTTACACAAAATTTCGTTTTATTTTTGCCAAGTGTGATCGTTAAGTTGCACGTATGTATAAAACCAAATCAAAAAACAGCTGTTCAGAACACACAAGAGCTCACTGTGGACGTAAAACCAGAACTTACAACTTTTTACTATAGGTAGAAAGACTATAATGAACTGAGACTGAACTGACCGTCTAAATAAAAGGGTCTTTAAGAAGCTATTTGTATATATCGGTATCGGTATCGGAATCGTCGATTTTTTACTCCAATATTCGGAATCGGAATCGTATCGGCAAAATGTTGTATCGTTACATCCCTAGTTATACTCATTCTAAGAAATCTAATATAAAGTGCAGTAAGCTTTGATAAGACTAAAGTTAGATTTTTTCCACTTTTTTACAAAAAAATGATATGTTAATAGAACAACGACGACTTTAACAAAGTTGTCATCGTCGACAACATAATTCATTTTTTCTTCGTCATGACGAAGATGATTCCTTGAAGCTTTCATAAGTAAGATATGAAGAAGCCTTACTGCAAGCATAAATGTACGTACCATATATGTGTATACTTGTATACGTCTATCTACTATCTTTAGACATGCATAGTGTATTCGTACATGTACTACTACATGCATACAAATAATAAATAGTGCGGGTAGTAAGATATCTAGAGGTAGATAGCAGTACAATGCTATGGTACTTATTTCCTACAAATGCATATATCATATATACATACATATGTATCTATATATGTGCATGCATGTATATGTTATGTATATAGTATGTGCCTGACTATCTCTACACAGTTGAAGTTGTATAATTTTTAAGTTTTCTTTACTTCACACTGCATTTGGTTTTGCTGCTGCTGTCTATGTTGCCTTTAGCGCTATAAGTTTTCCGTTGCTTTTCCTATTTGATTTGTCACAATTTTGTCGCAATATTTTCTCTAGATTTCTTGTATTTTTTTTTTTTATTTTTTTTTTGTTCTCTCAGTGTATATTTGAACAGTTACACATACACAAAGTATGGTGGTACTTATTTTCAGAGCATAACATTAAAAAGAAAAAAAGGAAAATAAATATTTACTTCGATTCCACCGCAGCTATATGTGTTCCACGATTCCTCAGCTGGGAAAGTGCAGAATTTATTCGCACTGAAATTAATACCATGTTATTTTTATGGCAACTGTCATATAGATAGTTATATTATATATTGGTAATCCCAGTTGAATTTCTGTTAGATGAAGAGATGGTAAAGTGGTATTTTTGAAAATAAATTTATTTAAAATTTTTAATATAAGCAAAAGGTTTTTCATAAAAAGATACGCTAGGAAGGTTATACGAAATACTATGTATGATCAGTCAAATTGTTTAATATATCTTTTAATATTCATAGGTTGTCTGTTGCACAATTACAATAACAGTACGTTAAATTGATAATACCAATGCTTTCTTCTACTACTACCTATATTACGTATCATACGTAACGTATGTACGTACATATGTATATGTTAAAGGTGCACATAATAAATAAATAAAGAGAAAATCAATATTAAATAAATTTCACAAAAATGCAGCAAATGAAAAATGATGATATCACACCAACGTTAATACTATATGGTACCTACATAAATGTATTTATGTACTCTTGCACATACACTTACCTATATAATCATAGTAAATTATAATAAAGTATTTTTAAAAAGGAGACACCAGATTTGTTGGAACATTGATTCACTTACGTTCATACGATGCGAAGATGCTTGCTGATATGTAGGTACAATAGTTATCGATGAGGGTAAAAAGTATTTATACCCTATGGCAAAATGATAAATGTACATATACATATACATATATTAAATGGTGTACATTTGCCCTGAAATATGGGGACAAATCATAGTTAAGCACATTTATTTTCACCCCATCAAAACTATAAATAAAAAAAAAACATAGAATTATATAATTCCAACCCATCAAAATCTATATTTTTCTGTCTCATGTGAATCAGTTTTGATGGTGCCTTTTCTTTTTTTCCAAACAAATTTTATGAAAGCGAATTTCATTGAATTTTATTATGGTTTTGGGGAGCGTGCAAATTTGTTCTTTGTTTTTTTTTAATACAGAAGAATAGAGAAGTTTTTCCCTTAACCCATTTCTTGCGCCTGCTTTGAAAACGAAACATAATTTCACATTTTAATGAAAGATAAATATACATATAATGATTCACTAAACTTATTTCAAATAAAAATCACACTCCCTCCACTAGGCGCACTTATTTCTTGGATTTGCCGGTGGATTTTGGTGCGGGTTTCTTTGACGCAGCTAATTTGCCACCAGCGGTCTTGAAGGCAGACTGTTTGGTGGTTTTGGCAACTGGCTTCTTTTCAACAACCTTGACGGTTTTAAGAATCGCATCACGTTGGCTCTTCAATGCCTTGACTTGACTTGACTTTTGCTCTTCAATGAGGAAGGCACGTACAATACGTTCGTGCAAGCAGCCGTGGCAGAGAACACCACCATAGGTGCGGGCAACGGTCTTATGACGCTTGGACAGACGGGAACGTTGGCGAGTTGGTTCTTGCATTGACCGCACTTTGGCACAGTCTTATTCTTCTTGACATACCGGTAGACAAGACGACCGCCAGGTGTACGCACAATGCGCCTCCTGTTGGATCTGGTGTTGTAGGACAGACGCCTTCTCAAACTCAAACGTTGATCGATTCATATTTTCTTATTCTTAATTACATGTGATAAGCATATAGGTACATATCAAATGTTTTCAATAATATCATACTAGAATACTAGAATATAACTGGAATTGTTACCTAGGGAATAAAATAAGGTATCTCACATTTTTCACCGGAAAATATCCATTAGATACCAGCAAGAAATGGTTTAATATTGAAATTACTATTTAGCTACAAAATCTTTTGAAGACTTGAGTTTTAGTCTGACAAGTTCTGTTTCGAGGCTTTCTGTTTGTGAACTAAAAAACACACCCAACAGAAATTTGATATTGGGAAGGGCGGAAGCTAGGTTACCTAGTCGCTGTGTCACTGCATCCACAATATGACCTATTATACAAAGCCTCATAATTACAATTCTTCCATGATTCTAATATTCATCACGAATTCCAATTCAAGTTAATTCTAAAAATCCTAGTGGCACAGTGACATAACAAATGCTCTGCTGTTTCTTCTTCTTCAGTACATATAAGCATATTTATCGTTGAAACTAAAATAACGTGGATACGATCACAATGCAGTTTCAATCGTTTTGTGTACCTGTGCCTGAAGTTGCGTACTGCAAAGCAATTCAAACGTTCATTTTTGGTTATGTTTTAAAGTGTAACGGACAATAATTTCATGGACTTTTTCATATCATCCGGCACGCCCGCTCACATCTGCTCCCTTTACATTTATCAAAAAGTGAGCAATTGCTTATATTTGTATCTGTCATACTTATTAACTTTGTGAAGGCGTAAATGAGAAAGCTTGCACGACACAGTAGAGCACATGGTGAAAGAAAGAATTAAGTTAAATCTTTGGTAAATAAGGTAACGATTGAAAGAACTGTGAATGTGACCTAGGCTTTTAATATTTATTATGTGTATGAGTTTCATAATTCTGCAATACCCACAAATTTGGGAATCTGAAAGTGGTTTTCTGTGCTTTTACTTTGCATTCCCTATTTTTTCTATATTTTTATAAAAATGTTAGTGTTAATGATGTTGATTTTTGCAGTCATTCTTCTTTTCCCAATTATATGCCACCAACATTAAATAGTTTCTTTCGCATGAATGAATGAAACGTAATAGATCGGTATCAAGGCGTTCGATGCGTTGTTCGGGTGTTGATGCTATAAAGCAATAAATTATTATCGGTGCAAAGGTGTAAAAGGTGATCTCTTCAGCATCATCTATTGGTGAGTTACAACAAAATGGATTGCATAAAAACCTTCTCCATGAAAATGGCTGCCGACATGCGCTGTGCTGTATGAATTTTTTTTTTTTTTTCAGAATTTTGTCGGGTCATATTCATTGTAGAGCAAATGATACTTAATGGATTCAGACCTGAAGATTATCTCTGTTTAGGAGGAGATTGCTTCCAAATGATCTCTTTTTCATTTGAGTTTCAGAAATATTTTGCATGCCTTGGATCTTACCCAAGAATAAAAATAAAGTATGTTTCTGTTGACAGCCACATATTATTTCGAGTTGAAAGCGGAACTTGTTTGGGACTGGCTACACTTTATCTTTGATGAACTCCAAACATTTCTTGAGCAACAGTTTTTCGCTAAATCCCAAACATTTATGCTTTTTTTTAAACTCAAATTTTGGGTCAATTATCTCATAAGTCATTGGATAGCGAATCATGATTAATCTTGGTGACATGACCAACGACTCTCGGAAGAAACAAAATGATCACACATAAAATATCAATCCTACTACAGCGAACTCTGTTTCGGTCACAGCTGTTTTTACGTATAAGCTGTCAAAATGAATATATACATATATATGTTTATCATTAAGCAATTAGATTATTTTTTTGTTTTTATACAACGCATCTGCTTATCATAACATCCAGAAGAAGAAGAAGCGAGATAGCGTCACCCAGGTTGCTCATAGCTGTCGTGTATGTGTGATGCCGATTACAGAAACTTTAACATCACCAGCAGCAGGATAAGACTAGCAACCAGAGCACAAACTTTCCGTTGTGACGTCCCGAAAAAAGAAAATATATTAGGCAAGATTCACCAGCATCCCAATTTGTATACAATCAGCATCCACAGCACACCAGAATATTGGTCCCTTTTTCTTTGGACTCAACTGTCTAGCAGCAGAAACACCGACAAAGATATGCCAGAACAAAATGGACCACAGTTATTGAAGTATTACGTACGTAACATTTATTGTAAGAATTTATTTATTACGCAAAATCATGCAACAAAATTATTATTATTTTTATAAAAAAAACATGTGTGTTGAAGACGTTGTACAATTTGTAGTACCGCCGAACCACCAAGACCAACATTCCATCTGCCAATCTTACTCTTCGGGAATGAATGAAAGTTTTTCGGTAAGTTGCAATTGGATCTTGATAAGTTCAGCCAGAGAGATGGCCATCAATTGATCCTCTGTGTTATCATTGAACATCTGACTGAAATTTTCACTGCCCATGTTGGGAACCGATCGAAATAAATCAAGTAGTTCACGACCAACAGAATTGTCCGGCTCTACCTTCTTTGCAATTACATCATTCACATATTTCAAAACCAAGTCCAATAGTTTTGTTAGTTTTGTTACTCCCTCAGAGATTTGTGCCAACTCAGACATTGGTGCGACCGTCTTTGGATGAAGTGCGGATGCAGTGCCCAAAGTTTTTTTGAATAAATTTAATGCAGAAATTTCTGGAACAAAGCTGGTCAGTTCGACCGGTATACGGCTAAACATGCAACCCATCTTTCCACCAGGCACACCCAATTTAAGACAAGTAAAGGCTTGCATGCCCATCTGTCCACTTTGCAATGAAGTATCCAGAATCAAGTGCATCGGATTATCACATTCGCGTGCATAATACTCATGTATGGTTGTGGTATGCTTGTTCACCTTATTGCCAGTAGCCCACCAACCGACAATTTCCTCGTCGGGATGCACCTCGCGATTGACTTCGAACATTTCCAAAGCGTAGCTGAGTTCCACCTCAACCTGATCGTCTTGCTGACGATGTGGCACACAGAAACTATTGGTGATTTCCACAACGTGATTTTCCACTGAACCCAGTAGGGTGCCGATGACACCAAGCGAATCAGCATTGCGGCGTTCGTAGGCAGCAACCACTTGGAATAACACAACTGGGTGTACACGCACAGTCATTTTTAAATCAGCCATTTTTATATTCAGCAAATTTTCGATGAACTGATGAAAAATTTTTGCAGGAAAAATTTTAATTATTGTGGAAGAAAATTTCACAAGTGACAAGTTGGCTGCAGTTTTCGTCTGAGGCTGAGTATAATTTTCCAGCACTAGTTTAAATAATTGTTTCACTTTTATCAACACTTACATATTTATGTATTGCCTTCTAATCAAATATGACATGCCAGTTTGTGGCACCACTGATAACACAAACATTGAAATTTTACAACACTATCAAAATAAACTTTTGCGAAATAATCAGAGTGATAATATTTGAAATTATTGAGTCCCCATGACAATGAGTTAGCTAGTAACCTTCTAAATAGGAATGATGTCGTTAGACGGTTGAAGAGATATCATATCATGGTCCTACCTTCTTTTTTTGGTGTTAGATCTATAACTATATAGATAGATAAGTATATAATAGTTTGACTGATTGGAGTTCAACTATTCCCAGTAATACAGTTGCAAATAAAACAGAAAAAAAAACGATCAATTTGTAATGAAAAAAGGACACAGAGCATTTGATATGCCACTCTGAGGGTCTATAGACTGGAGAACGGAATCAATGTAAAAAGTATGTAGATCAACTGAAATTGCAGGGTCATTTCCTAATGAATACCAAAATCTCGAAAGAACTGTACTAATAAGGTTTGTTAAAATCAAGACCGCAGTCATGAGATTAACTTTTTCTAATCTAATCTATTTATAAATATTTTTACTTTTGAAATAAATAAATACGAACAATGTGTAAACAAACAGTGTTCAGTGTTGTACAAATAACTGAAACGATTGACAATACTAAAGACTTGCACTTTTCTTTAGCCATATTTTCATCCACAATCGCTTTATTTTCATTTTCCTTTGCCTTTGCCAAAACAAGTGCATGGTCTGAATTAATATCACAATTACACACTACGAGAAACAAATGAAAAATTAACGATTCACTCGAGTCAACACTAACACATTTGATGCGCGTTTCTGGACTCACTGTGTGTGGGCCTATTAGTGTTATGATAACCAATTAATTGTAATTCAAATAAAGCAATCACGTTGTGTCTTTGATAAAAATCTCAATGTCCAATTTAAATGTTCTTTTATGCATAGATACAAGATATAATGATGTAAGTATAGATTTATGTGAACAAGGAGGTGAATATTTTCAAAAGATACTTATGGCTTATGCCAAAAGTCTCGAAATAGTATTTAAAAAAATTTCCTACCACCACAAATTTCAGAATTCCTCATGGAAGACCCAAAGCATTCCATTATTGAGAGTGATCACCACATAACATCATCAGTTTGGCACTGTTAATCGCCCACTATGGCCTTACTATCTCCTACTAATTGTAGGGTGTGCCAAGGCGCGCATAAATTCTGCTGCTTTGTATTCATGACACTCATGAACTAGTTGTACCAGATCTTTTATGACATCTCAGCAGGTAACCATATTGTTGATTTATGCAGATACTGTCTAAAGCATTTGCGAGTTAGTTAAGTTTGAACCATATATCTCTGGAGTAAGATTAACGTAGAATCTATTAGAAGCCATGTTTGCTGTCCTAGACACTGCGCTTTATTGGCAGACTGACTTAGATGGAACTTAAAGAGCAGTGGGTGTTCCAAAAGTACACCCAAGTATTCAATGAATTCCTTTGATTCTTTTAACTGACAATACATATTTGTGGAATGATTCGCAATTTTTTTGCCGGCCATATTGCTGTTTATAATAAGAAGCTTGTTCAAACTTTTGGTGTCAGGTTTTGCTGCCTACAAGGCCTTCAAAGCTTTGGATCTAGGAACTGGTCAACCACATATGGTGAGGAATATGGACAATAACAACTATTAGACCTCATAAGAAACTTAAGAGGTCAACAGGTTTTAGGGTCGAATATTTATTAGGAGTGGGAATGTTCAGTAGACCAAGAAAGCATAGGCATCGGAGGCATCACAACTCGTAGGAGGGAGACGTTATGATGGCGGCGAGGTAAGCTGTAGATATATCTTATTAAGATCATTCCTAATTTTATATAATAATATCAATTGATATGATGCCCATATAATCTGACATGAGTAGACGAAAGGCAAATTGTTGTTCTATAAACATTTGCAGGAATTAACTATCACCAGAAATCACAGACAATACATTGTTGGCAGAGTGGTGCACGAGAGATGTTACCTAAAATCAATTTTTCAAATTTCCTGTATAAAAAATCAATAAGTTTTGTAAATGAACTCTTAGAATATTAATATCATGTGGTACTGGTATTTTCTATTTTTTTTTTTGTTATTCGAATTGTCGGATATTTAGATCATAATTTAGGTAACAAAGGAATGGATTTGTTCACTTGGTCACTGTGGACTTGTATGGGCTTACAATTTCCCTGAGATTCTGGTATTCATCAAGATTTCCAAGTTGTTCTTCGGAGACAAATCAGCGATTTCAGACACATCGGAGTCTGGTCCAAATTAAGCCTTCACAGTGGCATAGTTTACATTTATTAAAGTGTAATGGTAGTGACAATAACAATAACAAAAGTATTAACTGCTGCTGTTGCTTGTGAATTAAAAGCTACAAATTTTTGCTAAATAATTTTGATCAATAAAACAAAATAAAACATTTATTCTATTTGCTCGACAAAAAGATAGGTCATGAAATGATTATAGACTCTTCGCCCTTCATCAACACCTAAGTGTTAAGTAATTTACAGAAAGATACTTTATTTTTTAAGCTCAACAATATTGAATAATATTTTTTTAATAAAACTTAAGTTTTATATTGTCCCAATCAGTTAGCTTTTTTTTGTCAAATTGGAAATGGTGGCCCCAACTTGGTTCAGCGCCATACAAATTGGTTGGATTGCCAAGGCAAGATTTTAAGACAGATAATGGGAGCTCCATGGTTTGTCCTCAACTCTATCTTATAAAGAGGTCTAAAGTTGTCTACAGTAAAGATGATAAAACTAATTTCCACAGCTACCTGCATCTACTCGTGCATTCAAATAAACTAGTGACAGCTTTTACCCAAGATGTTACATAGAGAAGGCTTTAGAGAGTGCATCCAAACGATCTTATCCAGAATTTACCCATTTCTTGCGACCATATAATACTTTTGCAAAGAAACCTTAAGAATTGCTGGACACAAAATTGAATAAAAAGAAGGTTGTGATTGTCTTTTAAGGTAACTAAACTCTGTTAAGATCAATTTAATAAAAAATTTAGTCATTTGATTAAAGTATACAATAAAGTAATGAAGGAAATAAAGTGGGCGACATGAAGGGAAATTATTGAAAAACCTGGAGGTCAGAAAAGAAGCGACAAGGCAAATAATAATATTAAAAAAAAAAAAAAATAAATAATAAAAATGAATTGAAAATCGAACTTGCACATAATCCAGAAATGACAAATAGTAGACACCCTTTCAATATTATTTTCTGCATAGCAGCATCACACACAACTGAACTGTACTGAACTGAGTTGAACTGAACTGAACTTGAGTTGAGTTGAGTCAAGTTGTGTCTGTGTGAATATACTGAAATGGAATTGGTTAGTCGGGGGTAACATCCTTCCTAGACATACCTACATATACCACCATATAGTTATATACCAAACTAAACGAATGCAAACCTCAAACTGAAACGAATCATAATATCGAATCGTGAAGTCACATTAAATGGAACCATTTAATTAGAATACCAAGTAACATATAGGTACTAAATGGCTTTATAGGCGTGCTTGTGTTTGCTTTTCAGACTTCTCCATATGACTAAGAATCGACGATAATGATGGTAATGGTGATGATGATGATACAGATGCTGTTGCATGGTAATGATGGCGGCAACGACATGCTAGTACATGTATGTCTTTTCATACCACCTTTCAGCACTTATCACATTCTTATGATCCGATCGAATCAATAAGCCGCCATAAAATCTGTGTAATCCTATTATAAACATGATTTTCATGTGAAAAACTTAAATATGGTTAAAGTATTGGAAACGCATCAACATCAGTTTCAACAACACCGAAAGGAGCAGAGCCAATGCCATTTAGCGCCCTGAGGAATGTTAATTTCCTATTTTATCTTCAAGATCTCATGGATCCGCTAAACTTGATATTTTCCTCATTTAAAGGATAGTAAATGTGTATACTTAAGGTGGGATCCTTGTTTTTTAAAGCGATTGCAACAAAATATTGTACAAAAAGAAGAGATAATGTTCCGTACGGGAACTTATTACTAAGCGGACGCTGTCCGTCCGTCCGTTCTTCAGTGAGTTATGTCTCATAAAATGTAATAGGTCATAAAGTTAAGAAACGTATGTTTCACTATGCACTGACTGCAGCAATAATCACAAATACAGTTAGACATAAAACGTTCCTTACGGCATGAAGCTACATTTTGTTCAATAATGTGCAACAAGATGATCATCACGATGCGCTTGAGTATTGAGTACGGTACCCTTCATGTACGAGTCGGACTCACAACTTGAATGTTTTATTACAATTACTGACTGATACCAGAAAGAAGGCTATCATTGGCTATGCCAAAGATGTAATACTCTTCACGCTCCTCTGGGTTGCATCCAACCTTCTTTTCTTAGTATCACTATATTCGCTCTGTTGCAGTTTGAGTATCAACAAAGAACACAGTTTTAGTGGCACTTTTTTTATACTTTTACGCTTTATAAGTTTGTCATTTAATTTGGTTTTGTACGGGAGGTCCCCCCCTAATGGTCCGATTCGGCTGATGTGTTACAAACTTCATGACAAACTTATAATACTATTCTTTCCTATGAAGAGTTTAAAAATATGATGAACAGAACGGCTTTCATATTAAATATTTTTTGATTTTCGCAGGTTCTTTATTCACAAGCACATACATAAGTATGTATGTACGTATGTGTCTGAAAGGTAAATATTCTTTGGGGGAACCGAATTTATTGTGATGTTTTTCCATATTGTGATGTTCTATTATTCTTATTGGTGTTGGTGTTGGTGTTTGTGGTGTTGATGATGTTGGTAGATTTTATACAATTGAAATTTTGTAATTATTCAAATCGGATTTAAATACAGGAACCAAGGACAGATAGGGCATCAGTGCATAGCACAGAATAGAGCAGAACAGAACGGAATAAAGTAGAGCAGAGTAGAACACAACAGTACAGTGTACAGAACTGAACAGACACTGAGCAACAATCAGACAGCGAAAACACGTTATATGTGTAACTATGTAAAAACGGAAACCGACAAGCGGAAACACACGTACAGAAGATACAGATATAGTCATATATATATATATATATAAATATATATATATATATAATATATTCTTGTCTTACTAAAACTGTATTTATAGTAGTCGTAGTTGTAGTATAACTAAAGAATGTAGATAAATGGAAGTTTTTTGAACAAAAAGCACGCCAAGCGTACGATGGATTCACAAAGGAAATAGTATAACCTACACATAGTAAAGCGAATGACACAGAAAAAAGGCTCAACAAGGTGGCAGGCTGTCATATATTCGTAACAGACATGCATAGAGATAGGCAACTTGCATGATATATTTCTATTTTGGTTGATTGCAATTTATCGCATTACCACCATTTTATTTTTGTGTTGTCGGTACCGAAAACAAGGTTGCATGAATAACTTTTTTGGATGTTGAATGATTTTGACAAATTTATTTGATAAACAACAGAAAATTGTCCATCAACGATCAACCAACCTGTCTACCTGTCTATTTGGCCACAAACATTGTCAAGCAATTTCATCATACTTAATGGTTGTCTAAGCCTAACTTTACTATTGAATAAATATCATGAGTGCGACAGGTAAGCATCGCATCGCATCGCATCGCATCGCATCTCATCTCATCGCGAATCGTAAGGAGTTACTTTCACATTGCTTCTTCAGTCAAGTCATGACAACATTAAAAATCGCGTAAGTGGAACAGGTGCATGTCTCATGTATGCGATTTCATAATTTTAGATAAGACTTAAGACAATGTCTATTCTACCGCATCACTCCCTCCTCTTTATACCATTATCTCTATTTTTCACGAAAAAGAATTTCTCATTGTCGTTGCCGTTGCTGCTGTCGTCAACTTTAACTTCAACATCATAGTCTTGACAAGGACAAAGCTAAGAAAAATTAATTCATTTTAAAGCGTTAACCACAGACTGTTGTAGATCGTGAGTCTTATTATTGTACACATACATTTGTACCTACATATGTATATATATTGTACTAAGATGCAGCATTCATATATAGTGTCTAAATGTGTATGACTTTTCTTTGTGGTAGGTACTTCGTAATGTGTAGCAAAACATTGAAATAGAAGGACATCCAAAGAAATAAATAAATTATGAAAAGCTGCAGAAATATGTTTCTTGGAGTGATGACATAAATTTAAATTGGAATCATCGGTTTTTATAGAACATACTTGTATATCAGGAGTCTTTGTTTTGTCACCTATTCTAGATGCCGAGCTACAATTGTTTTTCGCTTGGGTGCTTCTAAATGGATGTTTTGGCTCTATGGATTAAGCCTGCGAGTCGGATTTTTCTGATACCTGATTTAAGCAATTCATTCTCGTATCTTCTAAGGGTTAAAATATATTGTAACTTGAGCTAAACATAAAAAGATACTTTACAAATAATTATCATACATGAGTATGATATAAAATTCAGTTGAATCTGAGAACGTCACGAAGTCTTCCCGTCCCATTAGTCTACTGGCAACTTTTTCTAAAATATTTGAAAAGAAACTTTTAAAAAGAATGGATTATCACAACTTATACCATACCTGATCAGCAGATTGGTTTTATAAGAAAACATGAGGAACGAGCAATGAACAATGCCACCGAACTATCAAAATCGTATGGCACTTAAAAATAGTGTGCTGATGTCTCTTTAGAAGTCTTTCAAGCATTGGATAGAGTCTGGCATCCAGATGTACTCTATAAGTTACTATCTGCTTCTTAAATCTTACTTCAACGATCGCCATTTCCACTACGTTCAACAATCGAACGGTAACTTAAAACTGTGTGCCATAAATGCAATAAATGCATCTGATGCAAGCATTGTGATTCCATCACAGCACTTAGAAGAACAACTTTGAATTGGTTGAAGCATTGGAAAATAGTGATCAACACACTAAAGTCATTGCAAATAATTTTCACCTTAAAACAAGGAAATTATCCCCCAGTAATTTAGTTAAACAACTCAACTACATCATGAGGGGATACTGTTCAATACCTAAGGTGCACCTAGATCGAAAACTTACATGTTAGACTCACCACCACATTGAAACAGAACGAAGCAGATGTACCTAAAAATGAAAATTAAAAAATGAATGTGGACTTATGAAACACCATCCTGGATAAGGATGCTGCGGGAGAATTTGGGTGGGAGTGCAATTTATTATTGTAATGGCTACTGTGGAAGTTTATTTATTGGAAAACAGTAGGAACGCTGAGGTCGTTGTGGAGAGTTCCTGGCGGAGGCTTGGGTGATTGTTCTGAAAGCTTCATTTTGAAACTGAAACTGGATTTTCCTGAGATTTGATGGGCTTGATGGATTCCATAGTTAGATATATTAACAACTTGTTTTCCAAACTGAGTTTAATCCTATTGCTCAGAAGCCAGTTCAGTATTTTCATTATATAAAAACAGGATCGAGCGATGGATTCTACATGTTAGGCGTTTGCCAAGGTGAAAGCTCAGGTATTTCTCAACTGTGGACCAGACCACCAAACGTAACCGAAGGTATAGCAATTGCTTGCCCTTAACCTTTGTCTGCCCCTTGTGTGAAAAATCACACAAATCAAATTTTTTTTTATAATTTTTTTAAAAAGTTCTTAATGAATGGTCCTTCTTTTTTTTATTAACAATAATAAACTTTTCCCTCGTGTGTGACTTTTTCCACATACGTAATTTCAATACAAAGTAATGCTTTGGTAGTTCTGTAGGGATTAAAGGATTTCGAGGCGATAGGGGGCTTTTTAGTCGGTAGAAATCCGACATAATTCGTGGCACGGGCCATGAGTATCTTTTTGAAGTTTTCTCCTCCTTGTTTCGCATAACAAAAAAAAAAAACAAATATAATGTTTCATCGTAATTGTAGCATTTTTAGTGAGAAACATGTCTTTTGATTTGTCTTATGCATAAGTAAAACATAATCTAAAGTTAAGATGTTGATGAACTTATGATTATGCTGTTATTTACCTAACTATTTGCTGTTTGTCATTTAGTTTACTTTGTTATATAATTATAAACCGGTACATCTAATCGGGGGGTTCGCCATCCACGTGGTTTTGCTTATCACTGCCAAAATGTTTTATGACTCAAGGACATTGGCACTTCACCAACTCCCCAACGCAAAATAGAATTTCTACGCCGCTATTCGTACTAATGGCAAGTAACTGCATCTTGTTTTCGATCTATTTTCTTAATCGTTCTTCGCTCTGCTTTTATTTTAATTGCACTTGATTAATGACGTCGAACCAATAGAAATAGTAAAAAAAAGACGATCATCAAGGAGTCAGTCAGTCTGAGACTTAAAGTAAAAACATATTTTTGAAAATTAAAAAGATGTCACGGCTAAAGTATCTCACAGAAGAAGAAACAGAATTGTTATTGAATGCAAGGGACAGTGATGAAGAAGTTTTGTCTGAAGACAGTGATGATGGATGATGGTTGAAGAAGTGAATTTGGCTGATGATGTTGACTTATTCTCAGATGATAGTGAAGAAAACATGAAAGAAACCGCAGATAACGAATCAACAACTGATTCTAGTGAAAATGCTGATCCCATGTACATTTCAAAAGATCGTGTGGAATCCCCAACCATTGAATGAGCACGGCGACAGGGTTCGAATGGTCATTATGGATAATTTTTTTTCATCGTATGATCTTGGACAAAAACTGCTGACCAAGAGCATAACAATAGTTGGTACAAGTGCACCGTATTGCAAAGTACAATGCATGATTCAATCGAAGTTGAATCGGATGAAAAGAAGTGGAGATCATCACATACTATAACCAAACAATAGATTTGTTTGAATGTTTGATTCAAATTGAAAATTAAGAAGCTAATCATTATATTGTTCATAACTCAGGTGGTATTGACACGGTTGACAAGATGTTATCTTGTTATAGCTGTAAGAGAAAAACAAATACATAGATGGGCTATGGTTGTACTTTCAAATATAATCGATATATCTGCTCTGAATGCATTGATAATTTTTAAAGATATTTATCCTAATTGGCAAACAGCTCAGAAAACAACAATTTGTAGATATTTTCTGCACGAGCTTGGATGTTCATTAGCTAGGCCATATAATGCGAATAGGTCTGGTATGCCTCGTTCAGTGTCATCTGCGTCATTGCTTTCTGCCATTTCCAATGCATACACCATCAAAGAATCATCAGTGTCTTCTTCAGGTTCAATTTTTTCTGTTTCTAGACAGATTCCAGGGACTGAGGAAAGCTCAACATTTCGACCTTCAACACCAGGTCCCTCGACATAAGAGGTTCCATCAAAGAGATCTCAAAGTGTTTCTCCACAAATGAAATAAATCAAGGTGCCGCATTTGTGTCGGAGAAAAAACGGTCAAATAAAAAAAGGAACATAATTCAATGTGTGCACAAATCATACAAGTTTTGCTTTGAATTGTATTAAAATTCCATTTGTGTGAAAATTCACACATGAGGGTCAACAACGTAAGTCGAAATGAGGGGCAGATGAAGGTTAAGTGCAGATAGAATGAGATGCACGACTCAGTGGACTCACTACGCAGTATCATGGTATTTTCTAAAACCAAATTGATGGTTTGGAATGGCATTCTGGCGGTCAGTACAGCCTGTATTCCACAAAAGTTTGATGGAGGGCCCTTGCCTTGGAGTTTTCTTCTGATAAAGTGGTTTTATTTGAAGATGCACCTCAGTCGGCGAAACTGGGTTTTTTTAAGACCAGAAGACATATTTGAATCTTGCAAGTGAGTTAGATGATATCAGCATTAAGTTGATGGGGTATGAACCTTAAGGAAAGCTTGTTTGTGAAATCCTGTAGCCTTAACAAAATCAGATCGAAACCAGAGATTGTACGCGTCCAGAAACGGTTCAAAACGTTGTGGTTGTTGTTTTCTTGATACTGACGAGCGGATGTACTGCGTTATGTTCCTTGCTAAATCCGAACTGCTGATTTGAGAGCATTTCACTATCACTTCTAAACCTGTTGAGCTTGTCTATGATGACAAGATTTCTAAGATTTTGCAACGACATTTGTATATAAAATTTAATTTTTTCAACATCAATATTGCTTGCTGCCAAAATAACATATTCACTAAGCCAATTATGGTTCCAGTTATTATTTTGTATGTCCGGGAAGACATTCTCAATTAATTCTTGTTCTGAATTAATAAAAGTGCATGTATTTTTCGGCAAATTGTTGCTCTTTTGTGTTTGGATGCAACAATTGATCAGACATTATTTGTGCCGATGGTTCATTTTGTAATTCGCGCGCAAACTATTCAATTGAAATGAGTTGGAATCGCGACCAATCCTGTTCAAAACTAGCATATCACACATGAGGGACCAATCCAAAATTTCATTGAAATCGGTTGGTTATATTTGATGATTAACCCGGTAAAAAATTTTCTGGCAAAAGATTTTCATATATGTTTCATATACACACATCATTTTCTTTAATCCGAGTAATCTTTCATCTTTCAGTATGCTACATAATGTCAATAACTTTATAAATTTAAATTTATTATGATTATCTCTTTCTGGTAAAATTTTTCCAAATTTTTCGCAATACAAAAACCAAATAAATTAGTTTAAAAATTCTTTAAATTTTTGGTGAGCAAAATTTACATAAAGAGAAGAATACGCATATATAAATAGAAGATATAAGTAAGAAAGATGGCTAGTTCTGTGAATGTGACTTGTGTAGCGAATGCTACAATCAAAGAAAACGTTTCTCGATTTACTCTAATTACATGGATAAATGTCTGCTTGGAAACAAATTTCAAAAAAGTCGAGGAGTTGTGTACAGGAGCTCACTATTGCAAATTTATGGAAATACTATTTCCAAACTCAATACCAATGAAAAGTGTAAATTTTAAGTGTGGGAATGCTAAATATAAATATATGTGTAATTTTCAGTTGTTGCAAGAAGCGTTCATGAAGCACTACTATTCCGGTTGAAAAGCTTGTTCAAGGACGATTTGCTGACAATTTTCAATTCCTGCAATGGTTTAAGAAATTTGCTGAAGCAAACGATTATACAGAAAGATTGTGGACATATACCAAGGCCCAGAATTCTCAAAGGATCAGGCGAAACTTGGAATTGTATGAGTTGCGTAGAAATAAAACGGCATCGGTGTTGTATTTTAACAAGGATTTATGCGGAAGAAAACCCAAAGGACTATCAGTGAGATCTAGAACATCAATTGGCTTTTCGTTTCAACCTTCAGAAACAAACGAATATAAGGATTTTGTATTCGGTGCAAAATCGAGCGAACAAATTGTTCAAATCCGAGAAAATAAAATTGGAAAAAGATTAAAAGCCTTGGATCTGAAGTAGTTAATTTTATGCTTAATTCTAAGTCTACAAAACCTTATATAAGATAATCTCAATCGCAAGTCCCCCATCAAATATACGAAAGACAAAGTATAGCCTAGAAGTTCCTATATTAGCTGCTGCTTAAACATTAAAGTCTCAAGTACAAAAAGAATGATATACGAAAATCAAGTATCCTCACAATCAATATCCTGCTCACACATTCACATGAGAAATAATGAAATAAATTTCAAGTCCCCCATCCATATGAAGTTCATTATTCCACGTTAAATCTCCAATGAGTGGCAAACCAAAATCAAAAGCACTTTACAATTGGTGAAAATTTAACACATTTTCAAATTGAAATTGAAAATTTATATTGTCAGCCATTTTTCTTATTTGCTCATTTAAACTTAATTAAAACATTAATTTTGCTCACACTTTTCCATTTAATTATTTTATAAACGCACATTTATTTCAAATTGTTTAATTTTGAAATAGTTTTGCCATGAACTAACTATCACTAGGCAATATTTGTGTATTGCCATAGCTTTGTGACTTGGAAAATGGGACATTTAAAATACATACCTATTAGTGAGAGAGAGAAAGAGAGAATATTTAAGAATTTACATATTCATTCACTACTGAACGCAATTGAATTTTGTAGTACAATATTAAAAAATGTACATCTGCATCTGATCAAGGGAAATATTGCAACATTATATACAGTGCCAAGCAGGATTTATATCATTTGTTAATAGGTATATGTTTAAATAAATAATAAAAAAATTAACCCTGCTTTCTGTAAATTGTATTTATTTTAATTTCTGATATGAATTGTTGATAGTCCTCACACTAATATTTTATAGCTTAATCGGTTTAATAAATACAACATAAATTTTAAAAAAATCTGTTGAATAGTTTTTGAGTTCACTCATTACAAAGAGACCTACCAAATAAATAAATATAATACGAGGGTGGTCAATAAGTCCTTAGAAAATCCAACAGATAGCGCGACTATTACTCTAAACGGTCTGTTTTCATGCAGCATCACTACCGTCTAGGTCTGCTGTGAAGTTTCAGCCAGATTGGTTGAGTTGTTGTCTGTTTCTCGTGCATTGAAGACAAAAAATTTGTTTGTTTACAAAAATGGAGAAAATTGAGTTTAGATCTGTTATTAAACATTTTCATATAAAAGGCTTAACAGCAAAGGACATAAAAAATGAGTTGGATTTAGTTCACGGCACATCTGCTCCTTCACTTGCAACTATTTATAACTGGTTAAATGAATTTAAACGTGGTCGTACATCAACAAAGGATGAACCACGCTCAGGACGCCCTGTAGAGGTGACTACGCCAGAAATGATCAATAAAATCCATGATATGGTGTTAAGTGATCGAAGATTAAAGTTGAGTGAGATAGTTGAGGTTACAGGGATATCAAAAGGTAGCGTCATTTCTATTTTACATGAAAAATTGTGTATGAAAAAGATTTCGGCAAGATGGGTGCCGCGTTTGCTCACAGTCGACAATAAACGCAATAGGGTGGTTGCCTCTAAAGCTCTGTTGTCGCTCATGCAACGTAATCCGAATGAGTGTTTTCGTCGGTTTGTGACTGTAGATGAAGCATGGATTCACCACTACACTCCCGAAATGAAAGAACAATCAAAACAGTGGATTTTGAAAGGCGAACCATGTCCAAAGAAGGCGAGAACCGTAAAATCAGCTGGTAAGGTTATGGCTACTGTTTTTTGGGATGCACGTGGAATTATTTTCGTTGACTATTTGGAAAAAGGAAAAACAATAACAGGGAGTATTATGCATCTTTATTGGACCAGCTAAGAGAAAAAATTGGAAAAAAACGGCCTCATTTAAACAGAAAAAAAAATCCTCTTTCATCAGGACAATGCCCGCGTTCACACATGTTTACGATCAATGGCTAAAATTGAAGAATTAAAGTTCGAATTGGTCGACCACCCACCGTATTCGCCAGATTTAGCTCCCAGTGACTTTTTCCTATTCCCAAACCTGAAAAAATGGCTCAGTGGACAACGTTTTTTTTTCAAATGAAGAAGTCATCGATCAAACAAATGCTTATTTTGAGGACCTTCCAAAATCTTATTTTTCTGACGGGTTACAAAAATTAGAGAAACGTCTTAACTAAGTGTATACAGCTTCAAGGAGATTATGTTGAAAAATAAAAAAAAATTACCAAAAAAAAAATTGTTTTAATGCTTTTTTCTAAGGACTTATTGACCACCCTCGTATATTTATCAACATAAATAAAATTCAAAGAATTTCTGGACCGGATCAGACATTCTGTTTACAATTCACATCACGCCGGGGGGGTAGCAATGCGCACCGGGTTCGCTATTAATTTATAATTATAATTTTAGTTCTAATAAATAAATTGGAAATGGAGGTACTTTCATTTTTTTATTTTTTATAATAAACAACAGTCAAAAATAACTGACTGTTCTAATGTTTAATTTTAAACTTCAATAATACTTTATTTTACTTGGCTTTAATAAAAATCAAATTAACTCGAGTTTTAAAATTTCTTCGCTTAGCTTGGATGCACAAAAAGTTGTGCAAAAAAAAACGGTTGCTACTAAGCGAATTCGACTGTAATTAAATTGAATTGATCAGTTAGCCTAGGTATTGCAACATGCAAGTTTTCATTAGATATTTGATTATTGTTATGACATTTCATGGTTAGTTTCAGTTAAGAAAGATACTAAACTACCATACAACTGATATGATATTGATTGACAATAATTTACATGTGTGAAACTTCACTTGATTATATGTTTTTTAAATACTTTAACTTGTTGCAACTTATGAGTTTGTATTGTCTAATATTTTGTTTTTGTTGATACTATGGAAATTATAGTTTACTAGTTGTGTTAGAGAACATGTCAGTAAGAGTGTATTTGGTATTTACCACTCACATGTTACATGTTTCAAATGTGTAAGACAAAATCTACATGTTTCAAGTTGCAATCTTATGTCAATGAGATTTCACTGCCGTTTTCTCTTCTTGTTTATCTTTAAATTTGATAAGTTTTCTTTCCACTTTTTGTTGTTCCAACTTTATTTCCCATATATCAGAAATTGTATGATGACGACAAGTTCTTGGTTTTATTTATTTAGTGATATTTTCTGATTTTTTTGTTTTGTTTTAAATATTATAATAAGGATCAAAGTGAGGTGCAATAGTTTTTCCTTTCAGTGTCTCATCTCATACATTTTCTGTTTTCTTTCTTGGTTTATTTATTTATTTATTTATTTGCTCATATCACATAAGAACGATACTACGAGTACAATGTATGATGTATGTTTTTCTTTTTTCTGAACAAGTCTTGGCATTTTCTTTACTTGCTCTGTGTAAAAAGTCAAGGAAAAATAAGCTGATTGAAGGAATACTGCAAAAACAAAAACAAAAGTAAAAGAAATGGAAAGGAAAGGAAACTATTGCTGTTGTTGATTGGATTCGAAAAATTTATAGCAAACATCTTCTTTATAATGTTTTATTTTCTTATTTTTCTTTTAAAAACAACAAAAATCATCTCGTCTTGTTTCATATTTTTTTTATTGTAGACTTAGTGGTGTCGAACTGTTGCTGACTTGTATGCTATTAAAGGTGAAGTTGTTTGTATCTTTGTTTAATGTAATATTATGTCAAAGTTATGTTGTACTTTGATTATTAATTGAACTCATCCTACATCAGCTTATATCAACTTGTATCTTTTTCTTTTCATTTTAAATGTAATTTTACACGTTTATTATAAAATATTTTTATTTACAATCTTGGATATTGCACACAATATATGAGTGATATAATACAATGATTTTGTAATGAATGCAATGAAAACAGATATAAAAGACATTTTGAATATAATTTCTTGTTCTAATGATCTTTTGCACAACATAAAATCAGTAAAAGAGATACTGACCCGAATTTATGTTTAACGTAATTTTTATTAAATATTCTTAAAATATTCAGTTTTACATATAATGCATTCATAAATATTTCTGAAATTATGGGCGCAATCTGTCGAAGACTGTATATTCATCCGGTTAATGCAACCATGCATGAAATTTTATAAACCTCAAAAAGTTTTCAATAACATCAAACCAAAGCAAACAACAAATAGTAAACATAAATGCATACATTTCTGTGGAATAATTGCCTTTTTGGTGGCAAAGCCAGTAATAATGAAAAACAACAGTCCGAAACAATAAACGGAATAATAATGTACTTGTATTTTTCACAAAATTCTAAATAACTGAAACTAAAAATTAACATAAAAATCATTTATGCATCTAAATTTACAACTACTATAAATACAGTTCACCGAAGCTTATAAACTTTTTACTCTTGATTTTGTGGTATATCATTTGTTTTATTGTATGTTCCATCGATTTGTAAAGATTCGTTTGATTTGATTTGAGGATTAATTAAGCATTCCGAGATAAGAAAAAACAACACAATTGCCTTGATGCCTCTGAAGTCTTCTAAATGCAAATCAGAGCTAAAGACTTTGAGCATTTTAAAGATATGGTGGTCCCCAGCATTGGAATGCTGTAGAATTTCATTTAATACCTTCGGTTAACTATACATTAATCCTGCTGTTGGTTGGTTGATTGATTTCCGTGGCTGACCCGTATAGTCCACTATGAGCCACAATTAGCACTAGAGTGCCGTTTTAAAACCACTTCCTCGCCGAACGCAATCAGTATTACTAAAACTAACCCGTCGAATTTAGGTATTTTAATAAATCACTCGGACATGTGACTGAACAATCCGGGAGGTTGTTGATGATGTATTTGCCCAGAAACTTATTTCTAGTTTTTGCCAGGGCTGTGCATCTATGCCTTTCTTATGGTTGGGATCTCTGCCTAAAAGACACACGTCTGCCACACATCGGAAAGAGTGGTCGAAGCTTATTTGTGGTGAATGCACCCTTGCACCTACACCACATTCCTTATTTGACCCATCCGTAAAAATTGAGATGTCATAATCACTCTGAAAACTGTTTTCTTTCCATTCTATCCTGGTCGGAAATTTTACCTTGAAGTCGTTCTCAAAGCTATTATGGGCTACTCTGTTGTTCATTTTAACATTGGATGTTTAATCACTCCTATTATTTTACTATGTCCATATGGTCGTTCTGCCCAGCAGCAGGTTTCTTTTAGCCTTACCGCGCTGCTGCAGACAAAGTTTTTGATGTGGAGGTCAATTGGAAGAAAATATAGCAGTACGTTCAGTGCTGCCGTGGGACACGTGCGCATGGCTCCTGTGATTCATTGGATTTCCAATGAAGTTTTACGTCCAGCATAACTCCCAGGTTCTTGGCTTTATTAGAATGTTGAAGCTGTTGTACATTCAGAAAACCCTGCTGTTAGATTAAAAAAATGTACGAATCTTATGGTCCATACTGCATATTTCATGCAAATCATCATCAAATAATCATTTAACTCAGTACTATATAACTACATATTTTTTTCAATACTTTGTGACTACAATTATTTACTTACTATTGTGGAACGTGGAATTTTGAAAGTTACATGCTACTTAAACGAAGGTGACATACGTGAAGTGCTCAATGGAGACAGTGATGCGCATATTTCAGATGCGGAAATTGAGAGAATAGTATAAAGTGATTCTGAGACAGATAGGGAAACACACGTGGCTGGAGCTTAGATGGTTTATTGCCAAAAAAAAAGAATGGTATGGAGTGTCCTTTCTTTTCCTCAACCCATTGGAACTGTGGGTGTGAATATTATCGCAACACAAGCAGGACCAACTCGATTTGCAATATTCATGTGAAGTGACGTGATGTCAGCCGATTTGTTATGTTTTCCGCCTTCAATAAAAAGAATTATCATCGAAAATACTAATAAGTATGGCAGAGTCAAATATCTTAACAAATGGAGCGATATTGATAAAGACACATTGCGAGCATATATTGCTATATTGCTCATTCCTGCAGCCGTATGTCAGTGTGTTCTTTCTTCGTTTTACTAATTTCAGTAAAATATTTAACAAATATAAAATTTGACCATGACAGAGAAAGAAATGCAGACGTTCTTGGCTTATTTGATGCAACTTTCGGACGCTTCATTTTCCGATCAATAATGTTTGTACTTTTCACATGATTGTGCACTAAGTTTTGATAATATTTCCAGTGGAATACAAATAAGTAGCAATGATAAATTTGTTCCTATTTATGGACTACGGAACCGTTGCTAACTCCTTTTTCTAATGTTTTATAACACCAAAATGTGTCCAAAATGTGAAATTAATTTGAAAGGAAACTTGCATATGTAAAACTCTTTCTTTGACTAATGCGCATTTAATGAAACGGTCTAGATGACCTCAACAACAATTCTATGCACATATACTGACTGGCCTACGAACATCATCATTAGCTTCAGTGGAGTCTTTCATTAATGCTACTTCTAATTCAGCGGGTGGGTGCATTGGATTTTTAGTTGCTGCAAGTGTTATTTAGACATCAAATGTTCCATTTGCATTAGATAATTGCAATTATTTCTCTTTAATAATAACACGACGTGTACTGAAATTAAAGGTCACCATTCAAAAATTACAAGAAACAAAATATTGAACCAAATGGGCTTAATCTAACAGCATGGTATATAATAGTAGTTGAAAAAGTTGTAGTAGATTTTGTGTAAAAATTTCATATCATTTTTTACTAAATTAGGAGACTAGTTAAAAGAGAAATTACTGGAAGATCTATATGATTCTTAAAAGTATTCAAGGCTTAAATTTAGGACTTACTTTAAGCGACTTTTTGAAGCTAGCAACAAACCACAGAAAAAAAAAACCAAGTAACCATTCAAAATCACTTCATAATAATTCAAATAATCATCTGAATTTTTTTAACTTACAAACTTACAAAGTAAATTTAGTCAAACAGCACACAATAGTCTGTCGAAAATTTAATTTTTTTAATAGATTTATTTTACATTTTTCGAGTATCTGTGCGAAGACAAATATATATCATCGATCCTAAATAATGGATATATCTGATCAGAAGCAATTGTTGTCAACACTTGGCATCTCAATTGTTTTACACCTTTTCGGCTTACGATTGGCAGCTTGGAAGCAGAATGCTGATTTGTCATCGGTTCTCTTTGTTTTCGCTCAAATCGTATACCTGTATGGACTAAAAAATACGAACGATTTTATACCAACGCGCGATATAAAACAAAAGGTTTTTGAGGTTTTGGTTATGGTGTTTTTTTGTGATCTTATCACGTATATCTTTTGGGACCTATGTGGCAATATTTTGGAAGAACTTATAATTGCAATGCTTCATACTTCTGTTGGGGATTGGATAAAGGAAATGTCACCGGGCATATTTCTGTTTATGATAAGAGATTTTGTTTATGTATGCAAAGTATTTCTGTCAGGTTTTGCTGCGTACAAGGCCTTCAAAACTTTGGATTTAGGAATTGGTGACTTGCAGATGGGGAGGAATACTCGCAGTAACACCAGTATGCGTAATCGAAATCGTAATCCAAGTCCAAATCGTAATGCAGGTCCAAAACGTAACAAAATTCGTAATGCAAGTCCAAAACGTAACATTATGCGTATTGAAAATCCAAGTCGTGACCAAATTCGTATTGAAAATCGTAATCAAAGTCAAAGTCGTAACCAAAACCGTAAACAAAATCGTAATCAAAAGGAAAACTGCGTGTTACCTCATAAGCCTTTACAGAGGACACCAAGTTTTTGGGACGAATGGAACTCCGAAACGGGAATGTTCAGTACATCGAGTAGTCTACATTCCCATAAGTAATCAGAACTATCGAAACACATAGGAGAGAGACGTTATGGTGGCGGCGAGGTAAGTTGTAGACATTTATGATTTAAAAAAAAAATCTAATTGTAAAATATGATTTGAAGATATGATGTCCATGCCATCTGACATGAGGAGACGAAAGGCCATTTGTTGTTCTACATTCCAAATTATCATAGTGGTATTTATCAAAGAAGGTGATAACATACATATTTTTTTCGGAAATTAACTTTCAACGCGAATCATGGAGGATGCAGAGATGTCAGTTAATTATTTGTTTAAATTTTAAAAAAATATTGATATTATGGGTCAGACCCCTCCTCTTAAAATTTTGGTTATTATGTCTTCAATCTTCATTTGTATTATATTTCATAATGTATAGTAAAAGAACACTTACAACAGCAATATTATGTGATATTTTATTTTGATTTCAATATGTGGGAGACTATGTTGGTTAGAAAGGGTGGGATCTGTTCACCTCGTCACTACGGCCTTGAATGTGCATATGTTGACAACATTGATAATGATACTTTCTCCAGTTTTATGGCATTCATTAAGAATTTCAAGATTTTCTTTGAGCTAAATCTGTTATTTCATTCGGGTCTGCGTACTGGTTACCTAGACATCGGAGTCTGGATGAATTTAAGCTGTCATAGTGGCATAGCAAATGCTCTGCCGTCAACTTCTCATCGATATTCTTATATTTTTGTGTCTAACCAATATTGGTTCGACTTACCATGAAGCCAATTCTTAAGTTTTATTCTAGTGGTAATCCAAGACAACCCGGCTAATGGTTCTGGTTCAATGAGGACAATTTCATATGCCTGTTTTTTTTGAAAAATATTCACTGGGTCCAGGTATTCAAATAAGATTAACATAGTTGTGCGATGTAAATATTTAAAGTAATGTAAAGCAGTCTCAATTAAGGTTCGATTTAATCTCGAAAAAGTTGAGTTGAGGCTTGTTGCACAGCCTTGCTATCAGAGTGAAAATACATACATATGTGGGCATAGATTTCGACCTTAAAAACTGAGTTCTCTTAGTGCGGTTGTTAAAAGAAAAGGCTGGATAAGTTCGTACTTATGCGTATTTACCGCGTGTGATTGTTAAATGTGGAAATTGAAGGCCGAGCACTTGTTAAATGTTATTTTTTTGTAGTGAACTCACCAATAGCGAAGACTTCTCTATAATGAAGTCATTTTTAAAGCACTGCATTTATTTTAATTGTTTTCGTATTTGTGTAGTGGAAAAGTAAATTCAGAAACTCGGAGAGTCATGTCTCAACAAATTTTGCTCTTATAATATAAGCACCCATTTCCGAATGGACCGTGGAAATGTCTAGCAACTGATCTCCTGGGCCCTTTACCCAATAATGATCAAGTACTAGTCTTAATCGATTAGTATTCGGAATATATGGGAAATACAAGAATAAAAGCTATCTCCAGTGAAACGATGAGTGAGAGGTTCCAAGAATCTAATTGCTTTAGGGTAGCGAATGGACCAATGGGAGGTACTGCTTCATTAATCAAACTGGACAACGGGTTTCCCAGCGTCCGCAACTTTCCTTGGATGGCTCACGTTACTAGTAAATTGAAGTACGAGCATATGCAACTTTTGTTTTTAGTTCTCAAAAGCTTCTTTTTGGACTTCCCCCCACGATAATTTCTCATTGCTCTTCAACAGGCTTCTCAAATGTTCTGTAATATCGGCCACACCTGCCACATTAATAATTTGAATTAAGCTGCAAAATTCTATTGACCTTATTTTGCTCTAGTTTCGGCATAAGAATGTGGCCTTTATATGTCTGCATGTGAAGTCTAGTTGGCCTACAACTTATCTTAGTTGCTTCTATTTTGCGAATTTGTTTACGTGATTTTATTTGCTTCTGAATCTTATCGAACGCGATACTTTTGCTTAAATAAGCAAATAACAATAAAAATAATTGCAAATATTTGATTTTTAAATGTAAACAGAAATAAATGTCCCTTTGATCGATACTCTCATACTAAATGGATTCAAAAGAAAATATCCTCCAACTGCAACTTTTCTGTTGTTTCCAAGTGTAAACGAAAAATGAGAAATGCAACAAAAAATAAACATAAGCCCTGTCCTGTGTTCGCTTTGTGGAGTGTGTGTGTGCCTGTTTTAGTTCAATACTTAGAATTGACTAAGCTTGATAACAGCTTTTTATCCCTTTTTATTTGGCATAGTTTGAGTTAGTAGAACTTTATAAAATTCTATAAAATTTTGTGGAATTTCGATTAGAATTATTTTTTTAGTTAATTTGCAACAAAAGTGTAAAAGCCAGTGGCCTTGGAATCGAACTCATTCGAGAATATGACACGTGACCTGACCATTTGGATTCTGTATAATTTCAGCAAAATCTTATCGATTTTTCTTAATTTTCTTGTGCTTGTTGATAAAAGAAATTCTTTTGAAATTCTTGTTGCTATCAAAAAACTGTGATGTCATTTTATGTGCTATGGGGCGAATATAATTTGAGTCAAAGATAAGTATGTTCTTGTTTTAGGCATAAGGTTTTGTCAACCTTTGTAGGACACACGTGCAACACTACTATTGATCTTCATGTAAACTGAGTTCTTAAATGCTGAAAAGTAAAAGAGAATTTCCAACTTGTCAAAACCCTCTTTGGTGACGTGTTCTAGTTATTATAATTATTATTATTATTATTAAGAACAAGAATAACAAATGAATTCTTATACAACTTTATGGTATTGGTAAGAAATGCCCAGTTTAATAAAAATCGAATTTATGAAATTTTCTGATTGCGCCTTTTCTCAATTCTCTGTAGTATACTTGGCGACAAAAATCCCCGTTTCGATAGCAATTCACTAGACACATTTTTTTTTTTACTAGCTGGTGGTTAGTGAATTCACTAGTCGAAAGTTATGCAGAGGTGAAACAGTAAGTGCGCGTTTGCATAGTAAGTCGGCATCGCCTTTTGGCATTATTGGTGGCTGGTGAGTTCACTAGTCGTATGAAATGCAGCCAGTGGCAATTGAGTACATCCAATGATACCACCATATTAAATTCACCAGTTGAATATATGTAAAAGGAAATTGTTGGTGCTAGTACTGGCTCCAAAGGAGCTTTCACATGAACTAATCAGCCTTATTGGCCGTATCTTAGGAAAAGAATTGGTAACTGAAATGAAAGAACCACTGAAAACCTGTTACTTGTGTTTCAAACAGAAACGATGCAGGTGTGCGGCCATCCAGTCTGTTTGCAGTGCTCAATAACCACAAATATTTTGTTGTTTGCCTGTTGCGTTCTCTTTCTGCTGATAAGAATGCATGTAGACAACGAATTTTTGAGTGGCATAAGTCAAGGGGTGCTATTTTGAATAGCCCGCTATTTCGGTAGATGTCACTTTTAAAGCTGTCATTTTTTGACATTTAACAAGTAAGATTTAAAGATAGAATTCGTGGGGCTATCGAGGACATAGGGCAGCCACTTTGCGATTTGGTTATGGAAAAATTCATGTAAAGGTTATGGTCCTGTAAGCGTACTTAACTTTAATTGATATTAAGCGTTGATAAAAAAAAACAAAAATTGATTAAAAAGTTAAAAAACCCATGGGTAAAATGGCTGAGTTGAGTTTGATTATCAGATCTTCAATGGTAGCAAAGTTTAACGCTGGAACGGTAGTAAAAGACATAGCAAATGAGTTTTATGTGTCGCGTAAAACTCTGCACTATCAAATTAAAAAGCATAATTGCATAAGAAACTTAACGAGATCAGGTACTAAGCGCAACACAACACCTTCTGAAGACAAAGTCCTTCTACGGGAATTTAAAAAAAAATGTTTTTTCCGAAGCCTTAATCTGCCTCAGATTAATGGAATTTGACGGCCAAGAATCCAATCAGTGAACGCACTGTACGACGAAGTTTAAAAGAAGAAGATTTTAAGACAATTAAAGCTGAGGAAGGCAATCAAGCTTAAAAGACTGGCCTTCGCAAAGGAACATCTGTACAAGCCAAGGGAGTTCTGGAGAAGTGTTTTATGGACAGATGAAAGCTCCAGCTCCTTTGAGTATAAATCATCAAAAAACAAATTTAAAAAAGATTGCCAAAAGTACAAAGGCAAAAAAGACGACCTGTTTGTCAAAAAGTGAGCCATAGTGGAGGCTCTGTCATGTTCTGGGGATGTGTTGCTTATAATGGGCTGGGTGACTTGGTTCCTATCACCGTCTCGATGAACCAATGTCAATATTTGAGTACCTTAAATGAAAATGCCTTATGCTTAGGCTTATTGGGGAATCATTTATTCTGCAACAAGATAATAAACCATGCCACAATGCCTGGATGATAACTATCTTTTTTAAGAATGCTGTTGTCATCACTTTGGACTAGCCACCTCAAAGTCCACATTTACATATTCTAAAAAACGTCTGATCTCTTTTGAAATGCAAATGAAACCAAAGAGGGGCAATTTTTTGAGATCACTTCCCTGTGGAAAGAGATATCTCCATACATTCTTCAAAATTTAGTAGATTCAGTACCTTCAGACGCCTTCAAAAAGTTATTGAAGCCAGAGGAGGTTATACATTTTACTAAATTCTTCTTCATTTCTTACTTTTATTAACTTTAAACTTTATTCCAACCAGTGCACTGGCCACAGTGGTCGCTGCCATAGGCCAAAAATAAAAAAAAATCACAGTCAAATTCTTGGCACCAAATAAGGCATTTGGAAAAGAAAAAGTAAAGTTCTTTTTTCTTTCATTTTTACCGTACTCTTTAAGAATTGCTTTGAAAGAAAGAAAATATAATAAGTTGGATCTAACTATCTAAAACACTAATCCTATCCGCTAATACAGCTCTCCATTACCTTACTAAAACACCGAAAATTAAGCCCAGACTCTTAAGCACAGTTGACAGAGCTATTAACACCTACAAACTACTAGATCTTCCTTTCTCTCGCATCAAAATCATCAACAGTAAAACCCACAATTGGCAAAACATAAAAGACTCATTAGATTAATCCCTAACAAATTTTATTAAGAACAACACGTCTTTCACTGTCTTCCAACAACTCTTTCTTTCCCTCAAAAATTCTCTTTCCAACTACAACTTTATATACACCGACGGCTCGAAATCATCTGAAATTACGGGCTTCGGTATCTCTACTGAAGTTGACCCATTGGTAACCGGCCTTCTTCCCCACTATTCTTCAGTTTTCACAGCAGAAATCATAGCTATACATGAAGCTATTAACATATGCTTACAAAAACCAGGTAGGTATGCTATTTGCTCTGATTCCCTTTCAGCCATAACTGCTATAGGGAATCTCAACAACTCCAATTTCTTCGCGACAACAATAAGAGTCCTACTTGATTCAAAATTTCCCAAACTAAAAATTATCTGGGTTCCTAGCCATTCTAACATTAAAGGCAATGAAAAAGCCGACTCATTAGCCAAACTCTCTACAAAATTACCACTGATTTTTACACCTAATTATAATATCAGGGATATTATCCAAACACTTCAAAACACACAAAACACATAACCATCTAATTATGTTACAACACACCTCCACTTGGTATAAACATATTCGTTCCTTCAGTTACTCTTTCCTCCCTTTTTGAAACACTTCCAATCTCCAACAACTCTCTAGACTTGACCAGAAAAAATTCAATAGGTTACGTCTTGGCCACACAAACCTTACTAACATTCATTTCATTGACAAAAATCTTAGCAACATGTGTCCCTTATGCATTAACGGACGTATCGACATCCTACACATCTTGACATCCTGCTCCTCTCTATCCCACCTCAGACTCACTACATTCACCAACCAAGATCCCATACTTCTCATTGTAAATCCATCCTTTAACAACATTAAACTTATCTTAGAGTTCCTTAAAAAAAACAAACTTGTACAGTAAAATTTAAGATATCTTAATAAGAACAATTATTCTTAATCTAAATCTCTTCCTTTTTATAATAATCTATTACAGTTAAAGCAAAACTATTACTAAGTATGTTAAATATTATAGGTATCTATCACGTTGTACTAACTAACACCCACTAGCTTAAGGCCCTGGCAGCCATGGCTACCTCAAAATAATGTTAACAATTAGTTGAATCTTGCATTGTGAACAACTTTGAAAAAATAAAAAAAAATAAAAACTTTATTAATTGCAATTATTTAAAATGGATATTAAAAAGATTGGTATTAGCTTCATTCATAAATGATCTAAATGTTCTACAGTTGTTGTGTAAGATTTTTAAAATTAATGTTTCATCAGTACCTTTGTCAGTATTCATTAGTCCAACTAATTCAATTTCAGCTAAGGTTTTAATTACTTTACCTCCAAGATCCCCAGATGAAATTTATTTCATCAGATTAATGAATCTTTCAAGTTTTTAAACTGAAAATTTCAGCTGCCAGAAACTGCCAGACGTTGTTCTATCACCCACAGACTAAAGCGGCCTCGTTGATTTTAAAAATTAACCGATTTTGGCTAAAATGCAATCGCACAAAAGGAGTTCTTTTGTAAACCTATACTGATTGGCCAGAACAAAAAGAAACGATTCCATAGAATTCATATTAACAAACATCTGACACGCGGAGTGTTCAAAGAGATCCAAGCGACGACGAAGCGAAGCGAACTAGCAGAAATTGATGTATCCGCGGCTGAAGATTTGCGTTTCGCTGCCCTACAAGCTAATCCTCCAATTTCACCAGCAAACATAAATGATGTAATATCACTTATGGTAGAAGCATATTTAACAAAACATCAATATATGCTAATAAGAACCTTTGTAAATATTAAAATTCATGTTGATCTTTTACCCAGCTATGAAAACATTTTAAAAGAAAAAGAAAAAAGTGTTACCCTAATGAAATAAATGTTAGTGCATCTCATGCTGAAGTTGAACTGCAATGTTTGTTGGACCATACAGCTACGCGACTACTTGAGCTACAAAAAGAAGTAATCAATGAAGTATTGGAGGAGGTCCGTAAATGGTCTCACATTAATTGGAAAATGGAATTTTGATGGTAGTTCGGGACACAAGGAGTACAAACAGAAAGTGGAGAATAGTAGCTTGGAAGACAGTAACATTTTTGTCACATCATATGTCCCACTCCAACTTGTAACAAAATCAGATGAGGCTAATAATACCAAGATCATTTGGAAAAATCCAAGACCATCATCCACACGCTACTGTCGACCTATTGGATTTCAATTCAAGAAAGAAACCACTCAATTGTGTGTAGATGAACAGATGTAAGTACATAAAAAATAAAATTGACATGTTAAACCACACTCGGTTTAAGGCGTCTGACAAAATGACATTGAACATAGTCTGCAACTAACAATGGTAGATGAAAGGGTATGAAACGCCTTAACCCAAACTTCTTCTGCCAAATGTTATATATGCAATGCGAAGCCAACAGAAATGAACAATATTGAAGAATGTTTGCAGAAAGAAGTTCGAAAAGACTGTTGGTGTTGGTATAGGGTGTTCGAATGCCCACCATTTTTTCATGGAATAGTTCTGTCATTCACTGGAAGTATTTTTGGCCGCTCTCTCCATACAAGTCCAACCACTGTGCAAAGTATTATATTATATATGCTTAATGTATCATTTTATTAATTTAAGTCTTAAAGTAGTCATTCGTTTCTGTGGTTGCAAATTTAATCAATAAATTATTTATAGTATCCATTATAACAACTAAAACATACGTCATACGATACAAAACAAACCTCAATTAAGCAATTTTTCACATTTACTACAATACTTTATGAAAGTACCATAAATCAATCGCATTACAAATTATATAAAACACATATTTGGTCATTCAATTTTTTGTACTTTCTCTTGTTTACAAATAATTGTAGTAGGTACGAGTAGTAGTAGTCTACATAATTTATTATTATATACACCACACACACTGCCATATATATGGCAGCTATTAATTAAGCCTTGTTGGTAGATTTTTTCTGGGTTTTTAAATTGCTGAATAAAAACAGAAAATGGAATAATAATAATACGAATAATTTTAGTTCGGTTTCATCGAATACGAATTTCACGTTTATTCAATTCAAAACTGGTTGAGATATGAAAATTATAGTCAAATTACCATCTATCAATCAGTAATCTAAGTACTTTGACTCACCGGGCAGACGTTGCTCTGCCGCTCCTTCCCAAATATTTAATGGTTGATTAGTGGTTAGCTGCAGCATTTGTATATTTCACTCTCATCAAATATTTTAGAAAACCGTCATTATTCGTTAAGATTTTGTCATTTCACTCGCACACTTTGCTAATTTTTGATTTTTATATGCTTGGTTAGTTGGTTGTTAATTTTCTTCATAGTAATGTTTGTCATGTTGTGCCATCTCACTCGCACACCTGGATAACTTCTTTTTTTTCGATATTTTGGTTGCTTCCTTTTGGTTTCTCCGCATTTTCTTTTTTTTTTAAATCATCCCAGTAATGAGGCTAACAAAATGCAAAAAAAAAAAATTATTGAAATCGGTCGCGCCATTCTCGACTCTTAACATGACTAACATAAAGCATTTGATTTTGCTAGCATATATATAGGTAGGTACTACTTGAAAGTATTTGTCCAAAGACTATGTAAAACATTTTAAACAAAAAGTTAGAAGAAAAGACTGAATGATGGCTCAATAGTGAACTCAATAGTAAACTTCAGGGATCTGGATGGGAAAAACTTAATGAATCATGATAATGATTGGAATATGATTCCAAAAGACTCAACATTCAACATTTAAGAGCCTCCCGGAATGTATGATGAACTATAAATCACCACAAAAGGGCATGACTAACTGATGTGTGAATATGGCTAAATGAATTCTCATCACAATAAAATAACTCACTAAATTTGTTGTAATTAAATATGAAAGCTGCAACCACGACAACAACAACAACAACAACAACAACAATTACATGAACAGGAAAAATAACTAACACAACAACAATGAGCCATGTGAGTCCTCCAAATAATTCATGGTTCCTGTTGCTTTCACTTCGTTTCACATAACAAAAAAAAAAAATATGAAAAAAATCAAAACAAAACAAGACGGTTGGTTCACCGAAAACTATATACCTTTTACCTAAAACATTTGTTTATCATATGTATGAAAATTCTCTTTTAAAAACGTTTTGTGGCCTACCAATTCTAGTTATCGAAGAACCCTAGTTGGTTTCAAAATGTTTGTCTCCATTTAAGTGCAATGTCTGTCAGCTCGTTAGATCATAAACTGAGTGAACCGAGCAGACATTGCAGCAAAAGCATGAACATAGGTACATATGTGTACCTTGTACCCCCTTCCAAATATTGTATTTGCGTTACAAATATTACACCCAAGTGATAATACCTATTGAAACTAGTGTGAAAGGTATAGAAAGAGTATTATAAAATACAATATTCATTCATGTAATTTTTTTTCGTTTCTGTTTTCAATTCAAACTACAGCAAGCAGAGTGAGTCTGAAAAGAAAATGGGTCATAATAAAGAAGGAGACACCTTTCTGTATCTGTGACAGAGGAAGGGAGAGAATACAAATCAGAGTGAGGGGGTGAAGGTATGGAGGAGTATGTACAATACTACTAGTATTGTATAATATAAAGAAAAAACAACATAACAACCTTAACATAAAGTGAATGCTGCTGCTTTGTCATATTTCATTGTATCTAGTATGTTTAAACATGTGCACATACATATGTATGTATGTATGTATTTACATTCATATGTAGTAGGTATAAAGAAGTGTAAGTTGGTGTGCAACCGTGTGTGTTATTGTTATGCTACTAATTAAAGTATCGTTGGAACGTGAAATTTACGTTAATAAGGCGTGAGAGCGACATTTACGACACATTGAAGACGACACAAAGCGTCAAAGCGAACATTTTCCAAAAGTTTATGGAAAAAAAAAACAAAAACAAAAAACAAATAAGAAAACTTGCTTAAAATTTCATGAAAATTGCCTTCTCATTCATTTAGTATGTTAGTACTATAAGGCTCACTTGGCTTTACTTGGCTGCAGATACATCCATATGTAGTAAGTTGTATGTATGTAGAATATGATAAGATAAGACCATAATGTCATAAGCAATGTTACTTAATATACAATAATACTCAAGTGTACTTTGGCTAACTGAAATTATTTAAATATAGAGAAAGATATATATGCATACATACAATTCATACATACATATATGTTTATGGGTTCTAGCTGAGTTACTACCAGCAGGAGACTACTTTAATTTTGGAAATATTTAGTACTAAATTTGAAGAATGGTGTTTTACTGTATATACTACATACTTACTACAATGCAAACTTATACTTTGGTTCTATATATTACACACATGGTAGCCAAAAGAAGGCCATTATTAGGCTGAAGATCAAAGCTCAATCTAGAACACAAATATAGATTCTATAAAGCCATATTTAAGCCTGTTGGGACTTACGGCATCTAACTATGTAGGAAACATCTGCTGAATCTAAAATTGAAATGCCAAAATTACCAAAATACACAAGGCTTAACCAGCACACCAATAACTTGGCCATAATTCTTCTTAACAACTCTCGAACCACGAGGCTGCTCAAGAGATTGCGTCTGTCAAATCTTCCTTAATGAAAACAACAAACGTCATAGCTTAGGTTTATGCTCAATATAATTAGGTAAATCAAAATCATTTGGTCTTCTCTGTCAGTATATTGGATATACCTACAAGTAAGTTTTAAGGTATTTTTTTCTCTATTTTGAAGCTTCATTGTGATAAATTAGCAAACGGTATTTTATTTAAAGTATTGGCCATTGCTATCTATGACTTTTCCCAACTTTTCTGTGAATGCATGGATTCGTCTCTGGAGGCTAATTTTTTTGATACCTTTAATTGAAATGAAGCGTACTCAACTGGAACAAATGGTAGTCTAATAGTGCAATAGTTCTGAACTATAAGGCGAGTAGGTTAGGAGCCTGTCTATGGCCTAACCACTTTTCAGAAGCTCGTTGTACATGATTCCCTTCTGATCCCACCAAATGTAGGGCATAATCTTGCTGTCATGGAGGTTTGGTTTTGGCGTCAATGGTCCTGGTTCCGCCATATGCCTTCTTTCATTTTGGATTGTCGTTATGAATCCATTTTTCATCGCTGATCAAGATACGATGTAACAATGACTTCCCTTTGTACCTTTAAAGGAGCATTTCGGACGCAGTGACATGCCTTTAAATCTCTCTTAGTTTGAGTTTGGACCATACCAATGAAACAGAGTTAAGCCTTCCGTTGCCACAAGTTCTTCTTGGGTTTAGTATGGGGCTTCGTCCAAAATTTCCTCCAATTTGGCGTTCGCGCTCCTTGCCAGTTGTGTCAAAATCATCACTTTTGAAATGTCGCAACCAGTACTCGCAGGTTGAAATTTATGAAGCATCTATGTGAGCCTCACACAGCAGCTGCACTTTTCTTCAGATGGAACACAATACCAATGCTTCCCGCGAATAAAGTTTTGTAACCACTTAAACAGACATAGTTGTAGACCAGAACACAGAGTTCTGATTGCTACAACTAATGCTCAATTTGTTGTTGCTGTCATCAGAACACCGAGTTCAACTTGTGTTCTCCAGAACTCAGTGAGTAACACTGTGAAAAGGCTTTTAAGTGCCGTGGACATGATCAATATGCAATTGCCACGTCAATGTCCTTTCAGAAGCTCGTTGTACATGATTCCCTTCTGATCCCATCAAATGTAGAGCATAATCTTGCTTTCATGGATGTTTGGCTTTGACGTCAAGGTTTGGATTAAGTTGTGTTTATTGCATTTTTATTGATGAAGGCAAGTGTCTTTGAAGAAAAGTTTCTCGTAAGTAGTATGTACAAAAATCTTCAGAGGGAACATGCACCCTTTGAACTATTAGTTAGATTTTATAATCCACCTTTGACAATTCTTTCTTATGTTTTATATAGTTTTAATATGGGATTACTGTAATATTAAGAAGATATCACTTGATCAATGTTGTAAAATTTAAATGTTAAACTCCTCTTTGAAGATGCAATGGTGGCCAAGTGGCAATGTCTCTAGCAGGTAAAAGTATTCCTGTGTTATAATTTTTGTTGTACCATCACTTGAGTTTATTAAAAATCTTCAGGCATAATTTTTGACATGCGTTCGTTCATACACAATAAATAAGAACAACACAACACAAAAACCAATAGACAAATTCAAATTCAAATTCAAATTTTCAAAAAAGAGAATTTAGTAAAGTCAACAGACTTAAAATTAACAACTTCTTTACTTTGGCTGTTGCCTTTCGCTGTCCTTTCATTGTTGACTTTGTAAGCGAAACGAACTAGTATATACGTAAATAGACATACAACATATGCAAGGACGGACTGAGGAACAGAACAAAAGGATTGATCATAAAATATAAAAAAGGATACAAGGATTACTTTAAACGAGAGAAAAGAGAAAAATGTATATAGTACCTTCATATACGCGACTAGAATGTAAAAAAAAAAAAAGAAAAGAAACTTTAGTAAATAAATTTTAGAACGAGTATAAGACAGCGGTTCTTAAATGCTGGTCCATGGGTCCACTACTGGGAATCTGCGAAACTATTATGCTATTAATACAACATGCTTAGAATACGATTATATCAGTGTTTAAGAACCACATGAACTACTCTACTATGCGTATGCACATACGCAAAAAAAGAGGAATTTTGTAGGAATAGGAATTTAGTAAATATTCGCATAAGTGAATGAAGGCTGTTTTCATTTTTTTTTTCGTTTTTTTTTTTTATTTATTTTGATAATCGATAAACGCTTCTGTTTAGTTTTTTCATAGTCACAATGCTGAGTCGAAAAATAAAAAGGAAAAAATCATTGCTAAATGATACATACACATTATAGTAGTAGAATACATTGTAATATGTGTGTATGTTTTTGAGGAGTATGTAAAATAGCCTCAGAACATGCAGCAAGACAACATGTGAGACATTCCAAAAAGGATTTAGTTAAGCAGCTTAGCAACTATAGCAACAGTTTCCATACAGCCAACCAATAGCATCCAAAGGCCCAAAATAAAAAAGAAAAACTACATTTATAGAATGTTGAATAAAGAGATTTCGGATGAATTGAGTGAGGGAGGAATGAAAAAAATGTTGCATACTTTTATGTAAAAATGGCAGAATACATATTTAGATGGAAATGGAGAGGAGTGATGGAAACGAAGATAAAAAAAAGAAAAGGATAAAGAAAAGGAAAAGCTTGCCGAAGAAACAAATATTCAAATTCAAGGGTAATCTTACTGCAATCTGTTCATTATAATGTTGCAAAGGATCCATACTGACAGGGAAGAGGTTCATATTCTGTTCCATGAGAGAGAGAAAGCAAAGCAGAGCAGAGTGGAGTGGAGCAGAGTAGAGTAGAGTAGAGTAAAGCAAACAAACTCATATGCAAAGTTGTTGCAGGTGGCGCCAATCAGGAATATATTTACATATGAAAAAAGAATATAAGAAAAATATCTTCTAAAAAAAAGAAACTCATCATTTATTTTATTTTTTTTTTTTTTGTACGTAACATCAAGTCAAAGCGAGAGTCAAGAGTTGAGAGTCAAAACGACTCGACTTGAGTTGAATTGAGTCTGGAGTTGGGAATCCTCAAGGTTTAGTTCATTTCAGGGAAGGGACAAGCGGAAGACAAGGCAAGGCAACGAACGCAAGACAAGAATGAAATATATAGGTACACCAGACAATGATGAAGTGAAGAGTTGAATTGTGTTAAGTTTGAGAGCTGAAAGGCAACCAGAAACTCTGGCCACGCACGCATCGTATATGCCGCTTTCTCAGTCTATCTGTTTATCTGTCGATCTGCCTGTGTGTCTGTCTGTGTGGTAAGACTATGACTGAGTCCGCAACAGGGCCAAAGTGAAAGCCTCGCAGCCTGGTACTAAAAGTATGCTAACTACAAATGTATGCATGCAAATGAGCGTCATATATCTGCCACATATGATGGAATAGAGATAAGCAAACGAACAAAGGCAGGCAGGCAGGCAGACAAGCAGGCAGGTAGTTCGGAGTGGTACAGATCCATTCCGTACTACAGTCGTGTTAAGACGCTGAAAACAGCAGTTAAAGCATGACATGAAGCAAGAAACTAACGACAAAAACCCTTAAGAGTGCAAGACTTGAGTAGTTTTACATAAGTGGTAGATAACAATGAGAGATGGTGAGGGTTTTTACTTTTTGGATGGTTGTTGGCTTGTTGGTTTTGGTTAAGTGCGTGCCCACCTATAGGTGCCTCATATATCATCTAGAGTACACCCACATAATGACAGGTACCATAATGTTCACATACACGTACATACAACATTTCATAAAAAAATATAACATCCCAACCAACCATAACATCCTCCAACAAGAAAGCAAGTTGTAGTAAGTAAGCTTAGACAACTGACAAAACCGACATTTCAAAATTAAGTCATCGCATGTTGAGAAAAATATTCAAACACACTCATCCTTACACGATGAGTAGTGCACTCCAACAACACTCATACTAAGCATATAAACGTCAGCCAAATGAGTTATTTTGTCTCGGAAAAACTTTTTTGATTTGCTGGCAACTTTGTTTTTGACAACTTAAGCTGAAATAGTTTCGTTCGTACTTGTATACTAGACTAGACTGGTACTAGTAGTCAAGAGTAACTTATAAAACAAAATACTCGTACATAGTACATGACATTTAGGATAGAAATCCGACCGATTATAACATCCATTTCAAGTAATACATTGACAAAAATTTGAATAATCTATTAAGATGATGGAAGTTATAAGCTAAGTAATAATTTGTTCATAATTATTATTATACGAGTACGAGTACATAAGAAGTAAATATATGAACCTTTTAGTGAATTGGACTCAATGTACAATATTGTAGATAAGAACTCACTTTAAGGCAACTAGTAAACATATGCCAATTGTTAGAATCAGATGTCTCCTTCTATGTGTTACAAACTTCATGACAAACTTATACCTACTTAATACTATTCACTCACGTGAAGAGTATAAATATATGGAAGTCAATAGTCAGTCAGTCAGTTGGGTCAGTTTATTAGGACAATTAAAAATAAGAACAGTGTTGTGAGGAAAACCACCACCACAATGCGGACAGCGATCATTTAATTGTGAGACCTATACGTTGCGTATATCATTGGAGGATAAGAGACCAACCCGACCTTAACTGAGCTAAGATGGTCCGAGTGCTACTAGGAAATCTCATTTCACTATTATAAACAAATGGAAGGATGGCCTCCTGGGACAACATTGTTCTGTTCTGTTTTTTTTTTCAGCTGTTGGCTGTTTTGTATTAGTTGCGATCAAGTTGTTGTATCAAAAGCAAAATAATAGTGGGTCTTATCCAAGTCCGGCAACACTCAATTACGCTTACTTGGTTACTAGGCTATTATAGTTTTCTAGATAATCAGATGGCACTGCTTTTAGGTCATGGAAGCCAAAACCAGTGAGTAGGGAAAAGACCCAGGCAATGATGACGTCCAGAAACTTTGACTTTGCTGCCTTGAATAAAATTCAGATGATGATGATGAGGGAAATTTGAGTGAGGTACTATGCCGTTGGACCGAAGAAAGTGTATGGAAGAATCTGAAATTATGTGATTGGTTTTGCTAACCGCTGACTGATTAGTTTCTTCTGAGTGCAGTGCTGCTTGTTTGTAAAATTACGGCGTATCCTGAATATAGCTAGCCGGAACTCTTATTTTAGACATAACATACTTTCAATTTGAACTAAAGGGTGTTTATTTTAGAGGTTTACAACTTTACACTGCTTTATTTGACAACCGATTTGATGGCTGATAGTTGTTTTTTGTTTAGTTTGGTTTGGCATTTTATTATGGATAGACTTATTCCAGAGCAAGGCTTGCAAATTGTTAAAAAATTTTATCAATATAATGGTTCTTGTTAAGTCTTCTCGACTTGACATAAAAACAAACTTCTTGCTTGTAATGAATTCATAAATGAACTGATCTTTATTATTTCAATAAGTTCCTTATATACTAACATGATGTTCTTATTCTAGTCTTATCACAATTTGACCTGCGACACAGACCAACGGGACGCAGCCCAGATAAGGTTTAGGATGTTAGATGTCGCATGATCATAAATTATAATTTGGGATATCGCTTAGGACTATCTTAATTTAGACATGATCATAAAATATGCATTTACATCACATAGTCTTAGAATATATTGTGTGTTAAAAAGAGTGCTGCTACTTGAACAATTGTAGTTCTTTTCTTATTCTAATGATTTTAATATGTGGTGTTCATATTCGTCAAACAGTGTTCTGTTCGTCAAACTTATCGTGCCTTTCGTCCATTTTATGGTAATCATAATCGTCCATTAAAGTGGCTGCTAATTTGAATAACTATGGATCGTTTTTTGCGTTTTGCAATGATAATGTGCATCCGCGGTAGCCGCTGTACAGCAAAACATTGAAGAAGACCCAAATAAATCACACTAGTTATTATGCTTCAAATCTGTTTGAATTCTAAGAAATTCAAAGAATTCAAGCTTTAATTTAATTATGTATGATTCAAGTTTAAGCCCTTCCAACTATTCTATAAACTTTTATTGTTTTAGTCAAATCATTAATATACCTACACTTGTTTGTATGCTTAATTTTGTATTTTTGATACATAGATTTTTTAATATTGTGTGACATATGAATGTGTGTCTCGTATATAAACAATTTTTAAAGTTGTTTTGTTGTGTGTAAGCCATCATCATAAAACTGATAATCATTATTATCATTCCAAAAACCTATGAGTATGTTCATCATTCTGATGATTATGTGTGCTTAAGTACTTAATTCTGGCGGCTGCAATTATGGGTTAATGAGTTACCGTCATCAGTAGTTTCAGTTGCAGTTGGTCCTCGTTTCCTTTTAGTTAAATATTTACAAAAAAAAAAAAATAAAAAAAAAATTATGCTGAATGCACTGAAATTTGAAGAAAAAATAGAAAGATAGTGTTTTGGGTGTTGGATAGTGAAGATAATGAAAATTAAAAAGTAATAAGTATCTTTCAATGACTCACATTACTAAGTTCACTTAGTATGATTAACTTTGTTTAATCAGTAAAGTTAAATGGACGCTACGAGTATTTGCAGAATATTTGAATTGTCATCAATGAATATTTTTGAAAATTATGAAAACTCAATGAATGATTCACATTTTCGTCTTTGACTATATGATGATGATGATTAAGTACAAACTACTTGGCTGGCAATACTCATCTTGTAAATTTAAATTCTTTTAAAACAGAAATAATTTATAAAAAAAAAAACTGCTCTTAAGCTGTGCCCCTCATAGATCAACGATGCAATTAGCTGGGTCCCGCGAAACAATTTTCTCATTAAGTTTCAACATACATCGTCAAAGGCCTATGGTTCGGTTTCACAGTCCTTATACAATTATGTACCTATGTTTAAGAACCGTTGAAGCAGAATGACAATAGAAATATGCAAATAATTTTTGAGATACATAGATTGGACATTCAATGAGATGGTGATGGCATAGAATTCCGATTGGATTTAGATTGTTCAGCATGGAAATTCTGTTTTTGTGAGATGAAATAGTTGATATAAAATAAAAACCAGGACTACCTGCTTTTACTCAATTATGCACATTTTGTTCAACATGAATTAATTTTTTTTTTTTTTAATTTTGGTCCAAAATACCTAGTTTTTTATAACAGTACACATTTTCTGGCATATTTTCTATCAATTTGTCAACATAGGCACTAGGAATATTATTCCTCCAAAGTTAATTTTGTAGAGTGGTTGCTATATTTTGATTTGGGAAGCCTACCCTTCTTCAATGACCCTGATTTTTACTCGGATTGAAGTCTGGGCCGGGCACTCCTTCATCTGATATGGTGAATTTGGCAGGTAAATCTGGGTTTCAAAAGCAGTATGCTTTGGGTCTTGTTCAACTTGCTGGATAATCTCTTCAACCTTGGAATCCAGAATGGCTCTATAACGTTGTTCCGTCTTTAGTCTTGTATTTTTCCTCTTTTCCAGGTGTAATGGCAAATGTAGGTATTCTTTTTACTGGACGCTTCACATTTGTCGAAATCGGTCAAATTCATAATAATTTTTTTTTTTTTTTTATCAAACAGAAATTTAATTTTATAGTGTAAGTGTCTGACCAATATTCACTTACCATGTATATTTCAAGATCCAAAGATTACTGGATTTAAAGTTTGTTTTTTGTCCACCTGTGGCATCGATAACAGCTTGAAGCCTTCTTTGCATTGATCCAATAAGGTGGTATTCCTGTGGTATTTTCTCTCATTCCTCATGGATAATTCTGATGAAGTCAGAGGCACCCGTTTTGCTAATAGTCCATTCAAATAAGGTGGAAAAAGGGGTAAATTATGGAGTGAAATCAAATAAGCTGAAAATTGGTATATTGTACCTACATGTTTGTTGTGTGGTGTGCGCAATGTCAAAGCTGACAAAAATATGTAGGTTTTTTGTAAATATTTGGTTTCTTATGTTTTAAATGACACTTAATTGTTGAAGACCATAAAATTTTCTACAAACTTGATCTATGTCATTTTTTATGCTGTTAATCGTTCTTGACATAAAGTGCTAGCAGTAGGTAGCTCTTAGTCGTACAGTACAGTGGCAACCAAAATATTTAAATATCGTGACTTTTACATATTTTGGTTTTAAGGGAGGCAAACGGCTCAATAGAAAATTATGAAAAAAATTCCATTATAGTGAAAAATAAATTGGGTGACATAATAAAAAATAAAAACCAGGGCTACCTGCATTTAATCAAAAAAATCTCCTCCACAAAGTCGTTTAAACATGCGTATCTGGCCTTACTTCGTTATGGGACCGTGTATTCTAACTGGCGCAACAACTGTTTGACGGATGAAGTATTTTTACACTACTTAATCCGAAATTAAACCAGGAATTTTAATTTTTTCCTCCATTACCTGAAGTACTCTAGAGGCTGAGAAATGTTTGCAAAAGCGAGTATTGATAAAATTCTTAAATGAAGTAATGTCCTTTGATGCGCTACTCTGGATGTGCATTTGTTTTTAATTAAAACGTGTTAAATTATTTCAGACGGCACTTCTATACCATATTTATTTTTCAATGATCTACTGGTTGTTCGTGGATTATAACTAATTTCTCGAAGAATATGTGATTCTGTTTTTTGTAACAATTTCCTTGGCTGGCCTTGCTGAAGAAGTACCTATTTAAATACAAGTTTTTCTTTTTCTCTGTGCCGCTTATTATGTTGTCGATGGTTCCTAGTTTAACAGAAAACATTTCACAAAACTCTTGAATAGTTTTTTCTTTATGATAATTAAAATAAATTTATAAACTGAGAATTTCTGGACTGGATGAAAGATTATCACATAATGACAAATACCTACATATTGATAACACAGTTATGCGAGAAAGGATTCCAGCATTTGAGCGGCTTTAATATGTATGAGCTTCTTGCAAGTGGTGATAACTTTCGATCGCTGCAACATTTGTTCTGCATTCCGGCTACTACCACTCCGACCATCATCCCAGAAGTGTTTGACACGATCTACAAAGAGCTTGTAGATAAATACCTTCAAGTTTATATTTTTATCCATGAGTTTTATTCATCTGTTCCGATGATACTTTCCCTTTAATACGTTTGCTTTGCAGACACCAAAAAGTGCAGATACTTGGAACGCAGTTGCTGACAATTTCAATGAGATATAGCAATTTCGCAACTGCATCGGTGCAGTGGATAGAAAGCACGTAGTAATGGTTGCGCTGTCAAATACTGGCAGCATTTTCTACAATTATAAAGGCACGCACAGTATCGTATTAATTGGTATTGTTGACTCAACATACAAGCTGATCTATGTTGATGTCGGTCGAAACGATTGATTTTCTGATGTTTAATCTGCACAACTTTGCACAAGCAATGAATACGAATTAGTTGGGCTTGCCACCACCAAAACCGCAACCTTCTCAGTAAATGCCAGTTCCGTACGTCCTTGTCGCAATGATGCGAACCCTGTCTTGATTTCGTACTGTGACACTTTGTCAGGTTAACATTGAATGTAGCACGCAGATTATTCCTCTTGGCCTTGCATTCCTATGCTGATATTTCTCCATGATTCCCGCGACTCCTTGGCAGGCTAATCCCTTTGATAATCTGTAATCCTCCCTTCGTTTATCCCACATATTGGGTCGATCTTCGATGGCTTTAATTAGCGCTTCCAAAAGAGTGTCCACATGATAGGGCGATATTATATTCATTTGTATGGCAACGTCGTCTTTATATCGGAACAAATATATGAAAAAGAATCATATCGTGTGCACTAAGCTTTACTTTAAACTAAGGTACCTCGAGAATGTTTATTTTTGGGGAACACATAAAAAAATTGTGAAACATTGGTCTCATTTGAATTATTTATTGTCAATTATAAAAGAATTGAAATAAACTTTTTTTAATTTAGCTTTGATCAGTATTTTGTATGAATGTTCCCAAAAAAAAAAAAAATGTAGGGTAAAATTGTTTAAAGAATACCAAGAAATAAAAAACTATGATAGAAATAACTTCTTAAACTCGCTCTTGCTGACAAATCCAAAAGTTCTTCCAGTGTATATTTTGAATTCAGAACCATTTGGTTGCGGCTCACATATCTCATTTAACAAATTATGAGTATTTTCCAACGTTTCATCCAGCGCCTTTAGACCTTCATACATTTTTTGTGCTCCCACTTTCATGTGACTCAAAACGCGCTCAATCTCAAGAATTTCATGAAGCAGTTCTTCGTCATTCGCTACAAATTAACATTAATACCTACATATTAAGAACAAAAATTGGTTATATTTATGGTAGATTGGAACTTACTTTCTGACTTAGGATCATCAGTAGATTGAAGCTTACTTTCTGACTTAGGATCAGTCATTGTAACAAGGAAATTTATTATTAAAAATATATTATTTCTTGTAAATTGTAGGTATTATTGTATTTCTTGAAAATTATTGTAGTTTATGTTATTTCTAAATTCTCAGAAAAAACTGACTGACAGACAATATATTAATTTCGTCGTATTGTGACAGTAAAAATTATACAAAATTTTCTCAGAGAATGTGATGATGATTACAGATGATAGGAGTAACTTTTATTAAGCTTTTTTTAAATTTCATATATTGGCGATGTTAGAAGATTAGAAGGAGATATGCAATGCATGCTATGAAAGGGTCCAATTATATCGGTAATCATGTTGCAAATGGAGTCAGTAACATACATAAAAAATAATATAAAAAGGAATTTCCTATTATTTAAGTAATCATAGAGCAAGAATATACCTACAGTCAAGTATGTCCGATCATACAGTTTTTCATTTCCTCAAAAAGTCAAATTGACCTGCGTCTGAAAAACCACAACAAGAAAGAAAATTGATCAGGTGTCGTATGTGAAATTTATCTGGACATAGCTCAAGAACATTATTCTGATAATATATTTTGTTGTTGCCCTCCCAAGACCTCGCCAGCAATTGATCTATTTTCTCTCTCTTCTGGGGTTGGTAGCAATACTCCGAGGGGCTGTTTGTTGCCTTGGTATTCTTCCGATAATAGTTCCTATAGCTTGAGTATTAGTTGCTGCCAGTGCATCTGCACAGCACATCGAGGCTACATTTGCGAGTACTAGGCATCTGTACTTCTCACCTTTTCTTTTTATATTTTTCATTGATTGCCATCTCAACAGCCGGATCACACGGCAGTTTGTATTTAACAATTACACGTTCTGCTTTGTCAGTGGGTTCATCGTCCATGTGCACGCTTTTTAACTCTAGAGTAGTCACGGCTTTCTGTGAAACGTGAGTGGTCGTTCAGTGAGCAATTTGCCACACATTAACAATAACTAGGTATATCCTTCTGCGATCACCAGCGCACTGAGTTTCTTCTTATTTCTAAAACAAGGAGGTGAGCTATGAAGGGGAAACTAAAAGAACGCTTGACCTTGACAAATGGATCATGTACAAAATAACACGAATTTTTTGACGCTGGCAGCAAAAAGCCTATAGCAAGATCAGTCTAGGGTTAAAAAGCCTTAGTTACAATATTCCTCATCTCTCTTGCTATTTATTTATCCTCTCAGCAGTTTCCCTGACTTTTGCTCATAGTCTTAAGCACTTGCTTTATAAGATACAAATATAATAAATATTATAATATAGTATAATAAATCAATATTTCCTGTTTGAAAGGCTCATAATTGTTGACAATTCACAATAAGTTTTGCAATTTCGTGCTTGCAATTGTCGATCTTTGAAATGAAAAATTGGTAGGTATATTTTCTTTTATGAGTATGCAATAATTTTTTAGTTCTCATATATATGTATGTACTATTCATTGTCTGTAAAATAATCAGTTGCTTATATGCAAACGGTTATGGACACATGGGAACAGCGTTGTAACCAACTTACTTTCCTTAAGAAATTTTAAGGTCCTTGCAATTAATATACCTACAGTGAAAAAAAATTAGCACCCATACTAAAATTTGAAATTATTTCCTTATCGCTAAACTCACTAACATATGACAAAAAGTTTGACCAATTTAAAGAGTTTCGCTTCAAGCCATTCACCCTCCCATTTCAAAATTTTACACTCTTACCAGACCAGACCAGAACAGAACAGAGAAGAAGAATCTAAAAAAACAGGCAAGTAAACGCATAAATGAAGGAAACAAATATTGTACAATACTTTATTGTAGTTCTAGTATATGGCAACATATCGAAATGAAACTTGTAAACCTCATATGTTACTCACCTATCTACTATTGTACTTGTCGATGCAGATGCTTATGTGCAACTTTATTTCTCTCTTTTGATTTTGTTTTTACTATGTTATAACATTTTTTGTTAAAACAAAACTTTCTACTTCTTGTCATGTTGATGTCGTTTCTTTTTTTCTCTATGTTACTACTTTATGTAGTACCTATATTTTGTTTTATAACTATTTTCGTTAAGCTCAGCTTTATTGTCACAATGCAACTACTAGTAGGTACAATAATTTAATGGTTTTCTTAAATATTTTAACATTATGTGGTTACATCGAGGCCCTGTCTTAACTCTTATGGCTTTGTGATGATGAAATTGCGACGACCGATAGTGTGAAATGAAAATTTCAGTTGATAATGTTTGTTGCAATTAAAGAGTTTACAATATGCAAAATCATTTGAATCCATGCATATGTGACTCATTGATAATTTCTCTAAAAGATTTGGACAGACAATTAAGTTCATCTAATTAAGTATGTACAGAATGATGATATTCTTATCTCTTTGGTTTTACTTAGAATTTCTCAATTTATAATTTTAAGAGCTAATTCGACCTATAAAGCTAGTACTATTGTACTCTTTAACGTGGATAAGAATGGAATGAAGTATTAAACTAACTTTTACCATGATGACAATCGTTGCAATACCACCATGACCAAACTCATTTAGTTCGTGCCGCAGCAAACCATTTTTTTCTCAATAATATCTAAGTTTTTCTGCTTTCGATTTCTTCTATAGCCACCTGTATGTCGATTCCTTTATCCTTCCTGCCACACACAAACACTTTTTGCACTCTGCGTCACTCACTCACTCACTTTTTAGTTCTTTTTGTTATAACCTTCTTCTACTAAAATATATAGAGAATGTGTGCTTCTTGTAAAAATATTTAGAAAAACTTTTGCAATTTATCTGTTTCAAACCGATGAAAAATAAAAGTATCTTCGGCTGTCTTTGCCAGGTTGGCTGCAGGACCTCGACCTCAGTGGCGGCTTGCATTGTTCGCACCTGAAAAATAAAATCCGAAAACGAACTCAAAAAAAAAAAACAGAATTACTGGTTTAAAATGAAAAAGAAGAAGACGACAAAATTGGACAAAAAAGAGAGAAGCAAAAAACTCATTTCTACTGCAAAAATGTGATAAAAGTGGATGAGTGGAAAATGAATGGACGAACAAAGTGGGTACAAGTGGGTAAAGTAAACTATGCACTTAGTTCGGGGAGAACTTCAATTGCAAAATGAATTTAGTTAAAGTAATTTGCTCGTAGATTGGCTAAAGCTGGTCAAGTTGGTCTAGGGTAGACTCGATTTAATGTTCATACAAAAAATACAAGAAGAAAGTAGTTAACTAACCTAAGAGAGAAGTGTTAATAAAATACTAGATAAATACTACATAAGCACTGCATGAAAAATAGTAGTATCTACTTACAATCTAGTCAAGCATTAATCGATATTTATTATAATGACTACTATAATGATGATGATGATGATGATACACACATCATCATTATTATAAGCAAATATTGGAAAAGTTCTACTCAACTTATAAGTAGGTACATATTTATCTATGAATATTGTGGTCAAAGATCAAGGGACCATCGTTCCTACAACAATGTGCTTTGCATGCAAATTTTGTTTAATTTAACCATCACCTTTAGACAAACTGATTGATATGATGGATTGATTGTTCTTTCCTTTTTTGAGGAGTTGAAATAGATAGTGAGAAACCACAACATATGCCTTTTGCATACTAAAAGTAATTGAATTCTACACACATACTATGGAAACAGAATTCATCAGAAATCTCAATAAAGAAGGCAAAACAATGCCAGAAATTGCACAGTAAATGTAATGCTTAAAAAAAAAAAAGTATTTACCGCAACTCATTTTAAAGGAAAACAAGATAAACGTGGCAGAAAGTGAGCAACCTCGGGAAATTTTGACAAACGTTCCAATTGGCATTCATTTCTTTCATCGGAACATCTAAGGAAAGAGTTAACTGTTCCTGTCACTAGTCGAATGATACGGAATACGGTTGGTCCAATATACTTAATAGTATTATGTTGCCACACGCCTAATGACCCCAAACACTCAGAAGCCTTGAGGCCAATTGTGATTAGAACTGGAGAAACATCGATGTTTCCATACAAACAATCAATGTTTTCCATACAAACAATTGATGTTTCTCCAGCTCTAATTGTGATCCCTGGAAAAAATGATGATGCAAGGGTAAGGTTGGTCCCAGAGATCACTCTCTTTCTGTAGAACCTATCTGAGGAGACCACGAACAGAGCAAGGTCTCCTCGAGAAACCGAGTTTATCTACTAAGAAGAGCAGGGCAATTACAGTTGCGACAGAAGTCATGATGTGGAACCTGCACCCTGTGCACCATCAGCCCGTTGGTCCTAGATCTTTGGTTTTCGCTTCCAGGCATGAGAGAGGGTGTCCTGTAATGGTCAGTAGATATCGGCAATTGCTTGACACACAGGCAGTGCTGAGCATTGCCTGGCACACTTGTCCGCCATCTCATTATCTTGGATACCGGAGAGATAAGCATGATAGAGTGTTGCAGAACTTGATTAAGAGCTTTTACCGTACCTCGCTTGAGTTTGCTCTTGAAGCTGTAGGCCGACAGAACCTTGCTAGCTGTCATTGTCATTCCATTTTAGTACTGGCATACAGTAGTCGCATACTCTACCATCAGCTTGTATCGGATAGTGCTGTGGCCAGTGACACATGGCTTAACAAGATGCAGCTCCCGGAGTCTGATTGAAGTTCTAGCCACTACGTACTTGAAATATGTGCCCATCGTTGCCAGATTGAGAATGACATCCGGAACCGCCTGAGGGGTGGAACCTAAACAAGCTCTTCTTTGCATCTTATGAAGATTGTATAGGTAAGAGTTGGTATTTGCCGCCTTCCCCCACACTAGGGCTCCTTAAATTAAGACAGATCTTACAACCGTTGCATAAAATCAATGGATAATATACGGCTGAAGTCCCTCACCTCTTCCCAAACGTTCTCCTACAGATATAGAAAGCTTCTAATGTCTTTTTCATTCTTTCTCTTCCAAGAGAGCTTAGACAACACCAAGTTATTTCGCTTCTTTCGATAGTTTTAGCTGTTTATCTTATATATTTTTTGTAAACAACACCCGGTTTGATAGAATGGCCTTCATCTATGGGGGATAGTAAAAAACAAATTGTTGGGCTTAAGTCCAAAAACAAGGACGATTTATTAGAGAAATTGCAAACAGAGTGGTACGCCATTGATCAATCAATTTGTTGCGCACTGGTGGATTCCATGGGTTGTATGTGGGAAAAAGTTTAAAAAAGCCAGGTTGCACAAAAAAATATTAAAATAAACGATGTTTTATTCTCTGAATTTAAGACTTTATAATTTAAAGACTTATTTTTAATGAGTTATTATCTTAACAATGCAATTATAACAATAGAATGCTAAAATCGTTGGTCTCGAGTTCATTCAATTGCATCTTCAGTAGCATAGCCTATCACTTATTATATTCACCGTTTCAGTAATCCATACAATCTGATGCATCTAAAACGAGTATGAATCCACACGGTTTTTATTTATGCACGAAACGGTGATTGCAATTGACACCCGGATAAATGTGACCATACATATACACGTACTTGATATACTTAATTTTTCATATTAATTTCCAAACACCATGTAACGAAATTTTGACTCCTTCCAACTTCCATCCATACAGTACAAAAAATTCACCAATGGTGAATCAACAATAATAACTATAAGCTAACTGAGATGTCTAAGTATTGCATTAAACATAATGCATTATGTCTAAGCTCCAGGTGGAACAGCCAAGACAGCCAAAAGTTCTTCCATAAGTTCTTGTTCGCGTCTCAAATTTCGCATATAAATCTGCATTGTTCTTTTCAATTCTCTAACGAGAGCTTTGAGAGCCTCTAGATTTGCATTTGGATCGCACACTGGTTCATCGGACATTCTGACACTACTTCTAGCATTATGATAAAGAAAAGTATAATTAAGTGACCACCAAATCTTTGCAGTTGAAATACTTACAAAATACAAATACTTTAATTTTTATTTTTTTTTTAACAAAAAAAATATATTTCTGGTTTCTGATATGTTCAATGTGATTCTATAACAATGTGTTAATTTTGTTTGACAAAACTTTCTAGAACTGCTCAGTTATGTATGTTTAAAAAAACACAATTTAATCTTTTTAAATGCGCATCCATAGTAATGATACCTAAACCTTGTCACATCATATACTTTAGACCAATAAGTAGGTATGCTTCCGACATTCTCCAAGATGTTCGAAAGAATCTTCTTGAGAAGGCTGTTGAATGTATGCCGAATTAAAGAAAGCATACCGAATCATCAATTTGGATTTAAGGCTCAGCATGTCACTCCAAAGGAACTACATTGCATTATCCAGTACATTTTTATTTCATCGGTAATATAGCAACGCTATGTTATTTACTATTAAAGAAGACTTTCATACGGTGTGAACAGGTTTCCTTTATATGATTGAAATTCTACGCTCACGGAAACAATATACAAAAATTTGTCTTTTAAGCCACTCTTTCCATGTAAGAGTTATGGATGTCCATTCAGACATTGAGACAGGTTAGGTAGGTCTGGTTGCGTCAGAAGGCAACCGGTATTGTATACAATTTTACTTCAGACGTGGCAACGTTTAATGATCCCAATGGATTCATGTCAACATATGCAGATGAGACTTGCATTTTGTTCAATTCTGGTATGCCCATAGAAGCAGGGGAGACGATGAACCATTCGTTACAGCGATTCAACGCTCAGGCCAAAGGCTGAAATATCCCCATCAATTCGAGTAAATCATCTTATTATTATTATCCTTGACTTGGCCCTAAGTCATAAACATAATATTGCGATATCATTGCTGCTTGTAACATAAGAAACGTAGAGACTTGGCAAAACTAGGTTCTCAAATCCAAGGTTTGTCTGACTACCTTGTTCTACCTTGCATAGATATCTCAATTTCCCTACAAACGTAGGTACTTATGACTGCCCTCACCAAAATTACGACTCGACGAAGATTTGAAAGACTCCACTAGTAAAGTTGTTCAATCATTTCTTATTTGTAAGTTTCTGATGATAGTGTTGTGGCGGTCAAATTTCACAATAATTAATAATAATACCTTGTAAAAATTTGAAACACATCAGTTCATATTTTTTTCGCACTGTTTGCTATACAATACCGAAACTTGGACGATATTGGAAAATGCCCTGAACACATAGAAAAAAAATATGCGATTGCTTCTCTTTCAGCAAGGCCAGGAAGTTGTTGATTCGTGTTCTTTTACAGCAAAAGGAGAGACAAGATGGCTTACCAAGGAATGGTTTCACCACACATTAACTAACTCCAAACAAGTTTTGCGTACCTACTTGTATAGCATATTCTCCTTCAAAAGTATCCTAACTAATTGTGCTTTTGATGTCTGGATTAAATAATTGCTGGAAATTAAATCCTAAGGTTTAAAGTCAACCAAAATTATTGCAAATGTAAAGAGTTGAAGATCAAACTTCAAAAAAGACACACTATTGACAAGATAGAGCAAAATTTAGTGGCAGAGGAAGCAAAAAAAAATTACAAAAAAAATCTTATCAGAATGTTTGTTAAAATAAAATTCCTTGCCAATCAAAGTTTGATTTTATGTGGCCATATCGAAAATGATACCTACCAATATTAATAGAGGAAACTTTTTAGATTTGGTGCATTTAACTGCAAAGAACGATCCTATAAGATCTAAAATGTGTGGATATCCAAAACGAATTTATTGAAATAAAATTCGCCAACATATTATCGGACAAATAAATTAGGTCGAGTACAATATTATTCGATTATATTCGAGAGCACTTCAGACATTTCTCATAGGGACCAAACAAGCCAGGTATTACGATCTGTACTGATTTAAATGCCTGGAGTTCTTCAACATTACGAATGCAGTAAGAATGCACTGGAGAATACAGTGTAGTACCTATAAATAAACCGTTATATGTATTTTGCTATTTCGTTTTGATGTCCATCAAAAACCATGCAGAACATTTGTTTAGTAAGACTTCTACATGTGCTGTGTGCACACGTTTTTTTGTTTAATCGCTTTTTGAGATAAGTTCGAATTATTAAATATCAAATTTAACTAAAATGGGTCAAGGAAAAGCCTTAACGGAGATAGAAAGAGGAAAAATAAAAGCTTTCAAGGACAGTCTATCTATTGTCAAAAAATCGAAAGAAGTCGACGTCGAGAAGTGGTGTCCGCATTCTTAGCCAACGAGTTAAAATATGGAAAAATCATGAAACGCCATACTAAAAGTGTCCTCTCTGATGCGGACAGACGACTTATTTTGAGAAAAGCCTAAAACTCTCACTACTCAATATCCAAAATCAAGGCAAAATGTGGACTTAACGCAAGCCTTACCACTATTTGGCGTGTAATATCGAAAGCTGAACATTTAAAATGGTTAAAAATAACACTGAATCCACTTCGAAAGGAGCAACGCCTTCTTTTTTGCCGTAATCATATGAGCTGGACTATGGAGTGGCAACGCGTCATATTCTCATATGAAAATAAATTCAATTTAGATGGACCCGATGGCGCTACACTTATTATTTCCATGACCTTCGAAAGGAAGCCCATCATTTGGACCGCTTACATAGCAAGGGTACCTGTGAGTTACAATTTTTGACAACAAAAATGAATGCGATGGCATACAATGGTGTCCTAAAAAATGCATTTCCATTCGTCCACAACCTTTTTGGACCCTTGCAATGGACATATTAACATGGCAATGCGCCAATACAGGCAGTCCCGAAGTGTCAAATCCTATATTGAAAGCCAGAAGGTGACTCTTTTAAGCTGGCCACCTTACTCACCGGATTTAAACATCATCGAAAATGTTTGGGGATTGTTAACACGGAAACTGTATGGGGCCGGATAGCAATATGGAACCATAGCTGAACGAATAGGAGCCATCAAACTAGCTTGGAGTTCAATACCACTCAATTATTTAGCCCAGTTGTACGAATCAATTCCAAGAAGGATCTGTGAAGTAATGGAGCAAAAAGGAGGCACAACCCACTACTAAAAAAATTTCAAATGCATTTGACAATAATTAAATGTAGGTACTACAAAAGAAGAATTACACATGTTTGAAACATACGAATTTTAATAAACTGCTTTTTTGAAGTGGTGTTCTATTCAAGTGGCGCATAAATCTGGGTGTTTTTTTATGGTTACTTTACCAAAAAATTTGTAACAATTTAACTGTATCAGTTACAGAAACAAATCCTTCTGAAAATGATTTGGAATTAATTATAGATTCATTCAAAATTAAAAAAATAAATGGTATATTTTTCTGGATCTGCAAAATTAAGCTTTAAAAAAAAGTGATCTCGTTTCTTATCGGACGGGTTGACAGCTCTCTGTGAAAAATTAATTTTATAAATCAAAAATTTATTTAATTTTTAAAAAAATTTAAATTTGGTTTTCACTTTATTTTGAGTAATACACATTGGGACTTCAACATATAGCAGATCAGCAACTTCTGGTTGCTCTTTATGGGTGATCGGGCTGTTACTGCCCCTGACATCATGCCAGCGGTATCCAATGCTGCTGTGCTTCAATTGAGCGACTGGTTCAGCCCAGTAACCGCTCTGCCAATACTACAAGGTAAGCGAAAGCTGCGCTCTCCTAAGCCTCTATACAGTAGAAAAATATCAAAAAAATTCAAATGATACCACAAATTTGCGGCCGATTTCGCCATTACTCAACAACCGTTTCTCGCCATTGAGTGATGAATCGGGTGATGAGAGTGAAGATCTAATGGAGACTGATAGTGCCTCTGAAACACACACTCATAACTTAAAATCAAACACAAATTCAGAGCTACAACAAAATAACAACGTTGATAAAAATGATACGAATGATCCAACAAAAACAAAGCCACCAAACCAATATTTTAAGGCGGATTCTGCTGTTAATGTTTTCCTATATATGTACATATGTAATAAAAAAAAAAAAAAATAAAAAAAAGTTTCTTAGGTGTCCTATTCAAGTGGCGCAGAGTGTATATGATGTAACAAGGTTCATCGACTTGCCACATTGAGGTATCATTACTATCGATGCGTATTTAAAAAACATTAAATTGTGTTTTGAAAACTAACTCGTACTAAACTAAGCAGTTCTAGTAAGTTATGCCAAACAAAACTTAAACATTGCGATAGAATCACATTTAAAATAACAGAAATCAGAAATGTGTTTTATTTGAAAGAAAAATTAAAATTAAAGTATTTGTATTTTGTAAGTATTGCAACTTCAAAGATTTTGTGGTCAGTTAATTACACTTTTCCTGAAATAAGTATCAAAATGTCTGATGTACCAGAGGTTAACGCTAATGGAAATGAAGAGGATCTCAAAGCTCTCTTTAACGAATTGAAAAGAACAATGGATAATTATATTCAAAGTTTGAGACGCGAACAAGAACTTTTGGAAGAACTTTTGGAACAACTTTTGGTATTCATAATTCCACCTGGAGCTTAGACACTATGCATTCATTATGTTCAATGCAATACTAAGACATCTCAGTTAGCTTATAGTTATAATTGTTGATTCACCATTGGTGAATTTTTTGTACTGTATGGATGGAAGTTGAATGAGATACTGGGGAGTCAAAATTTCGTTTTGCTATGCTACTCATGATGCACTTAAATTTTATGTAATTGAATGAACTCGAAACCAAAATTTTTAGTATTCTATTGTGAAGGTTCTTTTGCATTAAAAATTATTAAAAATTGATGGTTTGTTTAATATATCTCGTCTGGTTGTTAAAAAACTGAATGGTGTTATAAAGGCACAAGTAAATCAAGAAAATAAGCAATGCCATTTTTGCTATAAAGGGACTGATAGCAATCAGATACCTACTATCATTATGAGGTAACATTATTAACTGAAAATTAGCATCATTTATTAATTTTTATAATAAAGAATTATTTGAGAGGGATTCATCGTTCCAAATGAATCGAAATAATTTAATTTATTTATTTATTTGCCTTGGCCAAAGAAAGAATCTGGCAGTCCATGTAGTGGAATTGTAAATACAATATTACTAATAGTTTTTAGAATTTGTTAAAATCAGTATTCAGGAGTTCAGTAAAGATGAATTCGTGAAACCTGGTGAGTTTACATGCTGTTTCAGTTCAGGCGAGTTCAGAAACGTTTTTTTAACATGTTTTTCCATGTCCACAAATCGTTTGGAAGTTCAACATACAATCATGATGATTTTCCTTGCCAGAAAGTTCCAGAAATTAAGAATTACTGTTTCATTTTGGTCTTTAAATAGAAATACCTAAATAAAGGGGTGGCTAACATCCATGCTAAGCCACTGCATTTCTCCTTAAGTGGGCCCTATTCAATTAAAACATATTAGCTTGATTTATTTACATCCTCAAAAATCAATGCGGTCATACATTTGAAACAGCACAGCAATAGATTGCAAAACTGAGAACAATTTGAATACACATTACTTAATTCTATTGGTCTGAAATGTTCAACCAATGCGTGTGCAAGAAACAAATTGTTATGCATCCAGAAATATACTTTAACCATCATTCTGTATTTTGGGCAAATTGCTCAGCACATCTGGCGTATATTTAGAGATATCGGCGTAAAATTTCATGACAATTATACAATACAATAACAAATGTAACGAATCTTTTATCTGAGGCAAATTTTGCTCAATGCACCTTTCCACTATTCCCGCAAGCAACGTTTGCACTGTGTGTTATGCTTTTTGTTTCCTGGCTATAGCAACATTCACGAAAATAACGGCTGCACAAATGCTATTTCGCATTCTGGGGGGAATCCCCAGTCAGTGTACTTTCGTTTTTGTATGTGAGTAGATGCTTCAGTTGCAATCGCTGGTTGTGAAATGTGATAGTAAAAATGCAAGGAAAAAACCATGTCCACTCAGAGTTCTTTTTTGAGCATAGAAACAAATTTACATTAGTAGCTTATGTCCCTAAAAAATACCGGTGCGTGTATCTAATGAGCACATTGCACCATGACGATAATCAGTCAAAAACACCCGAAATAATTGAATATTACAACCAATTAAAGGCAGGGGTGGATACGCTCGACCAACTGTTTTGCACATATACTTGCAAGCGGAAGACGAATAGGTGGCCTATAGCTCTATTCGTAAATATGCTTGATGTCTCCGCATACAATGCTTTCGAGATTTGGACAGCAATAAACCCCGATTGGAACAAATCAAAGCACTTTCGTTGCAGAATTTTTTTTGGAAGAACTGGGATTTGAGCTTTTGAAAGGACAAAAGGAGGAGCGCAAGACGCAACTATGGCAAATATGTAAATGCCGCCAGGAATCCACAAGAAGAGAGAAATACAAAGAGAGGCCGTTCTTACTTTTGTAAAAATAAGTCTAACAGTACTAAATATAATACAAAATGAAGGAGTTGTCACTTATTTGTGGGCAAAAATCATTGCAATGTAGAAATTATATGTAATACTTGCAACAAAAAATAATGAAACCATAAAATTGTATTGGGCAAAATTTGCAAAAAATACAAGATTCCTTACTTTTTTTTTCTACAGGATGAGGGTTAAAAACTAATATATTGTAGATTTCTTTTAGTGCCATTATAAAGTCAAATCCATTGACAAATAGACAAATGAGTCAAAAAACAGTCAACAGGAAGCAAATTAAAAATAAAATGATTAAAATTTATTGCAAATCATAAAATTAATAAAATAAGATCTAAGTTAATTAAAATGTATCTGTTTTATTATTCATTTTGATGCATTTTGAGTGGTTTAAATGAACCCACACACACACATAAGCAACTAACTATCTCCCATACATAGGTACTTTTTAGAAATATCATCTTTTGCTTTCTATTTCATATATTCTATTCTACTATATTTCTTATGTATTTTTTTATTGTTTCTTTTTCTTGGCATGAATGTGAATTTTGTAGTTCATGGCTTGATTGGTTTGGTTTGGTTTAGTTTGGGTACACTGACGTTCGTTCATTCGGTAATATTGTAAATAGAAGACAACGACAACGGCGGTTTCAATGTTAGAAGGAGGAGAGAAAGGAATGAAGAAGGCATGGCACGTCGAAGCATAACAAGGAAACTTTTGTGCATCCGAAGCACGTAGAGTTGTGGATACAATATGTCATAGTTTCTTTTCATTTTGTGGCAGTTTCTTTTTTTTCCCTTGTTTTTCTTCTTTATTTTTTTCTGTTTTTCGTCTTGTTGGTTGTCTCATTTTCATTTTTTTTTTTTTGTTTTAACTTTTTTTTTTTCTATTCATATAAAAAAATTTTGAACATGATAGACGGAAGATGGACCCATCCATATAAAAATATAAACAAAAAACAAAGATTTGTCTTTTTCTTTTGTTTGGATTTTTTTGGTTATTTGTTTGCATTTCCTTCTGTTGCTCTTGTTTTTCCCCTCATTTTGTATGTTCAACAATCGAGTTGATATCATGAAACATGGAACACTTCTTACAGGAGATACACTCTCTTACTATTTTGTATCTGTATCTACTGTAGCCGGACATTGTCACTGTTGCCCATAGCCGACGACGATGTACATAAATTTTGCATAATTTTCTTTTCCATATAAAAAACAAATAACAAAAAAGAAAACAAAAAAAACAGTTTTGAAAGAATCTCACGTACTTGAAAAAGTCAGATACTTACTCGATTTGATTTCTGTTTTTATTCACAACACTTGTGTGAAATGTAGCATCACTGCACTGTAGTGTGAAATTTGTCCGAGTTTGGATTCTTTCTTGGTTCTTTCTTTAAATCATATAGGATTTTCATTAGGGAAAACGTCTTACATAAGTGCCTAACCAGAAATTTTACAGGGAGTTCATTTTTTCAATTTTTTCTTTGCAATAAGATTAATTAATTAATCTCATAGCTACCAGGTGATAAGTCATTTCCTTTACCATAAATATATTAGGTATATGTTGGGTTGAAGCTCGGCTTTCGGACTTCTTGGAGAAACTTAATCAGCATTGCAAGAGTTTGTCGGTTTGTGAGATTTTCGGATAGTATATTGTGCAAAGTAAAAGCAGCTACTTAATATAACTCAGGGCTGAAAACATCTGTGAATTCCATGTGTGGTGCTACTGTACAGATCATTCTAAAACAAACACTAGTGTTGAAGCAGGTGTCTACAGGAAAAATCCTAAAATTCTGCTATTTAGCAATGTATACGACAAGTGAACGCAACAGAAATCCATGCAATAGAAATATGCCTCACGGAAGTATTAAAGTGTGCCACTGCTTATCAGTAATAAACATTTACTCTGATAGCAAGGCTGCACTTCAAGCACTGAATGCTTTCGAGTTGAAATCGAAGTTGGTTTGGGATTGCTTGATGCTAGTCAGAATACTAGCATTGAAATATCATGTTAACCTTATCTGGGTACCTGTGGGTAGCATAGTGGGTATTTTGGGAACGAAGATGCTAATGAACTCGCCAAAGGAGGATCTTCAAATATTCTCATTGCACCAGAGCCATTATGTGGGCTGTTTGGAGTTCAACAAAAACTAAACTCAAACAATGTCACATTGACAAATCGTATCGCTATAGGGGTAGACACGAAGAATATTAGATTGTTTAAATTCTTCATGCCAACTAAACCTCGCAAATGATCATAGAAATTACTGGGACTGACAAGGACAGATAATCGGATAGGCTCAGTTTCCTTGACAGGATATTGTAGAGCAATGAAACATCAACATAACATGACATCAGTCGTAGTGATCTGTGCGAGGGCCTAATCTGGACCGGACTACACCACCTTAGAAACAAGTATTTTGAGCCAGTTTAAATTGCAGTTTTATCTCCGAAGAAAATCTTGGAATTCATGATGAATACCAAAATCACAGAGGAACTGTGATAACGGGGCCCATGCGATAGCAGTGACGAGGTGTCCTAAGTAGTAGCCACTCTTTCATAATCTAGCATAACTTAAAAAACATAGTTTAAATAAATAGGTGATTGTTTTTCTTCACATATTTCTACTACAGATTTCTCTACTTATACTGAAGTTTAGCCATTATCTAATTCCTTTTAAAGCTTTAAAATTGAGTGTATTTATGAATCCATTAAAAATTATTTGAAAGATTGAATTGCAAATAGTTTTATTTAATTTTATTACTAATATGATAAAGAAAGAATGGCATACAAATGCACATCACACATCTTAAGTACTGATAGACTTAGGAGGTCCTTAGGCACTTGATTCACTATAAAATTCTTTCTCAATATATTTATTTATCTATTTATATATCTCTGCTATTTATTGTCTTTCACAATAAATAATGGAAAATACAAGAATTAATTTTGGTAAAATACTGAGAATTTTTATTATCGTATGGCTTGTAAAATTTTGTCTGTTGACTTAGAATATGTGTACAAAAATTTAATTACATATCACAATGTGATAAATATCACTACTACCGTTATGGACTTAAAGGATTTTAACAGAAGGAAGGTCTCTCCATTAAATCATTCATCTTAAAATCCAAGCCAAACAGTGACACGGTGTGTGGTTTTCATTGATTCTCCAAAGATATTTGTCTCTTTTTGTACTCTCGTTGATAGTAAAAAGAAACAACATCAGCATTACAACCAAAAGCAACTGTCAGATTACAACACATCCAGCAAGCCAAAAGTGATTCCAAGTCATCTTCCTGTTGTTGTGTACTAGGTAGTAGGTAGACAGTACAGTTTTGTATACACCAACAGACAATTTTGACGATTATCATGATAATGCAAATGTAATAAAGACACTTCAATAATCCCATATTCATTGCTCATAAGGTTTTAGTTCTTGAATCAATTGAAGATGCACGTTTTAAAAAAAAAATGGTATATTTTTTCAAGTAATATCCTATTCAAAATAGGAAAATTCTCTCGAATATTTAACAATGAAAGAATGCCAGCATTTTTAAGATTCAAATATCAAATTTAGGACATAATTCCGAGTTTCAAATGAACTTTTGCAGAGAGAATTTTTCATAAGTAACATGCTTGTTGGAGTATTGAAAACGCTTTTTAATATAATCAGTAATATCTCTCTACACATGTTGAGTTATCCTTTTACGGATGCATATCTCTTCAGAGAAAAAAAGCATCTCAAATTCTCCAATTGTCAATCAGAATGCTAAACTGATTTGCTCACGAAAAACGAGTTCTCAGACTCCCAGCGAAAATCTCTTAAATGTTTTTTGTTGCACCATTTGTTGGAGGATGAAAGATTGCCACATCATCTAAGATCCAAAATTAAAATTTAGAACATCACATCTTCATTAAATTTAACTTAAGCATAGAGAATTTTTCATATGTAACAAGTATATTTTCTTTGAGTATTGATAATTCTTATCGGAGCCAAATTATTAAAACGAAGAATTTTGCAAATGAAATTATTTTGTTTTTGTCTTTTGTAGATATTTTTTTTTAAAATTAATCATCATTTTTATCTCCGGTATCAAAAACTTCCCATTTTTCTAGTTCTCCAGTTTCACCATGCAGAATTTGTACAATATCTCGTGCTACAGGGTTTTCATTATTGTCTATTTCAAATAAGGAATCAACCTCAATCCTTTGCAATTTCTGATAATAAAATTGACCTTGCTCTTCAACTTCGTCAATATTGTTTTCTTCTTCTGATTTAGTAAAGCAGGTTTTTGGGAAACCAAAGGCACCGGTCTCAAGATCTAATTCTGTTCGCCTATCGGACGATTCATCACTCACTTCATTTATTTGGTTGAACGATGTAGATTTGAGAGTCCCAATAGTTTCGATGCCACTTATGCTTTCAGTTACTATAATCCCATCTCCAATCCAACAAACCGGCTGACGGTTTGCCTGATCCGCTGCCAATTGTGTCTCAGACACCAGACGCTCCATCAAGGCAGCCTGGCAACTAAACTTGCCGTCCGTATGACCTGCATGTCCCAAATATCCATATACAAGACTTTGTTCTGTTTTTCGCATGGGCGATTGTTTGTCCGTGGCGCAAGATTTACAAATGATAGGAATTTGATCATTCTTCTTCCGTGGTGTCTTAGAACATGGCATGGCTTCGGATTCGTTTTCTTTGACTTTTAGGTATTCAACAAATTGTTCTTTCGATCCATTTGCATCGGCAAATTTCCTAAACCATTGCAAAAATTCCAAATTTTCAGCATATTTACCTTTAGCCAGTTTCTCTATTTCAATAGCTCTCATCACGTTTTTCAGTTTAAATGCTTCTTGTAGGAGCTTATAATTTATAATAATTTCATACTCGGTGACGGCGTTATGCTTGATTCGTTTCATTGGAATCGTTTTAGGAAACATTATGTTGAACATAACGCAGTAGTATTCACCAGAGTACACTTCTTCCAGTTTAGTTAATTCTGTTCCCAAGCATTGATTTACCCAGGCAAGCAATCCTTTTCTCGAAAAACCTTCGTCTACAGGTGCATTAGCTATGTGACTAACATTGATGGCCCTCATATTTCAGATTTGTGTCTTGTTAGGCTTCTTGCAGCTGAGAGTATTGAGATATTTTCAATGTCAAAATTGCTGATCTTTAAGGTAGTCTAGCAGTGAAGCTGGAGTGGAAGATATTATGAGACATTCAGTATTAATATTGTTGAATATGTTCAAAAGTAAAATGATGTATGCGTTTATTACCTACACTGATATCTTTTTTGGTATTCTGTCTCTGATAGCCTGAGTCTTTATTCTGCTTTAAAAGTTACAAAGATATTCTATTTGGCAGTCCGGCAGCTTAGCTAGAGCTATAGATATAGTAACAAATCCAACGTTAGAAATCGGGATCTAATGTTTGTGTTTACCGTGGCAATATTCTAAGAGGATTATTATTATATGATTATATTCGGCAGTCTGGCAGCGAATCTGGAGATGTAGATAATGTGACATGATAATTGTTTAAATTGATGGACATAAGCATCGTGATCTGATGTGTGTGCTTAGTACTACTTACAGAGATAATCTTTTCGGCGTTCTGGCGGTGAAACTGGAGACGTAGATGTTGTCGGGTGATAAATGTGTCAAATTTGTGGATATGACAATTGTGATTTTTATGTGTGTTTATTATTGTACTAACCGTGATCTGAAGTTATAGATACTATTACAAAATAAACGTTAAAACTGTTGATCTAAAGTGTGTGCTTATTACTTACCGTATTATCCGCTTAGAAGCTGTGTACGAGAACCTGAAGTCGTAGATATTATCGGATGTTAAATTTTACAATTTGTGGATATGACAATCCTGATTCGTATGTGTGTTTATTATTGTATTTACCGTGATACACTCTTAGGAAGTGTGGTCGGGAAACTAAAGATGTAGCAAGATGACGAAGATATTATCGGATGTTAAATGTTAAAATTTGTGGATATGACAATCGTGATACACTGTTGGAAAGTGTGGCTGTTATCAAATGTTAAATGCAAAAATTTGTGGATATGACAGTCGTGATTTGTATTTACAATATTAGGTACTTACTGTGGTAATCTTCTAAGCCGGAATTCTTGTTTGGTTTTTATAGTTGCAGATATTATAAGTATATAATATCTATAATCGTTGAATTTTTTTTATAAAAAAAATAGCTTTTCGATGTTCTCACTTTGATTTTTGATAATCAAATGAATTAATTGTGAGAAACTCAATGAAGTTAGATTTCGAACGAAAAATTGCCTACTTAGTTATATTATGATAATTTCTTTCAAAAAAATGTCTCAAGGCACTTGGCTTTCTAAAGACCGCACGACACGGTACTGCACGCATGGTCCAGCATTTGTGTATGTGTGATTTGAAGTGATTGAAGGTGCGTCGTGCGTTCAGTTTCAATCGTTCACAAGCTGACGGCAATTCACAAATATTTCACACTAGCCGTCGGCACTTTGAAAATGTTTCCTACTAACGCTCACGTCTGCTCACTTTAAGTATTTTGATAGAGCTAGCACTTGTTTATATTTGTCTCTTTCATACACACTTACACGTGTGAGATAGCTTGCACGAGCGAGTAAAGAGAGAGAATTGAGAGCACTGACGATCAAAACAATTTGGATATTCCATCAATCATCGTATGTGAGTCGCACACATTCAAATTTCACTAACACTATGATGACACTTAATTACGCTGAATCATGCATACAGGTCCATGTCTGATGGGTTTTAAGCTACACGATATTACGTTTTTTTTTTTTGTATTCCATCGCCTTCCAGCGTCTAAATGCACAATTTTTATTCGTCAATAAACTTTATTCTGGTTGTTATACAGATTGTCGCCAGTTTACATCAATAAAATTGTATGCGAATATGTCAATCGTGTAAACGCCCCTTGTGTTATAACAAAACGTCAATCTACAGCTGACTAAAGGGGCCAACACACGATACAAAAATGTTATCATATTAAAATAATATTAATATTGTTTCGTCCATCAGTGACATTGCACAATTCAAAAGTTAACAAGAAATGGACGTTTTACAACTTGAATGCATGTGTTGTATGCTGTATCAGACTCGTTGTATTACAATCATTGTATCGGCAATAAGTGATTGAAGTCTCGAATGACAACCACAGTCGTCATTAAAAGGATTGACGTGGAAACTTTTGACAGATCTCGTGTCATTTCGAATATTCATCTTTTACCTGATGTACATTAAGATCTTGGTGGATGTCGTAATTTTTGATGTACCAAGGAGCGCCTGTTATTGCTCTAAGGATTTCAGATTGAGCTCTTTGTATAACCTCAACATTACTCACGCTTGCAGTGCACCATAATTCTGAACCGTATGTCCAAATTGGTTGAGAGATGGAAATATACAGAAGAACCTTGTATTCATTTGAATTTTTTTTTTTGATTCAATGTGCTTTCCCCAAGTGAGACTGAAGTTAACTCCTGGATTTGAGGAATTGTAGCTCCATTTAATGAAACGAGAACTCAAGTCTTACGGTTTAGTGTAAATGGGACATGCTTACATTTTTGCTCATTCACTTTTATCGTCCACTCTTGAATTATTTTAAAATGTTTAACCAGGTCTGATGTTGCTAAAACTGGGCAACGATTTCGACTGATTATAGCTGTGTCATCAGCGAACGTTGAAGTGGCTATTCGAGGATTTGTTGGTATATCCCAGATCACTACCTTATGGGATATGCGTTTGTTAAACAATTGTTGTCTCTCACTACGAAAACTCGATTTGCGACATAAGACTCCAGAATTATGTGAGTGTTTTGAGGAAGCAAAACATTTTTTTTTTGTGAAGTACGCCTTCATGCCATACCCGATCGAAAGCTTTAGCTACATTAAGAAATACTGTTGTACAATATTCTCGTAACTCAAATGAAGTTCTTATTTCGGTAGTAATTCTGTTGAATTGCTCTGTTGTTCTGTGCTCTGACCCAAAACTGTTGTTATATTAATGTTATTTGATTGTAGATGTTTGACTTTCTTATTGTAGCTATAGAGTAACTTTGGGTAACCTCTTGTGTCGCGGATTGCGCACCAACACCACCACTCTGGTGGCTTTTTCCTACTTGATTGTAACAGAGCAGGAGAACAAGATCCAGCTTGCTGCTCATAAGGAGTTGGTGCCAGGCTTACTTATTCAATTGCGCCCAGTTGAGGTTCAACGTTCACTTGTAGGAGCCTGATTCATTCCCTCTGGTAAAGCGTAGTGTAGACAGATGGAAGGATATTATTTTTGTTAATAATAACTGTAAGGTCAAAGGCTTGCTATAATAGCAAAGATCTTCTGCTCAATACGGAAGGTAATCTGTGACTGAACAAATAAATAAATAAAATAAAATTTTCTCAATATCACAACAAATAAATTTTTTAAAACACATGTCTATATAGAGTACCTACTATTTAGTACACCTGGGAACATGTTCTCATTCAACACGAACTCGGTCTAACACGGTGATTTACATTTAATTTTTTTCATTTATTCATTTATTCACAATAATTTGGTATATTACATGTATGTGTTTTAGCATTAGTTTTTAAAAAAAATTAAGAGATCAGGCTACGTTTCCTATTCTTCTTAGACATATATAAGTGATTAGTAACTATGGGATTTAACAATATGTTCTTAATAGTAAAAAGAAGGATACAAGATTTACAAAAACCCTTAAACTTAACTTATTTAATAATTATTACTTATGTATTTAGGTATATCTACACTTAAGACTAAAGTATTTGTGCTATACTATTTATATGCGGAGTGGTTGGATTGGATACACTTATTTTTAAAATTTAAGAAAAGTCGAGCACGTCTGTGTACTATTAACTCGATATTTGCTTTGTGATGCAAGTCAATGTGTCAGTGGAATGGTGCCAGAGCTGATTAAAAAACATTTTTAATATCTTATTTTGGGTGACTTGCAGTTTATTAACATGAGAATTGGCGATATCTGACCAAACTGGGGCCCCATTAAATGATAACTGCTTGATTTCTAAGCTAAGGAGTGAGGCGTGATAAAAGGATATAGTAGTGTGCGGATCAAAGTGCTAACTCTATTTTTGGTAAAGTTGATGTGCTTTTTGAATGTCAGCTTTTTATCTAGAATTAAGCCTAAATATCTAACATTATTTTCCCATTTAACGTCGACATGGTTTAGCATCGGCAGCTAGGGTCCTTGAACATAGGAGCGCTGTGTCATCAGCAAAAATTGAGGTGGTGCAACCTCTTAGTATAGGGAAGTCAGAAGTATAAATGTTGTAAAGGATGGAAGAAAGACAAGAACCTTGTGGACAGTCTGCTCTTATTTCCAAGGCCTGGACTTGGCATTGCCAATATGGACAACAAACGACCGATTTTTTAGCAAGCTTAGGATAATTTTTGTGAGTTCTGGTGGAAAATTCATAAGACTCATTTTGTCGATTTTGATCTTGTAAAGTTTGTTTTTATAATGTTCTTAATTCTGGATAATGGACTGCGAAAGCCGAATTGATGTATCTAATTATCTAAAAATTGAGAATGTTTTATTTTGATGACTTTTTCTGACCGAGGACAACAAACTTATGGGGCGGTAGGAAGAAGGCAGTTAAGCAGGTTTGTTAGCTTTTCTTATTGATATTAGTCTTGGGATATTCCATGGCTTGGGATGGGAATATTTTTTCTTTAACACGATTAAATTTTAACTCTAACACGGTTCGGGAGTTTCTTTTTTTTTTTTTTTTGTTTCGATTTAAAATGCAACCTATGGATCAGGATATAATTTATTCTTTCAAGACATACTAGTACATAAGATGATGGATTTCGGACATAATCGAAACGGATTCTATTGATATAATGAGTGCATGGAAAAAATATTCTTTTAAAGACTGCATTCATTTGGTGAATTTATCGTTAAAGGAGCTTAAGAAGCCAGTAATAAATGGATGTTGGAGGAAAATCTGGACGGCAGCTGTTGAAAGCCATGAACTACAATTTCCACAAAGTGGACAAGACAAAATTTTAAATCTTGCTCACTCAATTGAAGGTGATGACTGTCGAAGATATTCAAAAGTTGTTGGCAGAAAAAGAACTGGATGAAGAATTATTAATTGAAATTGCTGTGAATGATGAAAAGAATTCGATATCTGACGATGACAAATCTGAAGATATTGAGGCTATTATTAGGGACATTTTCATAATTTAAACAAATTATAAACGTAGTCATTCACATAAGTTATTAACAAAGGATTTCCAATGCTCTCTGTTTCGTGCCATTGCTCGTAACTCGATGATAGATTTCCAGGTCTCCCGGTTGAGCGTCCTGCGCCAGGTCATTTTAGGTCTGCCTCTGGATCGATTGCCTTGTGGGTTCCATTCCAGAACTGCATGCGGTATCTCATCATAATCTTTATGCAGCGTGTGACCCAACCAACCGTATTTGCGCTTGCGGATTTCAATCTCGATTGGTTTTTGTTCGCAAAGTTCCCAAAGGCGAATAGAAGGATTAACTCTGGGAAAGCTTCAACAAGGTTTGGAATTAGCCATTCATTGGAAGAATTGTAAAATTTAAAAGTAAGTTAAAAAAATGTAAAATGAAGCTTTGCCAGTCAAGACGGCAATTAAAAATGATGAATTTTTTTTACCAAAAACGATATGGGGAGAATCTCAAAAGCATGTTAAAGAATAAAGTACCTACTAATGTATATTATATGTAACGTTTGAATACTAAATTTGAAAACACGAAATATTTTGTTTAGTCTAGCATGATTTGAAATCTAGGAACGTAACCCAATTTTTTGTACTGACAACTTGTCTCGCTTAAAACGATTTCGATTAGCACGCTGTTTTCCAGGAACCTAAACCCCATGTTTCTTCTATAAAAAAATAAATAAAACTAGACGGTATTAAATCATCGGTGTAGTCAACATGATTAAATGTTTTGTTATGTTTACAACAATATTTTTCATATCACTGTAGAGAACAGTACGAGTATTTCTTTTTTTGTTAGTTTAATTTGGCAACACAAAAGGAATTTCCGACATAAAAATAAGTGCTACTATGTATATGTTCTTCTGTTGAGTTGTGTTGGATATCTTATGTCTTTTCTTTTCTTTTCCTTTCTTTTCTTTTCTTTTCTTTATTATCCTTACTTATACAATACAATACTATACTATACCTATATAAAGTAGCATGTTGATTTTCATTTTTTTTTTTTTTGCTGCTTGCATCTATTAAGTGTGGAAAATCTCAGTTTCACTAGGATTTTCAGTAGTCGGTTGGTCGTTAATTTTCTTTGTTGCTCCTTCAGTTTTTGTGCATTTTTCTTTTGTCATCATCGGTGCTAGTGACCTTAAGGACAGTATGTCCTGTGTGAACATCTATATCTGTGTGTGTGTGTGTGTGTGTGTGTCTGTGTGTATCTTAACTATTCAACTTGGTCTTCTTTTTTACTATGCTCACTTCTTTTTTAGTTTCTTTTTCAGGTGTAACGACTTTGGTCATTTGTTTGACCTGTTCCATTCATTCATTCATTCCTTCCTTCCTTCTGTTCTTCTCTTTTTGTAAGATTTTTACGCGTTTTTCTTACACACAAGCACACACTTACAAATGCCCCCAATACACCACATACTCATGTACTTAAGTTTGCACTCAAGTTTTTCATAGTTTTTCTTTTTTGTGCTTTCTGTTTTCTTTTCTCTTATTTTTTTTTTTATATTCTTTTGTTGTGTAATTTTCTGCCAAAAAGGCAATAAAACAAACTTAATGAATGCACATGTGTGAAGCATTAAGTATAATGATTATCATCATCGCCACCTTAATAATCATCATCATCATGATCATTATCATTCATATTATTTCGATTATGATTATAATCCTCAAAGGAATATCGCTTACCAGTTCAAATCCAACAAGTTGTCCTTTTTTTTGTGGGAATAAAATTATAGCAAAAGAAAAAAGCATCTTTAAGATATAAAATAAATTCTAGAAAGAACCAAGACAACATTTTATTTAAACAAAATAAATTTTACAAATAAATTTTTAAATAAAAAAAATTAATCAAAAAATCCAAAAATTTCACTTTAAAAATAGTCACAGTTAACATTTAAAGTTTGTTACACAGAAACTGTTATACTATGACCGTTAAATTTGTTCGAAATGAAAGAGTAAAATTGTATAACAGAAAAGAAATCTAAGAGAACGGAAGGAACGAAAGTTAGTAAGAAAAATACGACGCGTATACGAAATATACGAAATACGAAACGAGATATCCTTCGTCATTTCGACAACGACGATGAAGACGAGTTTAGTAAAAAGTGTTGTATACTTTTATGCGTTATCAGCAAACACAGACGACCAACGACAGAATTGCGATAAAAGCCGACAACGAGAACAGCAACAACAACAACAACAACAACAACAACAACAACAACAACAGCAACAGTGTTATATTCTAACGAGATTAACATAAAATGAAATCAACAACAGCAATAAGAACAATAGTAGAAGCAACCATGATGTTGATAATGATGATGATGATAATGATAATACCAACAACAACACAGGACACAGGACAAGAGAAGGAAGAATTGTAGAAGTGAAAAGAAATGAAAGTCAAGCAGCGCCTAAAAGTCTGCTTTGTTTTATTATTGGGCGCGTGCTTCCAGCTGTCAGCTTTCGGCTTTCCTTCTATCATTCCTACCTCCTCTTTCCCAAAGCAACAGCATTTTTTACTGTGTTACTTGGTTAGTAGTAGTAGTAGTAGTAGTAGAGTAGCGGCATCTGTACGCATCACTGAACTGTTCATCATGCATGTATGTAAGCATGTAGTAAGTATATTATTATTGCCATTGGCAGCCGAAGTCAAATAACGAACGATTTCATCTTCGAAAAATATGGTAGATTTTTTCGAACACACCACACATAAACAAAGCCACGCACACTCGTTGCTCATTGCTCATTGCTCGGCTGTTGGTTGTTTTACTTTGTATCCATAACCATGTTCATGTTCATGTCCATATCCAAGTCCAAGTCTTTCTTTACATTACAGACAACCAACCATCATCAACATCATCATCATCATCATCATCATCATCATGAACATCAGCAGCAACAACAACTATAACAACTTTACCATCGGCATCATCATCACGAACAACATCAGCAGCAGCAGCAGCAGCAGCAACAGCAATAGCAATCGCATTCGCATTCGCCATAGAAGAACAGAAGCAGCAGGAGCAAATTGTTATAGCAGCAGCAACGGCAGCAGTGGTGGCGCCTTTACAAAATTCGACAAGACTCGACAGTTGGTTATGAAATCTGGTCGTGTTCGCACGTGCGAACGGAAACAGAAAACAGAACTGAAAAACACACAAATAAAGAAAGCTCAAAGTATTGAAGAGAAACATTATCTAAAAAACATTCAAATTGGTAAAAAATTAACGAAATAAAGACGACAAATTTTGTGAAATTTATTTATTCAAAAATAAAAAAAAAAAATAAAAACAATAGATAAATTTAATAAAAAAAAAAAATAAACAGAATTATAAAATTAAATTTAATTAATAAAATACAATTATTGAAACTCAAAAAAACAAAACAAAATGTATAAAAGTTTCTAGAGCATAAATGAATAATATAAAAAAAAAATATAATAAAAATAAGAATAAATAAATATAAATAAAAATATTTATGTAAAAAGCAATTTAAATTTAAATATGCAAATTTTTTTTTAAGTGACAAAAATTGTAAATTTTTTTTTCCTTGAATTTTTTGGTGAGTGAATGTGAAAAATAATTATAAAATAAAATAATATATAATATATAAAAAAAATCAAATAAAAATAATAAATTTAAATATCATAAAAAATAATGATAAGAAAAAATTAAAAAAAATATAAATTATAATAATCATAATAAACAAAACAATATAAAAAAAAAAAAACATTTAAATAAAATAAAAATATGTAAAAAACAAACAAAAAAAAACAAACAGAATTTTTCAAGTATCATCATCATCAACAATTGTAGGCGCTTATGCTTAAAGCAACCACAAAGTATGTGCAAATAAATATTTATTTAACTTATGTACAATATATTTTTTATTAATGTTGTTGTTGAGGGTTTCTTTTTTTTTTTTTATACATAAGTAGAATTTTTTTATATGTTTTTGTATACAAAACACAAAAAATAATATTAAAATATATAATAAAATTAACTTTATGCTTTTGGGTAGCATTAAAGGCATTTCAGGCCATTTAAGGCTGCACATGTCGAGAGTATTAAAGTTAATTATTGACAATTAAGTGCTTATCACAATAAATTACTGTGCGAATGTGTGTATATTTGCTCATTTCTGCTTTGCTTGAATGCAAGTGATAATGTTATATGGAGGATAATTATAGGGCAGCAGTTTAGACAGACAATTGTTACTTGTTTAACAAGAAAGAAACAAGCAAAAAAGTTTTCTTCAGACTGAGACTGACAAAATGATAAGATAAGCTATAATTTCTTAAACCACAAATAAGCTATACATGCAACTACACAAGTATAAGGGACCCATACATTCACACTACTAGTATATCATGCTCATTATTGGGTGTAATGTATTTTTTTTTTTTTTTGTATTTCTATTTCTTGCATCCTGTTGATTTTGTTTCATGCGACGTATACGCAACATATTCTTGCTTGGCAATTAAAAACACGCATACGACACTGCCACCGCCGCCGTCGCTTAAGCAGCCGCAATCGAGTAGAAAAACGCAATAACAAAAGAACAAAAAGCTTAACACAAAACAAGAAAAATGCTAATGTAAAGCAAGCAATAGAGAAGGAACAAAATTCATGTTCATGTCATTTTTTTTTTTTTATTTCTTTGGTTTCATTGCTTTCTTTGCCAATACATATGTATATGATTGTGTTATATAAATACATACATACATATGTGTGAGTAGTATTTGTAATGCGAACGTGTAACAAGTGATTGGGTGTGTACTTCATCATAAGCAGCCTCAACTTCAGAAATAACATCAACAACATAATACCAAAATATGTCATCAGCAGCAGCCGTAGCAGAAACATAAACTGAAGAAAAGAATAGCAAAATAAAAAGAAACAGAGATGAGAAAATCGAAAGGTAGAACAGCTGAATTGAACTGAACAAACGTATAAGCAATTGTCATCATCATCATCATCATCCACAGCATCATCATCATCATGGCATAGTCATCATCAATTCTTAAAGTCAAAGCCAGACATAAATGAACATTGAAAATGAAGCAAATAGCATCAGGATATTGATGTTTATATATGTAGGTATACTACAGAAATTTTTACTTGAAGTCCTATGACTACTTTCTGACTACTCTGCCAGTTAGTCATTCAGTCATACAGTCAGTCTGCCTGTCACCCAGTCTCCGTGGCTTCTTTCTGAATTTCCTTGAATTGATCTAAGGAGCTAATGTCATATGTGTGAGTGTGTGTGTGTGTGTGTGTGTGTATGTGTGGTGCGTGCTTGTATCTATGCGTCTTAACTTAGATTATTATTTATGCATGTGCGTGTGTATCTATGAATTGTACCCTAAAGCAATTGTCGCCAATGTCGCCAATGTTGTTGTTGTTGTTGTTGGAGCTGTTGGTGTTCCATAAAAGCTTTATAGACACAACGACGCCGTGTTTTTTTTTTTTACCTTCTTCAATATTCCTGTTTCCTGCTTGTACTCCATACAACTACTATATTTCTTTTGCACTTAACTCAACACCTTGTGATGATTATCAACATTCAGTCAGTCATTCATTCATTTATTTCCTTCTATTTTCTTTTTATGTATCATTTTTCTGATATTTTTTGTTTTGTTTTTCCTATTTTCATTTTTATTGTATTTTTTTTTTTATTATTCTTTTATCATACCATATTTGTTATTGGCTTTTTTGCATTCGTTTATCGTTTGTTGATGTTTGGTTTATTTTACGCTGACTGTTCACTTTGCTATTGTATGTAGTATTTAGTATTTCTTTATTTGGCTTTTGTTTTACTTTTAGCACCCAAAGAAGAAAGACAAAAATGCCGGTCGCATATCCTGAGCACACATACAAATCATCATCTATTCATAAAGTAGTAGTAGTAGTAGTATTAAAAGTACTAGTCCTTTGCCTTTGCATTTGTTCTCTTTTTGCCATATCGTCATATCGATATTATTGAGTTTATTGTTACTTCCTTCTGCAATTATCCTTGTTAGTCGCCTTTTTTTTTTATTACAGTTCTTTTTATGTTCATTCACATTGTCCTTCATTCGTTGGTTGTTTGTTGATTGGTTGGTTGGTTGTCTGGTTGGTTGTGTTCTTTTTAATCCTAATGGTTTTGAATTTGAAACATGGTATATTCTGCTTGTTGTTTTTTATCTTGAAATATGATTTTTTGTTTTCTTGTTTATTGCATTAAATGCAATGCATCTGTTGAAAGTGTTATGAGTAAATGAAATAAAGATAATTCACCCATTTCCTACTGTAATGCATTAAAGTAATTAAGACAAAAACAAACTTAGATTTTAGTCAAGATGTAATGCATACATGGGAGATTCCATAAAGACATTGGTGATATAACAGTGTGTGTGGGTTAATAGATTGGCCATTGGAATCCACCTGTTTTTGTTACAATTTCTGTGTGACCTCATAGATTATGATTCCAATAAAATAATACCTATATTTCAATCAAGGTTTCCTGCTAAGTGAAGGAAAGTTCAACAATCGAAATTCCATAAATCGTATCACCATAATGCACAAATAAATGTATGAATCATGGAGACTTCGACTCTTCGACTCTTAATAATAGTATTAAAAAAAACATGTTGAACATACGTTTTTTGGTGCTAAAATATAGCACACCATTTGTTTCGTGGTCTTGCTTGTCTCTCAAAAATTGTGACAAAAAGAAAACCCTTTTAACTATATAGAGGGTAGCTGTATTGATAATATTTTTGTGCTACAATTCATCTCCATCTTACACATCTGCTGTTGCTTTTTTCCATTGATTCGGTTAAGCATAGACTATTATGGCAAAACCGCCAAGCGAAAATCACCAGAGTGAGATTTATCAATGAAGGAAAATTCCTATACGATCATGTATCATCAAAAATGGGTATATTTTTACTAATAACGGAAGGTGTTGAATGGGGAATGGTGATGTTAACCTTAGACAAGTTAATTTTAAAGGAGTGTGGATGTAAAAACGGTAACAAAATACAAATATTTAGGAGTAACATTGACTCCGAATGTGTTGTTTAAGTCCTATATATTTTAAATAAGAGAGCAAAGTCAAAAGTGGAAATCATTTTTAGATCAAAAGCAATACACTAAGTGCAAAATGGAATATATTTAGTCCATTCAAACATTTGGATCCCAAGTGTGGGGGACATTCATACTTCAAGGAAGTAGATTTTTTACATAGATACTTCGTCAAGTGGGTATTTCAATTGCCAGAATGTACTCCTAACTAAGTAATAGCCTTAGAAACAGGACTCAACGAGGCATATTTATAGGTACTTAATAAACTTACACCTTAAATAAAGTCTTCTGTCTGATTAAAATAATCATAAATACGCTCATTTTCTGATCATTAATGATACTTTTGTCGGAAGAAAATGGTACCCTAGCTGCGACTCTTCTTGAGAAGTCTTTTATAACCCGCTTTTTTTTATCAGTTTCGACTCATTTTCCAGTCATATTTGTAATCATTTTCGAATCTTTTTGTTGGTAAGAGAAGCGAGGAATTGAGGGAAAACTGTGATGTCCTGAAAACGTCGTCATGAAAGTCTCTGCTGAAATTTTTCTTTGTTCTCTTTTGCCTCATTTGTTTTTTTTGCGACATGCAGAATATAGTAGCCAATAGGAGCGGAAGACAAAGAAATTTGCTCTGCGACAGAATGCACAGATGCATAAAAAAAACACAAACAAAGAGGAATTAGCAAAAATTTGATTTTCAAGCGTGACGTTCATCAAAGAAGAATCGACGATTATATGACGTTTGTCTAAATGCAGTCTAATCATTTTCGAGTCTTTTTAGAGTCATTTTTCATTTACATATTTCTAAGCGTTTCATTGTCAATTTTGCACTTCCAAAATCTGAACTGCACACCACTCTTCAACTGCTATTAAAAAAACAAAAATTCAGAATTTGATATGTAAATTTATAGAAACACAAGAGAGACGATAACAAGCCGTTTTGCATCGTTTAGCGCTGCAAAATATTACTACATACATAGGTACATTTATGCAACAGTCAAAACAATCACATTTCAATCTCCTGCATGATCAATTTACGATTGCTCTTGATTTTGTTATTGTAGGTACTTCCAAGAAATCATACAAGAAATTAATCACTGGTTAGTCATCAAAAGGTCTCGAATTTTTGTTAAAATAGTCTAGGTAGCGGCAATAGATTATCACATATCCTAACAAAAATTTATTAGTGAAAAAAGGAATTGTCTGGCAACAATTTTAGAATACACTAAACTCACAGTTTGACATGGAGGGCATGATCGAATAATTGTGTGGAGCTGTTAGTGGCAATAAAACATAAAGAGGTACAATATTAGGTATTTAACACAGACAAACAGAAGTGAAACTCATATATACAAAGGTCTAGACTGAAAGAAAGGAGTGACAATGACAATATTGTAACAAAAGTCAAACGTAACGTACAATGTCATGGATAATGAAGGCACGAGGTGATCTCCTGTGGTGAAATGAGAATGTTTGTTTGCATAATAAAATGATGCAGCAGCATTCAATCAGCATTTATTTATGTATTTTAAAACTAAAAACCTCAGGCCTTCAGCTCAAAAAGCTATTTTTGACTAAAATAATTACAATATTATTGTACCTATATTAAGAGTAGGAAAATATTAAAAGTTTGTACAACAAAGCTATTTACAAATGTAATTACGATTGGTTCACGGAAGTAAATATTAGTTTAGATTATAAAGGTTTGATTTTTTAAAAAATTGCAAAATGTTTTTCATACTATATGTGTAGTAGGATTGGGCAGGATGGAAATGGGATCTTCATATGTTTGGGACTTATAAACTAAGTATTGTTTGGTTTTTTGGGCATTCCAGAAGAATATGATTAATTGACAACTTTGTACCAATTGATGTAAGATCCTGTATGTTGGAGTTTAAAATGAGACTTTATCAGGGTCTTCAAGTAAACCACATATATTTTACACTATTTAAACTAACTCCATACAAAAAAAGTTTACACGATGACGTGAAATTAATCGACAATTGAGTAGGTTAAACCGCGTATACTAAGGGCTTTCAGCTTTGTGAATTTATGATGAATTGGCAAACAAACACAAAATAGACGATTCAAGCATTTGTATATGCAATAAACGTCGGTATTCTTTACACGTTTGAGTGAAGACCCAGAATGTACCTATTTGATAGTGAGATTAAGAGAAAGCAGTTTCTTTGTCTACTTTCAGTCAGTCAGTCAACAATCAGGCAATGGCTTGACTTGGGATCCAAACTAAAATAATTTTTGATGGGTTGCAGATGAGAATATTTCTGATTTCGTTTGCTTAAAAATTATTAGTTGTGATGCTGGAAATATATTTACCTAATTGAAGAGGGAGAGAGTCGGAACAATTAGTGAATTTACGTCTATTGTTTTTGGCAAATGATGCAGCTGCAACAACTTCTGCTATAAAAATGGAGAGTAAAATTGCAGTATAAATTAATGCGTCTTCATAAGTAATGTTAGCTATACTAACATTATTATCAGTAAATGAAGGAACAGTTTCTTATATCTTCTTTTAAGTTGTTGAAAAGTGATCAAAACCAATCAGTAAAATCTATTTGGTCTACGGTCACACTGTTTTGTAATACAATAAACATTTTGCATACTCGTTGTCGTGCTGCGTTTCGCTCTTTTAAATTACATAAGTTGAGCTATTCATATATGTTTGAATAATGAAAATGGTCCAAAAATTGTTAAAACTATTGTTGTTGCTGTACTCATGAGTCAATGAGCCGCCGGACCTGCAATAAGTAGAAAATCTAAACGCTAACAACTGATTGATTGAAGCCCTGTGAAGGATTCACAGAATCCAAATCTTAACCTTACTCTTCTTCATAAGCAGCCAATAGAAATATACTAGTCTGATAATCTTTGGTGGAGCAACTACTTTCTGTGTGGAAGCATTTAACATTCACATGCTTTTAATAAAATATCATGGGTTCATTTTTCTAATGAAAAGTATCAGATACATTTTTTCCTTATCATTATCCTTTTCCACTGTTAAAATCTCTAAAATTTATAAATTAAAAGACTTTTGATTCTTTCATATACCATTTACTTACAAATAGTCAATAGTCTTATTCCTGTTCTGCTCTGTTCTATTCTGTTCTCTTCTGTTCTATGATTTTATTTTATTTCGGGTTATTTTTTCATTTTGAATTTTTGCTGATTTGCAAAATAAAAAATGGATGATGGATAAAATCAAAAGAGAGAGAGACAGAGAGAGAGAGAGAGAGAGATAGTATAAAAATATTCATATTGCTGATCAACCATAGAACATAGATACATTTCCGCTACTTTTTCCCATTACAAGTTATGAGGCTCTGCTGACACTGAATGCCGTCGAACGAACACAATATATATCTTTTTCTTTATATTTGGTGGAAACTCACTCACCCACTCTTATAGATTTTTTATGGCACGGCTGTAGTGCTTCTTTTTTTTTGGTTTTTTGTTCCTTGCAGGACACTTGGACAAGTGTTGGGGTTTTTTGTTTGTTTTTTTTTTTTTGTGTGTTCGGTCAAAATCATTTTTGTTGCGCCTTTTGTTTCCATTTTTTGTTCGTTTGTTTGTTTTCACAATGTTTCTCTTGTCTTGTACGCCCTGTGTATCCTTTATGGTATGGTATGGTATGGCATAGCATGGCATGGCATGGCATGGTATGCTAGTATGCTTTCATTTTCATGGCTTTCACACAGAATTGGAATTTCAGCAAACAGCTGCTAACTAATTGGAATTTCAAACCCGAAATCATAGTGATTTTGATTTCTTGCAGTTAGAGCCCTTAGCTCGCTCGTTCGCTTGTTCGCTCACTTGATTCTATTGTGTCCTTTCGTTTGGTTTTGTTCATTTTGTGCGCCATCTTGAGCTGATTTGCTGCACATTAGTGAAAATGTAGACCATCCAACCAACCAACCAACCGAACGACCGTCCGACCGACTGAAAATGAAATGTAATGAAATTGGGGGTCATAAGAAAAAGTGACATGATGAACGACAACGACAACGACAACAACGACGATGATGCCATCAGAAACACAGCATCAAACAATATTTATGTTCATTCATGAAGGATAAGATTATATCTTAAAATTAAGTTAAACTGATTGGAAGACAGTCGGCTGGTCGAACGTAGTATTAGAGATTGTGAAAGAACTAAACTTTGTCATTATATAAATAAATAAGAAGATGTATATACCATATATTGTGATTTATAAATAGATAAATGGCTTACGATCTATGATAATAATAACAAACGAAAAAAAAAAAATATTAAAAAAGAAGGACCTCTACAGAAAAATACATAGAAAACGGACATCATCAAGGCAAGAAAGATGATGAAAAACAATGAAAACAAACTTTCGTCATTATGTTTCTTGAAAAAAAAAAAATAAAAATAAAAACCAAAACAAATACAAAATGTAATTTACTTTTAATTTCAGTTCTTCAGTTTCATTTATTTTGATAGTCTTGTATTAGGTACGAGTATAATATGGAACACTAATAGATTCCATAACTCTTTATCTTATTATTTTTAATCAAATTAATCACAACATTTTACCATTTTTTGTAGTAGTTCATTTATCGTTTTGATTTAAGGCTCACGTGGGGGTACTTAGTATTAATTCTTTATATAATTTAGTTCCTTTGATTAAGTTCTTCAAACTGGGAACAGAAAGAATATGGGCGAGCATTTTTTTTACAAGAAATTTGGTTTATCATTTAAGTTTATTCAATTGCATAAATTAAATTGCATTCCCGTTCTCTTAATACTCCAGACTTTAGATTATTAAGCCCACAATCAACATGAACTTTTTTTAGTTCACATCACTTCAGTTCTATTCGATTTAAATACTATCATGATTCTTTATCATTATCATAAATGATGACTAATATTTTCATGAAATGTAACAATTCTTTTAATTCAGATATTAAATGATATCATCTTGGATATGGTTTCCCATATGTGTATGCATTATTAATTTCTCAAACTTCCTATCCTTCTAATCATTAATGCTGATATGTTTCATGTGCACTTTGATATGACTACGAATCGATTGTGGCTTTCTACTGTACTCAGCTCAACACGTAATTGCATGTCCACATATAACTTGACTTCATTGCTATTGTATAATCATATATCATTAGTATATTGACCTGTGTTTTGAGGAAGACACTGTTTTTTTTGCCCATTTTAATGAACATGTTATAAAGTCATATCATAATTGAAATGACTTGCATCTGAGTTTATTGCCATTCTTATTACAAGGCTTTTATTTGCTTCTGAATTTTATCTAATCCGCTACTTGCACAAACAGTTGAGCAGCACAATTGAAATTGTTACTTCTACGTTTACTATCGAATCGTCGTATATCATATTGATAATAACATTGCTGCATTAGAAAACACTCTTCTGGCCATCGTGTTTCCATCGTTGATGTTTTCACTGCCATTTGGTTTCGGTTCGTCCGAATTTGCTAAATAAATAAATGTAATGTAATTTAGTAGGTATGTTTATTATTATTAAGATCAATATTGTTATTATTAAAATATGACAATTGCTCAACTTCGACAACCGCACGCACACGACAACTGTAGTGACCACTCACGACTGACTGCTCAGAGACTGCCTGTTCAGTCCTCTGCTTCTTATTGCTGCTTGCCGCGTGCAGTTGCCAAACTTCCCCGCATTGTCCTCTCATTGCTGCAGGCTGTATAGACCGCGCGCTGTTGCCACACTCCCTTACATTCGGCCATCGTGATCTTCTTCATCCCACCCAGATGACAGCAAATCTTCATTTTCAGCGATAAACTTCTACAGCTTAATGTTATCACAGCTGGTGGCTGTAACGTTTGGTCCCTCAGCATCCATAGCAGCTTTTTTTACATCATATCGACCGTTGCGTTTTACCTTAATAATTTCATATTGGCCCAAGTACTTGCTCGCTAACTTTCGACCTGCTACAAATTGGGTCCGCTTTATCGCCACCAAATCGCCTACCTTATATACATGCTTTTCACGCCGCTTTTTATCATAGCTTTCTTTATATGCCTCTTGCGCTAGCTGTATATTGCGTTTAGCCTCTGCACGTAGTTGATGCCGCTCTATCATTTCCTGATTCAGTAGCTCTAGCACACTATCATCAGACATTGTAAAGGTGGTATTGTTGTCCACTTTATCAGCTGATCTTTATCAAAAAATTCCGTGCGGTTTATTGCATTGAAAGATTCCTTGCCACTGCAAATTGATTATTTTGAAGATAGACATTCGTCTTCGTCAGGTTTAAAATTGGCTTCACCATCATCACTTGCTGCATCTTCCAGGTCACTCAAGAATGCACTAATTTCATCCAGAGTCATTTGTCCACGCTGGTTTTTTAGTTCAGTAAATGTAAAAAGATATTATAATAGCATAAAAGAATATATTTTATTTCACAAACACCATAACGGTTAGATCGTACAACCACGACTCCTCTTCTAAATCGTTTAACTACAACTTAATTCCGAAGTCAAACTCACAATCTTATATATGTATGTCAAGTTTTGCACACGGCACTTATCAATCCTACCCACAGCTGCATTTGCAAACGGCACCATTATTAACGGCCGCTTTGAACAAAACATCACCCAATACCAAAACCATTTTCAAGTAGTGCGCACTTCTGCTCCCTTCAGTATCAACATCTACGAGGTGTCTATTTCGGCTCTTTGATTTATTATCAGTTGTGCAAAAATGATAAGGGGTCATAATATGGCCCCAACATGATATGTGTGAACATTTGCAATAAAAGATTGTGAAAGCCTAAAATGTTGTTCAAATGACCCTAGCGTACAAAATCGAAAAACCGGATCCGAACATGTAGAGGACTTATGTATTTCATATTGACGAGTATGTGCCTTAGCCTTGAAAATTATCAAGTTATAAATCTTTTATATTATGCAGTTTCCTTAGTTTCGCACATATTGGACAAGACTGACAAAAATTGCTTCCTGTCAATATATTCAAGACCCTTTACCATCAATAAGTGTCATTTGTCTAGTATACTCTACAAATTTACCTTTTCTTTTACCACCCAAGGGTGGTACTTTCATTCACAAAAAATTTAATTTGCAAAGGCCCACACAATCAAACGGATGGCGGAGTCTTATTAAACCAAATAGGCTGCTGCATATCATTTACCAGTTTTAATGAGACAACTGTGATAACGAAGAGAGAATAATGAAGTGGAAGACTGACAAAGCGTTGTTTGTACATGCTGCTTGCAGTGCACCACGTTGGGAAGTATTTTTAAGACGTCATGTTGCATTTTAAATAACGAGCTTCACATAAACGTTCCACAAGGCAGTGTTCTTGGTCCGTTCACGCTATATAAGAGTGACTGTCGTCGGAATGAATTTCCTGCCCCATGAACCTGAGAGGACCACGCAACAATGTAAAGTTTCTTCAGCTCACCACTAAGGGAACTTGTTAATCAATAAATCCTGCTCCTTACAAACTATATAAGATCCTATAGATCAACAAAGGAACAAAACTCTGAACTCACAATCATATAGATTTAAAAATTTAAGACAAAAGTGTATCAACAATAATCAACAAACATTGCTGATGGAAAGCACTCAAAAAATTCCTGCCATCATATTCCTAATACCTCTGCCAATCCTTAGTTTTAGTTTAGTCATAAATACACAGTTCGTTTTTCTTAATACTACTTCTATCCGACGTCTTGGCACGTCGTCTGCACCGCTGCACAGCCGCCAGTATAGTAGCTCGTTGCAGTCTTTGATCGTCGTTGCTGGAAGTTCACAGCTGCAGTCATCATCGTCACTTCTTCTACTGGATTCAGTTGCACGTCTTTGTTAAGTTTAGTTTCGTCAATCTTGCTGTTGTCATCATTGTCTCGTTGCACATTATCATCCTCCATCCTCTTGTTAGATCCGTCGTTCTCTTTGTTTATTCCGTTTGTAAGAACCAAACACGGTACTTAACATAATTATAGGACACTTTTAATTCAAATTCACTTATTGGATTCAATCAAAGCATAGAATGAGAATATAAAGGGTGATGTTTGAAATGAATATGTGGAGGTGCTGGAAAGAAAACTCTTTCAATTCCTACAGGATAATTGTGAAATTTTGTGTGAATGGAACCAAATTGGATCCAATCCTGTTGGTTAACTTACTTAACTTCATGAGAAGAAGATGTTGTTTAGCACCTAAGTTCCTTAAAAGAAAGTTCCAAAATAATTGTTAAAAAAACACGAGAGCTCGACAGGATTTAACAATGTACATAGTTACATTCATAGATTTGTTTATTTAATGTTATAAGCTTAAAGATTTGTCATCTAAGTAAACTATTAAAAAATAAAAGAAAAGGATTATATAATGTTCTCAATATTTGAGCTACTTGAGCAAAATTCTTTAGTTATACTTATGATATATACAATTAAAACACCTCTGTAAAAAAAAAAACCAAATCAATCAAGCATGTGCCAGAAATCTCTTTCAACCCCATATCAACATAACTACAATTCTCTGGTACCAGAAATCTCTTTCGATGATTTTGAAATCTCTGACGTTTATAAATACGATTTGATTAAATTGTCGCTTATTTGAAGTTACAAATAAAATAAAATAAAATACCAACAACTGTAATCAGTAATCTGCATTTAAAAAATTCTACATTTCAGTTGTTTTAAGCATAAATTTTCATTTTAAACATCTTAGTTTGAAAAATGAAATCTCCACAATTACAGAGAAATTGAATTCAATTGGCATTCTGGCCTGAATGCATGAGTAAGCAAAGTATTGCACGAAACCCAGGTGACAAAATAAGTTTAGCAATCATTTTCATCTTCAAAAGATGTTTCTTCATCAACTAAGAGAGTGGTATTTTCATTAGAGTTTAGATTTAACTTAAGAAATAAAAATAAAAAAATACAAACGACTCAAATTCTGAAGATATTTCATTTCAATTCAACTTAACTCAACGCAACTCAACTCAACTCAACTCATCTCATCTTAACTCTTTTCATTTCTTCGCTTTTCAACGGATTGCATTGTAATGCATTTTACTTTATTTTGTACTTATGTTTTGAAATCCACATTGAAGTTGCTCCATTTTTTCCTTATTGCAGTTGTCCATCTACTATATAAAAATACACAAAAAAATACAAAAAACAAGAGACATCCTTCTTATTTTGTGGAAAAAAAAAATGCGAAATCTTTAACCAAGTTGACTTGGCTGGGTTTGGTTTGCTTTGCTTTGGTTTGGCTTGGCTTGGATTTGGCTTGACTGTGGTCAGGAGGCCAGACAGCCAACAACAGCATTAACAACAATAATAAAGCAAAAAGTACAAAAAAAAAAAAGAAAAAATAAAAAAGAAAAGAAATGAAAAGAAAAGAAAAGCAAGTCAAGTAAAGTGATATGAAGAGAAAAGTGAAAGCTAAAAGCAGAAAGATGCCATCGTAGGCATTCGGCAGGCATCAACATGGCATCTAAGTGCAATCATTTTCAATTGCAGCGTCAGTCAGGTTATGCGATGTTCTTTTTATGCTTTTATCCTTTTGTGAATCTTTGTATCTGTGTGTGCGTGTGTGTGTGTGTGTACAGTTATTTCGTGCTTCTGCATTTGTGTGGTTGCCTTAAGAAATTCAATTGGAAATCAAATAAATTGAGTGGACTTTATTTCAACAGTATCCTTAGTACTACCACTAGAACCTACTACTCCTTCTTCTACTATTGCTTTCGAAGTACCTACTAAACTCTATACACAATATTTCTTTAACTTAATCTGGAATTTCTTCTGAGTTCCTGTGTAGTATCTCTTCTTATACATTTGTTGATCATCATTCTTTTAGTGTTCCTTTCGTTGGTAAGTCCTCTAGAATTACTGTATCTATACAAAAGAGTCATTACAGCATTTAACTTCAAGTATCACGTCAATTTGATTGATGCAAAAACATTGTGATTTCGTTCTTTCTTTCAATTCCCAATTCTTTTCCTATTCAATTTTATTTTATTTCCTTTTTGACTTCAATTGCGTCAATTTAGTTGCACTTTCCGTTTCACAAGTGCCACAAAATGACAATCATCTTAACATCACAATCATCACTATCATCATCCATCCTTTACAATAAATGATAAAGTGAGTGAGTGAGTTTTCAAGTCAAAAGGTTTTCATTTCTAAGAAAATAGAAAATTATCATGGTATTAATTTAATGGAAAGTTTTGAATAGAAATGATTTGATAGATATACCTACTTAGTAAATCCTACATTGGAAAAGTAATTTTACCTTTTCTATTGTTATAATTTTCTGCTTTGAAGAACTGAAATGATCAAAGAAAACATTTCTCTCGTAAATTGTAACCAAGTCAATCGAGCACATGAAAAAAACACAATATTACAAGAATTCAAGGAAAAACAAAATTGCAAATTTCACCAAATTCTATCACTTACGAAGTGAATAAATTGATTAGAATATTTTCAAAAATTGTCATCAAAATATTAAAAAAATAATAAAGTAAAATAGAATTAGTTACAAGTAAAGGATTTGATTGGAGATGAATAACTAAAGCCTAAGTTTGAACTTTTATCAAATACTCGTTCATAATAGAATTTTTCACAAAGTTTAGTCTTTTTCTTGAAGTTTTAAAACTTTATAAGGAAACTACTTTGCCGAATGCAATCCAACCTGTCGAATTTAGGTATTTTAATAAATCACACGGACATTTCATTGAACAGTCAGAGAGGTTGTTGATTATGTATTTGCCCAGAAACTTATATCTAGTTTTTGCCAGGGCTGGCCATTGATATAGAAAGTAGGTGAGCGGCTCCTCTTCCTCTTCAGTTTTGCAGCTTCTGCAATGGCTTCTGAACGGAATACCCAGTCTCTCCGCATGAGTCCCTACATAACAGTGAGCCGTAAAAACCGCTGTTAGCCTTGCGATATCCGAGCGTCTTCTGTTGATGAGTCTAAGTGACTTATTTTCGTTGTAAATAGGCTAGGTAGCACGTGCCACTCTGCAAGATTCAAGATCTTTCCATCGCCTATTTGCCAGCTGACGAAAATACAGAAAGTTGTTCCTCTTGACGATCGCCAGGGGAATTGGGATCTGTTCCGCCAATGATATATTAAGGGAAGCCCCAAAACGAGTCAGTTCGTCAGCTTTCACATTTCCCTCAATGTTCCTATATCCGGGAATCCATGAGAGAGTGACGACTGAGTTTGCTCATCGTCGACCTTTACGAGCTTGGATTTCACAGTGGTGGATTACGACCTTCTGGTACTTTATTTCCGAAATAGTTTGTCCTTGTATTTTGTAAAGTAAACATTGGGCACAAATATTTAATAAAAATCTAATAAATTTTTATCAGAAGGCTTTTCTTAGCAGAACAAAATGCTGTTAACATCCATTAATAGCCCTGTTAGACCTTAACAGCAAGTTAGCCCAACAAATCTAATAACGAGAATCGACCGATTAATATCGTTTGGTTGTTAAGTCTTCACTTTCAATCTGGTGGCATTAAACAATTTAGGAAGACACAAATTTCTTAAAAGAATAATGGGTACTCCTGTTATTAATTTGATACTATGAGATGGCAGACCGAGGGCCCTCAGAGATCCTGAAAGATCTATAGGATTATTGATAGCGTCTTCTTGTTCAATTACTCTGTTAATAGAATGATATTCAGTATAACATAATAGATTTTCAGGTATGATAACTTTTTTTTCTACTTCTACTACACCAATTTTTAGGAACACAATTGTGCATTTGGGTTACATTCTGTGTGTGCCCGCAAGTGAGAAAAAGTTGTGAATATTTTGTGGGTCAATTTTAATGAATTAAAGTTCATCCCGTAAGCCAAATAAAGGTTCTTGTGTTTCGGTCAATAAACAATTGAATTAAATGAAAATGTTGAATTTGTAACATTGCCAACCACACAAAATGCAAACACTTTTCAATCAGCTGTTCATTCGAACATTCATTCCAAATCACCCAAAATTGTTGGCACTCCATTTTTTTTGATGATATTGAAAACAACAGGTTTTGACGCTATCGGATATTTCTGGCACATACCCAAATATAAGCAATATGAGTTACCAATTGACCAACCCCATGACTTATGGCAAGTTTTCTTATGTGAGAATTCAAAGAAAAGGAAGGAAGGGAAGTTTGCTAAGTACTATGAACAGTCAGACAGCTAAAATCAAATCAACTAATATGTATGTATCTTTTGGATCTTATCTCTCATTCCATGCAAACTATTCGCAATTGTTACTGTTTTAATAAATGATACAATTAAATTAATTGACTATTAAATAAAATCAAAATTTATTTCATTAATGCGCTCCAAAATATAATCAAATGAACAGTCATTTACTTCTTTGTAGTTGCATTTTGTGGTTCACATTTCTTCTGCACATTTGTCAAATAAAGATTCAAAACTTTTTCAATAACATCCAGTTTTTTGTTCACTTTTTGAACATAATCCACTGCAAAGAACAAAAGAAAGATGTAGAAAGAAATATTTATACTAAAAATATGTAACTAGTACTTACAGATAACCAAATCGGTGACTAAAATTATCTTCTTTGCCATATGTATTCCCAACCAAACCAAGTGATGTTTGTGACACAAATCTATAACTAAATTTTAACAACCTACGAATTTTCCTAATATTGTTTTCATATTCGCTTTCCCCCTCTCTCTCTCTCTCTCTCTCTTTCTCTCTCTGGACACTCTCCCTGTTCTCAATCATCAGTTCCACAGAAGCGGAACCTTCTACAGAAGCGCAACTTTCTACAGAAGCGCAACCTTCTATAGAAGCGCAACCTTCCAGAGAAGCGCAACCTTCCACAGAAGCGCAACCTTCTACAGAAGCGCAATCTTCTACAGAAGCGCAACCTTCCACAGAAGCGCAACCTTCTACAGAAGCGCAATCTTCTACAGAAGCGCAATCTTTTACAGAAGCGCAACCTTCCACAGAAGCGCAACCTTCCACGGAATCGCAACCTTTCACAGAAGCGCAACCTTTCACAAAAGCGTCATTGTCGCCCTGATCGATTATTGAAAAAGATATTCAGTCTATATAGTAAGAAATCTAGGACTCAAATGATCGCATCTATTACTACTTACATTATAAGTTTAACAAATAACGAGTTAATTTAATATTGTATAAACAAATTGGTGTTTGTTTTTTTTTTTTCGTATGTTATTTGCTGCCACACCGTTCATCTGATTGCATTGCAATTTTGTGAATGTGTATGGTTAGTCCACGGCTTGAACATATGATTGTTTTGTCTTCGTTTCCGAGATCCGAGATCCGAGATATTCAAATATGCCCTAAAAGCATACTAAAAAAATAGAGAAAAATTAAAATTCAGTTGGATACCACCAGGTGCAAAGCAGGGTTACGTACGCTGGTAAATAATACTAAATAAAAATCGTACTCGCATACGAATGGTTCCGTACCACCGCATAAGGTTTTAACACTATATGTGCAAATTCGTTGGACAAAAAGCTTGTACCTGTGTCTGAAGTTACATATAGTTAATATGTTTTTGTCGCAATAGTGAAATATTTAACCAGCGCCAAAAGTAACTTAATAGCGCCCAAAAGCATGCTACAGAAAATTATCAAAATGAAAAATAAGAACATTAATTTGAATTTGTGTTTGGTTTCCTAGTTATTCTAGAATGTTGGTGAACACACTCTTATAGTATCCCAATATGAATTCGATAAGACAAAGAACAAAAAAGTTTTTCAAATCAGAACGTTGATAGCGATCTATGATTTACTTGAACGTAACTCGCTTCAAATTGAACCGTTACACGAGCCAGCACTAAATCTTGTTAACAGTCCACACTAACATTGCACCGAATCGTTTGCGTTTTTCAAAAGTATCATACCGGAACAGTAGAGTTTTTGTAACTGAGTCGGTACTACACTAATTTGAAAAGGCACTGTCGTCTAGTGTCCTCGGCTATGATACTGCTTGATACTGTCAGAAAACTATATACTATCGTCTACGGTCTTCAGCGATGGGTCGACACATGCTTGTCATCGCTGCTTTAATAATGTATAAGTATCGGTTTTTCTATTTGATTTTTATGTGGGAGTGGCATAAGTAATATAGTCGTGATAGTAAAATCAATTATCGCAGACAATTAACTTAAATTTTCAGCATTTCTTTTCAAACACAAAGTGCATAAGTAAAGAGAGTCAAATATTTGAAAAAATCAGCGCAGCTTCTCTTCCGCATTAAAAAGAAAAAATAAAAACTGCAATATGAAAGTATGTATTCCTTGTTTTATTAAAATTGATTTGCCAAATCATCGTTATTAGTAAAATATTGGAATATTTGAACAGAATTAAATTATTTTAGTTCACGAGTGGGCATCAAGCGACAAACAAAACACCTTGGTTTCCTTTTGTCTAATCCAGAGTACAGTTTCGTACTACTTTTGGATTGATACTATGTATTTATTTGTGATATGATTACTAAAGAAAGTTTGTTTTCTATTTATGCTCTTGAGTTCAGAAGGAACTGCTAATGATTTTCTTTTCGAAGAATTTTGTCTAGACAAAGGAATTTTTCTTTTGAAAACACTAATTAGTAGCAGATTATCACTTACGATGCTACCCAAACTGTTCAACATTTATGAACAAGTATTAAATGTATGTATTCTTAATTCTTTTATATGTAGGTACATATCTTAATTTACTGTCGTCGCTCTGACACCAGCGCCATCGTGGCAGCAACAATGTTCATTCTTGAACAATATTTATTATCAATTTGAATAAAATTATTATTAAATATTATTATAATTGTAATTTTAGTTATAATAAAAATATTTAGGTACTTAATCCCCATATTCATTTGTATCATCATTTACATTCTCTTTGTTTGCCGACGAAAATTTACATTTCTTTTCAATTTTTCATCGTCCGAAAGTCTACGTAAACAGTAGCAACATTAGCACCATTATCAACACTGCGCATATTGTGATCTCTCTTGTGAGTCGCTACAACACTAACATGAAAAAGCACTATTGTCTGGTGTCTTCGGCTATGAGTCGGTATGATACTGTGATAAAAGTATACTGTTGACTACTTCAATGTTACACAATAACGCAAAAGTTTATTTCTTAGTGTTTTAGAGCAGGTAGTGCGACTTATGATAGTACGTGTGTAGCACAAATTTCGTTTGAGTGAGGGATGATAATTTTTTGTTAAGTATTGACTCATGCAATGCTCTTCTTCAAATATAGGTATCTTTTTATAGGTGAAATAATTTTTGAAATCAGTTAAGTAGTTTTTGAGTTTATTCATTACAAATAAACATACACAAAAAAGGAAAATCATATAATGCATTAGAACATTTCTATTCATTTTTGCTAACCAGATTTTTTTGATCAGATGCAGATGCACATTTTTTTTAATATTATACAAAATTCAATTGCGTTTATTGGTGATTAAATTCTTAAATATTCTCACTCTCTCTCTCTCTCTCTCTCTCTCTCACTCACTCACTATGACCACAAAATTAAATATGTATAAGTATATATAAATTCTAATTGAATTTAAATGCCCCATTTTTCAAGTCACAAATATTGCCTATTGTTAGTTAGTTCATGGCAAAACTATTTCATAATTAAACAATTCTAAATAAATGTGCGTTTATAAAATAATTAAAAGGAAAAGTGTGAGCAAAATTAATGTTTTAATTAAGTTTAAATGAGCAAATAAGAAAAATGGCTGACAATATAAATTTTCAATTTCAATTTGAAAATGTTAAAATGTTTGTTCACCAATTTTATAGTGCTTTTGATTTTGGTTTGCCATTCATTGAAGATTTCGCGTGGAATAATTAACGTCATATGGGTGGGAAACTTGAAATTTATTTCATATTGTCATGTGAATGTAAGCAGGACTTTAATAATTAAACAGAAATTTAGGAACTTCTAGGCTATACTTTGCCTTTAGTAGGTATATTTGAGGGTGGACTTGCGATTGAGATTATCTTATATAAAGTTTTGTTCTTAGATAGAGATGATCAGGCCAGTAGACTCATTGTAGAATTAGAATTAAACGTAAAATTAACTACTTCAAATCCAAGGCTTTTAATCTTTTTCCAATTTTATTTTCTTGGATTTGAACAATTTGTTCGCTCGATTTTGCACCGAGTACAAAATACTTATATTCGTTTCTTTCTGAAGGTCCAAACGAAAAGCCAATTGATGTTCTAGATCTCACTGATAGTCCTTTGGGTTTTCTTCCGCATAAATCCTGGTTAAAATACAACACCGATGCCGTTTTATTTCTACGCAACTCATACAATTCCAAATTTCGCCTGATCCTTTGAGAATCCTGGGCCTTGGTATATGTCCACAATCTTTCTATATAATCGTTTGCTTCAGCAAATTTCTTAAACCATTGCAGGAATTGAAAATTTTCAGCAAATCGTCCTTGAACAAGCTTTTCAACCGGAATGGTCTTGTTAACTTTGTGCTTCACGAACGCTTCTTGCAACAACTGAAAATTACACATATATTTATATTTAGCATTTCCACACTTAAAATTTACACTTTTCATTGGTATTGAGTTTGGAAATAATATTTCCATAAGTTTGCAATAGTGAACTCCCGTACACAATTCCTCGACTTTTTTGATATTTGTTTCCAAGCAGACATTTATCCATGTAATTAGAGTAAATCGAGAAACGTTTTCTTTGATTGTAGCATTCGCTACACAAGTCACATTCACAGCACTAGCCATCTTTCTTACTTATATCTTATATTTATATATGCTTATTCTTCTGTTTATGTAAATTTTGCTCACCAAAAATTTAAAGAATTTTTTAACTAATTTATTTGGTTTTTGTATTACGAAAAATTTAGAAAAATTTTACCAGAAAGAGATAATCACAAAAAATTTAAAGTTATAAAGTTATTGACATTATGAGGTAAACTTAAAGATGAAGGGTTACTCGGATTAAAGAAAATTATATGTGTATATGATATATTTATATAAAAATCACTTGTCAGAAAATATTTACCCTTGATAATCTCCTCTGGTCTTATAAAACCAAATTCGCTTAATCAAAAGAAAACTCATCGATGATGGGTGATGTTTCTGGTGTTACCCTTCAATACAATGTTACGATTAGGTCACTTTGCCATACAACGGAAGTGGGCTGCAATTATAATGATCCCTAAACCTGGCAAGCCGGAAAACATTCTCGCATCATACATATGTAGGTACATGCCTATAAGCTTGCTGCTTGTGTTCTCGAAAATATTCGTAAATATATTTCTTTGTAAATGGAATGAACAGGAATGAATTACTTACAAACTTACTATAAGGTCTTACTACAATTACGTAAATTTTTACATTACAGCATGTACTAAGTATAAATAACTCAAAGTCATTTATTGTCTGTGCAATATTATCATTGTTTGAGTTCCTTAAAGTATACCATACCTTAAATGCTTCATGCTTCAAATTTGTATACAACACAAACTTTTATGGTATACTATGTACTATGTATGTAAATATAAGTTCTATATTTGTTTTTGGCTATACTCACTCACATTCCTCATAACAACAAAACTAAAAAACATTAAATTTTGAGCCTAAAAACAAAAACAAAACAAAAGAACATCACCTGCCAATGTTCCAAATGAATTACATCAATTTTAAACATTCTTTGAAATGTTGTAAATATGGTATACGGGAGTATGAATTATGAATAACTTTATTATAGGAGTGAGAAATAAGGTTGTACTTAGGTACTGTTCGTTTCAATGAAATGTTGAAATGTTAAAATGAAAAAAAAAAAAAAGAATGCTACAAGTTTTGAACACAAAACAACCTGAGCTGATCAATAATAAAAGGCTTTATTTATTTTGCATTTTTACTTATTCTCCTTGATTGCTACAAACAGAACATTGACAAGGATTAGAACTTTTCTAAAAGGCTGATTTAAATTTGAAGGTGAAATATGGTAGAAGAAGAAGACAAATATGCCATTGATTATTGTTACGTACGTTAAATTTGATTATGTATGTGTAAAAATTACATAAACCTTTGACTTGTGGAAAAGATAATGGGTAAAGCAAAATTTTCACAATTCCCTTGACTTGATTAGAATATTTAAATTTCACTAATCTTATAGTATTAGGTAATATTTTTGTATAAACAAATTTAAACGCAATCATTAGACTAGTGTGCTTAAGACAAGGTAAGCTAACTTGGTTACTCAGAAAAAGTGATTCGATTGGAACAGAATGAAGAAAATCACCAAATTCTTTATCAAAAGACTGTATAAATTTTAAAATTATACCTACATATAATGATGAACACTTGACATTAGTTTCATGTTTGTGACCCACAACGCCTTAAAGAACCAATACAAAGCTTTTTTTCCTCTTGGTAGTTATGCTATTCTGATTATCCGGATTCTTCTGGCATGATGCCCACATCTTATCAAACAATTAATGATTGGTGGCCAATACCACTTTTATAGTTATACATTGCATTATCAAACAGATCAACGCCTCCCATTCGTTAATTGTAGACTTTCAAAGCTTCACATGATGAATTGCGAATTGAAGCTTATCAGGGGTGTCACAGAAATCGCTTTCGCCTCAATGTTGTTTTTTCTTTCGATTTCTGTGACACCCCTGATACTTTAATTATTGAGTAAATAAATACTTGTAAACTAAAATTAAGAAAAATTTAATTGCATAGTTTTAGGCTTTGAAATCGCCTCAATATTGAGACAAAAGCTGTTTCTAGCACACATACCCCTATATGTTATTTCTAACCATACGTATATTTTGACCAACTGTCGAATCAAGAACTTCACGCATTTGCCTGTATACGATTGGAGGCATAACTAATAGCATAATTGCAAAGCAACCAAAATTCTATAACTTATTTAGCTGCTTTTGACGGTATGAATTGCCGGAATGGACTTTTTCCTCTGAATGCCTCTCATCTGTTCATGGACTCTTACTTATTTACATGGGTAGTTTGAAATTTGATAATATGTCAACACATTGATTCCTTAATTCAAGTATCGGTGCAAATTTGTCGTTCACTGAGAGTGACTTTACTGTCAAATCTAGTTACTCTCGAAAGGTTTTGCACCTTTTCAATTCCGTACTTTCAATATCTGACCGATATAGTTCAGCTAACAAAAGTGAACCAATTAATGCGAACAACGTTAGTCCAATCATTACCAACAACACGATATTTGTAGGTATATTTTAAAATAGTGTTTAAACTTAGAGACATTTTACTCGTTCCGTGTTTATTCTACGAGTAATAACAATATTGTTGTAAGCAAAGCAGAACAATATAGTTCGATAACGCTTTCCCATTTACCCGGAAGCAAATAGCCCGCGGATTCCTCGTTTTCGTATCGATATTATTTTTGACAGGTATTATGAGAGGATAAGGGACAGATTTATATTTAAATTTACTGGTATCAAACCGTTTGCAAAACTACGTAGCAAATTGTCCATTGAAGACTTAAAATTCAAAAAATTTTATAAATTTATTTTTTGCAAAATTTCTCCTATAATGAGTCAAATTTGACCCGAAGATCTTATGCAGGTTCATAAATCCATAATAAAATTCCACATAGTAGATGTAATATTGTTTTTATGCGGTGAAAACGGCCTTTACAGTTCACATAACAAAACATTCGACGACCAATAAAGATCTTTACTTGGAAGATTGTCTTTCTTGTTCTTACCATTCAAAACAATCAAATAATGAATCGCAAATAACAATTCACACTCAGTATCATGCTCAACAGCTAGTGTTGTTGATTTTTCTTCTTTGGTAATCCCATTCGTTGTTCACACTTAGCTTTAGTATGCTAGCAACTATTTTCACATTGCTAACGAAATGAACTAAGAAAAACGTTGGCACAACTGCAAGCTGTTGTTGGTGCAAGCACCTCGGCCCTTATCAGCAAACAAGAGTTGCGAGAAAGTATGCATTAGCAGTCATGCTGAGTCTGAACAAGGTCAAAACAAACAGTGAATGTTTGAAAATGCATGCAAATTTTTTGAACACATTTGGCTTGGTGTTGTGCTCTCAAATTTTTCTACAATACACCAATTGTTGTTCGACTTACATGAAAAAACTTAACTAGATTACATGTTCTAAAGCGAACTCGCTTACTTCAGAGGAAACATTTTGTAATTTTTTAACTCAAAAATGTGAAATTGGCGATATGCACAGCAATTTAAGAGTAAGAAAAAAACTCCGTACTCCATACACATACTAGTTTGAATTTGTTTTGTTTTCGAAGCATAAGCAAGAAATTTGGTTAAAGAACTAAGCAGTTTGGCAAACCATCTATTGTTCGTATTATATGAACAACCTAACTTTTCTTTTAATTCTATTTAGAAAGATGCTAAAGTCACAAAGTCATTAAGTCTCCAGCATATTGAATTGTAAATATCATGTCTCTTATGTTTTCCCAAAAATTATAAAAAATAATTTCAACGAATCTTGTAAATGAGTTTTCTTCCCTATGTTTATGTACCATAGTAGTACTACTTAGTATATGAAGGATATTTTATCTTAATTAATTAATATCCTTGTCATTTTTAATTGATTAACATAATTGAATAAAATGTAGGTACCACTCACTTTTTTTATTTTTCAATAGAAATTTTTCATCTGGTGACTGGTGACTCAATTTATTTGATGAATTTGGTTTGTCAGCTTCAGTTTAATTCACTTTGTCATTCGTCATTCATAATTATATTGTATAGATTCAGTTGGATGCCATGAGCATCATCATCATCATCATGATCATCAAACACTAATAAATTCATTTATGGACAGTTGCCATAGTATACCCAATCATTCATACCTACTATATTTTACTTGCATGCCTGTTGTTTCTAGGTATATGTCAAGCGACCACCAAAATTTTGCTACTAAAAAATGTGAAAAATACATAAAAAAATAAAAAATATAAATGGCATTTCGTTTCGTATTCACTTTTGCGTTTAAGGCAGATTGAGTGCGATATAAAATTTATTTACGCAAAATTTCCACTCGAGGCTTTGAAATATGGTATTGTACAAGTATATGAAACGAGACCCACCGACCGACCAACTGAGATAAAAACAAAAAAAAAAAAGAGAAAAGAAAAATTATATCAGCACCACCGACAGCTTTTGGCAAAAAAACAAATTGCCAGCTAACAGGCCAAATGTGGGAAGGTGTTTCAGAATTTAATAACATTTCATTGCGTTAAGTTGGATTTTCGTTTCTACAATACTCGTACACATATACATACACACACATACATACATACAGTAGGTATATTTTTTTCTGTTTTTGGTTCATTTTTTAAAGAATGATGATGATGAATCCAATGGAAAGCAATGCAAATTGCCATTTAAAATTCTTTTGAACAAAATTGATGAAGCTAATAATGATGATGATGATGATAACTGGCCTTCAAAATAGTACTTACATTCTTAATTTCTTCAACTAAATAAAACAAGAAAATGTGATACAAAATTTACATAAAAAGAAATGAAAAATTTTGTTTCATGATTCATAAAAATGTTAAAAGAATTTTGTGCACAGCTAGAAAGTCTTTATAAGTAGGTAGTATCTTTATGAGTTTATTAGTTTAGAAATAGACATTCTTCAGACAATGAATATAATCATACTTATAATATTGTAAATTAGAAATTCATAAAAATAATCAGTCATAGAACGTCGTATATGTATCTGTTGAATATCTACCTACTATTTATATAAATATACACTGTTCTTGACAGCTAATGAGGTAATACTAGATAGTATTCTGGTCTGATTTTCTCATTTCTTTATCAAAAAATAAATAAAAGCTTGGTGGAAGAGTGACTTTAGAAAATGAGAGTCATGTTTCATTAATATGTTTATTAAAACAAAGCAATTTATTTTCATCACATCACAAAAAAAACTCCGATACGATACTGTCAAAACAGCTTATAATTATGTGGGAAGTTTTCGGCGTATATCAACTATTTTGCATTGTATCGATGTTCTCAATATCCCACGTACATTCAACCTGAACGTTTTCTTTTATGAACACTGGAGCGGTCTGCGTTCATCGATAAACTTAAAGCATTCACAACAAAAAACGACATTTCTTTAGAAGAATAAAGAGCTCGATTTAATGAAGTTTATTGTAACCCAAGTCATAACACAACGACATTCTTATTCCTGATTATTGTTTTCGCACCCACCTCTCTTCATGCATCAATGCATCTTCAATAGTTTCCACCCATGCTAATAACATCCTGCATTGTTTGTTTGCGAGCTCAACTGCATTTTGTCTTCACTAAAGTATCATGTATATCGGTATCCTCTCCATGTTCTCCTTCATTTTCATCTCCGGGATCATCATCACAATCATATTGGCAAATTTGTTCTATTTCTAGTTGTGTTTATCCTTTGGCCCGCATATCAAGCACATCAAATGTATTTAAGTATTTAATTTTGTATACCACTCAAAACCAATGTTGTATGTGTCTGGACAAGTCCAGAGATAAAAGTCAACAACTATCATTTACAAATTTGTTTCTCATCATCATCTCACTTACCTAATTCAAACCAATAAAATCTCATTTTTTGCAAATCTGAATAAAATCTGTATTTTGTACAAATAAATGAAATACATAATGACTTTTCATTAAATTTTTTCGGTACGTGTTGTCTTAGCAAAAACTACTTCAATCTAACGGATCTTGGTTTATACAGGAATGCACAAAAAAGAGCAACCGATCAGAAGAAGGCAAAACAAATCGCGAAGAAAACAACGTAACGGTTGCTTTGTAATGAGAAATGATGGCTATAGGCAACACTGGTCCAGGGAAAGGGTTTAATAGAAATAGAACTGAAATGTAAAGAATCACAAATCACAATATTATTGCAGAACCAATAACTCAAAAATCTGTGACAAACAAGCACAATTATCAATGTTCTTGTTCAAGTGAGTCTCAAAAGAAAAAATGGACATATTAAAGATAAAACCAGAAAGAAGGCTATCATTGGCTATGCCAAAGATGTAATACTCTTCACGCATTCAACCATCCTTTCTTAGCATGACCATATTCTCTCAGTTACAGTTTGAGTATCAATAAAGAACACAGTTTGGGTGGCAATTTAATTGTATGTAGTATTGGTCCGATTCGGCTGATTCTGACAAATGTGCAGCGTATAGTAAACATAAACCTCAACTCTCTAGTTCAAAAACTGAGGGACTAGTTGCATACTTACTGACGGACAAACGGACAAATCGTCTCATTGAGCTGATCACAAATAGGTACTATATATACTTTAAGTGGTCTGTGATGTCTCCTTCTGTGCGTTGGCAAAAACATTTATTAACTAAGATATTCTCTAGTGTAACGCATTTTCCATTTATTTAGATAAATACTTATGCTTATGGTATTTCTAAAAAATTTACACATATTGTGTAGCATAATTTTCATTTAGGTATATAAATAGAGAATGAAGTATGTACAATATGAATGTAGTTAAATACTTTGGAAATATTACAATAGAAGAAGAAATTGTTAAAAGAATTTAAATTACAAAATACTAGTTAGAGTATAAAGGATAAGGGAATACAACGGACTGATGATGGAGCCTAAAACTGTACTTACTTTTGTTGAGATAATAAACTAAAGGAGCCACAAATGAAATTATGAACCCAAGAAAGATAATTTTATAAAACTAAACTAGTTTTAGTAAATGCAGAACGAGAGAGAGATGTGATGAGATGAGATCAGATGAGATGAGGTGGGATGGTATGGGATTAGATGAGTTGACAATGGCGCAGTTGAATTAAAAGCGAAGAGAAAGTAAAAATAATAATTTTTGTGTAGCATACCTTTAGGCACTCATCATTTTCTTTTTTCTCATTGTTTACATAAAATCAACATTAAGTAAAACTGAGAAAGAAAGCGAAAAAAAAAAAACAAAATAAAGGCGTGAAAGTGCTAGAGAAAGCTAAAAGGATGAAAGCAACTTATGTTCGTTGGTATAGTGAAATAAAGTGCCAAAAAAAAAAAGAGAAAATATGAGTAAAGTTGCAGTGAATGGGCAAATAGACAAATGCGAGAGAGAATAAAGTGAATGGAAGCGAAAGGAATGAAATTGAAATGAATGAAGGCAAGGAAGAACGAATCTTGCCAACATTACATTTACATAATTATGATTACTTTCTGTGGCCTTTATTTTCATTTTTCGTTTCAACAATGCTGCGGTTGGGTATCCTTTGGCAACCAACACAACTATTGTACTTACCTGAGAACTACTGTACGAAATGCTAGATAAATATGGCAAGTAGTAATAGTAGTCGCAGTAGTAGTAGGGGTAGTAAGTAGACTTTTTCTTGATTTCCGCATTCGTGTAAAATTCATGCGACAATTTTCACTGGAAAATATATTTTAAACAATATATATGTACCTACATATGAATGCAGTACTATCTAGTCGTACAAAAGATGATGATGAGGAACAATGCCAACCCAGAACTACTGAGCTATGGAGTCCTGAGTTGAAGAGAAGACACAAAGAAATACTTGTACACATAACAGAGTTTCCTACCGGGTGGGTCATTTGTGTCAAATGCTGAGTGCCAAAAGCATCCGAAACAAAGGAAACCAGTCAAGCAAACGAGACAAGTCAAGTTAAGGTTTCTGAGCCCGCAGGGTCTGCGAATACTGATAAGCGTGACCAGCAAACAAGCAAATGAACGAAATGAAACGAACAAAATGAAAGAAAACAGAAAGCAGCATCATCGTCATTATGGTCACACGGGAGTGTCCGGGTATATATTTTTAAGTAAAAACCACAGATAAACTGCAGGTACTGGCAATGTTGACAAACAAATATACAAATATACTTTCGCACTATATACAAATATACAAATACATATGTAGGTATGTATATATATATAGACAAACAAACAAACAAATAAACAGAATAAACACACACACACATGCAGCAAATGACCAAACAAATGCTTGGGAAAGGTCTCACTGATGATGATGACGTTGATGATGATGACGTTGATGAAGGGTGAAAGCGGAGTGTAGTACTGTGTTATAACATCAACCAAACAAAGAACAATGGAATAAAATAACAACACCAAGAAGTTGTATAAAATAGTCACAGCTGGCAAGGCAATATGCTAAATAATTTCGCTAATTGCAAAAAATACTATATACTTACATAAGTATAAAGAACAGAAGAAGCAGGTTTCCTCATGAATTTTGGTTAAGTTTAGTTTGGTTTGGTTTGGTTTGGTTTGGTTTAATGATGGTGTGATAAGAAAGTGACAAAATGAAGGTTGTCATTGACAATACTAAGTACTACTAAGTAACCCGGCGGTAATTTTATGCTAAAGATTGTTGATTGGGAGTGCATAAACAGAGAAGAGGACAAGAAAAGTACCAAGCACATTTAAAAAAGACAAATAGAAATAAATAATAATTTTTTTAAAAATCTACAAATTAAATCAATGTTAAAGATATCAATATCACGACTTTAAAAAAAATATTGGGAGTATCCCAACGCATCACCAGTCTATAAGTTGTCAAATGAGTTTACACATCACTTATATTTTCAATACTCGGGCTACTTCAACATCCAACAACACAAGCTATTTTGAACAACACAGGCAACAGACGAAGTCGAAGTTGAAAGTTGTTAAACTTTTGACATTCTTGGCTTTGTCGACGATTCTACGTTGTTTGCTTCACATGATTCCTTCCATACATTTCAACTTGAGTGTTTCGTCACCTTGAAAGGCAGAACAAACGATTCTCATGATAGGTACCTACGTTTGTCTAGTTCCACCTTAAATCATTGGTAGCAATATTTACAACAAACTAAAGCATAACTTAAGGGGAAGCATAGGAATTATTTACCTACAATTAAAAATAATTATTGTCACTGGCAACACTAAGAACTAAATAAGCTGGTGGCAATTATGGTAATACTATCTATGTAGGTATATTTTAACACTGAGAAAAGATTCTTGCGGTACCGTTTTACCTTATTTAAAGTTAATTTATTTTTATGAAAACTATATGGTTAGAAAAATATTTATTACTAGATGTGTCATATGTAATTTTTATGCCTTGAGTGAAAAAATTTATCATTTACTAGCATGGAATACACAGCGAAGTGTGTAAAAATATAAATAAAAAATACAGAAAACAACAACGACAATGAAGAGCAAAAAACCAATATCACGCAGTTTGTCTAACATTTCAGCATGTTCACGTTATGTTCAACACTATTTGCATTATTGCAGCGTTCTATACACTGATATACTTGTGATGTCAACACTTGAGAGCGAGCAATTTTCGAGAGAGTAATGCTTATTGCATATTCATATTTTTCTTCGTAAACACAGAGTTAATTTTTCTTCATAATTATTTCATATGGTTTAATGTTGATATGTTATATGAAGAGTGTCCACCAGTGATGGGATTCATATGTCTTCATATGCATTTTATTGATATCTTTCCTTCGCATATGAAGGGTGAAGATTTAGCTCATTTGACAGATATGAAGACTCATATAAAGATTTGGATTTTCTTTTGTTGATGATGTGCGCTTTATTCCAGTTTATCAAGAGCATTCAAACAGTGAAATTGATGCAACAGAATTCTTGTAGCTATAGGCAGTGTATAGGCGGCGTATGTAGAGAAAAAATTAGATCAAGCGCCGTGATTGTGAAGGATTCTGTGCCAAACTGTATCGGGAATTAAAGGAAGATGAACCGGTATTACAACAAAACTTTTTGCTCATGGCAACTGATCAGTTTGATCACCTGCTTTCTTTGGTGTCACCGATCATTGAAAAGAAAGATGCGCAAAAGCATTTCAGCATTTGACCGGCTCATATTAACCAATTTAGTGCAATATATGTAAGATTTTACTTACATATTTATTCCTTTATTTATGTAGGTACTTTAGTAATTTATTTAATTTGAGTTTGTGTGATAACAATTATGATGCGAGTCGCCGTTTCGGATTCTGTACCCTTCCCACATATATATGTATACAATAAAACAACAAACACATTAACTAAAAATATATAATAAAATTAAAACGAACAACAATTTGTCATGTTGCCATACGTATGAAGTTTTAAATATGCTGTCCACACGGTATGATTAAGTTTGGGACAAAATTTAACGGGCAAATGAAGACAAATATGAAGAAGAATTATATCGTCTGCACTAAGCATAACAGGCCAAATTGGCGCTACCTTCTATTATTTTACCATGGTTTTGCCAGATTTGGTACTTTAAATCGCAAAAAAATATCAAAATTCTAAATTAAACAAATTATTTGTGGTTTTCTCTAGATAGGAATTTAGGTTGGAAGATTAACACTTCTGAAAGTGTTCTGCTGCACTCTACACACATCTAATACTACTTAGGTGAGGTTTTGCACTTCAAAATCTATTTTTGCAGTCATCAGACTTATTCCAATGGTTGGAGTCTTAGAGTGTGGTAGCCACCCTATGGCTACAATTCTACACTTAGTTCCAAGATTGCACAGCAATGTCGGAATATAGGTACAAATGGAGGTCTCTTCTATTTGCTTCTAAATACAATTTATCTGGTTGCGAGGGCATTGTGGAGTATCATCATACAGATCAACGTAAAACATAGATCATTACGTCTATAAAATGAATAGATTGCAGAGCTTTCTATTTGTTGGGTATCCCGAGATTGCACACAATTTGTTATTTTGGATAATTTCAAAGAAGAAGAGCTCTCTCTTTGAGAACGATTTGTTTAGTCTATATAATTGAATAGTCTTTGACATTATAACCCGAGTGTATTCATGCGGGTGGTCGATACTAGTTTTTATTAAGATTGAAAGTACTATATAAGCACTCCAAGCAAAAAAACAAAAACACACACTTTGCTATTGTTTTGATGAAGAAACTGTTTTGTGGTATAAGCCAACTTTCCGGACTCCAGCGAGGATAGATGGCTTTTGCGACCACAGTCTTACCAATTCCGAGCCATATATAGGGCGGGGAAAGAAAACCTTGCTGATTAATTAGGCAGGCGATGAAAATATATTTTTAAATTATCTGGAGTGTAGAACCGGTGTCACTCTCTATATCGGATATATACAAAATGAGTAGGTAGGATGAGGAAATGATAGAATCATGCACATCGAGCCCACTTTATCCGTTTCAGGAATTATCAATAATTGAAAACATTCTTCTGCGGGGCACTAGACTTGTTATTACACAAAAACTAAGAGAGAGAGTGTTAAACCTGGTGCACGAGAGCAATCATGGAGAAAGCGCATTGAAGCGGAGACTACGATCCAAGCTATGGTGGCCTCATTGAGATAAGAATACAGAGGAACACGTACAAACATGCCAAGTCTGTCTTTTGATAACAATACCAGTGAATGGGGCACCCATTTCCAAATATCTAGCAACTGATCTCCTGGGGACTTTACCCAGTACTGATTATGTATTAGTATTAATCGACTAAGTTGTATAAATACAAGAATAAAAGTTATCTCCAGTGGAACGACGGGTGAACGACGGACGACTAGGTTAGCGAAGGGACCAATGGCAGAAATGAATGTTCCTTTGATCGATTCTCTTTCTTGAGCTTTGAGAGATGTGAATGACAAGCTAAAAACTTCACCACATTATTCTCACACTAAATGGATTGAAAAGAAAATATCCTCTGACTTCAACATTTCTGTTGTTTCCATTTCCTTTAAGGATAAGGGTGAACGAAACATGTGGATTGTGTGTGTGCCTGTTACAGAATTGACTAAGCTTGATTACAGCTTTTTCCTCTTTGATTTTGCATAGTTTTAGTTAGTAGAATGTTATAGAAATTGTTAAAATTTTGTGGAATTTTGATTGAAATTGTACAGGCACGTGGACTAAGACTCGGACTCATTGGAAAATATGACACTTGACCTGACCAATCGGATTCAGTAAAATTTTCTTTATTTTCAGCAAAATCCAATCGATTTTCCTTCATTCTCTTGTGCTTGTTGATATAGAAACTTATTTTGAAATTCTTGTTGTTATCAATAAACTGTGATGTCATTTCATGTGTCTCGTATTGTGCGAATAGATACGTTTTGATTAGCGAATGCATTTTGAGTCAAAGACATGAGGTTTTGTGAACTTTTCCAACAAGTACGTGTTCTTAAATGCATAAAAGTGAAAGAAAATTTTTGAAATTGTGAAAACCCGATATGGAGTTTATTACTATTATTATTTTTTATTATTATTAAGAAGAAGAATAATATATGAATTCTTATACTACTTTATGGTAAGAGCTGCTAATCTGCCATGCCTTTCAGCTCAGTTTAATCAAAATCGTATATAGGAAATTTTGAGACAGCGCCTTTTCTCGATTCCTAGCAGTATACTTGGTGGCAAAAATCCCCGTTTCGATAGTAATTCACTAAACCCTTTTTTTATTACCTGTTGGGTAGTGAATTCACTAGTCTCAACATATGCAGATGCAAAACAGTAAGTACGCGTTTTCATAGTAGGTCACTAACCCATTTTCGCATTACTGGTGGCTAGTGAATTCACTAATCGTAGGAAATGCAAGGGATGGCAATGCCTGATGACACGACTGGAGAATGGCAATCCAGGAAACGGTAACATGACTGAAGAACGATAATGGAGGCGGTGCCCATTACATCGCCAAGTTAAATTCACCAGTTGAATATATGTAAAAGGAGATAGGCGACCACACACCAGTTCATTCTGCAGGGTTTCTTTTTTAATACTTTTGTATTGCTTCATTCATTCATAAGTACCTAATCAAGTCTCCCAGTTTTTGAGATTTTTAATTGAAATTATGTATAGATATTTCACTTCAATATGATTCACAACCCTCCAAAAAAGACGCGCCTACGTGCTAAATCACAACAAACCACTCTGAATGTATATGACCAACACGGGACCATCATTACTCTGCCAAGGAGAACTATATAAATAGGTACTACTGCCTTGAGTTTTGAAAAACATTTACATAGTCAAGAGATTATCATGTGTTTCATTCGGAAAAAAATAACTGTAATGATGGAATGGCTTTTTTTTTCTGGTTAAGCATTAATTTATTAAATTTAATTTCTAGTACTTACCCAACAATATTTCAAGCAGAAATGTATGCCATTGAAATTTGTGAGAGGGAATGTCTTCGCAGGAAAATGAGAGGAGAACCTACATATTTATATACTCTCGGATAGTCAAGCGGCCTTAAAAGCCCTACAGTCGGTCACTTTCACCTCAAAAATGGCATATGACTGCCTAAACCTGTTAAATGAACTGGGTAACTTTAAAACTGTTGTATTAAGATGGGTACCAGGACATGAAGGTCATGAAGGCAATGAAAAGGCCGACTACTTGGCTAAACAAGGGGCGATCATGCCCTTTTTCTCTCACTCAGTAGAGTAGACTTACGCATTTTGACTGGATACCTTAAGGGTTACTGCAACTTAAGGTATCATCATAATAATTTAGGTCTTTCCGACACTGACGTATGCCAATTTTATGAAATGAATAAAGAAAGTTCAGAAAGTACTCTGCAAATGTCCTGCACTCGGTAGAATTCCTGTGCGTGCTTCATTTCTCAGCAAAACGTCTACAGCCAACAGCTTTCACATATAAAAAGTGATCAAATTATTGCAAAAAATATTTCAAATAAACTGAAGCACAGTGTCGAGAGCAGGACTATAATCAAGCTTAGTTAATGACAAGTTTAGAACCATTAAAGTAAAAGCTGTGATGATCTATCGAATCATAGATTTGCAGCTTAAATTTGTCATGTCTTTTTGTGCATTTTCATATCAAGTTTCATTTAATACATAACATTCACATTGTCTCTTAGATTACAAGTTACATCACTCTATCTATTAGATGCCCTTTGTCTGACATATTGTAATTATTCCTTTATGACTAGTGCTCTCACAATTACTATAGCGCACAGAGTTGCTTTCTACTTAGCTTATAAGAAGCTTAAAGTTACAATTTTAATTCATTTGCAAAGCAAACGATGATGCAATTCAACTCAATTTCCTTTACTTGCGCAATGAAAATGATTGTGACTAGTGAATTGACTGCGTATAGAGTTCAATGATTAAAAATACATTGCTGGTCCACTCGGAAGTATCTCTCACATATTGAAACTCATGTTCTTTTGTTCGTTCAGTGACATAGGTTATACTGCACAGAAGCAGAAGGGAAAAACGTTGACATAAAACAGTGTCTTCTTCAAAAAACATTAAAATTTGAATTTTTTGAATATTTGAAAATGTAAGCAGAAATTGAATGTCCTTTAGAATGTGCCCAACCTCTTGTATTGAAAATATTATTTAAATCTTAAATCATTATATTAAATGAAAGTAAAAGAAAATATTCACCAACTACAACTTTTCTTTTCTCTTTAAACTCGTAAACTGATAGATCTAAAACTGTGCAAATTTGTCATAAATTTGACGAGAAATCTAAACTCCACATGATCTTATTGTAGGTATATTGTGTTAGATAGACATAGAATGGAGGCAACTTCTTAATGAATTTCATGAAAATGTGTTGCTCCAAAAACATATACATGTGCTGAAATTGAAGGCACAGTTAAAATAGTAAATCTGATTGAGCTAGAAAGACTTGGTCGTCATTGTGGTTGTGGTTAACCAACAGAAGTTAGTATCTCTAGCAAAAGGAAAATACTTAAGGTCATGTTAAGGCAAAAAGAAAAAAACTGAGGAAAATAAGGATAATGAGGAAGAAGAGTTCAAATGAAATGAATGTAATGAAATGAAACACGAAATCACTAAAGCGTTGCTTTGCCTTGCCTTGCCTCGCCTTTTTTCACACGCGTTTCCTGTTCTGATGATTTTCTGTGAGTTTTATAAAACTCAAGCAGAAACACACTCACTGACATACGCATGTTTGTATACATGTGTTGGTATATGCGACATATACGTGATTTTTTTTTTATTCTCAAATATGTATGAGTGTGTGTGTGTGTGTGTGTTTGCATCAAAGGATGCTGCACAACTTCCTGTTTGCATGCTGTTTCCTGTCTTTTCGTCCGCCATTTGTTGCTTCGCTTGCCTACTTTTTCCACTTTTCCCTTCACTTTTTTCTTTCTCCTTTCTCCTTTTTTGCTCATTTCTTCTTCAGGTTCTTGTTTATTTTTGCATTTATTTTTTTGCGCAATTGAGTTGCTGCTGAGTTGTTGAGTCAAACAGAATCCGCTTGATTTTTCCTTTACATTCCATCCAGCATCTTTTTTCTGTTTTATTTTTGTTGTTGTTGTTGTTTTGTGTGCGTATTTTTCATGATTTCCTTCCTTCTTCGTTTCCATTGACACTTTCTTCATGACCCTTCTGTTTTCTTCAGAGAGAGAGTACAACTCTCTGAACTCACTTTGAGTTTGGTTGCACATTAATACCGCTCCATAAAATAGATTTCCATGCACTTTAATTAATTTAATTTTTTTTTTTTTTTGGTTTTTTTATTTCTCGTTTATTTTTTTATTTCTACTTTAATTTAACACCACAGAAGAAAGTTCAGTTCAACTTACTTTAGTTCAGTTCAGTTCAGTTCAGTTCAGTTTCACTATTGACTGACTGAGTGTTGTTGATTATTTGCTTTGCATGTCCTTTTCCTGTCAGTTTTTATACTAGTAATAGTACTCGTATGTGTGTAAGTTGTTCGCACTTATATTTATTTGCTTTGCATTTAAGCAAATGCTGGCAATTGAGAGTGAATTGAAGTGGTGGTGGAGCGAGTAAAGAATGGGAAATATTAAGAAAATAATATTGCATTTGCAATATTATAGAAATTCATTTATTCATTTCATGATTGCTTGCGTTTCATTTCGTTTCTATCCGTTTCTATCCGTTTCAATTCAATTCAATTTATCATCAAAAGAAAATCCTTTAAGAATTCCATAATACACAATAAGATGATCGACCATGTTCTTCTGAAGAAATAAATTCCTTTTTTCTTAGATTCAATAAAGAAGGAAACACAAAAAAAAAAAAGGAAATAGTGAGCAAGTAAATTTGCTTAAAAAGGAAATATGGTAAATTGACTATTTGGCAGAAAAATATAATCTGGATCTAAAGGCTTATTGAATAGATTATGGAAATGCTATTATAGATAAGAAAAAATCAGGAAAACTAGTAAATGAAATATTAACAGACCTATTAAAGTAGGTAATATATAATGGTGATAATGTGTTTGGGGAGTTGAGAATATCAAGTGATACTACATGCTCAAGATGCAAAAAAGTGGTATTCTATGTTAAGCATTTCAAGTCATTGTATCTGAAACTAAGGAAGTTATCAGTTAAGGTACGCCCTTACCTGTTGATTCATTTCATTTAGAATTAAACTGAGAACAAAGTATAGGTTACTGAGTGACTGATTGAATTATCCCGGCCAGGGGCGAAAATCTGTATAGTGCCATTCAAATTGTGCTCACAGCTGATACTCAAACTGAATTTAGTGACGCTAAGAAAGGCATATGGCATTTGTCGCCATTCGTTTTATTTTCCCATGTATTGCACCTAGTGTTTCTGTCAGATCTATGTATTAAGCTTCCTCAGATATGAATGGTGTTGTTCTTTAGAGGTACGCAACTGTGGCTTATCGGCAAAATATAGAAACTTTACATAGTCCAGCTGTGTTGAATCGCATAATCTTGGAGGCCAATTCACGGATACATTATGCGAAATTATTAATGTGTTTTTGAGGTATTGCATTTAATTTTTATTCTGTATGGTTTATTATGACATTTGTTAGAAAAAACGAGACAACAAACATTTTTATACTCTTCAAGTGCACGTAAAAATAGGAATAGTGCAAATACACACAGACAAAAATAAGAATGAACCATTCATACAACGACAAAAATTGGAATAATGCACGCACACATACAAAAAATAGCAAACATGCACACACACAAACACAAAAAATCAAAACTCCACACATACACACACAAAAAAGTCACAAAGCGTTACGATCTTTCGTTACATACCTTCTTTTGCAATTTCACTAAGCCGCGTAAAAGAACTTTGTTCCAAATATATTTTGCGACACATCTCATATTTTTTTTTTTTTTTGTTCGTTTATTGGAAAAAAAAAAGAAGTTTATAACAGGTAACAAAAGTATAAATATTAGACATATGAATAGTAAAAAGATAGGTAAAAAGGAAGTCAGTAGGATAGGAGTACCAGGGCCTTACGGGACTGCCGCTTAAGCAAAGCTTCGTAAGGCTGGTACTACATTCAATTAGCCGACATCTGCGTTTCGGCGGGCTCTCTCTAAGCTGCGTAGCTTCTTCATTACTTCAACAGCAAACTTTGAAACCGCATTCCATTTGCATTGACTCTCCAGCATGTGCATTACTAGGTTCTCAACCGCTGGCTGATCACCTAGGACGATACTTAGCTCCTGCCTCTCCCTGTCGAATCTTCCGCATCTGCTTAAAACATGCTCAGGGTTTTCCTCACACTGATTGCCGCAAAAAGTGCACCAAGAACCGTCATCATGATGGAACCTATACAGGTACTGCCGGAAGCATCCGTGACCGCTCAGTAGTTGAGTGAGGTAAAAGTTAACCTCACCATGCTTCCTTCCGATCCATTCGGCTAGGCTGGGAATTAGGCTGTACGTCCAGCGACCCTTCGTTGAGCTGTCCCAGCGACTCTGCCACGTCCTGATGGAAGTGCATCTTGCTTGTGCCCGCAATGCTCTTACCTCCTCTGGGGGCCTCGCTCTCCAGGTGTAAGCCTCCGCTGCCTCGATGGCGACAAGGTCTATTGGTACCAGCCCAGCGAGAACCAGAGCAGCATCCTCCGATACAGTTCGGAAAGCACTAATGACTCTGAGGGCTCCTAGTCTGTTTCAACGTTGCCGACAGTAACCGTAGCACTATCCACGATTTTTCGGCTGCTGATGAGTAGCGCTTCCGTCTTTTGCTCTGCTAGGCTGAGACCAACACTATCAAGCCATGCTGCTATGGTTGCGATAGCTGAGTTACCTCTCTCCACCGACTCGCTTATGTGTTTTCCGACCACCACAAGTGCAATGTCATCCGCGAACCCCACAATGTTTACACCATCTGGGAGACGGAGTCTAAGGATGCCGTCGTACATTATGTTCCAGAGGAGAGGCCCAAGGACAGAGCCCTGGGGCACCCCTCCGGTTACACGGTATATAATATATAAATGAGTGTGTGTTTTTGTTTTATTATGTTTGTATCGTTTACCTTTTGTATGAATGGTTTTTAGATAGGTTTTAGGATAGAGACTAGGTTGAGCCATAGTCTTAGTCATACAGATTGCTGTCTCTAAACTTTTTCCAATATTTGCTTTTTGACTCAACTTAAAAAACTCAACTCTTTGTAAAATACATTCAGACCCAGTCTGAGTAGAGTGTCGAGTAATAAACGAATCTTTGTACAAACAGAAACAAAGTGTTTTATATATATTGCTATCCGTGCACTTTATAAAGTGAATACAGGGGTTGACAGTTTTTGATAATTGAACCCTGTAGGCAGTCAATTCACAAGTGAAATTGAATTGCGTCATTTAAAATGTAACTTTAGGCTTCTTATAAGCCAAGTAGCTCAGCTCAGCTCAGTGCGGCTTAGTAATTGTGAGAACACTAGTCATAAAGGAATAAATACAATATGTAAGACAAAGGGCATCTAATAGATAGAGTGATGTAACTTGTAATCTAAGAGACAAGAAATGTTATGTATTAAATGTAACTTGATATGAAAATGCACAAAAAGACATGACAAATTTAAGCTGCAAATCTATGATTTGATAGATCATCACAGCTTTCACTTTAATGGTTCAAAACTTGGTATTGTCTTAGCTTGATCGACACTATGCTTCAGTTAATTTGAAATATTTTTTGCAATGATTTGATGATTTCTAGATGTTAAAGCCAACAGTATCATAAAGACAATCTGGACTTATGGCTCACAGCTATTGGGTAATGCAAGTGCCTCTTATGTAGACGTTATCCAAAGAGCGCAATGAAGAATATTAAGAACCATGACTGGACCATGACCCACTAGTACGAGTATTTTACATATTACATATCACATCATAATATACCAACAGTAAAAAATGAAAAAGTCGATAAGAAACTTGTATATGCTGAGAAATTAAACACGCACCGGAATTCATTAGCAAATGCACTCACTCGACAAAGATCACGGACATGACCTAGGAAACATTATCTAGTAGCCCAATTTCAATTACTAAGGCAGTTAGCACATATGTATGTACGTTCCCTCCAACTGGAGGTAAAGTAAAAATAAAAATTGGATATTAAAGAGAAGATTAAAAAAATAAAAAAAAATTTAAAAAAAAATACAGCTTGGTCTAGTGTTTATATATTTATTTAATTAACTGTGTATATTGATCATAGTGTCTTTAATGTTGAGATCTTAAGTATCCATTATATAGTATGTATTTTTCGTTTACAAATTCGACACCTCATCTGCTGCAGCTTAGAACAATTTTTTGCATGAAAGCATCGATTTAGCACAATAACCAGGAAACTGTATACATTTCAATAAGAAACTGGCAATTGACTAAAATAGCAAAATGGAATTCGAATGAAATAATGTTTAATGAAGGTTAATAATATACTTACACCACAGCCACCGATGCATTGCGAAAACATATAAACATACACATAAAAAAAGAGTCCAATAAATGCCACAAAGAATGAAAGAAAAAGTAAAACAATTAACCAAGCTAAAAACCAAATTGGATTCTTCATGGCTCCTTTTTGACTTGATTTACTTTTGTTATGCTTTCTTACTGAAATAATTCAAAAGAAATATAATTATTCAGATAGAAGTTTACTCATTTGACAGTAATCTTTATGTGACAAATTACGTAATGATATTTTGATATTTTTATGTATAAAAATTTATTTTTTCTAAAAAACAGTTGAAAAAAAAAAAATTTAATTTAAAGAAGTTAAATTTAATTAAACAATACTCAACATTTAAAGATTCTTCTATGCCTAATAATCTAAGAAAGTCATTACTTTCAGTTATCTATGTTTTCCGAATGAAATACATAATCTTCTCTTGACTGTGTGAATGTTTTTTAAAACTGAAGGCAGTAGTATTTAAATAGTACCTACTCGTTGGCAAAGTAATGATGTTATATACATTCAGTGTAGTCTGTTGCCTGTGTATCCTTATTACAAAGGTTGTGAATCATACTGAAGTGAAAAATCTACCCTTAACTAGCTTTCCTGGTGCGCATTTATAAGCACTCGCTTTATGAAACAAGGTAACAAAGCGTATGCCAACATTTTTTGATGAAGATCAAACGGGCTGGGATCTATGATCGAAAGAGGAATGAAGCGCTGTAGACGATAACCGCCAATATGAATAAAAAAAATACCAACCATTCATTCACTTAATTCATCTGACGTATTCAATGTATTGTACTGCAGTTCACGATTGGTTTCGGTGAAATCAGATGCAATAATCTTTAGATCATTGCATCGTGTACAATTTCAATGTGTTGACTACATGCCACAAAACACGTATATGCTGAGTATCGCTGCTGCACTTTTCGTCGTTGCTAACATAGTTCACTTTTTCATTGTTCTCTGTTGTCTTTGTTATTGTAGTTCCTGTATTTATTTCAATGGAAATGCAGAATGAAATTTTAAAGTAACATGACAATTCATGTTCATTCGTGATGAAAAAATAGCGGTTGGGGGTAGGAGGGTGAAAAATACTTTACGACCTATTCTCATACTTACCAAATATACAAAAAAAATTTCCAATTTCATAAAAATCGAGACGTTTTAGAGGGGAGCGAACACTGACGTTTTCTTTAAGGTATTTTTAGAAAAACAAAACAAGACAAAAGCGATTGCCTTCCACGAATTATGTGTTCTATTTTTGGCTCACTTGAATAAGAACATTAAAATGGTATAGAGAGAAATTAAGAATCAAAAGTGTTTAATATTCATAATATTTTAATAATGCATGCATTGTCTTTTGACCTCATAGAGACGATTGGGTAAAGAATCATAAAGCATTTGAAGATATTTAAATGAAATATCAGACCAGGCAGTTTTAATGGCATTTATCAATGTCTTCCAGATTCACATCCTTTCCTGGTTAATCAGCCTTTATTAATTCCTCCTTCATTCCAACATGATAACCAAGTGATGAAACTTTTCATTCTGGAAATCAATATATGATAAAGAGTATTCTCGTAATGAAGCTGGTCATGATACCTAAGAATGCCTGTTTACAGACTGTGTACTATCTTAAATTTTGTAAATAAATTAACAATAGTTTTTCATGTTTTGTGGTACCTACACTTGAGGAATAGCACATGCCACTCTCAAAAATCATTAAAATCATTTTTATTATCTCAAGATTGCAGTATGTTCAGTTCATCACAATTATCACAAAAGCACACGCTTCGAACTTCAATTCAATTGCTACTTACCACTGCCAGATCATAAACTTTTCTCTCTACGAATTGTTTCAATAAAATTCACATCAAGATTACTAAACACCAAACACACTCACCATGTTTACCTTTCTAATTTTTTTGAATTCCTATAGCATAACAAAAAATGTTCCATTATCATTGTGTTTGTCTATTTCATTCATAATTTTTGTTATGTAGTGTAATTTTCTTTCGTCACTATTCATTTTCTTTAAATTTTGTTCAAAAGAAAAACAAAAATATATAGGTACTAAGTACGATATCTTGCTATTGGTTGGTTGCCAACACCTTAATAAAAACTTAGAATATTTACTAACTTTACGCTTATTAAATACCGCAAAGCAGTTTATATTTCTTGAAAAGAAAAACAAATGTAACACAAAAGATAACAAAAACACAATACAATATATGTACGTACACTCGTATAATATTATAAGAAAAAAGAAAAGAATAAAGTAAGAAGACCAAAGTATTGTCGACTTTTAGGCAGCTTTTCAACTGACTAATGCAAAACAGTTTGTGAAAATTCCAAAGAAATACAATACAAAAAAACACTAAAAACCAAATGAGCTAAAAATTCAAACAACAACAAGAACAAAAACAACCGAACTATATAAACAAACAATACCTTGGATCCGAAACATAAACGAAAACAAAAACCAATAACAACAACTACAAAAATCAACATATATTACAACTATATAGGAGGAGAGGAGAAGAGAGTAGACTAGAGTACTTAGTTGTGAGTTATATATGTATGTGAGAGAGACAATAACAAAGAATATACTTAGAAGTAGTAGGTACTAGAATGCTTAAACAAAATTTACAAGCTCCCAAAAATATGCAATACATTTTTGCCTCTGGAAAGGTACAGTACAGTTTCACTTTCACTTTCAGTTTAGTGTCATGCCATGCCATATCATTTGATTTGATAAGGTTAGACTTGAGCTGGTTTTGGTTTGGTTTGTTTGTTTGTCGTTTGTTCTCCCCCCCCCCCCCCCCCACACGTTCTCTCTTCTTTAGGCATTCTCTTTATCTATGATAAAAACTTTGAACTCACTGAACTAATTTAAATATCATGAATTCAACATAAATAAATAAAATGAAAGTTTTTTTTCTTTCTTGTTGTCTATGGTTTTTTCATTTCTATACACTTGTTTTTTTTTTGTGTCGCCCAGTTTTGTGTCCCCCTGGTTTCATACTCATATTTCTACTCCAAGATTTCTGTATGGTCGTTTTGGTGGGCTTTCTGCTTCCCAGTGCTCGCATAAAATGAACAGTTCAATAATGGCAGCTTGCTTGCCCTCTCTCTCTCTCTCTCTCTCTATCTCTCTCTTCCGTTTTAGTTACTAGACAAGTACAAGAATGTTTACCAATACTGTTTGTTGGCACAATGGTCCTACTACTTTGTATACTACATAAACTTTTAGAGATTTGCATAAGCAAACAAACTAAGGACACCACATACACACAGATACATTCTGTACATTTACATGTACACACATCCAAGCCAAATAGCGACTCCTTTACATACATAGATGACAATGATGATGACTAAGAAGAAAGGAGAGAAATTGGTAGCCTCATTGGGAGATGAAGAAAAATTGTATAGAATCATAGTAGAATCATGGTATGTGGCAGGGCAGAAACATGGGCAAGCATTATTTCATTTAGTAAGAATTTGCAAAGACTTAAGAGAAGCCAAGAAGGTAAATGGGCGGAAGGCAAATAGATGTCATGGGCCACAACCAGGATGTAAACAAGCTGAAAATTATTTAAGATAAAGAAAAAAATCTTTAAGTCAAGAAAAAAAAAATAATATTTTTTTCTATAAAAAAAAAAATGAAAGAAAATACTATTCAGAGAACAATGGAGAGAGAAGGAGGATTGAGTAGTAAGAGAGTATAAACTGCAAGAACATAAAGTAAAATACACAAAAAATTCTGTAAAGTCCAAAAGGAAAAAATGATAAAATGGTAATTTGTAAATTTGGTTATGAAAAATCGCTTTCAGTAATCACATTCATTATCGCTCTCTCCCTCTGTCACACACTCTCTGCTTCTGTCTCTTAATATATTGTAAATAAACTCTAAAGTTGTAGCATTGTGGAAACAAAATTTATCTTTATTTTTATTATATTGTATTATATTTTGTTGGGTGCCTCTTGTCGTAAATCTTTCTTTCGATCACTCAATAGCTTTTTAATCAAAATAGCCTAAAGGAGATGCTTATAAATGACTTTGCTTGCCCAATGGTGTCATTGAAAAACCCACCCACCCCTTAAAAAAAAATAAAGAAACGAAAACCAAAAATGCCATAAAAATAAATGAACTTTTGTCTACTTTTGGAGGCATATCTACTACTACTACATAGTAACAAGTAACGAGAGTATCGAGGAGTCAAAAAAACATGCGTAAAAGAAAAATGTTAAACCAAAAAACGAAAAAAAAACATAAGAGAAATAAAATAAATTTATATTCGAAGTCGTAATAAATTTTGTAATTTTCAATGTGAATGGTGATTGGGGAATGGGGAATGGGGAATGGACAATGGAGGATGGAGGATGAAGTGGCTAAAGGACAAAGAGCATGTTATCATATGAGTCGAGTCGAGTCGAGTTGAGTTAAGTTGAGTCAAAAGGCAAATGCTGAAAAAAGTTTAGAGACAGCAATCTGTCTGACTATGACTATGGCCCAACCTACTATCTATCTATCTATCTATGTATCCATCTATCTACATACATATGTATATATCTTCATGCGTAGTAAATCGAAAAAACCATTCAAACAAAGGGTAAACAATACAAACATAATAAAATAAAAACACACACTCATTTATATACGAGATGTGTCGCAAAAGTTTTGTTTTTGCTTTGAACGGCCAATGTTCGCAACTATAGTCCTCCTAACATAATTTAATGGTAGTTGTGGTAGTCGCGGTGTGCACAATGCTGGTTCAAACCTAGCTCAAAATGGTATGTAATCGTAATCGTTTCTTCGCTATCCTAATAGATCAATAAGAAGCTCTTGGTCTCAACATCCACATTGACCTGGCAATCCAGCATTAGCGTGAGGCATTCTCAAACTCTGAGTTAGAAATACATTCAAACTTCAATAACTGGAATGTTCTATGACTCAAATCAAGTCAAGTTGCAGTAGAGTTTAAATTAAAAATTCTTTACAATTTTTCTTCCATAACTCGAACATTTATAACTCAAATATATCCATAAAATAACAAAGATGTAATACTCTTCACGCTCATATATACCCGGCGTGCCTTGCTACGCTCCCAACGTGATGTTAGTGCGTGATTCTGTTCTCTGTTTAATTGTAGTATATTGCGCAGCAATTGAAATTATTTGAAAAATCAGATGAATCAATTGAGTAATAATGTTGACAATTATCTGATAAATTTGACGAAAGCAACTTAATTGATTTCTAAATTTGTCTCTAAATGTTTGAATATTGTTCATACGAAAATACAAAAATCGCTTTTAAAAAATGGTGGGTGCGGGAAGGAGGGTAAAAAATACCTTACGACCTATTCTCAGACCTACAAAATATGTAATAAATATTTCATAAAAATCGGTAGAGCTATTTCGGAGGAGTTCATCCACTAACACCGTGACACAAGATTTTTATATATTAAATATATTAATGATTTGACTTACGTCTAGGGTAGAGTCAGTAGTCATAATAATTTCAATACACCAATAGTCACAGGTAGATGGTGCATGACCATGGTGTATTGAGTACACATGTCGGGAGCTATACGATCCAGTAATTCTAGGATCATGAAATTCATATGCTTGGTGAAAATGGATCAGAAGCTTATAGTGTCCCCATTTTAGTTGGATAAAACAAACAACAAAAAAGTTTTTCAAATAAGAACATTAATTTGAATTTGGGTTTGTATGGGAGGTAGCCCTCCTAGTGGTCCGATTTAGCTACAGATCTCTAGCTCACAAAACTGAGGGACTTGTTTGCATACATTTAGTCTGACAGCGGAACATTGCTAAATCAACTCGTCTCATTGATCTGATAAAGAACATTTAGTATACTTTATGGGGTCTGTGATGTCTCTTTCTGTGTGTTACAAACTTCATTCATTGCGTGAAGAGTATCAAAACGTCCAACTTGGAATTTAAGTAAGTATTTGTAGGCATAAACGAATTAATCATGTTACAAAAGTATGGACCACCAGAGTCAGGCAAAAGCAAGTTGCTTGTCAATATTCTACATGGAACTGATATACATTGAAACTAAATGGATGCATGGATAAGACAATATTCCGATATAATTTCTCAGGATTATATGGGCCCTTTCAACGCACCGATAACCGAAATGATTACAGAGAAATGGACTAATGGACTAGTTTATTTGTCAGTCCATTTCGATTTCTGAAGCGATAACATGGTCTGAGACTGAGACTGAACTGACCGTCTAAAAGGCCTTTAAGTATTGATGAGAATAATGAGAATTGTACAATAGGCTTTTTCATTCAGATGACCACATTATTGAACTTAAACACTCAGAGTTGATACTAAATTCAACTCCAAGGGACATTGAAGATAATGACCAATGCAATGGTTCGGAGAAAGAATTTATTCAACACATTTCCATGAATGATGTAGCGGATTCCTCGCAAATAATAATGTCAATTAATTCAAATTACTGAATATCTTAAGAAATTGACATGTCAAGTAGGATAAATAAAATGTCTCTAGTTTTCATAAATAAATCTATTTATAACTCAAAGTCACCACAAGTTGCATTTCTTTTTTTTTTGAAGGGTTGTTGGTTGATTCGAATTATGAAAGTTCACTTTTCCAAGATCATAAAGATTTTGGTTGTTTATGTCATCATATACGTAATCATTGGTCTTATGTTCGCTTGATTAGGTTAAAGGCTAGAACACGAGTCACTGTCAATCATATGGGGAAATTATAACATTCTATTTGATTTAAAGGAAAATTTGTTACAAATTCACTAAAATGTTACTGAAGGTAAACTCACAGAAGTAGCTCCTTCGGATACTTTTGGAACGCGCCTCCGTGCGTATCTCTTTTTAACTCTTTTAATGTATTTGTGTTTTGTTAAATATTTACATACACATATTTTTGCTTGATTTCTCATTTCGATTTTGATTTCGAAACAAAATCATTCTTCTTTTATTTCTTCTTATAAAATAGTATTTTACATTTTTTTTTTTTCAGATTACGAACCCAACCGGAAGGGATCAAATATTTGTTCATCTGTATAGGTAAGTGTATAAATGTAGGTATATGAGTGTATGTGTAACATAAAACTAATGATTTTCAATTGCTGCAGTCAACGTGACCAAATATTATATTGTAGTATTGTGTTGGGTTGTGTTGTGTCCATGCCCACTTAGAATATTACAAACTACGAAATCCTTTTTCTTGTTCATACAAGCAATTTGCGTGAAAAATTGTGCGTGTGTGAGTTTTTGATTCTTTTACCTGCAACTTTCTTCTTTACATCATACCACAATGACTAATTCATCGGCATCGGCATCGACATCATAGTCGGCATCATCATCATCATCATGTTTGTTATTTTGTTGTCGTCCTTTACTAAGTTGTATATCCAACTTATAACTTTTATTTCTTTGCTTCAATTTTTTTTTTTTTTTTGTATTTTAAATCCGCTCAGCGTTATTTATGATTATTTGGAATTTGCCTCCATTTTTTTTCTATTTTACATAGTAGTTGTTGCAAAATATTGTAGCCTTGATTCCTTCCATTCTTGACTACTGCAACATTTTTATTCCATTTATTTTTCTTTTTTCAACTTCTCTAAGTTTTATCGTCTTAAATTATGTTGATTTAAGTAAAGGGTTTGATGTTTCTGTTGCTGCTGCTGCTGCTGTTATTATTGTTGTATTAGCTTCTTCATTGCTATGTTTGCTTTTGCATTTCATTTTTCTTCTTATTCTTTGCCTCATGCTGCCTTCCTTCCTTCCTTCCTTTCTTCCTTTTTTCATCCTTTTGATTTTACTAGTATAATATTTTTCTTTTTATTTTACTCTATAAATTATTCGTCCTTTTAGTCAGTCGTCGTTGCTTGGCAAATATTTGTCATTGATTTTGTTTCGTCTTTCATGTTTGATGTTAGCTTTCTTCTTTCTTCTTTCTTCATTTTTCTTTTTTCGCTTTCTCTTTGGCTTCTTAACTTTCTCTTTTCATTTCACTTTTCTTTTTTTTCAATCATTTTTTCCAATCAGCGCAAATATCTTCTTCTCGAACTAAGCGCATTTTAAGAGTTTTGAGAAAAACGTCGCTGCTCATCGGTGCTATTTATTTCTGTTTATATTCTTCCATTGATTCCATCACCATTTTTATCTTTATCTTTCGTCTGAGTCAATTTTCTTCTTCTCGTTTTTATCCATTTGCCTGGTTGTTCCAATATTTCACTGCACGAAGTCCCCAATTCCTTTTCATTCCATTTCTTAGTGTCTTGATTGTTTGGCTGTGATTTAATGGCGCATTTCTTTGGTTAAAGGGGTTAATCTGGTTTTATAGAAGCAAACAAAAAAATCGCATAGAAACTTTGCGTTCAGTTGAGTTGAGTTGAGTTGAGTTGATTTGTTTTATGTTTATATTACATGATTTATCTGGAATTGCTTTTGATGTATGCATACAGTAGAGTACTATCAATACCAAACAATACAATCGGAGAGCAAGAAATATAAAATGCTATAAAAGATTGACAAAAAAGGGTGTCTATCGCAGTTAAAATTGATGTTAAAAAGGGGAAAAACAAAACATTAAAACATCATTAAAGACGAGTTTATTAAGGTTTTATCATTTCAGAAGATATAACACCCATGAAATTTTTTATGTATAATCATTATCACGATAATGAGAAGGTTTTTATTGTAAGTTTTGTTACACAAGTATCTCTCACTCACTAAGATGAAGAAATGCATTCATAATAACTGATATAATTGATATCACAGAACTACTAGCTGAGTTGTTTAGAAAGTTTAAGTTATGGATCTACAATATAACATACAATGGTATATGGATATAATGACTATTGGTTGTACCATTGTGGTATGTCATGAATGCCTTAATTTTGAACAGAAAAACTTTTAAGACTGCATTCCTTCATTTTTCGTTGAGAAAATGTCATCAATTGGTGGATCAGTTTGAGCATAGGGTATACTATACTATCTCTTCATACATTGGGTGTACAATTATGGAGTCACAAGAGACATTTATAGCACCTTGATAGCTTCTCCTTTCCTAATGTTAACTAACCTCTCCGGCAAGTGATGGATACAAACAAAGCTCTGGCAATCAAAAATTATTGAGACATTGGTAACAGCTACAACACTAACCGAACATAATCTATGGTCTACAAGTAAAAAAATAATGATGATTTTACTTGCTTTGGTGCCGATATGTAAGTTGGTCTATGAATCATTATACTTAAGTGGGTTTCTCACTAGATTAGTTGGAATCGTTTAAGTCATCTGCTGATATATACTTATGCAGACGACTTGCTTCCAATGATATTGGGTAAGTTACTATCCATTATATTTAGCTTACTTTTACATTACTACTCTTAGCTGTAATTTGCATGATCTGCAAACAGATAAGTTGTAGTCGGCAATTACTTGAGGTGATTATGAAATAGATGGATTGAAAGTATCCTTCTTCAATACAATTGTTATATCGACTCAAATGCTTTGTCTAGGAATTACTTTTAAATGCACATATTAAAGCTCTTTGGATGATGCCAATGTCTTTAAAATGATTTACATTTCACTCTTTGATGCTAAGTTACTGGATCGTATTGAATGTACCTACTGTATATCATGCCTGTAACAGTTTTCAGAATGTTTTGATCATTTCACACCTCTCTGGAATAATTGAGACAAAGTCATTTCTGGTCATCAGTTAAAGTATTACATAAACCTTAGCTCATTACGAAAATCCTTGTGAAGTATGAATCAAATTATTTGTCTGCATATATTCAAAACCTCTTCCATAAAAATTAAAAGTGAAGCTTTGCGATCGCGAATTTTTCCAACATTTGAAGGACTCATTTCTGCCACTCAAAAACATTTTTACAACAGAAAAACTTACATATATTCTGCTGAAATAATAATATCCGTACACTTGCATTCAGTTGGTAGATTTATCTTAAAAGGAGGATAAGAATGGATATTGGAAGGCAGTCTGGCTGGCAGTTGTTTGTTATTGAAAACCGGCTACATACACATGCTTCAACAGCAGACCAGGTGGATGTGTGCACAGCCAATCATCAAGATTGTGCAGTTGTTAATTGTAGACGAGGACAATGCTCCAAAAGAACCGTACAATGCGTAGGTCAATATAGAAGATTGCACCTCTTCCTATCGACGAGTTTTGAAAATTGGTCCATTTAATGGAAGAATAAAATATGAAATAAAATGTGAGTGTGCTTTGCTTTGGGGAGCCATTTTTGTGAAACACGTTGACTAGCAAAATACATGCTTTATTAGTCATAAGCATATCGATGTGTATCTTTCTGCCAAGCATCTGATTTTTATGACCTCAAGGTGTTGTCTTGGACAATTCCTTATTGTCTTTACTTAGTTTAACCGACCTACTCTCGTTGTTTTTGCGTTGACACCGCAAACAATTAAAAATGTTGTCACCTTTCCAATGAAAGTTGAATGCTGCGCTTTTAGAAAAGCTGTTTTTAACATCAGTCTGTTAAGTGTATGTTACCAGTCTGTAAACTTCAGTTTATGCAGGCTTGCCAGATCAGCGAAATTATGTGTTTTAAAAATAATGAATATTACAAATCATGAAAATTTGTGTTTCTTAGGGGGTTCTCCGAGAAAGTCTGACTATTTATAATTTTTGTTCTGAATGTGACCAAGATGGGAAGCCTGATTTTATCTTATGGTATTTGCAATTGATTTTTATTTCTTTACCATAAAAAAAATCAATCGATTGATGGAACAATATTTTTCGAATCCATAATTTTGCACCAACAAATATCGTCCGGCATTGAAAACGGATCAATATGATCACGCAGTAATTTTAACGCATTTCTCTTTACATAATTTTTCTTCTCTTCTAAAATTTATTCGAGCAAACAACAAAATAAAATGGATGAACATTTTACAGGGTGCACACAAATTAAAATTTTCTTATGCTAACAAACTGGCAGCAGATGACAAAAAACAAACAGTTTGTCATCGCAAACAGCCATTAACATCAAATAATCACTCTGTTGTTAGGCGTTAACAGACAAACAATTTCTAGTCATCGCTATGCAAATTAACAGAATGTGGGTTTAATGAATTGTCAAACTGTTCATAACAGCAGAATGTTAACTGATTGAAAACTGCGCAAAAATTACGCATTTTTTGAAATTTTTTCTCGTTTTTGGATTTCTGTTAATAATATGAAAATAAAATGTCACACATTCAAAACCTGTTTTTAAACGCCATTTGTATAGATATGGATACTTAAAATTATACTTTCAATAATAGATCGGTTGGTATGTTACCCCTAATTAGTAACAAAGTCAAATTCATTTCGACATTTTTGGCTGAAGCTTAGTGTAGTATATAGCGTTTCTGAATGAATCAAGCATGATTGACCATGTGTGGCTTAAATATCAATCAATTGGTTAGTTTGTATATCGAAACTTATCGCACAGCTCTTGAAGTATATATATATATATATTTTTTTTTTTGGATTTATTCATTTTCAAATCAAGTAGGCTTTTTAACCTGTGAACTGAGTATGACAGGTACATTTTTCATTAAAAATCATTTTTTAAATTATCACCAGACGCACGACACAGAAATTTTCGTAATATTTATTGTCAAAATTACTGATTTGTTTTAATTAAAATCGCGGTAATGGCACTACCTCGTAATTATATTCGTCACTTTATAAAAACGAGTTTTGTCCAACAACGTTTCATCACTGATGCCGCTAAAAAATGGGCAGAATATATAAAAAACAATAGCAAAAACGATGAAATGATGAAACAGAATGCCAAAATGCAGGTTAAGAATCCGACAAGTGAATCAAAAATAATACCTGCTTTTCAAATATCAACAGATGAAATGAAGAGATATAAAAAATGTCGACAAGATGTTGCCAGTAAAGTAATTATTGACCAACGCATTAGTTTCACAAGAGAAATAAGAAAATCCATCGTGGACGACCTTATGCCTCTTAATGAGCAGACAAAAGCGATAATTGAACCTTCAAAAACGATGACTAAACGAAACGATAAATCGTTTATTTCAAATATGCGAAGAGATCAGTCAATGGAAAAAACTATACCATCGGGATCACTCATCAACATGGTAGCTAACAAGCAAGAGCTGAAGCATGGCAAATATGCTAAAGAGAAAACAACCAATATTGATTCCGTTAAGAAGGAAAAGGAAAAGGTATCTCCGGATGTAAAACATGCAAATGTTTCTGCTTGTCAACAATTATACCATGAAAAACGAGCCGCTAAACGAGGAGCTAAAAATCGCTACACAGAAGACACGCTAACCACAGTTCTTTTAAAACTAATCGCGTGATAAAGTTAAATAAAATTTAAATATAAATTTTAATAGTAAAGAATCGGAAAATATTACGTAATAAAATGATTGATTATTTAATGCATTCTAAGAAATCCAAAGAAATCAGTCGTTATTTTAATTATGTATTTCAAGTTTAAGCAACTCAAACTATTCTATAGACACTTAAACTTTTAGTAAAATACTTCATATACACATTACACGTTGCATTTCCATAATTTTGTACCTACAGTTTATGCATAGATTTTTTAGAACTTAAACTTATGTATTACTAGCTGTGCCCCCGACTTTGTATGCACGTGGTATACGAAAAATGTAGGTATGTAATAGCGTTTTTGTTTGTCATATTTTTCCCTAATTATCAGATCTTTAATGTTGCCCCATAACTAAAGAGGAGAACAATCGAAAATCAGCCAAAAAGTAGGCAACAGAATTTAAAATATAAATTTCTTTTGATTTAGTTGGTCGATTTCGATATATGTAGGTATGTTACACGAAGCTTGCTTCAATACACCAGTCAAAACCGCATTCAAATATATTTAGCCGTTTCTGAGATTAACTTGCTTATATATAGGTATATATAGATTATTATAGGTCAGTAAATATTGTAATTTTAATAAAAAATAGGACCAATTGAATTAGTGTCATTGCTTAGGATATTCTAAAGGAAACTTTAAATCAAATCAAATCATATACATGCACACGTGTGATTAAATTATGTGAAAATAAGCTTATCAATATTGGGTCCTAAGAACTTATTTACTTACTTTCTATTGTTCATATGTAGTATGTTAGCTTTATGTTTTCATTTTTGTCGAAAGTATTTTTTTATCATTAGCTTTGTATAATTTATTGCTTTAATTTTTGTTATTGTTTACTTTAGTTTCTTTGGAATTTGTTTGAAAAGATTCAAAGCATAAACACTAAAAAGTATGCAAAGCCTTTTCACATTTCCATAGAATGGAAAAATGTTGAAAAATACAATTGCAAAATAAAAAAATAAACTGAAATAAATAGAGCTAAAAAAATGAGGAAAAATAAACAAAACCAAAAATATAAAAAAAAGCGAATAGAAACACAGAAATGATGATGGCTGACAGCGGAAAGGGGGCAAAAAATAAAGTATACGCATCGTGTGAAAATTGTTAAAAAAAGCTTAGTAGGCAGACAACATTTTCAGTTTTTGTACTAGTTTACCATGTCTATTGTGTGATGGATGTTAGTTAATATTTGCATTTAGAAGGAGTAGGTATTAATGTGAGGCTACCGTACAGTAGTGTACAAAATAAAAGCTGTCACAATCAGTAAACTCGTATTTGAAGTCGTTTAATGATTTTAATTGCATATTATTAATAGAGAATTTTAGGAATATGTTTCTATTCAATTCTGAAATATTTTCCAAGCTGAGAACAACAGATATTCGAGATAATTGAATAATGTATGGTTTTGTAAACGATGTCATCTTGGTTTGTTTAATCGGATAATAATTCATTGGAGTCACAAACAGCAACTACATAACTAGGGGTTTATGAATATTAAAAAAAAAAAAAACATCCACAAGGAGTTATGCATTAAAGCAATGAGACAACAAATATTTTTTGTGAGAGAGAGAAAAAAAAAATGTACACTTATGATTAAACGATTAATCAGTTTTTCAAGGAGTAAAGGCCCTTTTAGACGCTCAGTTCAACCTCATTCCCAGTCCATTATCGACTCGAAATTCGTACCAATAACCGAAAAATGGACTGATGGCCCAGCTTCTTTGTCAGTCCATTACGTTGACATATCGATAGAAGTAAACAAGTAAACAACTGCAAGTGGTTGATATGAAATAAAAAAATATATGCTGTGGATCATGATTTTATTTTAGATTTTACAGATATCCATAAAAATTATCCTTGCTCATGGGATACAAAATATGCACGTTAACACAATAGTAACAGAAAAAGTAACAGAAAAATACCAGCAGTATGACAAAAGGCGTAAAGGCGATGGGCCTTAGCGAAGGTCCTTCATTAAACATACATGCGGTGGTTTGCATATTTAAATTTAAATTTACTCCATTGCCTTCATTACGGAAGGATTTGTAGATTAATCTGAAAAAATCGTTTTAGCACTTCTTATATAGAGATTTTCTATTTAAAGATTAATAGGAGAGCTATTTCTTTTGACATACAATTTGTAAAATTGTCAAGTAAACAGATAATAGAATAATAATGTTTCAATAGGGTACAAGCTAGGAGCACTATGATAGCATCTGTTTCCCTCAGATTTTTGACTGTTCCCCAGCATTAAAATTTTCGTTCAAAACACAACGGTGCAACGACATAAAGACGATTGAGATAAGAATGCGACAAGTGAACTAAAAGCCACAAAATGATTTTCAGAACTATTTCAATGGGAGCATCAATAAGAGATCACTTTGAAGGATACCTCGAGAAGTAGAATAATGTCAGTGCATATTTACTATATAAACTATGAAACCAGAATACTTTTGGGACACAAGTCGTATGTAAATAAAATAGTTTGAGTGTCCCACTGAGTTTTGAAATTATTTCTGTTATTGTAACAACTACTTAAGGTCTGGGTTGCACACACACACATATATGTATGGAAAAAGTAGAGAAAAGTAGTCACTCAACTTAGCCGCCAGACTGGGCTCCATGCCTGCAGGTATAACATACTTCATTGTGAGTATGTGATTTGGAGCAATTAAGGTAGTCAGTAGGGGCTAGGAACGCTTGCAATGAGAACAACATCAAGTAAAAGATTGTAAATAAGTGAAAAAGTAGAGTCAGGTTTTTGTGAGTATGGATGAATTCAAGGCAAGTTGACTTGCATTTGATCTTGTCAGTTGAGAGAGAGGACTCTTGGACACTGCCCTGAGATTTTTGCTTTAGTTTTTGCACAGAACTGTACTGTTTATTTGCATACATGTATACACATATGTATTTAGATATGTGATTGTCTGTTATTTTTGTTTGGCTTTCTAACATATGCTTTAATGATGACGATACTCATTGTTTTCTTTTTTTTTTTTGCTTTTCTTATGCTTTGTCATTGCATTTTCCAACAAAGCTTTTACTTTTTGCATTCAGTTATTATACGTTTTCACTGTTTGCATTATTTCTCTTTCTATTTGTTTGTTTGTTTTTGTTTTGTTTATTTTTTATTTATTTTTTTTTTTTTGTTTTTTGAAGAACTGGCGTTAAATTACCGTCGTGTTGTGTTGTGTATAAAATAACAAGACTAACAACCAACCAAACATCAAAATAACAACAAAGCAATTCTCACAATAAGAATTTTTCAAGGGGAATACGAGTACTGACTGGTATAAAGAAGAACATTTGTTGTACAATATTTTTTAGTACATAAATTGTATTGTTCAGATTCGAACAATACTCACTTACAATATTCTCTGAATGAATGAATGAATGAATGAATGACTAACTGAAGCAAAGAAGTAAAGAAAAGCATAAGAAAGTCTCGAAGCAAATTCAAAGTCAGATGACAAAACCAAATGAATTCAGAAATAAATAACACAACATAACAACACATAACATACTACTAAAGAGAACGAACAAATGTTAAAAAATGTTTTAGAAATAAAGAAATAAAAATAACAAAGAAAACAAAACATGCAAAAGAAGCAAAGAAAATTCCTTTATACTTTAGAGCAAACTTTATTTGAGAAAAAAAAAAACGAGAAAAATCTACATAAACAATTCAAGAAGTTCTAAAAGGAAATTGTGTACAAAAATTGAATTGAATTTGAATTGAGACAAAATCGAAACAAATATCGAGTCAAGTTCTTTTGTCAATTTCATGTTGTGTCAAGGAGCGTCGAATCGATTCCACCAGACGCACATTTGCCTCTATGTAGAAAATATTGTAACTAGACAAATGTACAAGTACAAGTATTGTATACATTTTATTTCGATGAAAGAAAAGTAATAAAAATAAAAATAAAAACTATTATTGTATAATAGAGAGAAAGACACAGACACAAACACACAGACAGACAGACAGACAGTAAGTGTATATCTGTGAATAAGTAACATAGTTTAGTTAGTCTTCAGCTAGTAGTAGTAGTAGTAGTAGTAAGTAAAAGTTTAGTAAAATCTATTTACCCTAAAATGATGTCAACTTTAATAAACTTAGTTTCAGAAAAGTTAAAATAAAATAAAGTGGTAATCTAACTAAAAAACCAGAAAGGAGGCTATCATTGGCTATGCCAAAGATGTAATACTCTTCTCGCTCCTCCGGATTGCATCCACTATATTCTCTCTGTTACAATTTGAGTATGAACAAAGAACACAGTTTGAGTGGCACCTTATTGTACAATTACTCTTTATCAGTTGGTCATTTAATGTGAGTTTGTATGGGTGGTACCCCTCCTGGTAAACCTAGGATCATGAAATTTGCATGGGTGATGAATATAGATCAGGAACTTGTATTGTTCAAATTTCAGTTCGATAGGTTAAAAACCAAAAAAGTTTTTTAAATAAGAAAATTAATTTAAATGGGGATTTGTATGGGAAGTACTCCTCCTGGTAACCTTAGGATAATAAAACTTACATAATTGAAGGCTATGCGCCAGAAACTTGTAGTGTTCAAATTTGAGTTTGATAAGTCAAAAAACAAAAAACTTTTTGCAATAAGAACTTTAATTTAAATGATTGTTTGTATGGGAGGTACCCCTCTTGGCAACCCTAGGATAATGAAATTTACATGGATGATGAAAATGGATCAGAAACTTATATTCTCCAAATTTCAGTTTGATAAGTCAAAAACCAAAAAACTTTTTCCAATAAGAACATTAATTTCAGTGGGGGTTTGTATGGGAAGTACCCCTCCTGGTAACCTTAGAATCATGATGTTTACTTGGTTAGTGGATATATACTAGAAACTTATAATGTCTAAATTTCAGTTTGATATGTTAAAAACCAAAAAACTTTTTCTAATAAGAACTTTAATTTAAAGGGGATTTTGTATGGGAGGTACCCCGCTTAGTGGTCCGATTCGACTGATTCCAACAAATGTGCAGCGTATGGTAAAAAGAAACCTATGTGCAATTTCAGCTCTCTAGCTCAAAAACTGAGAGACTGGTTTTGATACAGACGGACGGATGAACAGACGAACAGACGGATATGGCTTATTCAACTCGTCTTATCGAGCTGATCACAAATATATGTACCTACTTAATGTGTTCTGCGACGTCTCCTTCTGTGTGTTACAAACTTCATGACAAACTTATGATTCTATTTACTCCCGTGAAGAGTATGAAAAGCAGAATAATTGTTTAAGTATTTCATTGTTTTCCTACTTCTTTAAATAAATAAATATACCTACATATTACTTTTCTTACAAATGTTTTTTGTATTTAATATGCTAATGAGAACAACTTACCAACTTTATGCTACTTACTACAGAAAACTGTTATGATTATTGCATTTGGAGTCTTCATTCAAATAATAATTTATTATAATGATCAAGAAACAAGTTTTTATTCATTATGACATTCACCATAATCTGAAGAACCGAATGGAGAAATATTTGATTGGTAGTAAACACAATTCTAAGACATCAGCATATAACGTTTAGTTTAAAGGAAAACGAAGCCTTCTGGTTTGAACTTGGGGTGACTCTCTACTCTGGTCATATTTCTTCATTGACCAGTACTACCCAAAGGGGTCTTTGCAGCGGAGCACTCACTTTTCTCCTCAGAAGTTTCGATTGAAATCATGGAATGATTTTTATGTTAGAGTTAGCTGGTATACCCCATAATTGGATGCCGTATGTCCATATTGCTTTTATAATTGTCTTCTACAATAGGACTTTATTGCGCAAGATGACCTAGAATCCATGACGAGTTGCTTCATCTTTCTCTTAATTCTTCTTCTGCTTCTGTCAGTTCAGCCTTCTGTCCAGAGTAAGACCGAGATACTCAGCAATTGGTTTAATGGAGTCATATACGCCGTTTAAGGCAACTGGAGTTATTTTTAATTAAAACAAAAACAGAAAGTAAACATTTCGTAACTCATATTATACTATAGTAATGTGATATTCTTGAAAATGTTTTGTTTTTTCTCACATTTGTATAGATCAGATAGCATACTATATCTCAACGATTGTGAATACTAACCGAATCAAGTGGATTACATTGTCATTTTGTCTCTTGCTAGTTACGCCAATCTTATTCATCCGGCTGTGAGTGTTTCAGTTTGATATTGTTGGTGTTGATAGAGTACTTGGCATTTGTGATCTTTTGACACTTTGACATCTAATCTAACTTTGACATTTGCTTTATTCATTTGAATACACACTTTCTATTCACCATACAAGTATCAAAAGCATGGGTTAGTGATTAGTGGTCAATACCACTTTATGTTGAGCACCAGGATTCTGTAGTTATTTGTTGTTACCTTATTGAAAATATCAACGCCTAAAAAAATTCAAAGCAATAAAGTGGGACATGAGGTCCATGATAGTGGCAACCACATTGCCATTCCACTGAATGAACACCGTATCTTCTAAGCATATCAAACACAACCACAAGCTTGTTTTCCCATCAAATGAGTTTCCATCTAAGGCACAAATGAGCATTCTTTATAGAATCCTCTCATGACTATATCAAATCCAAAAACAGCATTCTCAACAAGACCACAGTACATGTTAAACTATTGTATTATTTATATATTTATGCATATGGTAAAAAGGGTTTTGTGTCATTGTTGTACAGATATTTATATTCTTAATTGAAGTTCAAACAATCAAACAATGATGGTTCACATAAAAGACGGCCCATAGTCCACAGATACTTTTCAAATTCTTCTGGGACACACTTCATTGGATTTGGGTGAAACTCTATATGCACAAAATTATTGGAATATCTCAAATTAACATATCTTTCAGTGGATTAGACCAGTCTTTACAAATGCATTCCGTATTCCATGGTTGAATTACACTACACTATAAAAATACATCAGGGTACTGCTAAACTATGGTCTATGAAATCTACAGTATAAATTTCATATGCCCATAATTCCATTTCTGCCTATAATTTTTATTTTTTTTGTCATTAGCATTCTCAAAAATAATTCATTCTGACCAGACCATGGTGCATGCATAAGAGTTGAAGAAAGAACTCGACGTAGTATCGTCAAGGAGAACATCATGTCTTTATTGGTGTAATTCACTCAACCCAACTCAAATCTGAAAAGATTTTACTAAAAATATCATAATATCGTTTACAAAATTTTAGCATTTTATCTAATTCACTAACAATCTGAAGGAGTCCACTACCCAAAATATCATTTCTCTGTCACATTACATTTATGCATATGATTCTGATGTAAGTATTTATTCATTTATATTTCAGTCATGAGATCATAGAGACTGATTGCAAAAAAGATTATGATATTTATAATGAAAAAATCTAGAATATTTCCGGACCAAATATCAGCTTTAACTTCGAATATCTGAGAACTGAAACATTTTAATATGTAAACGTTTATGTGGTATTAGGTATAATTATCTTCAGGTGTTGGTGAAGTGCCTGACATACCACGAAGCTCCAGATATGCCCAGATAAGCTTTGTTTTGGCACGCTTGAATCCTACTAATGTGATAAGCTGCAGTGGCATCCCATATCTGTATATAATATCACCAGAAGGACTTGTCTATAAATCAGCAGTTTTCAACTTAAAGCTGCCATTTGCGCAACTTCTGGGCGCGCCAAGGGAGACGTTTATTCCAGGATCAAGCAGAGCTATCGAATTTGACTGGACAAACATCACGACTTAGTGTAAAAATGCAGTTCAATGATTTTTCTGCATTAATGCCGATGTTCCAACATGTAGCCCATGTGTTAAATCTTCTTAAATATGATTAAGTCATATCCGCTGACAATTTGTGGGACCCATCATTTGCTATGATGGCCGTGTCATCTGCATATTTTGCAAGCAGAATATTCTCGTCATATAGTACTTACCAACATATCCAAAGTATGTAGCGTGTACATAACTGGTGCCACGAAACTGCATTGATGTACTCCAGCCTTAATGTCTCTAATTGACGAGTTCTCGTTTCGCATCTTGTCGAAAAAGGTTCTATCTGTCAAATAGCCTTTGAGTATGAGAAATTGCTTACTTGGGCCTTGAAACTTTTTGCCAAAAAATCAAATGAAAATCTCCAAAACTAAGAGACTTTAGTTAATATACCTACTATTGTATACAAGAACCAAGTTTCAATTTCATAAAAAAACATAAAAAAGGCACTTAAGAAAATGAAAGAACGTATCATAGTATTGTGTATTTGTGTGAAAAACCTGAACACATGTGAAAATGAAAATAATACAAATTTTTAAATTTGCATAAATCGTTTATTTTATGCTTGAACGATTCAACGAACAAACGAACAAATAAACGAATGAATAAACGAATGAATGAATGAATGAAAATAAAATTGAAAGAGCAGGCATGAAAATGAAAATAAAACAATCTCATTCATCTTAAGAAAGATACACAGATACTCACTCACTCACTCAAATACACTGCGGCACATCTCAAATGCAAATACAAAAACAAAAACATTATTTCAAGTAACCAAACAAACATAACAATCTTTTGCTTTATTTTGTTTTCCATATATCTTTTCAATGTTTTCCATCTTTGGCGTCTTGTATTGCTGTTCATATTCTTCTCCAGTGAATCTGTTAATGTACCTATATCTATGAGTATTGTAGAGTAGATGAGATGAGATGAGATAATATCATTTTTGGTTAAAATGTTTTTGTATGCCTTAGGTTGAATTGAGTTGTGGTGTGGTGAGTGGAGGGGTCCAATAAGACTATATCATCTCTTACTCTTACTCACTTGAATTGTGTTGCATGCAATATCATTGTAATGTTTGTCTTTGGTTTTTTTTTTTTTTTTATTTACAATTTGATAATAATTTTTGTTTTTTTTTTTATTTATTTTTATTTGTTTTTGAATGTAATTTTTCATGGCAAATAATCATATTGCATTACAACAATCATCATCATCTTCATTATCAATCATTATTATTATCAGTTGAGTGAATCACTGGCAATGTGTGAAGAAATCAAATCAAATTGTTTGTTTGCATTTTATGTTTTTCATTTTAATAACTTTTTTTTTTTTTTCATTTTGATTATAATTTTCTATACACTTTTTACATATTTTTTCTGTTCTGTTCTGTTCTGTTGTTATCTGTAAATTTTATGCACGAATATGCTTAGCATTCTTTCAGGCTTATGCTTAGCTTTAATGCATATTATGTAGGGCTCAACTCAACTGAACTTGATTTAACTTGATTCTCATCTCATCTCATCTCAACTCAACTCAATTTATCATACCTTGACTCAACTCGTCTTCACTTTACAATACTGGCTTTTCTTTTATACCATTCCATTCCATTCCATTCCATTCCATTCTTTTCTTACTGTTTTTACTCAATGTATAGGTATATTTTGGCGGAATTTTATGATATTTTTTTCCCCTTGATATGTATGTGCATATATATTTTTGCGACTTTATTGTTGCTTTCATTTTTTTGACTTGACATGACTTTATTATGAATGCCATTTTATGTTTAAAAATTAATCTTTTGGTATGAAAACGAAAAAAATATTGAAACCAGAAGAGAAATTATCAAAGAGAAAGAAATATATGTACAATATATTAACATAATAATTTTTTTATTTTCATTTTTCACTTTTATAAGTTAAGCTTAGGCTTTAGTTATATACTTTGTATGTACAATGGAACATTTTTTTTTCAGATTTGAATAACAGTAGATAAAATATAAATTTAATTAAAATCAATAAACTGGGAGAAAAAGAAAGGAGAAGAAAATTATAAAACAATAGAAAAGTAATAACAGATTTCATTTGTCATATGACATCTTTTGATGATCAAAACAAAAATTTTTGTAAAGTTTACTAAAGCAAAAAGAAAGATCATTAAATTGAACTCAACTTAGTAAAATTCAATTTAATTTCAAAAGCTAAGGGGACTACTTTGCATATAAATACCTCTGTAGCCTAGCGGTAAGCGCACTAGTCTACCACCCCTGAGATTGCAGGTTCGAGCCCCAGTGGCAACGAACTAACTAACTAACTTGATGCATCAAAAATCACCTTTAATCCCCCACCAATATGCTCGCAATAATAGGCGCACTTTTGTGCAATGCAACTGCAATAAAAATTGAGGAGAAATGTGTGTGCGACAGCAAGGGGAAGCGGTCATATAACGTACTACGCATCACAACACTTTAGCAAAGTCCCCCAAACCATTTATGCTCAACTTCCGTTCAACATCAGCAAAACAAATTAGGCACAAATGGCGCTTCAGGCGGAAGCGTTGTTCTCAAGTGACGTCAGATGGCAGCCCCATCACTTGAGACCGCTAGCGGTAGGCCAATCACTTACCATAGTGAAAAATCAATCTATTACTGTAACCAACACAAGGAAAAAAGCCTCGGATACAACAGTTCACCTATGATGCAAGATCATACCTTGCGGGAACTAAGCTGATATCAACAACATCACATGGAATTTCTGTAAAATCGACAGCCCAGAATCGTATGCGAATGGAGAAGAAGCCTTGTGCAAACTAGGTCCAAACTACGAGTGCTAAGGAATAAATTATTACATACATTTTAAGAAGGGTATATGGATGTGATGTTAATGCTTATCAGTGTTGATTGTGAAGCTTAAGATTTGCATTAAAAATATCAAATAAATGTGATAGAAGATTTGATACACAGTATGAAGGAATTTATCGTATTAGATTTTTCATTAATGTTTGGTTTACAGGTTATAGGAATGCAAGATTGATAAAACAATTCACAAAATATGAGACATAAGTGCTGAAAATATTACTAATAAGATGATCAGTCTTTTATACTCATCATTAAGTAACTTGGTGTGCATAAGGACATTTAGCTTAAGACAAAAACTAATAAAATACCTGTACCAAGTAACTTATAAAAGCAGTGGCGGATTATCCTTTAGACAAATAAGGCACTTGCCTAGGGGCGCGCAAGTAATTAAGTCCATAGAGATATAGAGCTGCCGAAGCGCGCCCCGTCTACTTAATTCCTCCTTCATCACCCGATTCCATAATAGAAATAAATCGCGCCACATCGTTAATCGTCGTCGCAAGTATGCATAGGCGGGATCAACTTTATAATATTATATCAATAATCAACAACCTAGTGGTGCAGCATAAGGCTAAGGAAAGACTTCAAATTGTAATCAAAAATACAAAAAATATTGATACCAATCCTTATCAATACGAAATTCCTACTACTCTACTAGTACTGAACGACCAAAAGATTTGTCTCTGCTTATATTACCCACTATATACCCACATCTATTTCATGAAGAGGAAGGTACAGAGACTACGAATTTCCACATTGCCTTACGCGTTTGCTTTCTTCACCCTCACACATTTTTCATTCACGTCCACCTGTTAAGGGCACACATGCTAATGTAGGCTAACATTAATAATATGCAAAATATATGGACGCCAGAGGAGCGCTAGCTTAGGGTGCTGTCAATATTTAATGCGCCTCTTAATCAGAAAAACAAAAATCTATTGTGTAAAACAACAACAATTTGTCTCAGTCTCTCTGTGATGATACGGCATGCAAATTTTGAGGAACTGCAAGTAATTCTATTGTATTGGGTGCGCAAATAAATTTCAAACATTTTTTCATCAAAAATTGGGCATTTATTGTAATTTATTAAAAGTATTGTTCATCGTTAGCTAGGACTCCTCACCATCTCCGTTAGGCCGCTTTAAAAAAAATTGCTCATCTTTTGATGCGATCCAAAAATTAATCAAAAATTTTGAATTTTTTGGTTTGGCCGTTAAAGTTTATGCATGGCCAGGCTTATTCCATGTTTTTCGGAGCTTCGTGTTGTACAGTCATACAGTATCATACTCCATCACGATTTGATGCATAAGTTCTTACGATTTTGTCTTTGGGAACAGCGCATGAAAAAACAACATTCGATGTCTCTTGACTTTAGTTCATACGGAAACCATTTTCCTTCCATAGTTATGAAAAGGTTTCAAATCGTTTGTTGAGTAACTCCAAAAGGTCTCAGTGAGCTACTTTTTAGTTTCACATAAATCTTGGTTCAGCGTCTTAAAACTTTACCAGCTTTCGTTCGCATTCTTTGTTTCCTGGTATCAAAATCACCAATTTTAAAATGCTTGAACTAGCATATTCCCCATATGCTTCACACAGTAATCGATGTGGCTGTTCCTTCAAGTTAAAGAACTAAATCAAAAGTTCCCACAAATAATGCTTGTTCAGCACGAAACTCGCCATTTTCATACAAAATAGTAATATGTGGTGCTGATACAAAACCACTAGTACTCTAGGGGTACAAACATAGTACGCGCTGAAGCTAAAGCCGTAGCTAAAGCGAAAGCTGAAGCAGAATCGCTTGAGGTGCTAGCAAGCTGTTGAGTGTACATAGTTGAAGCCGAACTGCTTGCGTTGCGAGCAAGCGATGAGTGTGCATGGACGTCAGCAAGGAGCCGAAAAAGAGAAATGCAACAAACTGCACTGAGCAGCAAGCGATTCAGCTTCAAAACCAGTACCGCACAGTTTGAAGCTGACAGCTTGTGTTTCGGCTTCGGCTTCATCTTCGTCTTTGCCTGCACTTTGCACACTTTCGAGAGTTTTCATATGTTTCATCTTTAGCTTCGGCTTCAGCTTCAACGCGCACTTTGTTTGTACCCTAAGGTTATGGTGTTATGAGATGTCCAAATTTACGATATGATGTTTTACATCAGAAAGTTTCAAACATAACTGACTGGTGGTGCCGTTTTTTTATAAAAATGCGGAATTATAATTGCGCTTAGTACAATCTTGTGTCGAAACCTCTTGAGCGTTATAACATCCTCCATCCAGAAGCATTGTTTTGCTCAGTCCATCCCAAGAAACTCTTAAATGCTCATATTGCCTTTTCTGCTGTAGTTTTCTTCGTATTGAGTACCACGTCGTTAGTTTCTACATCTCCAGTGAGGACAATCTTCTTCATTTTGTCCATTGCTCGATTTCAAAACGAGAAATTTGTTTCTATAGCATGCAGCAAAGTTGAAATAGATTCGATAGATATCGTGCATCATTAGCTAGCTGTAAACGTAACTCAGAAAGGGGAATAATGTCTTCACTACCACCAGTCCAGTCGGACGATTCTTCAAACAGCTTTTTGATGAATGACTGAATTCAAGATTCTTTGTGCGCACAAGAGTTGTATCGGGGAAGAGCTTTCAGAAATAGACCTGACTCATCGGCATTATAAAAATGGATCCTTGATCAATAGTTAACATACAATCTTTTTGTTTGTTCAGCTTTTTCTTCAGGCATATTGAACAATTTTTCTCCATATATTTAGAGTTTTCAAATCCCATGTCTCTTCATAAAGTTTACAACCCAACCATTACATCCTGGCTTTTCTCGAATTTGGCATGCAATTGTTCTATCGGTAAGCCTGATTTAAAATGGTGAACTTCTTTTTTGAGTGTTTATTTCTCTAAATACAAGTTATTGTTGTTCTATGTTTTTTTAAATCATTCGGTTGAAGCTTTTATGGAAAAACATTTTCCTAGAATTTCAATCTTATCATTAAATTTCAGCAATGAAAACTTTTTGTTTGACATCGTCAGACCGTACCACGCAAATCTAACATAAATCTTTACTTTATTTTTTCTACCGGGTATTCTGCATTATCTTGTTATTTCTAAGCCACACACTCTGAAACTCACTTTCTTCGTTTTCTTCTTCTGGCATACACATGTACTTCCCCGTAGTGATGCATTGGGAATATCGATGGTAGTTAATCACGAATATATAAATTTGATATTCGTTCCAATACTTTTTTCAGGTATTTCATTTAGCAAAAGAGTACAAGTTTTGAGTAAAATATGTTCGGATGTCGTAAGTACCAAGACATCACTTTGTATTTATATTTACCAAGCGACATGAAGTTTAAAGAGGATTCATATGAATTCTGGATTTATCCTTTCAATACTTACGAACAACATAAGTTTATTGATTTTCCCATGAAAAATGGAAATGTTAATGTTATGCACAAATTTGCATAACTTCTAGGAAACTAAACGAATTGAAGTTTGTTTTGTGTGTATGGAAAGATTTTTCGCTTGATAAAAAATAACCATGAAACCAATTTTTCTTATAAAAATAGCACAAAGAAGAAGAAACAAAACATTTCCGAACATGTGAATGAATGAATGAATGAATGATTGCATGAAAGAATTTGGAATGATTTCCAATGATAAAAACTTTTTTTCTTTTTAAGAAATTTCTTTAAAAAAAAAAAAAGAAAAAAACTTTTTGTTGTTTTATTATGTTTTCTTAAGTCTTTCAAAGAACTTTCCTTAAAGTATGCAATACTTTTTTTCTTCTTTTTTTTTGTTTAAGAATTTAAATTTATTGTATCTTCAAATTTGTCTGTCTGCAGATATTTCCTTACTTTTATGTTATTAAATTGTATTTACAGTTACTTATTATTATGTTATTCTTTAAGAATCTTAGAAAAAAATCTTCTTAAAAAAAAAAAAACCAATTGTTTTACTTATCTAAGATTATTAATATGAGTATTTCCTTTGGCATCAGCAGCAACAGTAGTAACAGTAAAAGCACGTCAATAACTAAAAGATGTAAACGCCTTTGGTGGTAAATCGCTTGGCGGTTCTTGCAAATTAATAGCGCCAATCCTGAAAGCCACTTAAAAGTGCACAAGTGCGCATAAATCTATCAAAATGTCGACATCCATTGACCATTGGGTGGTGGTGGTGGTGGTGGTGGTGGTGTTGTTGGTTGCTGCTTCAGTATTCAGGACAGACCTCTTACCAAGTTCAATTCAAAGTCTTGCACTCTCTCTAGTAGTAGGTATATGAAACATTGAAAGCCCATAAATATGCTATTTACGTGCGATTGCGAATTGTCGTCGATTTTATTGATGTCTTTGCCTTGGTTTGCCTTTCTTTGCAAAGGAGACCATTTCATTTCTTTTGATATATTCACTGCAATGGAATCCTGGTGCGAATCATTTCTCTTAGTGTCTTTGGTTACTGGTCTCTGGTCTGTTTGCTTCTCTACTTCATTCTTCATTCTCTATTGCTTCCCGTTGCTCGTCCATCCTGTGTACAAGCATATTCCTGGTTGCTTGGCAGCTAATATTTTAACGGATTTTCTTACGAATTACTTTTTTTCTTTTTTTTTTATTTTCTTTCTTACATTTCTCTACTTTCACATATTTTTTATTTCATTTTATTTTATTTTATTTTATTTGTTATGCTTTGCTTTTGGATTGGTCTTTTCTTTTCTTCTTTTTATTTTATTTTTTGCTTAGAACACGTTTTACCAATTTGAAGTAGTGGAGGCAGATGCAGCATAAGAATAACAAAAATGGTCAAAGCAACGACGATGAAGACGACGACTAGTATATTCATTCTGACGACATTTCTCAACACTAATTGTGTCGAAAGTGCCATGAAGCTTTTACCACAAATTCCGCTTCCGATTGCGGAAGTATTTTCTTCGTTTTCTCTTTTCATGCACGGTAACTTCTACTACTACTACTACTACTACTTCAGAACAGCTTTTCCTTGTTGGCCTTGTCCTACTCATAGTCACAGCCAAAGCCATTCTTATCGTCCTCGTCATCCTCGTCAACATCCTTTGTTTAACACATAGTTAGTTGCTGTTGTTGTTAGTACTTAAGCAGTTGAGTTAGGTATTGTTATAGTATAGTAGTACCTATATACTTGTAGTAAGGTTGAATTGCGTTCAGTTAAGTTGCGTTGCGTTGCGTTGCGATGAATTGAGTTGAGTAACACAGCATCATTGTCAGAGTTACCCTACTCGCATCATAAATTACATTATTATATTTATTCTTATAGTTCTTATTCCTATTATTATTATTACTATTATTATTGTTATTCTTATTATTATTACTATTACCACTTAGATGCCATCATTCAACTTAAGCTTTTGCATTATGATTTCATACAAAAAATCACAATCTCACATTTTACTCTTATCATTTTGATATCCCTTACACACACAAACACACACACACACACTGTGTGTGCAAAAAGTATTATCACTTTCCAAAAAGGCTATCTGTGTCTTGGAAAGAAAGAAAGAAGATTTCTTTCCTGTGAATAACGAAGCGAGCTAAACAAAATTCTACTCGAACTCATAGTCTACTCCAATTGAGAATCTGTGCTTGCAATGTTGCTCAGCTTTGTGAGACAGTTAGAAATGTTTGCAGCTCCATTCCTTCCTTAAGATTTTGATACCAAAGCTTTGTACTTCATTTATTCCAAACAAAGGCCAAATACTTATTGTAGTCTTATAGTCGTAACTTCAGTCAATTTAATAATACCCATATTTTTTTTTTTACTATTATACTTATGACCTTTTAGTTTTTTGTTATCCGATCAATCGAATAGACTCAGCATTATTTGTATGTTAGACTTTGATTTGTTGTTTTTGGTTTTTTTTTAGAAGAGAACATTAGACATTTACATTGAAGAGATAAAAATTGGCTTTAGAAATTCTACAGTTGTGATTTATTTCTATTTTGCTTTGCCTATGCTTTTAAGTCAATCACCAGAATAGACTCAGATCCTTTAAATTTGGTTTCCCCTATTAGCTGAGTGGCTTAAAAAGTGCATTTTGTTGTCTCACAATTTTCCATTATTTAAATACAAAATGGGTTGTGGTGCAGCACTTACTTCGGAAGAAAAGTGAAAATATTGGTCTATCGAGGCAGCAATCTTTCAAACAAAATTCGATTAAAAGTGAGAGTAAATGCAACTGTAGCTACCGTACGGTGAGTGATAAGGAAAGCAAAACATCTAAAGAGATTAAAATTAAAAAAAAAAAAAAAAAAAAAACACCTCTTACCGATGTTCGTAAGACCCATAATATATTGATGTGTAGAGCAACGCAGCTGATCGTCGGTTTTTCTTTGTGCTCGATAGCTAGCTATTATATTTATTTACATGCAGATATGTAAAAATTTTCACCTACCGCGCTATATATTTTTCATTTCGCATGCATTTGCATGTATCCTCACTCTACGCGAGCCGAAAATTATGAACAAACACGAAAGACGCGAAAGAAAACAACGAAAAACATCGGCAGAGCACGATCCAAGCATTTCGTAAAAATTCTTCATCGTGCACAACGACTCACCGACCCGCGCACTTCACTTTACCAACAAACAAAAATTTCAAGAGACAAATCTGTCTGCACGCAAATAAGTGTAATACCCGCCTAAGCATGCTCGCTGTCTTTTTTTTTGCCCGAGTGGCATTAAATCCTATTTTGTGATGAAAAACGCTTTAATTTGGATGGACCAGATGGTTTTAACTATTACTTCCATGACATCGGAAAGGATGAACACTATTTATTTAACCAATCATCATAGTCATGAGGCATTATGGAGGGGATGGCTCATTTGAACTCCAATTCGTTTCATCTAAAACACTACAGGGAGCTGCTCCAACAACCACTTCCACACTTCTCTAACATTTTTCGGCTATTACCTTGGACATTTCAACATGATAATATACATACCGCCCACCCAATTTGTTATCTTAATGGATTGGCCTCCGTATTTTCCTGATCTGAATATCATTGAGAACTTGTGGGGATGGCTTTCCCGTAAATTCTATCAATCTGACAGACAATTTGAAAATATCAAATCATTAATAAATGCCATTAAGAGCCAATGGTGCGTTCTCTCATTGGATCTTCTAAAGTCCCATTACAATTCAATGCCTGACCGAATTTTTGAAATGATTTCAAATAAAGGTGGCTAATACACAAATTATTAATTTTGCTTAAAATATTATGCAAATATAAATTCACATTAAGTTTTTGGAAGATTTTGCCATTTATATTAGGTACTTTTTAAGTCCGTGAGTCTATTTGATTGAACGATAAAGAGTGGACATTTTTGAGCTTCTTAATTCGAAAGTTATTTTTTTATGTTGGTTTATTAAGAATTAAATACTGAATTTTTAAAGAATATTCAATATATTCAAATATTCAAATTTTGTTCGTATTTCAATTTCAAAAATTCCATAATCCATAAAAAAAAAACTTAAGTCTATTTGATTGATCGGAATACTTAATAACAAATAATTATTACTAGGGGAACCCGCGACCGACACAATCGACCACATTGTGGAAAAAATCATTTATTTTTTTAAGCGCTAATAACTTTTCTGTAAACAATGTTCTTTGTGAAAACTTAACTATCACGTGATTAATGGCCCTGATATGATGGCTCCTAAATATAAAATCCTAATCCATTGAATGATCGAACTCTACTGGCGGCAACATAAAATTGTCCGTGACTAAACACAAGCTGTCTCAATAAAATTCCAACTTTTTGAAACGTTTGACTTTGGTATTTGTATAGTCATCCTAAAAGCTGGAATGACTGGAAATTGAGTTCTTTGAAATTTAAATGATTAAAGAGAATAAGTCAAATGAATACGGGGAATTAAAATTCGAATATTACGCGCTACACCTGTTAATACCTCGCAATCTATTGAGTTTCGGTGCATTCGTTGTACGTGCATGCGAGTAAAATTGTTATGTTCACGTGCATCATCACTGACAATTTTAACAAAGCTGAAATAGTTAAAGCAGACATAATGCAAATTCTTCTTTTTATCACTTTCTTATAACGTTAAAAAGTGATATACATTATTATACATATAAGTATACACATTTATATATATATATATACAAAATATTTTGCACATGTCGAATAAAAAAATGCAGAAGAGATAGGCACACAAACCTCTCTATTCTCCCATTCTACTGCATTCACAATATCAACGGCAATTGAGCACAATTCTCTCTAATCTACTGCGCCCATACACGCACACATCAACGGCTGTGTGTTGTACTTGTTGTTATAAAGCGGTTTTTTTAAACACCTTTGTACGACTAAACCTCTGTACCTATTTTGATAAAAAGAACACATCTTACGAAGAATACCTTTCAATTGGTATATTTTTTGTCAAAACTGGTTCAGTGGTGTAAGCAGAAAAGGGTTCACATTTTCAATGTTTGCCGTTTAACTATATTGATTATTACTACCATTACTTACCATATTTTGAGTGCAGGTATATGAACATCATTATCTCATGCAATTGAGCATCCACTGTTGAATGAAGATGACTTTTAAAGTATTTTGAAAATTTTTATTTTTCTGAACTGTTTTTTCAATTCATTCATAAAAACTTATAACTTTATGTTATACATATTCTTTTAAAATATTCTCTTATTTTCTTGTAGTATTCATTTGATAATTTTTTTTGCCCACGATCATAAATATCTATCATTTGAGCTTCATATAAAATAATGACAACGACAAATTGAGATGTATATCAATATTTTAAAGGAGATAACCATGCACCATGTTGCAGTTTTTCATTAGGATCAATAATATCAAGTCGGACTAATTAACTTGTTTCTACAGACTTCCCGAAGGATGGTAGAAGATAATCGCACAATAATGGTCAATATGATGATCATTGATTAAAGTTCATTATACCTATATAAAAACAGAAATATTAAAAATCAATGATGAAATTTATGATCCAAAGCAATAAATGTTTAAATTAAATATTCTTATAATATATGCATGGAATTCATTTATTTTTATATTTCATGTCAAAAATTAAGTCATTTCTTAAAACATACATGAATTTTCGACATAACAAAAGTATTTCACTAACTAAAGATAAACTTAAAGTAATTATAATTGCAAGTAGAGAAAATCAGGGCAGGAAGTAGCACTATACTACCTACAATTTAAGTTATGTATCACTCGATTACACACAATTTGCTGTTGGGTATGCCAAAATAAAAATTAAGAAAAAAAGATATCGCCCTTTGTGAGCGACTTGTGCAGTCAATATAATTTAATAGTCTGCATATCAAATAGTAGGTACTAATATCATGATTCAAGAGAATCTGTTCTACTGCTACTCATTTTAGCTTCATATTTGATCATGCGTTCGTGCGTCGTGCTGTGTGTCGTCATTAAGCACCTTTATGTATTTATAAAATTATTATTACATATTATTTATTAAAATATTCAAAATTTATTCAATAAAAATTAAAAGAATCAAATCTTAACCCTTTCTCTCTTTGCCTTTTTGTACCCTGAGCCAGCGCTTAACATACTAGCCTATCAAGGTTTCACTACGTCTAGCAGCGAACGCACGATATAAACTTATCTTTTGTATTTATTCAGATTTTAAAACAAAAAGTGCTAATTTGCAAAATCAACCAATCGATACGTTAAAAAGAATATAATTTTCAAAATTTTGTTGACCTTTTTGAACGCCCCTCCATCCTTTGATGACATAAGCGCGCCATGACAAAATTTTCCTTGTAGGTTTCATCGCTTCATCTATTTGCAAAATATATAGGTACACATATAAATTACGTTGTTGTTAAATTTCTGAAAGAGCGTCAGTTTCTCACATGTGTCCACTTTTTTAAAACGTTTTCACGTTAAAATCAAAATTTGCAAGGTGTGCGAGTGAGATGACAGAACCATAAAACGAAAGTTCATGCAAAAATTCAGCTTTTCCCTACATATTCCAAAAGTTGATTCATTATGAAATTTTCAAAAGAATCACATTGCACTTCGCGTATATGGTATTTATTTAGGTATTTATTTTCTTCCCATCTGCAGCTATTAAAGTGATTATGCCTTTATTTGTTTTTTGATTTTATTTTTTTATTTTTTGTATTTTTTTATTGAGATTTTCTTCATTTTAATTTATGTTTTTTCTTTTAATTTAAAATAAAAATGCTTATTTTTGAAAATTAATATTGTATGAGCATTTCGATACTATTTCCTGCAAATGCCTACGAGTTTTCTCTTTATTTCCTTTTTGTTTTGTAATTGTGGAATATTGTTTTCATTTGCAAAATCCGCTAATCTTTTTCACTATTTTTTATTTGTAAATCCATATTAAAACTTATTTCTTTAATGTGTGGTCATATTTTTTTGCAACACAACATATTAAGAGAATATTTGATTCTTAGATTTATTTTGAAGTGAAAATTCTTTAGCGGCGTTGGGCAAACATTTAGTACAAATTTTGATTGAAAAAATACAGATTGTAAAGTATTATTATTTTCTTCCCATCTGCAGCTATTAAAGTGATTATGCCTTTATTTGTTTTTTGATTTTATTTTTTTATTTTTTGTATTTTTTTATTGAGATTTTCTTTATTTTAATTTATGTTTTTTCTTTTAATTTAAAATAAAAATGCTTATTTTTGAAAATTAATATTGTATGAGCATTTCGATACTATTTCCTGCAAATGCCTACGAGTTTTCTCTTTATTTCCTTTTTGTTTTGTAATTGTGGAATATTGTTTTTATTTGCAAAATCCGCTAATCTTTTTCACTATTTTTTATTTGTAAATCCATATTGAAACTTTAATGTGTGGTCATACTTTTTTGCAACACAACATATTAAAAGAATATTTGATTCTTAGATTTATTTTGAAGTGAAAATTCTTTAGCGGCGTTGCGCAAACATTTAGTACAAATTTTAATTGAAAAAATACAGATTGTAAAGTAATTTTCACAAATAAATTTTTGGTAAATCCACCTGAAAAGTCTCAAAAAGAGATTACATTTCCACAACAACAACATGCAGTTTGTGTGTATAAAAATGTTTATAATAACAACATGCAAGCAAACAGATTGTGTGTTGTACGAAGAAAAGATAACGAGAAACACACAGAAGCTCGTTGATGATCTAATTTTTCGCCAAGAGGGGACTGACAGACGGATAGGCAGATGACCAGATTGAAGGACAGACATAACTACATTAACTGGACAGTATATTTTGTATGCAAACGTTGCATTGTTGTGCAATTTTTTGTTTTTTAAAGTGTGTGCATTTTTATGTTCACGGCAATGATGTTCAGATATGATACAATCATATGAAACAAACAACCATTGAATCAATTGGGCCGAGCATTGAAGCTCAAATGCTCCAAATATGCCAAAAGACACGACAAAGTGATTTTGCTCGCACCACCACATGTTACAAAATTCGTTCAGGAAAATTTGGAAGCATTAAAATGGTATGTCCTATCCCACCCGCCGGGGGTATTCACCTTCACATTGATAGTTCCGACTACCACTTGTTCCGGTCAATGACTCATGGCCTGGCCGAGCAACACTTAACTTCTTTCAAAGAAGCCAAAATATGGGCCGAAATATGGGGAAAAGTCGTAGCTAATGATGGACATTGTTATGATTCAAAGTCACTAAAAAATCCTTCAAAACTTATTTGTACACCCAATATAAAAATGTATATTATTGATGGTCGGAAAATTAAAAAAAAAAAAAAAAACTTAATTCATAGTTTAACATTTACACTTCGGTCGGCAGTTCCATTGACAGCCCAATTTTTTTTTCATATTTTACAATAAAACTACGTGAAGTTAACAATAAATAGACCAACGAATAATTTGTTTTGCGTGTTATGTATTCACATCAGTTACTACCCCATTTTTCATCAATCTTCACAGCTGAAATTTCAAAAATTTGTGAGACATGGTTTCCACAGTCCAATAATATTCACATAGTTTTGGTTAGAGGGTAAATACGATGAATCGATGACTTATCACGAACGCGAGTGCGCATATTTAGTTATGCAAATAATGAGTCAAACCGACAGCGACACCAACACCAACACCAACACCTTTTGTGTACAGAAAGACACATTGAAACTTCATGAATTTCAATTTATACACAATTTTTATATCTCATATGTGTGAGTGAGAAACAATTTTTCTATCAACTTAGAATCGAGATATTTATTAATAACTCATAAGGATGATTATAACAACATACATATGATGATGATATTAACATTGATGACGATGACGATGACGATGACAATGCTGATGGTTATCAATTTTCGATTTCGAACAATAAAGTACTTCAGCAACTGAATAGAAGACGTACATACATAGACTGGATTAAGTTACTTCATCAGATACTAATGTATTATATATAATTCTATATAGAGATACAAGGTTAAGCATACTTATTTGTGATTATTTCACTAATTGATTTCATAAGAAAAACCCAATACAATGGAATAACATAAAAATGCTAAGCCAACAAAAAAACAAAAAAAAAAAAAACATTTGCTGACAATTTCATTTATTATGAAACAATAGAAAAGTTAATAAAATCAATTTGTTGTAAATAAACCAAAACACAAAAACCTCCCAGAAAACCCAAAACAAAACCAAAAAAAAAAAAAAGACAAGTAAGAGAGAAGCTAAAACTGAAAGAATAATATTCGTGTTAGGGCGCCAAAGCCCTTTAAGCTATCGTGGTTTGTTGGTGATGAACAAATAAAAATAAATAAATATTTATAAGGAGGAAATGGAGAATGAAAATGAGAAGGATGATGATGATGACGATGATGATGTGTGAAGAGAAGAATAAAAACAAAAAATTAATAAAAGAAAAAACAAAAAAAAAAATACAATAAAAACCACATAAAAGCAATAGCAACACATGCAACAATAGAATGTTTTCTTTGTTATTATTCTCTTGTAAAAGATAAAAGATAAAACAAAACGAAAACAAAAACAAAAACAACAAATGAAAAAAAGAAACTTTCATATCAATTTCACTGAATAATGATGTTGTTGATGATGATGATGATGGTTAAATACCCTACCGTCAAGTATATGCCTGCATATCTGATAGCAACACTAATAGGTTAATAATGGAATTCTTTTTATTAGATTTCATTTTTCAAAAATATTTCCACATTCACTTTACCAGAATTCTATTTTTTCCTAAACAAAAGATCATTCATTTCTAAGTATTTCATTGAATGATGGATGATATTACATTGATCATGGGTGGACCCATTTAGTTGAAAAAAAATCATGGAATGTAAACTTTGTTTGCTATACAAGGAAGCGATCATTTAATTTGGTTTAGGGAGATTTAATGACATAACTTTTTGAATATGGAATCGCGCAAATGTTTTTCGGCATATTCAATTGTATTTGCATACGTTAAGGCAGCTATTTTCTGCTGGTTTTTGCCCATAAGTTCGTCTAGGGTATTTGGCTTGTTGATGTTAACATTCGACTCGAAAGTCCGGCGGTGCCAAATCAAGCAAACGCAAAAGCCAGCCAAAATCTCCATTTTTTTTATATCAAGCGACCGGCGAACAATTGCTTTAAAAAATTGAATGTGGCATGAGTCTTGTTGAAACCAGTGGTGCTTCATGAACAATCAGCCTTACAAAAAAAAAAAAAAAAAAAACCGGTGTTTCGACTGATGTCTTCGAAAAAAAAAAACAGTCCGATGATCATATCCACCAAATTCCGCATCACACTGTCAGTTTAGTGTCATAGAGAGGTACTTCTTCAATAATTTGATGGTTTTTGGTGACGTTGAACAGACAATTTTTTTTGTATACGGTTCCGTTTAACGGCACATTTAACTTTATTTATTCATCTTCGCGCACATTGAGATTTTACAATTGAGAAATTAAGTGAATGTCCGAAGATGACGAAGTATGAGATCGATAAAGATCCTTGGGGAAGGTTTCTCCGCTATCTACTTTGTTGTCACTTGCCACTAGGATGCTGCAGAGATCATATTATACACCGTTGAATAGTTTGATATGATAATTGATATAGATAGGTATTAGAATCTTGCACAAATGCATTTGCAAGACAACATTTCCAAATAAAGCTCGTGTGAACCAAGAATGGTTAAAAAACCATGTTGCACACTTCATTTCGTACACACAATTGCTTTCGAATTCGTCAGATGCAAATCCGATGGACTATTCGATCTGGGCCATTTTGGAGAGCAGGGTGAGGACTAAAAACTATGCCAGTATGGATGCGCTGAAAAAGTCATTGTACGAGAATGGGCCAAAATTCCACAAGATCATATTCGTGCAGCATGCAAGTCATTTTTAACCTTTTGAAGGCCATAGTCAAGGCAAAAGGTGGCCACATGGAGCTAAAGTGAATGGATTCTAAAAATTTTATTATTTCCACACATTTTTGTAGTTTAAATCAATAAAAAATAATTTAACACAAAAAAAAAAAGGTCGTTTGAATAGGTAATAGTTCAATCACCTAATCCTGTGTATAAAATAGGACTAGAAACAAGGTTTAACGGCTTTTCACTTCAACAACGTTTGACCAATCAACATGAAAGTTGTCATGTAAATGTATTTCTTCATGAAGAATGTTTATATGATATCCACTTTGTTGCAACTCGCAAGTTTTTATATATTTGCATTTGTAAATCGAAAGCAAGTAAATCTTCCAGATCATTTGTAAATCTTCTGCTTCGGCAAACACTTTGACTAAAGAACACTGAGACAGAAAGAAAACAGGTGAAAAAAGGAGCGCGTGAAAGAGGCAGTCTTCATCGTCTAACACACATCTTTCACACATCTTCTTTTTTTAAGCCTTATAAAGTCAATGATCAGAGTAATGAATAGTTGAATGCGACTTCCATGCATTTGAATGTTTTTCATTCCATTCATTTGATTTGAAATTTGGTTCATTGACATATGTTCTGCATTTAAAATGAAACATTTGGTTAGTCTTGAACCTTGTTTCGCTCATAACTCTTTGTTTGTTGGCGGCATACAATTATGACAAGAACAATTACTACAAAAATCACGCACTAACATCACATCAGGTTCTTAGCTTAATCAAATCATTTTCATTTAGTTAATCACCTAAAATTTTAGTTATTTAGATAGAAAGACTCTCAAAACAAGAGTTATATATAATATATTATTTTAAAGATACATAACCTAACAATCTCCTACTATTGACATACTATTTAATTGGACCACCAATTGAGGTATTACTTCGCCAGGGAGAGCATGTTAGACCATACTTCTGTTCAGTTCCTTATGTCTGCGGACCTGCTGCATTATTGCCACAATTATCCACTTACTCATTTTTTTTTTTTTTTTGGTCTTTTTTATAAACAGAAACTTGTTGAAAATTGTTGATCCACAATATTTCCATGAATGAGTAGGTACTTGTAAGCTGCCCAAGTACAATATTCGATAATGATGATGATGCATCAAGTGTTGGTCAGCATAATTTTCTTTAATGTTCTTCTTTCTTTGTTGTGTGTGAAAAACTTCTTGAATAACTTCAATGTGATGTGATATGAAGTGATTTAAGATAAAAAACTTCAACTGAAATTCAAAGAATTGTATCAAAATGATGATGATGAAGATGAGAAACAGTGTATTAGTGTGTATAATGCTGTTGTTACAGTGTTCTTAAATGTCGACAATTTTTTCTTTTGTTTTATTTCGTAACTTAAAAAAGAATTGAATACTTTATCATGTTTTCCCTTTTCATTTTTTTGTTGATATTAAATTTGATTCTTTTACTCAAAGTTGAGTACTTGACTTAAGTTAATATATTCATATGTATATGTATGTGTGTGTGTGTGTGTGTGTGTGTGTGTGTGTGTGTGTGTATCTAAGACATTAGGACCTCAAGTGGAAATTAATTTGAAAGAAATTTTCCCACAAGTTTATATGTATTATTGTACAATCATTATGTATATGGATGTTGTATGTCATGTCAAGCATTATCCTTAGGCTATTTCATTGGACAAACAAATGATTTGCTTGAAATTGAAATTCTAGTGAATAATGATGATAATGAAAATGGTACACATGATGTAGATAATGTTGATAGGATCACGCCTTATAAGTGTAATCCTTTCTGCCACTTTCTACAAACCCAAAAAGATGAGTGTATATATGACGGACGGTCTGTGCGACTGGGTGAGTAAATGAGTGAGTGGGTAAAAAGGAACCAAAGTGACTGGCTGACACGCTTTGGGGCTTTATTAATGGCAACCAAATCAAATTACAATAATTTATAATGCTAGAGATATTGTGGGCTAGTATAGGAGCGGTGAGCAAGCAGAAGCACCCAAAACTGAAGCTATCCATCACTCAAACAAAGTCAATTCCCAAAATGTTGCATGATGAACAATAAAAGGTGAAGGGCTGGCAATAAGTCAAGAGAGTGAAAGGCAGTTAGACAGACATTCAGTCTTGTCAAATAATGGGAAGCAGAGCAGAATACAATAAATACATGACATGACTTGAGGCCACGAGGCCATCAATAAACAATTTGCTTAGCAGTAAATCAGCGACAATACAAAGCAATAATAACAATTTAGTCCATGCAAAACTATTCAAGGACATTTACTATTGTAGCTTCTACACATGCATAGATTATTCTTATTATAATATGAATGTATCCTTCCATTACTCGGGATAATAATTACTTATGCTATATTTGTCACTGAACAACAACAGCAACAACAGAATAGTCGCACCCTTACTTGGTTGGTTGTGCGGTTAGAATCGGTTAGGGTATTTTGAAATCCCAATTAGATAAATTAAGCATATTTGCGTGAAGCTTCTATACTTTATTGTCCTTAAATAATAATATTAAAACCAAAAAACAAAACCAAAAAAAAAAAAAAGGGTCATTTGACTTTTGAATTAACCATCATACTACTTGGGACAATGAAAGAACCCACTCACCCACACTAACCCATCCATCGATCCATCCATCCATCCATCCATCCATCCATCCACACCTTTTAAGTGTGAAGGTGGTTCCCCTTGAAAAAACAATGCAAAGAAGAAATACTGGTAATTAGTTTTTAAAGAAGTGCAAACCAGAAAATACAAAAAAAAAAAAATGGGAAGAAGCACAACAAAAGAGTAAGGATGAGTAGAAGGAGAAGGAGGTGGAGGAGGAGAAGAATCATGGAAAATAGAAAAGAAAAGAAACTTGAATTTATTCAAGTTTATAATTTATTCAAGCGCGGCCAAAAGGTTTCCTCTCTCAGACCAAAGGATAGTAAATAGAATAAAGAACAAGCGTTTGGAAGGCATATTACTCCATGCCTGACTGCTTAACTGCCTCCTGGACTAAATGACTGCCTCTCTCTTTGGTTGCCAGCCTGCTAAATGAACAACAGAATGTATGAAAAATATTATATTTTCAATACAAAAGATACTCGTAGTAGAAAATAAAATGAAGAGAACGAGAAAGAGATATCTTAGGAGGAATTATTTAAAAAAGACTGGGAATGGGATAAGAAGTGTGAGAGCAATGAAAAGCAAAAGCAGAAAATTACAAGCACAAGACAATAAATGAAGCAAGGCCAGTCAGTTGGTCTTTAGAAGTCTGAGAATTGAGGACTGAGAATTGAGTTGGATTCTACTGAAATGATGTTTCTTGCATTGGGTTGGCATCGGGATGCCTTGGATAGGGTTGTGTTGGATTGGGCTTACTTGGGTTGAGTTGGTTGAGTTGAGTTGATTTAAGTTGAGTTGGTTTGGGTAGCAGGTGCAAGAGTTGGGGTCCGTCCATTTACTCACTCGGGTTCAGTTTGACTCGGTTTGCTTGCAGTGAATTGAGCAACAATTGAAAGGACACAAGGGGACACAGATGTGGAATAAAATGAAACAAGCTGCCGCCGCTTGTTCTATTATGTTCTGTTCTGTTTTGTTCTGTAGTTGGTTGGTAGTCAGTCGTTGGGTTAAAATAAAGCACTTTCGAACAAAAGAAATATCTTTCATTAACTAATTAGCTTACTTTTTCATTTGCAAGCAAGTAAGGACACAATGCCAAGGGGCAAAGGGGCAAAACAAGAGGTACAGTGATGGTAAAGATGAGTGCTAAGGCAAATAATAGTATAACAAAAAAAAAAAAAAAATGGCAAAACCAGCAACGTAAAAGATCTAATAGAAACTAGAGATACAAAGGAGTAAAATTCATGAGCCATAATGGGTGTTACAAGCTAACAACAACAACATCATCATCATCATCAGTAGCAGCAGCAGCAGCAGTCCTTGTGACAATATAAACATGAACTAAGCAGAGCAAAGCATTTTCATTCACAGTACTACTTTTGTGTTTTTACCAAATTTGTTGTTGAACTAGTACCTACTTTCAAAGTATGTGAAAGGATACATACTGGTGGGCATTTGCTTTAAAGGCCGCCTCTAACAACTAACAACTGAAACATTTCAGATTCTTCACACAAATTCAGTTCATAAGTGTGGCAGTGAGTCAGATAGTAAGACAGTAAGTTTGGTAGTAGATAATTTTCATTGACGGCGATTTCATTACATTTCATTTTGTTGCGTATTCATTTTACAATACATTTGGGACTGCAAGACTAACAATGACAGCGACGAGGACGGTCCCAGTGGCAATGATTATGATGATAAGGACAACGAACGCAAAGAGTCAGACACATTTGAAACCAGACTAGACCAGACTCAACTCAGATCCGAACAGACCAAACCAGACCAGACCAGCCCAGTTCAGGTTCAATTTAACTCGTTTTGAGTTCTTTCAGAGCCAAGCAGTAGAAGTACCATAAAGTAAAGTTAAACAGAACCAACCCAAGTTCTGTTAAAACACGCCACTTTGCTTTGATTAAAGTGAAAATAAATGAGGGTCCTTTTTCAATTTGTATCGTCGTTGCACATAACAAATTCCAAAAAAAAAGAAAAGTGAATAAACGAACGACCAAACAAAAGAATGAATGAATAAATGAATGAAAGAATGGATGCCAGAATGAATAAATAAATGAATGAATGAATGAATGAATGCAAAAAGAAAGGAACCAAATAAGAAAAGAAAATCAACTTAGTCCTCTTGGTTGTTCTTGGTCTCTTGTCTCACAGACCAGTAGAGATTGGTTCGTATCATTATTAACACTATAACACTGAGACAGTGAAACACAGTATGATAGCAACAAAACTTATATCTTTGCATAACGAAAAGTGACATTATTGTGTGGGTGTTAACATAGCCTCTAAACCCTTCACCACCTCCCCTAACAATTGGGCAGCCCAAGGGCGTGTTTTATTTCGGGGAAAATGAAATGAAAATGGCCAACAACAGTCAAGTTAAGTCAAGTCAAATGAAGGAGTTGGCATTTTGGCCCTCTACAAATAAATAAACAAATAAATAAACAAACAAACCAACAAACAAACATTCAATACATACTACAATACATTTACTTGGGCAATTGTTCGTGTACTTTAATACGCACTCTCCACCAAAACCCCAAGTCCCACAACCCACAACATAACAATTGGAAGGTCGAAAATTAGTGGATTTTTTGGTTGAATTCATATTTGTTATGCTCATTTATTGTACTCGAATTGTTTTAAGTGTTTTTGGTTTCTCTTCCCTTCTTCACTGTTCGTAGTAGTAGTAGTAGTAGTACTCGTAAGTAAGTTAATTTTTGGTCTGAAATTAATTTTCTCATTTTGTAATTGTGAATTTTTCGGGTTTTGGGTTTCGCATTCATTAAGAAACATTACAATAAATGAACTGAAAATTTCAATAAATATAAAATTTAAATGAAGAAAATTCAAAATTCAAATTACAAATGCAAAGGCAAAGACAAATACTCTTAAATCTGACAATATAAAAAATCTTTTAGGTTTAATATCAGTTATTTGAAGCAAAAAATGAAATGATAATTTTTGAAAAAATAAATGTACATGAGTCCATTAATATATTGTATTATTCTTTAGTTGGATATGTGTTCATTGTGCAAAGCAAAGATCTTATGATACACTTTAACTATCTACATACATAGGTATGTATAAACACATATACTCATATGCGGAAAGGTGGAGCTTAAAAGTTGGAAACAGTAACAGTGCAAAGCAGTTTGAAAAGATCATAACCAAGGAGGAAAAAGCTGGCTTGAAAACTCTTTGCCAACTAAAAACTCTGGAATATTGATATCTGGATGAAGTAACTACTCCAGATGATATAGTAGAAGCAATACGTATGCAAATCACAGATTTGTGTAGCATAGAGATGTCATCTATAAAATCCATGCGAGGGTCAAGGTTTGGTAATCAAAATGCCATTGTCACAGAGGCTCAAAAGCTACTAGAGTGGATGAGTTCGATGCAGAATACATGAAAATCATTTGCCTCTGTTTCGGTCATCACTGCAAATTCCCAGTGTACCTAACACCTAAGTGGTCAATCTGCACTGCTGGGAGTAACGATCACCACACAGGAGGTGCCCTCTGTACAAAAGTGCCATAAAAAATCTGAAAAATAATGGTTAAGTTGATTAAAAAAAAAGCCTAACCACTGCAAAGCTGCTGAATACTCCAGTTGATTCGGGAAAGAGATGAAGAAATAAACACACAATTAGTAATGATTCTATGGGTGATCCCGCTAGCGTTGAAAAAAGTGCCAGTGTAGTCCGGGGGTGGTTTTAGTACATAGACACCACTAGAGACTGTTTGTCCGTTGAATTATGCATTCATCCAGTAGGTCGGCCCACTAGGATCTTTGGAAGATCTACTTCTTTCTTTAGTATACCAATATTTATTATACATATGAATGTGTGAACAAAAGATTAAAAAGAATTTAATTCCAAGGTGAATGACATCTTTCAAACAACTATGTTAATCTTATTCGGATACCTGGGCACAGTGAGTAGTATATTGGCAACAAAAAGTTAGATTAAATGGCAGTCAGAGCAGGATTATCGAATATTTATAAAATATGCAGATATGTCAAAAAGACGAATATATTTGATTTTGATTTTGTAATGATGAAGTCATAGACATATATCCAAATTTGATATTGCAATACATTCCTTAAGAAAAACTTACAATTCCTAATAATGTAAGTACTTTCAAAAATAGATCAATCAAATATTGATCTAATTTTCGAAAACAAAATGGAATGGATTTTCTAACGAAAATTATACAATACCGAATAAATAAATCGAAATACTATATGCATGAGTATAGGATGTACTATGTACATTTGTGTTCTCTTAAAAGTATCCAACATGATAGTTTCTTTTTCCTTTTTTTTAAACAAAATAAAATAGAAAAATCAACTTCAAAATAAAGAAATTTTACTATTTTCATGGTCAAATGTAGTTTTCAATAATGCTTAATCTAGAATCCATTTAAACAGTTCTGGTTGGTTGGTTGGTTGGTTACCATGGCAGACTCGTTTAGTCAACTACGAGCCACAATTAGCACTAGAGTGGCGTATTGAAACCACTTCTTCGCCGATTGCAATCAGTAGGTATTAATAAATCCAATCCGTCGAATTTAGGTATTCTGTAAGATCACCCGGACATGTGACTGAACAGTCCGAGAGGTTATCGAAACCAGAGACTTGTTTCTAGTCTTTGTCAGTGCTGGGCATTGACTTAGAAAGTGGGTGAGTAACACAACTTCTGTTCACTGTGAGCCTTTCGGTATCTGAGCGTTTTCTATTGATGAGTCTAACTGACATTTTTTCGTTGTTAAAACAGTTCTACTAATCAGAACATAAACCGAAGAACAAATACACAGTTGTCAACGGGATATTCGGTATTTTTATTTGTAACAGCCGGTTTTCAAAGCGCTTCACATCACATGAGATTCTTCGGACTGAGTATAGTATTCAGATTGAGCTCCTCCCTGAGCATGGATTGTTTGAGACCCAACGAATCTCTTTCATTTAAAATAAGAGGCTTTGCCATACAAAAGTCTATTTCTTTTTTTATAAATACGCGCATTGGTGGTAGCGTTGGAGAGGACAGCTCCAAGTAGACACTGACAATCTGTATAATTTAGTCCACCAGATAGGTGCAGTAAAGACATGATCGGTCTAGTTATAGTACAGAAAATAAGATTACTCCTATATTGATATTGATGAAATGGAGCAGATCTTTTTCAATTTGTCGAATCAATCTTCATGATTGAAAGCTACGTACGTAGACCAATTAGTGTTTAATAATGTAGTATATTTTTTATTGAAACTTTTCCCAACATAGAATCAGGAATCTCAACAGTTTTATTGAGCCTTGTGCACATTAACATTATTGGTTGCAATACCGGTGCACACTTCACCCGGAATGACAACACATTCCAAATGCATACGCTCACATTTATCGTTGAGTTTCTGAGTTTATTCTGAAAATTGAATTAAATGAATAATAAAATTTGGTATTTTTTTTTTAATTAAATCCAACAAAAAAAAGTTAAGGAGGACAGTTTGAGAAATAGGTGGCGCTTTGATCTGTTTTGATCTAGTAATGTCCAATGCCTGGCTTTGATACAAAAGAGTGGGCAAGACAAAGAACATGCCAGGCACGCAACTGTGGTCAGCAGATTATCGTGAGGAGGTTGGTACCGTAGTATTGTACAAATTGCGAACAAAAGCAAATTCGCAATACGGCAAAGCATTGAACCACACATTCAAGTAGAAAAACGTAAGGAACCAACTAAACACATCATTCCAGTGGCTATGCGACAAGACCAAGTTGGACATTGACCAATATGGGTCGAAAAGAGGATTCGCTGCAAATATGATCTAAGAATTGCAACACTTCTGTCACAATACCCTTTTCTACATTCCTAATATGTACCTACTTTTTTTCATAAATAAAAAATGCATGTATTTGTTTTCGTTAAGACCAACCAGAAAACCAATAATTTGAAAAAATTTGAGTGAGTTATAAAGGGTTTAACTAAAAAATACATTAGTGTCAGAGTTTTCAAGCGTATTATGATAATGAAAAACACTAGATAAGTGCTAAAGAGACTCAGAACACTGAGTGTGACTAAAACTGATTATTCCCATTGCCACCAACTAAATGACGTATGTCTAGAGTGGGTATAAAAAGTGTCACATCACTCAATCATCATTAATATCAACGAACCATGACACTTGGTATCGCTTCATAAACTATTGATGAAACGAGGGCTTATACTCATATTTAATAGATACCCTTATGTGTTTCTATCTACTCAAGCAAAGATAACTAACTACAACACAACAAAATATTTATTGTACTGAGTTCCATCAAAAAAAATAAAACAATATAAAATCTAAATTTTTTATACAATAGTATGTTCATTTTTATATTAATGAAAATGGATAAATTATACCTACTAGTCTAAACAACTACAAGAACAAAATAGAACAAGGACACAAATTGAGAGAACTTTTAAGTTTTCTTGTGTACAAAAATAATGCACCCAAAATAATAAAATAAAATTAAAAAAAAAAAAAAAAAAAACATAAAAACTAAAGGCGTTCAACAATGAAGATTATGTATTATGATGATTTCATTTTACTCTATATACTTAGTACTAGTAGGTATATTTAAGGATATTTTCGATTTCGTTTTAATAACCTAAAATAAATTAGGGAAAAAATTCATAAATTCTATTAAAAAGAAAAACAAAAACATAAAATTGCAAAAACTTTGTTTGTTGTTGCCGCTTAGGGTTTATAAGAAAATTTATATGGACGATTATTTTAGTAGTTTATATACAACGAAGCAAGCTCAATGAACCATATTAATATCGAATTAGGACACTGACTTTATTCCATTATCATCATCATCATCATCATCATCAGTGTCATCATTATAAACATCATTACTATCATTATCATCATCATCAAGAAGAACATAAATATCATCGAACATTGATAACGCAAACCCTTTTTGTTGCTTGTTGTTCCCTTGTTATGTGTTCCCTCTTCCCAAATAAACTTTTCCTTTTCAAAGGATTTTCATATAGTATTTTTAGCATCAATAGCAATAGCAATAGCAATAGCAATAGCAACAGTATGAAATGAAACAACGGAAAAAATCATCACCATCACCATCATCACTTTTTTTCTCCAACAAATTCGAATTAGATACGCCTGATACTTTTCCATCACATTTTTGTTTGTTTTGCCTTTTTAGTTTTAAAGATTTCATTAAAGCAAAGGAAAGCATGTCAAAAAATGTACTTACATATGTACACATAGAACTTGAAGGTACAATATATGTGTGTATAGGAAAATCATGGTTCATCACCACTTACTCATCACTCAATATGAGAACAACAACAACTGTAATATACATATGTATAAAGAAGTATGTAGTATATAATGTTCATATTCTGGTTTTGTGTGTGTGTGTGGTGTCGATTTAATTTAATAGTGAATATTTTGTGAAGCAAGCAAAATAATTCGCAGAGTATACATTTTTTTTTTTTACAGAATATTTTAAATGTGCTACCTATGCAATAGTACCAACACTGATTTCTTGCCTTTCATTCTTAATTTTTATGTTAAAGTTTTACTCATCTATTTAAAATGCATAAGCATCAACCTCCAAATCTTTTATTGAATAATAATTCGGTAAAGAAATTATTCCTTGTTTCCAATGCCGAGCAAGCCTAGTTATATTGTATTGGCATATCACTAAATTACTCCGAACTATCAAAATTGTTGCCATTTAAAATTGCAAATCAATATCATTGAAATCAAAGAGATTATTTATGTGCTAACTTTTATTCATCATTTCAGCCGTTTAAGTCCCTCAATGTACAGTTAAATCTCCAGGCAATGTGGCTGGAAAAATTTCATTGAAACCGTAGATGTCCGCACACAAATAATAAACAACATATTGATTATAGATAGTCATAGTCTTTATTGATTTAATTTTTTATTCACGTGTTACTCGCATCGAGTCTCGCCATCAACTATTCTGCACACTCATCATGCACAGCCTTTCCATCTGGTTTGAGAACGTCAGTATTGTTCTCCAGTGTTGGTAACGATCTCCACACTCTTCCTTTCCTATCAAGATGTAGCTTCACGCCTTCTCTTGGGATGCCACCCGACTCTTCCGGGACCGGATCTTCTTGAACTGTCGGAGTTACTTGGGAAGAGTGGCAAGTAGTCGCTGGAAACACTGCTTCGTTATTCATAGACTTTAAACTTTTCTTAGATGGCTTACGTTCCTATTATAGCACCTTCCCCCTCCAGACACCAGCACCACATTACCCTCTTGCTATCTTACCACATATACAGTATTGTCAAATGTTGGCGTCAGTTTATGAGGAAATACCACATTTTTTAAAAGAACCTTGTCCTCAACTGCTATGTTAATCTCTTTCGCTTTCCTAGCGCTATCTGTCCTTTTAAGCAATTTGCATATGAGAACTGATTCTTAATTAATAAGTAATATTTCCAGAAAAAGAACAAATAAAAACATCAAAACTAAAACTGTCATCTTATCAAATATTTTACAATATATTTCCACTTCAATCTATTGTGCTTAGAGATTAAGAAATAGAGAGATTTCGATTGCGGTGTTGAAGTTGGCTAGAGTTTGTCTACTAGTTTTTAATAGGCCAAATCACTATGGTCGCAAAATTGTTGTTTTGTTCGTATATAAAAAAAACTAGATAAGTTTTCAAAACGGTCCAATCATGGCCAATCATAGTGTCCATGTAAACTTACCCATATGTATACTGAGAATTGAATGTCATTTTTTAAGGCCATGCAAAAATGAGTAAATGGACGTGACTTTTACACATTTTTTGTTTGTGGGAGGTAAACAGCTCAATAGGTATTCCTTGGATCATAAGAAAAAGAGATACAAGCGAAAAAATAAATAAATGTAGGTAATAATATATGTTAATAATATTAATGCTGTTGGAACCACATATCAGCAATATTAATACCAGCTGATTGAGATACGAAAAAACCTCTAATCATGTCTCCGTTGACAGTTACATTCGGGCCATGGACCAATGACTCCGCCGGCTCATCTGTTACAATCTGTTACAATTAACTTATGGGATAATCAGTTTTCTTGGACTGATGCTTTCACTTGAACTGGAAATGACAGTAAATATATGCTTTGCATTGTAAATTTTTCTATGTTAAGATTTGTCTTTGAAAAGTAAAGCATGAGGTATTCATAACGACTTTCACCTATCTCTAGTACCTATATATAAAATGATTATTTAAATAATTGCTAAACTGAACTGATAAGTCTGCGATGAAGCAAATGCTATAGCGCTAATGTCGAAAACCATTCTTCTTTATAGGTTTAGATCACCTTATCATTGCGACAACATACACTAGAGTTATCTGTTATTTATTAAAAATTTCAATATTTTCTTTGGTGATAAGCACACATATGTATGTTCATATTTACTTTCGAGGATATACAATTCATAGTTTGGTCCAAAATTGGCCAACACATTGGCACAACAAATGCATACTCGTATTATTCATTATTACTTTAATCGCATATTATCTTAATGTTTCAGAACTATTGCTAAGAAACTTGCCATGACTACTTGTTTTTGCAAAATCTATAAGGCATTCACAGAGAAAATATAGTGATGCCAAGAAAGGAAGGTTAGATGCAACCCGAAGGAGCGTGAAGAGTAGTACATCTTTGGCATATTGTTCATTTATTGATGAGTTTTATTTACGCTATTGTTAAAATTAAGTTTAAAGAATTCCCAGACAGCCCGTAAAACGGAGATTTGTACAATTTTATGAAATTTGAATAGTTAGAATTCAGCAGTTCTTTATCTTATGATAACCAGTACAATTTACTTCTGGTGGATTAAAACCAATTATCAAGAATATCAAATACGTTTTATGTGTTCTACTATTATCAAATATGTATAAATTTTAATTTTAATTAATTTTGCGGAATGTTGTTCAAAACTTTATAAATAAACATTGTCACGAATTTTAATTTATGTGTGCTTTGATTTATATAATAGGTGATATGAATATCCAATTAGAAAGTATAAACGATAGAATTCGAAAACATGCAGTTTGAGAAAATCCAGTGCGTATTAAGAGATTTAGATAAGACCATGCAGTTTGAGAAAATCCAGTAACTATCATGAGGTAAGACCATGCAGATTGGGAACGTCCGGCAAGTGTAATCGATTAATGTTGAGACCATGCAGTTAAACGTATGTAATGTTCTTTAATGGAGTAACGTCATTATTGGAGCTGTGGATCTAGAATTATATACAATAAATAGTAGGTATAATTTGGTAATCAAAAACAAAACAAATATAAAATTAGGCATTTGGATGCCACTTAAAGATTACAAAAGGTATTCTGTATACTGATGTTTTCATAGTTATAATCTATTGTATAATTCTCCAGAACTAAATACAATATAATATGCTATACAAAGAAGTTAATGTCATTCTATGGGGCGTTTGTCTCAACGTGAGTAAATGCAAAATATCTTAACACCTTTTTTTTGTGTGTTTTTTTTTGTATGCAACTATTATTTAATCAATTTGAACCTACTGAGCACAAGGACATCATAACACCTTACCCATTGTAAATATAGAACTAACCGCATCATATACGTACTATACTACGTACTATTCTTCATTAATGCAACTTTTGTTAAGTGGATGTAAGTTAAGTCATCTGTTCTTTTTAATTTTTCTTATGGGTCTTATTGTAAGTATGACTAACAGGGTCTTTGGATAAAGTTAAATTTTGGGAGACATGCGTGTATATTTTGAAATCATCTGCATTTTTGAGATCCCCAATCTGCCATTACCTTTATTGACGTGATATGAGTATTTACCCATGTTTCCAAAGGGATAACAAGTCTATGTTTTAATTGTATAATATGTAAAATTACCCACCTGGAGCATCTCCTGATGCCATATGTGCATGTCCATTTCTGTAGAAGGAATTAGATAAGATAATTTTAAAGACAAATTTGTTTCTAGATGAAACTTACGCAATCTCGTCCATTACACGTGCTTGTTCCATTTTTAGTTCATCTAATTCTTGTTGTATCTTTAAAAATAAAGTAATAACAATTTAATTGATAAATTGGTTGAATTTAACTGGTTACATCGGTCTAACTCACGTCTTGCTTGCTGTCAATTTCAGCTTGAAGGGTAGTATTTTTTGTCACAAGCTGCTTTATATGCATCTCTGTTTCTACAATTAAACGATCTTTATCATCGAAAGTATGATCTCTTAAGAAAGGTAAGTCCTGAGTCTTACAGATATGATCCCGGGCATCCTGGAGTTGATCCCGTAATCTTAACATAGTTTCAGACTCAGCTCCGGCACTTTCCCTTGACGATATCATTTGTTCCTCCATGTCAAATAGACTTCCAGCAAGTTCTCCCACATCAGTATCCAGCTCAGTAAGTTGTCTTTTCAATTCGATTATTTCAAGTTTGTTTTTTTCAATTTCGGATTCATAAGCACCCATTGCATATGATTGATTATCGTATTTGCTTTTGGCTTCATCAAGTTGTTTTGTAAGCGTTCTTTCCAATTCCTCACATTCCTTTTTGGATTTCTCTATGGCTGTGGAGCGTTCGCCATTCAACTGATCGTACCCTTCAGCATCCTTCTTTTTTAAGTCCAATAATTCTTGTTCAAGTTGTTTACACGAACAACGTGTCTCTTTTAGTTCACGCGAAGCTTTTGCCAAATCGGTATCGATATTTTCTTTGGTATTTTTATACATCACGTCAACTTGTTTTAGTAGAGCATCCAGTTTGATACGTTGATCCTGCGTCAACAATTCTCGGACACACTCAATTTTATCACGCAACTGTACTTCGTTTTCAGACTTGTCAATGTCTTTCAAGTGCTCATATAGCAAATTAAGACCACTTTCCACACACGTTTGTATGCGTTGCTTCAAATCAATTACGGACTCGGGAGCTATGCATGGAATCATTTTACATTTTTTTTTTATGTCATTTTTAAAATTTATACTTACGGAAATTTTTGGGTAGACGCGACAAATCGTCATCACTTACAACGACCTTGTGCTTATCGTTAAGGACGAGTCCTACGAATTTATAATATCCCTCGATTAGAATTCCTCCCTTAATCTCCTTCAAGTTTGAGCATTTTTGCATGAAATCAGTTTGCATTTTATGCAGCTTATCCTTAGCTTTATTAAATGCCATCAATTTAATTTTGTCCGCTGCCGAACATTGGAAACGAACACATATGTTATTTTTGCATGCCGTTTCATTACGGGGGCAAACTGCTTCCATGTTTGGTTCAACCGGGGACTCTATACGGGGATTTATCTGGAATAATAATAAGTATTGTTTTGTTACCCTCTTTATGCGTAGGTATAGCACAGATGCAATGAAAGATGTCTCTACTAATATATTCTCGCAAGCAAGAATGTCATTGCCATAGTCATCAACCAATAATTTACACGTAATATTGCAAATAATTCTTACCTGGGCTTTTTCTTCTATATTTCCATCATTTTTACTAACATTATCGGAATTCATTTTGGTTTGGATTACTTAACAATTTACTAATTTTGCACAAAAAAAAATGAAATAAGAAATTTTAAAATTTGTTACTCTCGTGTCTGTTTTACGACTAAAGGTTACAACCAAAAATAACTGAGATCAAAAGATGTGTGTGATGATTTTGTCAAAGAAAACTAGATTGAAATTTCCATTTTAATGCTCTGCCAACTTTTAGAACGCATTAAGAGGGCTACCACCCTAAGGGATGCTAACGAAAAAGGCACGTCTATAATGAGATATGTAGTTCAAATATTTGCTATAAAAAAGAAGAAGAAAAAATAATACACATATTTAACTGTAGCTATTGCCGCCCCTAAAAGATTTTCGATCTAGCTTTATTCTCCATTATGCCTTGAGTTTAGGATGACTCTGAAATTAGGGTCACAGGTACATTGTCTTGATAAAAAGATGAAAACTGCATAGCAAGTCAATCGTTCTTCTCCTGATGGAAGAAAAATATAAGAATTGTACGAGTGTATGAAACGTATTCATATATATTTCACGAATGCTATGATAAAGATTGATACCACTTTTTGACCATGTTAACAATTGTTTTATTGAAAACCAATTTGTAAATTATTTAGTTTGGGTTTATAAGGGAATGAAATTCTTAACAAGGTTTGCTTTTGAACATATCTCGTACTTGATATAAAAGTTTGTTTCCAAGGAAACTGAAGAAAAAAATGTCTATCATTAACGAGAATTGTAATAGCAAAATTGGAGGAGGAACAGGTGCAATAAGGAAGGCAGTAAGTCTCTTTAAACAACTATATAAAGATATATCTTAGTATTGACCATTTGTATTGTATTTCTGGCAGCTGGGTTTGTTTTCCAATAGAAGATGTAAAACCACAATATATTATACTTTATTATCATTGCATATATGACAAATTTACTGACCAATGAGAATATGACCAGCACTAAAATGGAATGCCAATTTTAAGACAAGATTCCCGGGTAGAGATGATTGGAAGCGGTGTAACGTCTTTAGAAAATTCGAGCTTTCGATCCATACAGACGGCTCCAAGATGTTAGAATGAACTTTCGCTGGCATCTTTTAAAAGGAGCTAACAGTTCAGCTATCGTACCGTCTCCTGGACTGGTATAGACAGAAATCTATGCGGTCTGGCAGGCAGTAAAGTTAATGAACACTATGGCAGAGACCCGAAAGCATAAATCGATTTATGTGTGCTGACAACTAGGCCGTTCTGAATGCTCTGTCGGCCCACAGCATCAAGAGCAAAACCATATGCAGTACAGTAGCAGATCTCAATTAAGCTCGGCAGGCACGCTATCATGCTAGTCTGGGTGCCTGGTCATTCCGACATCCAAGGTAATGAAATAGCGGATGAGTGTGCCATGACAGGGTCGGCACTGCCTGTGCGTCAAGCAGTTGTCGATATTTATAGACCAGGAAAGATAGGATATTCTCTCAGGACCTGGGATCGAAGTGGGCAAATGAGCCAGGTCACTCTGAAAAGAATTCGGAATAGAATAGTTATTACTGGGCACTGCATCAAAGGGCTAATGGCCCATAGGATGCATGTTCCACATCATGACTTCTGTCGTTGCTTTGAAGATGAGGAGGGCATCCAAACACCTCCTCTGTGACTGCCTGCTTTTTGTGGTAAAGGAACCTGTTTTTTTGGAAAACCGTTCTACGAGGAGTTCAGTAGTTTGGCAAAATATCCTTTGGGGACCTGGCTCTGCCCGTGGACTCTTCAGGTTGGCTTTAGAGAAATAGCATGATCTCTGGGACCGACCTTTGTCAATAGTGGACTACCCCAATCCTCTCATAATCCCCCTGCCCATTCATAATTTATCAGGCATCATTAGGCATCACTATAAAACAATACTTTTGGGTGAACTCACATACTATAGCGAGCGGCCTGCATAACCTAACCTAACCTACATACGAGTAAATCTGTTAAACTATCCAACAAATGGAATAAGCAGCAACAAGAGTTAATTTTTTCCTACCAAAGCTCAGATATACAATACTGAATATTCAGTACTAAAACAAGAGAAGCAAAATAAACTTACGATCCAAACTTTCTCATGTTTCATTTTCTTTTTATTTTTTCCAAACTAAAACGAAACGTGATTATTTGTAGTTAATTCGTCTTGCAGGCAAAACAGTTGTTCTTCAATACAAGTTCAGAAGAAGCTTTTAAAGTGTTTTTAATTGTAAAAGATACATAACACTGGCCGACAAAATCGAACTTTTTTTTTGGTGCTTGAATATTTGTAATGATTAATTACTAATTCGAGGTTGCTGATTTCGAATCTGACCTTAGTTTTTTTCTATGTCCTCTAGTTTTTGAGATATAGCTACCTATTTTGTTTTTTACCTTTACATAGAGGTTGTATACAAAATTACACTACTACTAATGTTGTATATGTTATTGAAAATCTGTAACATCAAATTCTTATAAAGAAATATCAACAAATTCATAATAATTTAGTTTTATAATCCGAAAAGTGTTTAATATTCATAATATTTCAGTTTGAAAACAAAAAAACACCTATTTTATGGAGGTTGATAAGAAATTAAAAATAAAATATAACGGTAATCGGTTTTGCTTTACTTTTTTTTCTAAAAATAGCTTAATGAACGGTACTTTAAAAATCAAAAGAGAAAGAGTTGATAAAAGTAAAGGGAGACTTGCAAAAGCAAATGTTCAATGGAAATGCAGAACATACATTACCTACTATTACGCTAGCATATTACATAATGGCTTATAAAATTAGACGTTGTGTTAATGATCCTGATAAGTTCTGCTACATTTGCAGTGAATATATGTATATTTAAAGATCTGTCAAACGAATGATATGCAGGGCTTACTGACTTTCATAGGCGTGGGGACCTATCAGGCAAGTGATTGGCGTCTCTTTATTGACAGCAGCAAATGAAGTCTTAAGGCTGTCCTTCTATATAATGGCAATAAACATGCATCGATTCCAATTACCCACTCTATTTCTATGAAAGAAGAATATGAAGTGATTTCAGTAGTTTTAGAAAAAAAGGTTTTAGATTATAATCTAAGTAGTGTTCAACGCTCCTGTCATTAATTGTCATTATTTGTTTGTTATCAACTTACGTATAATTGTATTGTGTCGCACTTGGAACAACAAAGAAAACGTAAAAAATAAAATCGTGATCTTTATTTGTTGAATTTAAAGGAGAACTTAAGTATCATTCGCATTATTTTATAAATTGTTTATTTTACAATAAACATGGCTAACAAGAATGAACTAACCGAAGCTGAAACTACTGAGATTCGTTGCCAGGAGAAATCGCGTGGCGGTCTTAGCTATATGGTTGTGCTTGCAGAGCCAGCACCAAATGTTACTGTTCCCAAACGTCCATTAACTCCAGGCAAGAATGTTTCAGTTGAAGCAATTGAGCAAAAATTGAAAGCTGCCGAAGAGCGACGCATTTCTTTGAAACAGAAGAAAATGGCTAATTTTTCCAATAAATTGGCTAAAATTGACGAAGCTACACACAAAAAGGATGAGATCACTAATAAGTTCATTACTCAGACCAAGCAGCAACTCGATGTAAAGATGGAGCACGTTGTTGAGAAGCGTGAAGCTTTTATTAGTGATATAAAGGAGAAGTTGAAGATTCATTCTCAAGAAATTGAGAAAACTCGCGACCAACTGGAACAACAGAAATTCATTGAAAAAGTTGCCATTGAAAAGAAATTGAAGACCGCTCAATCTTTGCGCGATTCTAATATCAAGCAGATGTTGGATCGTCTCAAAGAACACAACACAATCAAAATTGCAGAAATCAAAAATCAAAATTATAAATTGAAAATCCAAAAAAACGAGGAGAAGGCTAGTATTATCGAAAATAAATTGTCCATAGCCGAACAAAATCGCAAAAAGGAGTTGCAGAAGAAGATAGAAAAAGTTCAAAAACTTCAGCGTCGCGCTAATGCTGCTGCTCAAAAGCCTGACTCCGTATGACTCAGCAACTTGAAACGCCAGAGAAAAAGTACTGTGTTTATGGTTAAAGAGATTGAATAAATGAATGGAATACATATACCATAAACTGACAGTGGCAGCAAAAAATTAAAATAATAAATCAAAATAAAAATTAAAAATTAATTAAATAAATATGAGAATGTACCCACCAAGTTTTGCTATAGAAAAATGGTTAGCCATTTTATTATTGTATACATAATTCTTTGAATTAATTTATTAAGAAATATGACACATTTATGATTTTATTTATATACAAGACAATAGTAATATACAGTATGTGCTCATTGTGTACCTGACAATTTACGATTATTTAACAACAAAATCTTTAATAAAAAAATCATTTCTTTTATTATTATTATTTTTGTTTTTTTTTTTTATGTAGGTACAATAAAGAGCGACGGACTTAGTTAAAACCAATGATAAGTTCAGCGAAAGCATTGAAGCAATGAGGTATCGCCGAGCAGAAAATATGAACAAACTTTGTAAGAAGCAGCGGCAGAATTTGTTTACGGAAAATAGGAAAATCCACATCGGATGTGCTGTTCTAGCAGAAGAAGTTCCGGCAATTAAACGCAACCATTGGCAGATCGTTAAAAAATAATTAAAAAATATCACAAATATCCGTTCTAATGTACAAATCAACCTTCAACTCATCCTCACTCTACATTTATACGGAAACACTTAAACAAAAACTGAACCATTTGCTGATTTTTCTAAGAAAAATCTATAGCTTTTCGCCAAGTCTTGTGTTATGTGTGCTAAGATGCAATAATTTTGCTAAAATTTAAATTGTAAATAATTACGGTCAAATAAAGATTAACTATCATAAGAATTCGAAATCATGTGAGATAAAAAGTGACGAAAATTTCAAGAAAAAAGAAACAAAAAAGAGAAATTGAAACAAATAATTCTGTTTTATAATGGAGAAGCAGATTGGCAGAGAGCATTGACTAAAGAGAACATCAGTCGCCTTCGCTCTCAGCCACTAGTCAGTTACTCTGTGGAGTAAATTTATTTATTCAGATGCTTTTACCTATCTGGGTTTGATCGTGGACAGTCTTGCAGACTTCTGTCAAGAGTAGTTGAATGATGTTTTTGGTTAAAAGTTTCTGCTTTAAAAGAAAATTCTGATGCAATTTATATGGAAATGTATAGAAAGGCTAATGCTGTGGGTCTTTATTTAACACTCTAACATTGACTAGGATATTCAGATCCTAATGATGAAATGTCTCCTCGCCAAGTTAAGACTCATTTCCATAGCCTATGCCTATAAGACTCTAATGATTTGACGAAAAAATCCACAATTTAGATCCAATGTATCCAATCCAAGTTCCATAACTAATAGTTTATCATTCTTTTTCTCTCATTTCAGATAAACTTCAGATAAACATAAATTCTTATCGAAACAGATTCAACTGCTAAGATGAATATAAAGTAAGTAAAAAAAGAATCTTAACATACTATTTCCATAGCAATTTTTCTTTGTTATTATGACAACAATCTTACATCAATAATTTCAATAGTGAGTAAGTCTTTTCTAGTGGAAATATTGTCTAATTCGTTGTTTTCGAAACACCACCGCCATTAATAACATCAAAAATAATAAAAAAAAATTTCATATCAGTGTTTTTAATATTATTTTAATTGGAATCGAAGAAATTATGAATATAAATTTAACCGGATTGTAGCATGCAGCAATTGATAATGGTAAGAAATGTTGTAATTAAGTTGGCGACATCTGAGCTGCCTTACTAATCCGTTTATCGTCGCTAGTTGTTTGATTTACATGATTGATTGGGATTTATGTTCTGTAGGCTAAATTCAAAGAAATATATTTTTAGAAACATTTTTATGAAGATTTGAATTATTATTATTAGCAAGGCACTTCTAAAATTTGTTTTGGTTTCTATGTCAGGCTGCGCCAACAGGAATGGTGGTATGAATTCTCGATGCTTGTACCGTTGCCGATTTTTTTCAGTTGGTAGTTGATGAAGCTGCGCTTGCAAGCCTTATGGTAAAATTACAAAAAACAAACAACATCATTGGTTAAAATTGATACGTTGTAGCGGCTGGTCTCAACCGATATTGGTGACCGGTGGGATCGCCCTTCTTCCCACCTAATTTGTCACAATCCATGTGTTGCAATGAGAGACATTTGCTTTTTCACCCATTTCTTGAATGTATGCTCTCTTCCGATCCCATAAAGATTAACTATATGCATCAATCCGCTTGACAGCTGTTCGAGGTGTGACTGGTGAGGACACCAACGGCTTTTCCCTAGCAATAACACATTGACGCCATAATCACTTTTCATTTGAGCTGTGATTCTCGATGAAATCAAAAATGAATTTTACTTGCTTAGGTTATTAATGCGTCCATGCTCACGAGAAGTGGTCTTTCTTGGTTTCTGGTGCTGAATAATTTCGAATGTTCCATAAATTTTATAATTTCTAATGGCATTTATGATTCTACTCCGTGAAAAGTGTAAAACCGACACTCTACTTTTATAACATTGCACCAGTTTCTTATCAATAACACATGGTAATTGAATTATATACCTATAAATAGAAAATATTTGATGCTTTTGCATTGTTCGATGAAAACCCATATTATTCAATTAGTATAAACAGCTGGTTATACAAAATAGTAAGGTAAGAATCGGAGAAAAAAGAGTTCAATAAATGTGATGTAAGAATAAAAAAGTAATGTAGCATACCTGTGACTTAATTGGATATCTACAAACTTCTGTATTTACATGTATTATCTTTTGTTTGAATAAATGGACATTTATGCAAGGCTTTTATTCAATATTTAATCATACACGTTCGTTTGAAGCAAGAAATTCATTTAATACAAACATTTTTACATATCAAACATACACCAAAGTTTACCTATCACCTTCATACACTCTGTTGGTTTTGGTTTTTGGTTTTAACCAACTCACCACTTTTTTAACATTACATTAACAATGGTCAGCAATTTTCTGTTCTTACCATGCTCATACCCAATTCGATTTTATACATTTGCACACATACCTACTATTAGGATTGAAACCCACTACAATAGCTTGCCTTGGTGCCTTGCTACAAGCACCAGGTAGCATCAGTAAACAAAATCGTGTGAAATGCTTTAATATGTAGGTATATATGATGTGATGATGCTATTAAAATTGCATTGCAATGAATGAATGAGTAAATGAAATGAATTAATGAATAAGTTTACAAAAGCAGCAGCACGAAAACAGAAAGGAAAGGCAAGGAAAGGAAAGGAAAGGAGATTCAGAGTTTATAGTCTTTATTATTGTTGTTTTTATGATGATGACAAACATAAAAAAAAAAAAATAATTAAAGAATAAATGTGTTTTATTTTTTATATTTTTATATTTTTCCAGTTTCCATTCTTTTCTGTGTTTTATTTTTATTAAAATTTCATAAAGAAAAAAAGAAAAGCAATAAAAAAGATATTTTTCTGTTTATTTAAATATTCTACTATGACGGCACAATAAACCAAACACACTGAAATGAATCATCATTATCAACATCAACTTGATCATCGTCATTATCATAATCATCATTATGAACATAATTATTAATATTTTATTATATACTAATAATTATAATATAAAATTTAATGTAATTACACTCAAATGTCCAACACAAAATTGACACAACACTTCATGCCAATAATACAATACCTTTCTTTTTTAACATCGTCATCATCATCATCGTCATCATCATCATCATCGATAACATGCTGTTTTATTACTCTAACAAACTAACAGACCCCCAATCCCCTCCTCTGACTAACAGTAGTCACTATCAGATACACTCTAGTACTCGTATAATATTGGTTCAATCAATTTTATTAATGAGAAATTTATTCATACAAAAGAGAATGTATGTTCTGCAGACTGCAGTGTCTTTTTTGTTGTAACAAAATTTAATTTCATTAAAAAATTCCATTGCAAAAATAATGAAATAATGATTGCTTTTTATTTTTATATGAAACTTAAATTATTTTCAACCTTACAATTTGTTAAATTAAGAATAAAATGAAATTTCAAGAGAAAAAAAAAAATGTATTGCCATGCATTATCTTTAATGGAACCAAACCAAATATTCATGTCACAAACTTCAAACTGTGCATCGGGTGGAAACAGTTTGGAGTATATTAATATGAGCTAAGCTACTCCAATGAAACTATCAGCAATTGATGCTATTGAGTGGAAGAATAAAGCTCAAATGTTTCCAAGATGCCAAATGACAGGCCCCATGTTGCAAAAGTTGTCAAAAAAACTTTGAAGATGTTTCAATGGTATGTCATACCCTAACAGCCAAATTCTTCAGACATTGCTCCTTCCGAGTACCACTTGTTTCGGTCTAGGACTCATGGCCTGGCCGAGCAGCACAACATTTATTACGGAAAAGCCAAAAAATATGTTGATAACCTCAAAAAACAATGAATTTTATCAACGCGGAGTCCATATGCTCCCTAAAATATGATTAACAGTCGTAGCTAACAATGAACACTACTTTCAATAAAACATAATGAACCATTCTTTCAAAATATATGCCCCAATGTAAGAAACTCATTTGCACTTCCAATACGTGTTATTACAATTTAGTTTAATCTACCAAATTCTGTGTAAATTGTGGGTCTGTATAACTGATTTTTATGAAAGTTGTTACAAAAGAAGTTATTGTAGCTTGAAAAGATTATTAGCTAGATCATACAGTAGACCGAAAGTATTACTTTCATATTGAGAAAGCAGTTTTCATTTCCTTTTGTTATATAACGCATTTTAAAATGGCAACTAGCTCCCCCCATAAGCGAATGGCCAGGTTGAAAAAGTAAATAGCAATTTAGTACCTACCAATGTTTACCCTTTCGACCCCAAGCACAGAAGCCGCTACTCGTTTTTTTTATTTTTATACCATACTAGCATATCCGGCGTACCATGCTACACCCCCGTCTAAGTGCTTGTTAGTGCGTGATTTTTGTAGTCATAAAAACATTATTAATAATTCAAGGGAATAAACAACATATTTTAATATTCCATTCGCTATATAACCGGAACACAATTTCGTGAGCTATTTGTGCAGTTACTCAGTTGCTCTAGCCTTTATATGAAATATTTTTCCAACAACAGTGGGTCCGAAATCTGACCATAAGTATGCTAACTTTCATGGTGATCGGTTAAACGGTGTCGGAGGCCATGACCGTCAAACTGCAACAAACTACAAATGCAACAGTAGAGTTTACATTGAATAACATGTACATGGCATATGATGATAAAGGAGTACCCTAGTATCATGCTGTTTGGAAACTAATCAAATTGGTAAGGTCATAGACATCCATAAAGAAAATATACTTGACCAAACACATCAAAATGGAGAGAAATTTTGCCAATAGAAGATAAAAACTTTGCTGATAAATTACTGAATAATAAAGGATCATGAGATTTTACATAGTCCGGAGGTAATATACCATATGTACCTATTTATGTTTTGAGTTAGGCTATTTAACATATCGAAAATGGAATTCTCTTTCTCTGCCTATGGGACGTCAGATATTTCAAAATCATTTTTAAATAAATGCATCTTTATCTTCCGATCCTGCCCAAAGCCTTAATGATTCTTATCATATTCTTATTATCTTATTTTAGTCTCATTGCCAAATTTTTCTTCCTCATCAAAGAAAATAAACATTCAAGCAAGGCTTAGGACTTGGGCCTTTTAACTTAGATTTATTGTAATAGATAAAATCTTAAGAACAACATTTTATAGAAGTATAAGAAAAATGATATAAGATCTACATGTTGTTGCGATATTCAGTTAATTAAAGCAATTCCGTCAAAAGAGAAAAATGATAATGCATATGTTAGTAGACCTTCTTAACCATGACCATGGGGTACGGGCTACAATTTAAATGTGCATGATAAAGGCAAAATATTAGACTGATTGTTAACATATTGTATATGGATATACCATCAGTATAATGATAATGATTTTTGTAGAAGTTGTCGTTATGGGGAGCAAGAATTCCTGGTCGAGTATCTGTGTAATTGCCAAGATCTACTATATACTAGACATCTGCACGAAAGCATTCAGTTGCTTAGTATAACTGAGTACCATTGAATGTCGTACTCAATATTTTGGAACCACACACACAATAAGAATGAATTCTAATTCATTTGAGAGAGCATTGCCATAGCAAACGATCGCATTCAAATGATCGCGATGGGAACAAGAAGAGTGTGTAAAAGTAGCTAAAGAAACGAAAGGAATAAGAAAAACATTTAACAATTGCACACAAATTCTTCGATTTTGTTGTTGTGTGTCGGGGAGAGCATTTTAAATGTAATCGGTGATGTAAATATGATTGCATACCAACAAACAAAGCAGTACAAAATAACATTCAATTTAGTTCGGTACGGCTTCGTTTGAATGACAACATGGAACACTCTCTCAGCTGCATTCAGACATTTGAATTCATTTCAGTGAAAGTGAGCATGAGTACCAAAAATGACCTTTTGAATTAATTCATACAGATGTCTTATCTATACTGATGAAAATATATGTTTAACATATGCAGATACGCCTTTGTATAAAAAATCTCTAAATAAAGATCAACAAAATACATTACGATTTAACAAGCCGCCTGCGGTGTGAGAAAATATCTCAAGTTTATCAAGTCTGACAGCCTAACCTTACCTAACCTGACGTAATCTTGGTTTAGTGAACCTTTAAACATTCTGGATCCTTTTAAAATTTTTTGAAACAATTTTGATCATATTCATTAAAATAGGATTCTATCCATTAGACATCGCATCTTTCTGAGTTGACACAAAAAAATGTCAAAATTTCCCAAAATAAAGTTTTAAAAAAAAACAACTGCCATTTGGCAGAAGGAAGTTATGTGAAAAAGTAAAACAGGATGAAATAAAAGAAAAATTATAAGAAATGATAGAAATAAAAAAAAAAATAAAGAAACAAAACAAAAAGAACAGAAAGAAAGAAAAAATATGGAAAAAGTTTACAAAGCATTAAAAATTAAAAAGTAACCAAAAGTAAGAATATGAACAATGAGAATGTGAAAGAAAAGTAGACAAAGTTGTTGAAAAAATATTACAAAAAAAAAAATTATAAAGGAAAATAAAAGAAAATAAGAAAAAAGGAAAAGAAAAAGAAAATATAGAGGAATATATTTATACATTGACATAGGCAAGACATGTCGTTGGGTTGGGGGAGTATGAATGAATCTTAGGCAAGGCGGCCTAGAGACTGACAGACCAACAAACAGACAGACGGACGGACGACTTTGGTGTAATTAAGTGCTGGCATTGGTGTTGAATCTGTCGTTGCTTTGGTCCTGGTTCTGGTCCTTTCTTAAGGCATACACACCCACCACCCACAAGCATCAGTCAACGAACTGAGAGAGAGAGAGAGAGTGCGTTTGGGAGGAAGGAGGCAGTCACTGGATGAATGGGTGAATGTGTGCGTAAGTAAGCTTCGGGCAATAATGTGTTGCTCTCTACCTTGGTTGGTTCTTCATTCATTCGTTTTCAGTCGTTGATTCGTTTATTTTTGTAAAGTATTTTTGTGTTCTTATTTTGTTTTTTTTTTTTATTTCAAATCGTTGCTTAGCATACTTTTGGGCGCGTGGCAGCCTCAAGTTGGTTTTGGGCAATAGGCATTATTACATGGCCTGGTCATGGTTAGAAGTTGGTTGAACGTTAGCAGTGGAGAGCAAAGTGAAGGAGTGGCGTGAAGGAAGGTAAAATACCAATAAATTGTTGAAAATTGCCGCTGGCTGACTTTTTCCCCATAATTGATTACAGTTCATTTCACTTTTAGTTCACATCGGTTTCGCTTTTTTAATTTTATTTTTTATTTATTTTAATATTTTTTCCTTTTTTTTTCTGTTATTTATTTCATAATTTTCTTGTTCATTTGTATTTGTATTAACATCTCAACTACTTATAGATATTTTTTAACTGTCGTTGTATATCTTATTAATAGGAATAGTTTCATATTTAAATTTAATCTATTGCAATTGAAGAATTATGTATTTATTATAGTTTGTTTGAACGATTCTCAAAAGGTCTCTAAAAGGTCTTAAGTATATTAAGAAATATATTTCATAGTTCATCATAATTGTAGGTTTTTAGTATTATAATAAAATGATTTTATTATTTAACAAAGATAGCGATTGCGCCGACTTGCTCCCGACTTCATTCATCGCCCTCGACCATCAGAATGGAAAATCTTCTTCTGTCCACGCAGTTGCATTCTTTTCATAACGCTGCAGTCTTTACTCGTCGTTGTTATCGTGACACGTCTTTGCCGCTTATCTCATTGATGCTACAGTCTTCTTTGTAGTAATCATCGTTCTTGTGATTGTCATTGTTTTTGTTGTTTTTCATCATCTTGTTGCTGCTATTGTCGTTGGTGTTGTTATATTTCATTTCATCATGTTCATATCATATATGATAAATTTACTTCGAATACCATTCGTCATCGTCACGTTACCTTTTGCAACGGTTCTCCATTAAAGAAATATTGTAGATTGCCAAATGTATTGGATTTTTTCTTTTAAGTATTTGTAAAACTGTCCATGGGTGTTGTTTTCTTAAGCGTTTTTTCATCAGAGTCCAGAAAGACTCAATACAATTTAGGTGTGGCCTACACGAATGCCAGTCCAAGACTGCATTAAACAAATTTCTCATTCTTTTGGCTGTATAATACAGATCATAGGGTACAATCATGCTGATATATGAATTCATTCATGCCAAGCATTTTTATATACAAAGACAAGTAAGATTCCAGTATAATATTCCATTTATGAACTGCCTCTCTCCGGTAACTAAATCTGTTAACTGATATGCTAAGCTAAAGAGTAATAATGGACAATAGTCTGTTGCCTGATTCCTGTATCGTAATAGATAGGCACAATAATATCAGATTTAAATAACTTTCTCACTTATTTTGCTTTTGATAATCAAAATTTAAAGATTCTAGCTTATGTTTACAGTTTCATATATACAATTGGATTACTCAATATATCATGAGCGGATTTTCTTTTCAATTAACTTGTTAAAATTATGATTAATGAATTAGGCATATCATGACCAGTTGTGAATTTACCAGAAGGCTGAGAATTTTAGCAAAAGAACTGAATGTGAAAATTTTAAATATTTCAAAGAAAAGGCGTGTCGAAACAGGTATATGACTGCGAGTCTCATTTTCAGAGTTAACACATTATCCGAATTAGAAAAACAGAAGGTTCAATGTTAATTAGTGAATTGTCATTATCAACCCTTATGAAAAAAGTAGGTACTTTTCTTGGAAGAAATATATCGTAATGGTTTACAGACTAACTTTGTGCAAGAATGCATACATTTTCAATGCCACATTTCTTTGGAAATAATTTTGGCAAAACTAGATTCTAGATTTTCGTTCCTGCAAAAACAGAATTTACACCAGCGACATATTGCTCGGGTGATAGAAGCTTTTCTTGCTTAAAACGGAACTGACGCAACAATCTCCTAGTTCACAATCATTTAAATTACGGGAAAAAAAGCGGGTGTAATTACGACGATGGCACACAAATCATAAAATGTCAATTTCATTGGGAAAAAAATAGTACCTAATTAATAAGATTGTGAACCTTCCTAGCGAATTATAGAGGTCGGTAGTTGCAAATGTGTAAATCCGACACTGATCATGACTGTGTTGACTCTATGTATTTAATATTAGTATATTGTATTTACAATTGACTCCTCTCTGTATCATTATATCTATCCATTTATGTATTTATTTTATAAATTTCTTTTATTAAGAATAGAATTATGGCGATGGATGTGATCCTTTAACATCATTGAAATAATCATATTTTGATCTAGGATTAGGAATTTCTTGCTATCTAAGGGTAATTTCATAAAACATACTGGTATTACAATTCAGTAATGAACATTTAGTATCCTGTTCATTGTGCCAGTGGGCAGCTGTCCAGCCCACATCTCAAACCGAAGCCAAATAGTAGACTCGTTTCGAAAGCATCTAAGCATCAAGCATACATACGATTGAGTTTTACAGATGCTAAGATGTTAATACTTTTTTATACTCGTATTACTACTAGGTACATACTCCTTTCATTATTATTTCTGGTATTTAATACTCATTTTCCTTTATTCTACAAACAACTTTTTAATTTTTATTACTACTACACTTCTATATCTTATTTGCAATATTTTTTGTATTTTTTGTATTTTTGTATTTTTGTTTCAATTTCATTTCATTTAAAGAAAAAAACTTTTCAATTATTAATTTTGTATTATTTTTTGATTTGTGGTTTTCTTTTATTTCTTACTGTTTATTTTTATTGTCGATTTTATTTGTAGGTATTTGTTGAATGTAGTGTTTTTATTTATTTTTTTATTCCATTAATTTTCATTTAACCATTTTTTGGGTTTTGGGCCGTTTAAAAATCAACCATGGGGCAAATGATTTATGCGTTTACTTGTTTTCTTTGGCATAGTATTTGCACAAGTTATTGGTTTTATATATTCCAAAACAAAAAATAAAAGAGGAAAAAACAAAACAAAACAAAAACATTGTAAACTTAAAAAAATAAAAAGAATAAATAAGAAAAATAAATAAATTTTTCCTTTCATTTCGATTTAATTACCGTCGCGACGTAGTAGTATATTGCACACAAATATACATATGTATGCACGTGTATTACATATAGGTACTCGTATGTATGTATACGTGAAAATATTTTCGGTTATTCATATTGAGTTATTGATTTAATTAAAAAATGATTTTTTAATTTATTTTACAAAATGTTCAATTTCATTTTCTGATTACATTAAAATTGCATAGAAAAGAAATATAAATCTGATGATGATGATGATGATGTTGACCATAATGATGTTGATGTTGCTGTTGTTTATCCTAAAGGCTTTTTGTTCAAAAACCTTTGAACTTAAGAACTAAATTAATTTGCAGAAAAAATGTAAAACAAATACAAAATTCACATAAAATTCTGCTGTGCATGGTTGAATTGGTTAGATGTGATTGATTGATTTACTGCTACTGATTCAGTAGATCAGATACATTTTTTGTATAAATTTTGTTAAATTATTTTACCTCACATTTTCTCGTTCTGTGTTTGATAATGGAAAAGCTTGAAATATCTCAAAGCTCTACTATTTGAGAAACTATTTAGTATCATAACTTCACCAAAAAGCATAGCACAAATGAAATATTAAATGACTTAACTTTATAAGGTGTTCTTTTGGAAGCAGTCGACTTCCAATGGCTTCATCGATGCATCCAAGAATACGAATGATTCCATGTTCATCCAAATAAGGCAAGAGACGACAAATTATATTATTTTTCGAAATGGCTTTCCCTTCATGCAGATACTGCAGTTCTTCACCGTTAACTTATTTTTGCGATATTCTGCACAGCAATCGCTCTCCTTCAAAAAGTTCACTCGCTGCTAGTGGGCCCATAGGACATGAAACACTGCACACGCGATGTCTACGAAATATTATACAAGCTCGCAGGACACTAGCCATAGCTCAAATGAGTTTTCACTGAGAAATATCTGCAATAACAGTTTCAATGGGCATTGAGAGCTGGTTTCAGGAAGCACGGTCCGCTTACAGAGCAACGATGACTTACTGACAGCCAGACAAACCAATATAACTTAACCAAAACTACAAATGATATTTAATCAGTAATTTCATATAATTCTCAGTGTCCCTACAATGATCTGAAATCATTAGCAAAACCAATGTTTGTAACTTAAACTAATGTAAGACCTAACCCTTTTTAACTTAAGCTGTATAACAGCTATTCCAACATATTCCATTGTTCTGACTTAAAAAAAATATGAGTTGTTGTACTGTAACATCTTCGGTTATGTGAACTAGATTTTTGCGCAAATGCATTTGAAATGGCAAAAACAAGACAATTGTTTCGTTATGCATACAATAAATGTTTGAAACAAATTTGTGTACCAGCGTTGTCCACGAACCCTTACTATGATTGCTTGATAATTAGCAAACGTGAAAGAAGCAATCTTCATAGTGTGCAAAGCAGAAGCAGTCTCATGATTCAATGCTGATTGTTTCAGTACCTTCACAAGATGTTTGAGGTCTGTGTATGTATCTGAGATGTGCAGTGAAGCATAGAAGTAATAATGAGCACACCTTTCATGAAAGAAAGATTCATTGTCTCTATCGCTCTCATGCATAACGTTGTTTTAATTTTTTTTGTTTGTTCTTCTGTATATGCAAATTGTTATGCTTCGTTTAGCTTGTGACTGAGCTAAGCGAATACCAGAACGTTTCACTGGTTTGCATGCTTCGGGCTCGTGCGTATTGCCAATCGTCGTGTTTGCTTCGAGAGAGACACACATTGATTCTCTATCATATCTGCTTTCTTCTCGACTTGCTAAGGCTTGTTTTTCTCAGAAGACTTTGTGAATGTTACTATGATGTTCACTGCACATATCTGATGTGTATGTACAATGTCGCAGACTGTCTCTTTCACACACACTTTTTAGTTCGGTAATTTTCTCTATGTTACAGAGTTCTTTATCCCAAGTGAACTATTACGAATGATCTGGAAGATTCTCATTTATTTTAAAGTAAACCAAATAAAGCAAATGCCAAGCATTTCACTTCATTTGTTTGGTTGTATTTTTCACTCCTTATTCAATTAATAATATACAATATGACAAAGCCAAAGGGTAATAAGCTTAGCTTAAGAAGACATAAATCTCTAAATCCTTCTAAAAGAAATATGTCTGAGTGGCCTCAAAATAAAATAAGGAAATAAATTTGTTAAACTAAATTTTTTATCATATATCACCATCACAGTACCATCTTAAGCTTTGCGTAATGGCATAGTAGTTGATGCTTGAATTGGGTTTTTGTTTGAGTTTTGGGTTAAGTATATTATATAATCACCATTTAGTTGGCCATTAAATGATACTGAACAAAGTAATTAACTATTTTGCATCTACACTCACTCACACACACACACACTCATTCACTCAACTCAACAGGATCAGATTTCCATAGCTAAGTACTTAGCCCCTTAAGAAGACAAGAAGGGGCTAATAGACAATGAATGGACCAAAGAACATTCGAAGTAAATTACAAAGACAAGATTCTAGACAAAATTTATACTCGAATACGTATTTTGCTCGTACTAGTATACCATAAGACAACATAGAATAAAATAGAAAAAAAAAAATAGGGAACAACAACATTGAAGTAGAAGAGAAATTAATTTCCAAACTATGTATATAAATGCACAAAGATACTTATACACTATACTATTGTATATTACATGGCACATAATTTGTCTGTAGTTGTATGTACATAATTATATTTGAACGAATCAACTTTACTTTACTTGACTGGATGTTAGTAAGAGGACTTCTTAGTTACAGGATTTCTCTGTTTCTTAGAGTTTTCCTCTGTTCTTGATGCTAATTGAATTCAAACTGGACACGATTAAACGGCATTTAATCAACTTTCATGTGAATGGCACAGAGTTCTCCTTCTCTATATACCTACATAATACTCCAACATATCTGCCTTAATAGGAGATTGGACGAATGAACGAATGACTGACTGAATGAACTGAAAAAGAAAGACAAACAGAATAACAAAAATCAAAAGATGAATGTTTGAATGTTTAGATGAATGAATGAATGAATGAAGTCAGCCTTAGTGAGTAATTGAATAAGTGAATAAATGATTGCCCACTTCATGGCCTGTCTAACTGTCTTGTACTCGTAACTGCTGCTTCTTGCTTTCTCATACTACTAACTATTGTGTATTTCTTACAAGAAGAGATGAGTAAGAAACCATGAAACCAAAACGAAATCAATTCAATTACGCAAAACAAAAACAAAAAACAAAGAAGTAAGTACTCAAAGAAAAACCATAAGAAAAACCATAAGAAAACATACAAAAAAAACAAAAAACATAAGAAAAATGGTGGAATAAAAAGTATATGAAGAAAGCATAGTAGGTACACATTAAAGCGAGAGAAAGAAGAAATGAGACCATGGTTAGCAGCTTAAGTAAAATAAAGCAAAGATGATGAAGACGAAGCAAGAGAAGAGAAAAAAGTGAAAGGAGTAAAAGCCGCAAGGCAGCAAAAACACACAACGAATTAATTATGCACATATTTTGCCTCGCATTTATTTAAATGGCAAATTTGTTGTATCCTCGTTCCTTCATTTATTCTTTGGTTTTTTCAATTCTTCTTTACTGGTCGCTTAAGTTTTGGTCATTATTCTTTTCTATCTTCATCCTCAGGCACATCACCATCATCATCATCACCACCATAGTCGTCCTTCAGCTTCACAAACATCAAGCCATGTCAAACTTTCTTCGTTCTGGCAAAAATTGTTTTGATTTGCATTTTTTTCCTTTTAACTTGTGATGCTGTTGCTTTTAGAATATTTATGACTTTTTTTGTATACCCTATACACACATACATTTATGTATATAGTATATATATTTTGATGTGATGTTTGTGACACAAATCTATAACTAAATAGGTATTATCATCCTACAAATTTTCCAAATATTGTTTTCATACTCTCTCTACTCTGTTAACTTTCCCTGTTCTCAGTCATCAGTTCCCCGATGGATTATTGAAAAAGGTAATCAGTAGTATGTTCATCTGATTGCATTGAAATTTTCTGAATGTGTATGGTTAGTTCCCGGTTTGAACATTGGATAGTATTGTCTGCGTACCCGAGATCCAAGATATTTATTCGCACAAGCCCTAAAAGTATACTACAAAAAATAAAATTCAGTTGAATACAACCAACACGTGCAAGGTACGCTAGCAAATAATAGTAAAAAAAATTGAACGTGTGCCATCGTACACTTGATAGAAGTGAAACTTCTTAAAACCAAACAGAGAGAGAAAGATCATCTTAAAACAAATACAATAATACAACATTTGCATACAAAATATTCTGTCCAGTTAATTTAGCTATGTCTGTCTTTCAGTCTGTTCGTCTGTATGTTGTTTTTGTTTTCTTTGGTGTGTGCAATTGTTGTTATTATGTTTACGTTGCACAAAATTAGATCAACTGTGTGTTTCTCGTTCTTTTTCTTCGTACATTCGCTTGTTTTTGTACAACACACAAGCTAGTTGCTTGCATGTTGTTGTTATAAACATTTTTACAACACACAAGCTACATGCTGTGTAGATTTTCCAAAAACTTTATTATTTGTTGAGGATATGGCAATAGAAATACACATTCTGTGAAAATTTGAATTGTCTACCTTGTGTGGTTCATGAGATACAGAATCCGAAAAACGTTACAATTTTTATTTTTTCACTCAAAATTTTACTCTAAATTTTTGCCCAGTGCCGTTAAGATGTTTCGCTTCAAAAAACCATTGCATTGTGTTATCTTTTTTTCGGTTTTGAAAATGACCAGCTACAGCATATTTTGATATTCTGTTTCAGTTTCGGCACAAAACTCCTTTAGAGCTTCAACTAAAACCGTGTGTATACAATATATAAAAAAAGGGATATATCTTTACAATAATGCATTTGTTATCTTTGGATCGGCCACCAGCTGCAGATTTTATTGCGTTGTTAATTATATGAGCCTGCAACCAGTACCTATTATTGTTTTTCCCAGAGATAATTGTAATTTAATTAACACATTATTAGTTCCTCGCCAAGCTGCGCCCCCAAAATTGATGTTGGCTCTGCCCTCACAAATTGCACGACTTTTGGAGCCAATTTGTGGTGTCTGATAACACTTGGACAATTGACAATGTTAACAGAAGTTTCACTTGGTTGGTCTTGGAGGTCTAAAACTTTTACTTGCATACCTAAGGTAAGGTTGGAAAAAGCGCACTAGAATAAGATATATTTTCTTCATTTTCACATTTTTCAACTTTTGAACTTCATTATTTATATTATAATTATTATTTTTTCTTATAGTAAAATTGCTATTTCAAGATATATGGTATTATAAAAACTCAACTCAACTTTACTCAAATAATTTATAAGTACAGTAGAAACAGTGGCGGAGCTAGGCCTCGCACCTGGTGAGCCTCGCAAAAGTATTGGTATAAACAGACCTAAACAAGAAGAACACTACGGATATTTAATGCATGATTTTGGTAAGAAAGGGCGGCATTTGTTCACTTTATCACTGCGGACTTGTTTGGGCATATTATGACACACCTCATATTGAAATAAAAATGGAAAAGGATGATCTTTCGAATAAAGCCAAATTCACGGCAATTAACACCAACAATCTGTGTTTTATTTCAATTTGTATACCTCTAAAAAAGCACCCTTTATAATAATGCATATATACTAACTTACATAGCTAGTAGTTTAAATATACCACAATATGATTATTATAAATATCTATACCCAAAAGTTACATATATACCGTGAGTGGACATTGGAATCCAAGTCCCTGATTAGACTGACCAATTACCATAATAGAAATCCCATTGAAAAACTTTTATAAAGAGAAGTGTTTTCGGTCAACAGCTTTCTAAATAATGAAGATCTATATATAAGCTATGAAAACAAAATGAAATATTTTCCCCTCCAGTCACTTTTTTATAATTTAATGCCACAAACTCACTCAGATGTACTACAATGGTTCTAAGGAAATATGGATTAAATTCCATATTACTGATTTATTGCATAACAATTCTGAAAGTTGTTCGGATCCAATTTGTATTCAAAAAAAGGTGAAATTCTATTGAAAACAAAGCAAATGAAAAATCAAAACATTTTTTCAATGGATAAATTGCTCTTAAAAAGAGAGTTGTTTTTCTAATTTTAAATTTTGGTATACTCAACAACAAATTGTGTGTACTTTTTGAATATTTCTTTATATTGAAAACATCTTTGTTACAAGTCAGTCTAAGTAACTTAAAGCAAATTAATATTCAAGTCATTCATAAAGAATTGAAAAAATTCTGTGCGCAACAAAATGGCCTAAGTTACAAAGGTTCGCCTGTTAATTTAATCGTTTATTAATAAGCATGTGTAACTAAAATAGTTTCCGCTAGTGTTGTGAAGTGAACACAAGAAATGTCAAATAGGAAATATGTAAGTGTTGATAAAACTTAAACAATTATCACACGAAAACTGCAGCCAACTTGCACAACAAATATTTTTCACAACAAATATTTTTCCACAATAATTAAAATTTTTTCTGCAAAAATTTTTCATCAGTTCATCGAAAATTTGCTGAATATAAAAATGGCTGATTTAAAAATGACTGTGCGTGTACACCCAGTTGTGTTATTCCAAGTGGTTGATGCCTACGAACGCCGCAATGCTGATTCGCTTGGTGTCATCGGCACCCTACTGGGTTCAGTGGAAAATCACGTTGTGGAAATCACCAATAGTTTCTGTGTGCCACATCGTGAGCAAGACGATCAGGTTGAGGTGGAACTCAGCTACGCTTTGGAAATGTTCGAGGTCAATCGCGAGGTGCATCCCGACGAAGAAATTGTCGGTTGGTGGGCTACCGGCAATAAGGTGAACAAGCATACCCCAACCATACATGAGTATTATGCACGCGAATGTGATAATCCGATGCACTTGATTCTGGATACTTCATTGCAAAGTGGACAGATGGGCATGCAAGCCTTTACTTGTCTTAAATTGGGTGTGCCTGGTGGAAAGGCGGGGTGCATGTTTAGCCGTATACCGGTCGAACTGACCAGCTTTGTTCCAGAAATTTCTGCATTAAATTTATTCAAAAAAACTTTGGGCACTGCATCCGCACTTCATCCAAAGACGGTCGCACCAATGTCTGAGTTGGCACAAATCTCTGAGGGAGCAACAAATTTAACAAAACTATTGGACTTGGTTTTGAAGTATGTGAATGATGTCATTGCAAAGAAGATAGAGCCGGACAATTCTGTTGGTCGTGAACTACTTGATTTATTTCGATCGGTGCCCAACATGAGCTGTGAAAATTTCACTCAGATATTCAATGATAACACAGAGGATCAATTGATGGTCATCTCTCTGGCTGAACTTATCAAGATCCAATTGCAACTTACCGAAAAACTTTCATTCATACCCGAAGACTAAGATTGGCAGATGGAATGTTGGTCTCGGTGGTTCGGCGGTACTACAAATTGTACAACGTCTTCAACACACATTTTTTTTTATAAAATTAACAAAATTTTGTTGCATAATTTTGCGTAATAAATAAATTCTTACAATAAATGTTACGTAAGTAATACTGCAGTAACTGTGGTCCATTTTGTTTTGGCTTATCTTGGTAGGTGGTTCTGTTCATGCTGCTGGACAGTTGAGTACAAAAAAGAAGGGTCTGTATTCCTGGACCGATATTCTGGTGTATTGTGGATGCAGATTGTATTCAAATTGGGATGCTGGTGAATCTTGCCCAATAATTTATCGTTTTTACGGGACGTAAAGTTTGTGCTTTGGTTGCTTGTCTCATCCTGCTGCTGGTGATGTTGAAGTTTCTGTAATCGGTATCACACATACACTTTGATAGCTAATATGCAAAAAACAGCTGTAACCGGAAGAGATTGTACTGCGGGGTGAGATGGATATTGTTATGTGTGATCATGTTGTTTCTTCCGACAGTCATTGCCATGTCGCCGCCTATTTTAGTAACTGAATGAGTTTGCACGTGCAGTATTTTTGAGGCGGCGTCCGCTTGTATCCTGAGGGATCCGCGAGTGTGTATGGGGTGGGGTTATTGTTGTCTGGAGGGCACCAGTCCCTGAGATTCATGGAGCTGTACTGGTAGTGACTTTGTCACGCTACCTAACCAAATGTATTTTCTGGTACCATGGGCGTTTGGAAGAGTAGCGGTGCCAACCTACTATCCATTCGCTAAAGTCCTTGTGACAGTGGGGACATAGTTTGTTTGATCTTTGATCTTCTGAAAGCTGCCTGTTTGGCGGAAGAGGTAGAAGTAGACTTCGCTCCGAACAATGAGAAAGCTATATCCATGAGAGCTTTGTTTTGATGTTTGGGCCACAAGGCCACAATCTGTTTGGGGTTTAAATTGTTAGTACCTCGGGAACAAAGTCTGACCAGAGGCTTTTTTTTAATACCACGGATGGTCAGGTGCCCACGGAACTTGTTTCCGTTCTGGCCAGTGTGAGATGGACGTGGAGTTAAACAACCACATGCTGTGACCCACAGATCAGCGGAGGTTTAGATAGACCTTGTTCCTAAGCAAAGAATGAGACATACAACCAAAATAAGTATGGCTTGAAATTGGTACCTGCGGATATATATCCAAGGGGACGTTGATTGACGTATATCAATCCCTGTGCTTGGCAACGTGATATTAAGTCTCTACGACAGGTGTTCACGTTGAATAAATTGACTTTCATTGCACCAAGGATGTGTCAATTATATTAAGATTTTGCAATTACTCAACTTGAAAGGGATACAGGGATTTTATTGGGCTTACTGCTTATATGGGTCTTGTATGACAACTTTTTCTAATGACAGCCATCTGGTCATGGCTATTCCTAAAAATTTGATGTCACTTTACATAAGCCAATCATAAGCAATAAAGAACCACTACGAATTAAAAAGAGCCAGTGCGCCAACAGAAAGAAAAAACTCCTGTTTTAGCACAAAAAAGCCAAGTTAATCAGATAGATGAATCAAAAGACCTAACTGAAAACGATAATGAATTACATACATGCCATCATAGAATCACTTTCAGAATTGGAATACAATTGTACAGATTCCATAATTCGTGTCGGTTCAACTGAACTTGAAAGTTGCTCTTGACAATAGTTGAATGCGAATCCGATCATTCGATGAACACTCCCTGTACATATAAATTATCAGGAGTGCTATTATGGTGATCAGGATGAGAGTGAGAGAAAGGTGACTGCTATAGTGTGTAAAATGGAGCCCCTTTATTGCGCAAAATTTTAAACTTATTTTCTAAGTTCTTTAAATCTTTTTCGTAGTTCATCTGCGCTCTAGGATATCGTCTATTGACGTCAGAATTGGATCTCGTTGTTCAATGATTTTCTTCTGCTGGCGGCCTTGATTATGCCGCTTCCTGCGTTTTCTTTTAGACGATGATTGCGGACAACAAATTCAGCCTTAGTGAGAGGAAAACCTATGACCTATAGAACAATTTTCCTTTGTTCTGAAAGTCTTCATTTTGGTGCCCTCGTGGCAACAACCATGTTCATTCCTAAACAAACATATTACATTAATTTTGTAGCTGGATTCAAGCTACATTCGTAAGAAAGCAGTCACAATTGTGATTGTTAAGATAATTTTTTGTCAACATGTGATAACAATAAAACTCATATACTCACATATATGAGCCCCAAATTTTTATCGATTTCTTTCTTTAGGCATAAATCACAAATCATCCACGCCTTAGTTGTTACCTTTTTCTTTTTTATACCATTAACATTATTGTGGGTGTAAGGTATAAAGGGTATAAACATTTTGATTTTTGTATAATTATAAATAATCAACCGTCTATGTATAACGTCGCAGATTTTTAGATAGCTGTCTGAAATTGATGGCTGATAGATACATCAAGAGCAGAGCTCTCTATTAACTGGATTTCTGTTAATATTTATTTTACTTTTCCATAGCCTATTAAAATTCTTGGGTGGTTAGAAATATTCTTCAATGCATTTCATTCTATCACCTTTACAAAACAATACAATATAATCAAATGATTGAAGATATTCCATTGAAAGTAATCTAAATCTTTTTAAACTCTTTACTTGAGTTGTAAAGACAACTTTTCTGAATCTTTTCTTAAAATATTCAAATGAAATACAATATTCACAAATTGATTCACAATACTATGACAATTAACCCATATAAAGTATACTTGTACACAAAGGTGTATAAACTTCGGTGAACCGAAGTTAATGTTCTGTTTTGTTGGTTTGTTTCTGGTTTGTTGTAGATCGGTTCAATAATAATAATTAAAATTCACTGATAACTTGTGTTCAACAACTACAAAAGACACAATAACAACAACACCAACAACACCAACATCATCATCCATCAGTAATGACAAAATCATCAAAACCCTAAAAGAATAAAGTAAAGAAAAAAAAAAACAACAACAGGAATGAAGAAGACTAAGAATTCTAATTAATGTAAATGTATTGTATAGAAAGGAAAAGGAATTGAACTGAATTGAATTGAATGGAAATGACGAAATGAAATGAATCGAGTTGAAACAAATTGAACGCTTAATGAAGCGTTGAAATGCATAATTAATACATGCCATGAACATATACTTTTTCCCTTAATTTCATTTATTTGCTTACTCAGATATTTACTGATACACATACACACTATCACACACACAGATACTAAAATACAAATTCATTCATTTACTCTTTAATTCACTCATATACTGGCTGACTCACTTACATGCAGCCTATGTTCTTTCATGCTTTTTTACTTAGTCCTCCTCACTCATATGAGATGATGATGATGATGATGATGATACTCATTTAGGTACACTAATTCACACAAAAAGATTGAATGGTATTTCGATTTTGTAGAGCGTTTTGTACTGCATTTAATGTAGGTACTGTAACTGAAAGATAAATGATATTTTATAATACAACTTACCTAAATTGAATGCATCATAAATCGGATCAAACGAATATACATCTGTAGAAACATTAAACAAACAAAGTTTGATTGTTATACTATTAGGTGAACTTCTTCTTCACATCTCCAGATTGATAATCTAAATTTTGTAGTCTTCTAGGAAAAGCTTATTACCTCTTTGTGGATCGCGTCTATGTCCCAAAAATTTTAAGAATTTCCATTTTCTCTATGTGAATGGTTGACACGTTTAAGCCAATAATAATTATGGTTCTTTTCTCTCTCTTTGACTCACAATATTTCGTTCCATTATGAAGAACTTGTACTTCTATTTAAACTTCCTAGGATTGCCCATTGGTCGAAATTCGACCACCCCCTAAAAGAGAGAAAGTATTTAATAGTGAAACACAAATTTGGCTGAATCCTTGCTCACAGCGAAGCGATAAGAAGCGGCGCTCGAAGATTGTCAGACAGAGTGCGCGATATTGTTTTCTTGCTCTTAATTGTTGTTGTTTTCATATGTTTTCGTTTGTATGTATGTACACAATCAATCAATCGTTCAATATTTTCTTTCTCTCATTCCACAATTTCGCTGTGTAAACAGTAAGCTGTATGCTCTTTGCAATGAATGTTGTTGCTATTATAAGCACTTAGTTTTTTTCACCTTCTTTTTGCAACCTCAACATTAATAAATAACACCTTACCAATCTAGAGATGAATACCTTTCTAAGCATATAATTTTCATGAAAATACGTTGAATGTAAGGTCAAACGGGACGAAAAGAATCTTGCCTCCGTATTAATACATATCTGCATAACAATCACTTTGCCATTTCATCGACTGAGCTATGCACCCTTTCCTTTGCTTCACTATGTTCAGTACCCTGTTTTCCTATCAAATGAGTTTCCATCATAAGTGCAATGAAGGTTCGTTTACTGTGGATTGTTCTAAGGTTATCAAATGTTTTCATTGTAGTTCATATTTCGAGATATGATATTCACAGGTACTTAAGAATAGATAGAAATGATCCAATCTTGACTGTTATTTGTATTACACTCTAGAAGACCCGACGCACTTTGTTATGCCCCTGATGCAAATGCCACACAAATCTGGTCATGGTTGTAGATGCCGGTTGAACAGCTCGTTGTAATGCGTTCTGCATCTGTATCTCCAAAACTACCACACACACACACACTTGATCCCATAAGTCAAACAAAAATTATGTCATCAAAATCGGTCCAGCCGTTCTCGAGTTTGGCGCTTAGAAACACTGTTAGAGATTCATTTGTATATGCATATAGATATTTATTTCATTAGATATATAGGCCGCTGGCTACAAAGGATAAGTTCATTCAGAAGCCGTACCCATTAGTCCATTGTGATGCCTGAAATAACAGACTTGGTGAGTAGTAGAAGAAGAAGTCCAGTAGTTTATCGTTGACACCTGCTATTGTAGGTTTAAGACCACGGTGCCAAGCACACGGATTGAGCATCAATCAATGTTTCCTTGGATATATGTACCTATATCCATAGGTACCAATTTCCGAGCCATACTTATTTTGGTCATATGACTCCTACATTGGTCGGGATCAAAGTATATGTGAATCTTCTGCACACAGCAACAGGTTGTATAACATAACTTCACGTCGAAATCCTACTCTACCAGCATTTGGATGTTAAAAGACAGTCACCACAAGACACCCTTTAGGGGCAGTAACCACTGATCAGGACAGAACAGGAAACGTGGGCTCATGACCACCGATGGTACTACCAATTTGCATTCTAAACAGTACATGTGTACATGTTATATTCACCCATCCTTGCAGCCTTTGAAAGCTAATTTTTAGAGGATAAGGATAGCACGAATCACAAATGATGTGTGAACCAAATAAATAAATATTTTTTCTTGAATAGAGCTTTAAGCTTAGTGGGCTTAAACAGAACTCGTAAAATTCCCAAAAGAGAAAGGTGGGTAGTAGAGTAGATGATAGGGTACATGCCAAGTTAATTACAATCATATTTACCAGACTTCCAATGATTAAGAAGTAAGATTTTTCAAGAAAACTGGTCCTTCTTCCAAAAATTGAATGGTAGTCACGATAGTCACAAGATTGCTTGATTGGATGGTTGCTTTCTTCATTTCCCCATTTGAGGCAGAAGTTTTGGTTGAGAACTTAAATCATATTGAGTCATTAGTCCCATCAAGACACTCAAAGATTCCCAAAAAATACTTATTTAGTTTTTAGAAATTATTTTGTTTCGTAATTGAGAAATGTTTTGGCATGTCATGAATATACCTAATAATTTGTATTGGATTTGCTAAAATCTTAATTGAAATTGAATAAATTTATATGCAAAGATACTTATTTATATAAATCCATTTAAAGTATAAAAGATTACATTGTCTTTGATTGAGTAATGTGGTAAATTTTCTAGAACTCACTCAATTGATGAAGTTGATGTTGTTGTTTTCTTTATTTTGACACAACAAAGTGTAAGAAAATCCTTCTTGGAATTACTTATATAAAATACCTAAACTATGAGTGTCACATATCAAATTTACAAGTTACATAATAAAATTTGTTAGCAAAAGCTCAAAATTCAATATTCTCTCTCCTCTTACATTTTATTGAAAATAAGAATACTTTATTTAATTAATATTATTACCTAACTACCATATAGCAATTACATTTAATCTACACATAAAATCTCATGTCAAGTGCGCGTGCCTTTTGTCTTATTTAGTTATGTAATAAACATGTGACATACAAAATTTATCCACTTTCATGCATCAAACAAACGAATATATGAATAAATAAATAAATAAATAAATAAATAAATAAAGTGTTATGCAACCCTTGAGGCATGCAACAAATGTAATACAATAAAATTAAACTACTAGTATCAATAGAAATATTTTGAAACAAAGCCTACACAAATTTCATAGTTTATCTGAATATTTTGTCATCATTCAAAAAAGAACTTCAATGGAAAATTTATTAGATACATACATATCTATATCAAATAAAATTGTTGTAGTTATAATAATACTATAGTACAAGTATGTAGTAGTAGTAGATATATTATCTATTGAGGGTCATCAATTGATAATAGACAATATACAAGATATTGTACATACATGGTCAATATAATAATAACAATTTCAAAGCATTTTCTCTTTTTCAGAAAATATTTATATGAAATTTTTTAATAATTCATATATCTAAAGCATAGTGACATGGGTGCGTTTATATCGCAGGGTATAGTTAATTAGATGGTGACTTTCTGTTTGGAAGGTCATAAGGATGGAGCCTTTTTAATCAGCGTTGACTCACGCCATGGGTGAGAGCCCGAGACTCCATTCAGTGTCTGCTGTAAATAATATAAGAATATTTGAATACAGTAAAAGATCTTAAGCAACCTCGATACGGTCCAACATGGTTGGTCCAACTTCATCATAGTGTATATATGGGTATTATATACGAACGATGTTGAATTCAACTGTTTTGATATTTCGTCCAACGTAAGTTCTCTTCATTCTCTCTTTAACTCTCTGTGCAAGCTATTTCTTTTACGCCTTCAAAAGGTCAGTACGCATGAAAGAGACAAATATAAGCATGTGCTAACTTTTTTGAAATATTTAAAGTACGTAAGCAGATGTGAGCGTTAGCAGGAAATATTTGTGAAGGGCCGACGGTTAGTGAACGTTTGTCCAACTTCATTGTATGTTGCATACAACACACATGTTGAACCGTGTCATGGTCGCTTTAGTGATCTTAGTGGAATCATCACTTATGTGAGCCATTGCTGAACATTTTAAAACTGCCCCAAATTCGTGGAACGAAGTTGACTATTCAATATGAAAAAATCATCATGGGATCATCATAAGTGTAAGCAACATTGTATTCTTGAATTCTTCTATAATCTATCAGAATGTTCAAGTTAACTAAACTTTAACGGATCAAAATTTATTTAGTTCACTTCAGTTTAATTGTATTACTTGATACTAATAATAGATACATTTTTTTTATGCCTATGATATCTTCAAAAACTTTGTTAATGTTTTAAAAGGCAATTTAAACATAGTTTTTTTGACCTGTAGTTTGTTTAAATAGCTATGAGCAATATCAGTATCCGCCCAAACTAAGGCCCCATAGAAGATGATTGCTTGGAAAACTGATTTGAATATTCAAGCGAGAATTTCTGTTTATAAAGAGGTACAAAATTCTAATGGAGTTGTTTACCTTGTAAATGATATAAGCGGTTGTGGTCCTTAAAAATGGTTTTAGGTCACAGGTATCTAACGATTTGTTCCCAAGGAATATCATCATTATAGTGATTTATCTGTCTAGTTGGCTTGTCATTTGTCATATATTCAAAACCTCAAATAGATCCAGTAAAACTTATAAACATAGTAAAATAGTGCATGGATAGTGAACACACTGGTTTCTTGTCTCTTCTCGATCTTAATGATACAAAATCTTAAATGAATTCGAATAAAACTGGGATTTGAATTCTTAACATACGTGTACAAAAGTCAATCAGTTGATCAAGGCATCATAATCAATCAAATATGTAATTATATAAACATAGGAGGGATATACATGAACTTATTATTGTGACCATGGGTGTATTTCTATTTGTATGGTATTTATTTATGCTGTCAGTATGTACTAAACGAGATTCAACCATAAAATTTGGTCAGCTCACTCACAAACTCGATTTATGCCATTTGTACTTTAATTAAGTGCATAAATAAGCACGTGCTATGAATTTTCATTAATATAAGTTGCTAATGTCATCTATATTATAATCAAAATAACTGAAACTATATATGAACATATATAAAAATAGATAGATAGATAGATAGATAGATAGTATGTTAATAATATACTACATATAGGTACTATATAATTATATTGGAAGCAAATGAAATGAATAAAAGTTATTAACTTTTACAGATTCAAATATTTGAATGAATTGTTAGAACAACTTTCATGTGTGGTGAAGAAGGAAACAAAGGAACGTACATTATTCAAAAAATCATAAAACAACTCTTGAAATATTTAATTCTGACTTCTCATCAAACATTTCTTAGGCAACTAGCATCACCATCCACCATTGTAAAAAGACTTTATTTCTAAAAATTGTTTAACCCTTTAGGTTATCTGCTTTAACTCTTTTTTCTTTTTTTTTTTTCTTTATAAGTTTGTCATTTAATTAGGGTTGCTAAGAGACCCTAGGATCATTAAATTTACACGGTTGATGCATATGGATCCGAAACTTATAATGTCCAGATACTTTATGTGGTCTGCGATGTCTCGTTCTGTGTGTTGACAAACTTATAATACTATTCACTTCATTGAAGAGTATAATGAATCACTTATTATACATGCATAATTGAATTGAATTGAATTGAACATGGGTTATGTTTATCTAGTTAACGTGAAAAAACACACAAAGTACTTCGACCTTTACCTTTATAATAGGACATTATTGAGTTATGATACACTTAATAGTCTCCACGATTAATATCGATGCTTTTGAAAACCAAAAGAATTCCATGCCGGTTTTCTTGCCATTCAGCAAGCATTCAACACAGTTTGGCATAACGGTATGCTGTTTCAAATCAAAAAATTGTTTCTAACACCTGTTATTGCTGTTATTAAGGTCTTGTCTTAGTAACCGCCAATGTGCAATTATGTGCAGCAACAATGTGAATCGTCAACTGTTCACAACATCACTACAGGTGTACCGCAGGGAAATGAACTAGGCCCTGTGCTACATACTGTATTAACTGCCCGATGTAGCAACGTATGCTGATGACCAAGTAACATTCACGCTAAGAAGGGAGACAAGCCCAAAGGTCTTGCTGAATGGAACAGATATTCCTCAAGGTAATACACTCATATACCTAGAACACATCTGGACCAAAGGTCAACGTGAAAGGCACATCTTACAGCGAAAAAGACCTAGCTTGCACTAAAAACGCGGAGTATTGCCTTCTTGATACCAACTTTTAGTTGAGTATGAAAAACAAAATATGCCAGCAACTTTGTGGCACCACAAGTAGCTCAAAAATTAAACTAAAGTTTACAACACTATCAAACTAAACTATTGCGAACCATTGTCAAAAACTTTGACATACATAAAGATCTCAATATTCCTTTTGTTACAGAAGAAATATTCAGAGTGATAATATTTGGAAAGACTGAGCCCCATGACAATGAATTAGCTAGTAACCTTTTAAATAGGAATGATGTCGTTAGACGGTTGAAGAGATATTATGTCATGGACCTACCTTCCAGATTTTAAAATACATATTTGTAAAACCTGTGTAAGACTTCTTTTTGTTAAATCTTTAACTATATAATAAATTTCACAAAAGACTGTTGCAAATATAACAGAAAAAACGATCAATATGTACCTAATGAAGAAAAAGACACAGAGCATTTGCTGTGCCACTCTGAGGGTCTATGGACTAGACATCGGAATCAAGGTAAAAAGTATGTAGACCAACTGAAATTGTAGATTTTTTTCTTAATGAATACCAAAATCTTGGAAGAACAATGTTAAAATCATTGAGAAATGACCTTTTTCTAATCTAATGCAATCTAATCTAACCAAATCTATATATGTTTAAAATCGTTATCCTTTTTCTGTCTGTGCACGCTAATATCAAAAACGTTCATTTCATCGAAACCGACCTACTAAATCAAAAGATATTTATATTTTCCAATCTGTTGCCGACTTTTTGACTGATTTTCGAATGTTTTCCTCTTTTGATGCGCGCCACACATGTCCACACGTACAAAGTCGTGGGAACAGCTAGTCTTATATAAATCTAATCTCTAGTACTCTCTCTTAATTTATGGTGTAGTATTTAATATTATATATAACCGACCTATTTCTCGATGTTTTTGCATTGACATCGAAAACAATTTAAAATTGTATTGTCTTTCCACTGAAAGTTGAAAGCTGCTTTGCTTTTTTTAACATTAGTTTGTTAACTGTATGTTAACAGTCTGTAAACTTTAGTTCAAACAGGCTTGCTATCGAAATTATGTGTAAATCAGATCAATATGCTCACCCAATAATTTTAACGTATTTCCCTTTACATAATTTTCTTTTTCTTCTAAAATTTGTTCGAGCAAACAACAAAATACAATTTCATCCATTTTACAGGGCAACAACAGTGCACACAAATTAACATTTTTTTATGCTAACAAACTGGCAGCATATGAAAAAAAAACAAACAGTTGTCATCGCAAACAGCCAATTACCACTCTGTTAAGCGTTAACAGACAAACAATTCATTTGTCACCGCAGTGAGAAAGGTCGGTAAATCTTATAAATAAAATAATTAGATCTAATCTTATATAATTTTATTTAGGAAATACAACTGTCCTTTTCGGTTCTTAGAAGTAGAGTTCATTACGAAAATTTAAATTACTTAATTGCAATTATAAGAAATCATTGAGAGATATTCAATTGTTCTTTAAGCAAATGAGTTTGTATAGTTTATTGTTAATTAAAGTTGTTGCTAAATATAATTTTTATAAGAAGTAAGTGTCTGTCTGGTTTCTTCTTCAGTAACTTGTATTCTTCAATCACTGAGATGTAAAGTTATTGTTATATAGTAGGTATGTGAAGATTTATTATTATATTTGTTTAAAGTTAATATTTTATTTGTCTTAATTGATTAAATGCCTTGTTTTATTTACCTCGTATCTGTGTCTTCTTTGAACTGTTTTCTATCTGCTGTATGTTATGTGACTATTTCCCTTTCTGTTACCATATTTGCTTCGCTGACTTTGGCAATTCGTTCTGTTGTTACTAATGCTATTGCTACTTAGGGTATTTAATCGCTGTCTCAGCAACTCTTTTCCTTGCACAGGCTGCATGCACAATATCTTACATAGATTACCAAATCAATTGTTAATTTTTAAGAAAATATCAACTTGAACATCTTGCTTTATTTAGTACCTATATTTACTGAATGTCTTGATGCAGAGCCTATTAGTAAACTGTATTTAAAAGGCACTTCTAAGAAGCGGAAAATTTTAAAAACTGTTGCTACTGCAATTGCTAGCATTTTATTAAAAAAAAAATTCATCTCAATATCAATAAGAGAATTGAATGAATATATTGTATTGATAGATCAGTTCAACGAATGCTGGAAACCATGGACATGCAATAGGATTAGATACAAAAAATTACCAATTGAATTGAGACTGAAACTCATGCGCGTATTGAATGTAATAGCAAATTCTTGTATTATGATTCCAAGTTGTAGCAAAATATCTATTGAATGAATGAATGAATAAATGGAAAGTCGCTTATTGTCAGCAACATTTATGCTTGAAGCTATTTTTTCTTTTATTTTTATTTCTATTTATATTTTTATATGCTCACAGACTGTTATTTTTTTTTTTTCTTTTATTAATACAATATAATTTTTTTATTATATATACCTACATATATATTTATTTTTATTTTGTTACCCCAAAAAGTGTGTGAACAATGTGTGTGTGTGTGTGTGTGTGTGTGTGTGTGTGTGTGTGTGTGTGTGTGTGTGTGACCCTTTTTCTATTCATTTTCCTATTCTTGAAATTTATTTAATCAATTTGGGTTGTTTTTTCATGCTTTTCATAAAGCATATGTTCTGACATACAGTGCGTATGTGTAATATTGCTACAATGGCAAAATATCATAATAAAATGTATTCCACATACGCCAGAGCGTTTGTTGCTCACATTGAAGTCGGCATTAAAATCAAATTTTCCTTTATTATTATATGTATAAGTATATATTTTTTTTGCTTTGTTTTGTTTTGTTCTCTTCTTTTTGTGTGTACATTTTTTGTTGTTCTTCTCTTGCCACAAGTTTTCCATTAACATCATAATCATCATCATCATCATCATCAGCATCATCAAAGCATAATGCATTAGGGCATAGCATAACCCTAAAGTATATGTTTGTGTATGTAGGGTATATAAATACACCCCAGATTCATTTCCGTTGTAGCATGATTGAGGATACCCACTAACTCATTCTTCATTCTCCTTTCGATTTGATTCGATTCTATTCTCACTCAAACGCTTATCGCTTCAAGTCTACTCAAGCGTCAAACTAACGATTCGAAAATTTCTTATGCTTCAGTGATCTAGAAGTGTTGCTTGCCATGGATGTCGCTTTTTCTCTGGTTCCATTCTCTAGTCACACAGTCACATTCACACAGCTCAGTCCTTCGTTTCACAATTTCCTCTTTTTTTCTTCCTTACTCAGTCTCTCTTTCTCTCTCTCTCTCTCTGTGTCTCAACCCTAAAAATTGTCACCAACAGCAAACAAAATTGTGTTACCCTATGTCGTGAGCGTTTATGTTCTTTAAATAGATTTCTGCTTGGCGCTTCCTCAACTTTATCATCATTGTCATAATTTCTTTTTATACTCTTTTCTATTTTATATATATGTATGAATATATATATATATATTTTTTTTTGGTCATTTAACAGTATCTCTCTCAATAACACAAAAGAAAAAGAGTAACAAAATAACAAAACAACATAAAGAAGTGGACTTGGAAGAAGAAGCCGGGACACAGAAATAACTTTTCTTTAGACCACCCAACTCCCCACCTCACACAGTTTGTCATCTAATGGAAAATTATTGAAAATCATCGACAAGAAAAGCAAAATATCACTGGCTCATGCTGCTTCTGCTGCTGCTGCTGCTGGACAGCACGTGTTTCATCATCACAGACAGAAAGAGATGAAGATGCTTGCCATTTTATTATAGATTTTTTATAGTGATATTTTTATTTTCTATTTTTTTTTTTTTATTTTGGTTCTTGTTCTGCTCCAATTTTCTATTGCTGTTAAATAAATTGATTTTTAAATATCACAAAATAGTATGAAAGGCAAATCAAAATGAAAACCGAAACCAAAACCAAAACCATAAAATCAAAGTAGCGCAAAATTGCCCAGGAAGTAAAACAAATGACCAAGTCAACAAGATAAGTGGAGGAGAGCTTAGACCAAACAGGACAGGACAAGACGACACAAGACATGATAGGACAAAATAGAACAAAAAAAAAAAAATGGGACACCATATTATAAGCCAAGACTTGATGATTGTGATGATGATGATAATGATAATAATGGAAATGAAGAACTCTGTTTATACATGGATTGATAAGGACAAAGGACATAGAAGACAAATGTTAAATTGAAAAACAATAAAAACAAATAATGCAATAAAATTCAATTTTTTTTATATAATAAATTGAATATAAAATACTTGAATCAACAACATGAACTTCTACTGATAAACTGATAAAACACAGACAGATAAGAAGCAATGAGAGGGAATGCCTTTGAATCGGTTCTTACTCTGCTGAAGTTTTTCACTTAATAAAGTATATGATTTTCATAGCTTCTTCTAAAATAAAAATTTAAAATCAAATTAATTATTGCAGAATAATATCGATAGAATTAAATTTGAATTAAATACTTTGAAGCAGAATATATTGTAGTAAGAGAAAGTATTTATCACTGTGATATATGTATATACTGTAATTATCTTTTTAAACACATCTCTTATGATTGTTGAAATACAAAGAGAATCTTTATCCTGCATTATGAATCTTTGGTACAAAACTGGTTCGTGGGACAATTGCCACCGCCTGTATAACCCTTCAAAAATCATGTTACCGCCTGCATTACCTTTCTCCAGACATATCATCAGTTATTGCCATCGCCTGAATTTCCAACAACTAGTGAATTTATTAGCCACCGGTAATGCGAAAAGATGCTGCTGACTTACTATAGTAACGCGCACTTACTGGTTCGCCTCTGCATAGCCTCTGGATATTCTACGTTTAATGAATTCACTAGCCATGTAATAAGAAAGGGGGCTAGTCAATTAATATCGAAACGGGGACTATTGCCAACAAGCCTACTGAAGGGAACTAACTGAAATTTCTAAACTTTTTCCCTTTCAAATCCAACATATGTGTATTTGACTGAGTGATGTTCATCACTGTGATACATGCACTTTTCCATTAAGTGATGTTTGTTGAATTATGTCCGAAATTGAAACTAATCTCTCATGCAAGCCTCCGACAGGGTATGGATAGAGGGACTACTGCACAAACTGATAAGGCTTCTTTCAAGTAAGCAATATCTCCTGCTCAATACCTACTTTATGGATAGAGGTTTCTTCGTAAGAGTTCGTGATGCAGACTCTGGCATAAAGCGCATCAAGGCTGGTGGACAGCATTGTAGGGGTTTTGCGCCAGTTCTTTTCTCTTTATTCAAGGTGGACATGCCGATGCCGGAAAACGATAATGTGATGGTAGCAACTTTTGTAGATGGCACTGCCATATTCGTAAACTCAACTTCTCCCATTGAATCAGCGGAAATGACTCAAAGCTATATACAGCAGTTTCAAACATGGGCCAAGCGATGGAACATTGGTAACAATCCACTGACTGCACGTACACATTGAGGCGTGACGCTTGTCCAGTTATTTTGTATAACTCTAGAATTTTTAATCAGGTGAATTATACTCGAAACCTAGGTCTAGCGTATTACTTGGCGCACTCAAGAAATTGTACTGATTGCTGCGAGCGAAAACTAAACTGTCACAGAATAACTAGTTCACGATTTATAAACAAGTTGTGGCCCCAGTTTGGCGATACGGCATTCAAATATGGGGGACCACGGCATATCAACAAAGAGTTGCAAGCAACACAAAAGAACGTCCTACGTCTTACAACTTTTTCAGCAGCCAATACAATGATCCAATCTTCTGTCAAGATGTCTAACACACAACACAACCCGCCTTCAGTTGAATGGACTTCACCCCAATATTAATTAGATGTTATGTTTTTTCTAAGTCCATGTAAATTTCCTTAAGATGATACAAATGTATAAAAACCAACTCGGTTGTTTGGACATAAATTAAAATAATATCAAAAACAACTAATTTCATCGCAAAATCTACAGAAATATATTGAGATAATATATTTATCAGTGTGATGTATCCTTTTTTTATGGCTTTTATAAAACAAAGTTATAGTTTTGTTTGTATTACTTTGTACTTTGGATAATAGTATTGTAAACTAGTGATATGAAACCCAATTACTGTGACACATTTGTTAATATTTTAAAAGAAATTAATGTCAACCTGTGATATCAGAACTTTATTTTTCTCTTTTAACATTAGGTATTAAATTCATATTTAATTATTGATCAATTGTGTGCAGTACATTTTGGATGGATTTCTATAGATATTCTTCACTGTAATACCTTTATCACTGTTATAGGTATATTTATTATTGTGACATTTTCATGTTGTTTCTTATCACATTCACTTAACAAATAGTCTGGAACACTAATAATAAAAAGTAAAGTGCATGAAATTTGGATTATTTTAAAGTAGAAAAATTATGCTTACCTGTGATATTTTGACTTCAGTCTCTCTTGTTAGTTGTTTATAAACGTTTATTCAAATCATGTACAGCATTTACATTTACACGTATTATATTATTGATGGATATGGAGTTGAAAGGCTTTAGATATGCTTGCGCTCCATACTAAATTGTATTTATTTTCACACAATAAACGCTTGATTGGTTATGCTTCCGCCCCTCAATTTTGTATAACCTTTAAGTCATACGCTTGACATATTAATAATACCTATTTACACATATATTTCAATTTTGCTTTTGCTTTCGCTAAATAACTTATGCCCCAGTAAATCTACAACTAGGAAGGAAGGAAGGAAGAGGAGCCCCTTTACCTTACCCAACCCAAACCAAACCAACCTTTCCTAACCTAACATAGAGTGTCTTTCGTCTTAATACCTTATAATACGAGTATATACAGTAGGTAAATATAATAATTTTTGGTATTTTTTTTCGTTTCATGCTTTCTTCTGTTTTTCTTTTTTGTGTTGTTGTTTTTTGTGTTCCTTTTTTGTTTTTGGTCTCTATAAAACATCCTGCGTCGTCGCCACCATTTCCTGTAGCGCTACACTCAATAAATCAACAGCAATAATTATTTTCGACACCGAACAACCAAGTTGCCACACCCTGCTATAATACGTCTTGCTACTTCTCTTGGCATTATCATCATCATCATCATTATTATCAACTGTCCTCATCATCATCATCATCATGGTTGTTGAATCGTTTGTTGGTCGCGTGCACAAACAACACATGAACGAACAAAGCTTCATAAATAAAAATACTTTGCACCTTTGAAACAACAAAAAATATACCAACCAAAAGGAGCATGACACCCAAATTGTAAAGGACACCGACACCGATACCGCTATACACGCTATGCCAAAGCTACCAAGTTTCAACTCCCTCTTATTGTTAATGAAACGCGAATATTATAACTTTAGTAGGTACTTATAAATATATATTACCTCACTCATGCAATGGAAATGGTATGGTATAATTATTTTATCGAGATGTTTGTAAGGCTTCAAAGGAATTATCACAGAGACCAATCCATACATTTGTGATATGTAAATAATATTTCAGTTAATGTTTCCCAATTTTTAGTAATAGATAGTCCACACAGTATTCAATGATGCCGGCTTAAAGAAATTAAGGATGACAAAATATTGTGTTGAATTTGTTATGCTTAATTTTTCATTTAAAAATTCACTAAATGTTTTATAATGATATGTGTCATGCAAAGTTTCTAGATAACAAGACAGTAGGTACTATAGAAATCTAGAACAGCAAATCTGCATGTGATTCATCAAAACCTTCTCTAAATGAAATAAAATGAAAATTCACACAAAATAACAAAAACTTGAGCCCATTGAATTGAAAATCGACAAATTCATCTATTTTTGGAACCTCCATTGTCATTGCTACAAGTAAAATATTTAGAAACATTTTATTGAACTCAAATTTTATTTATTCATTCATTTGCCTTAAAAACTTCATTTATACTCGTACTTATACTTACAAATAACAGCAAATTATGCAACTTTTTCTTTACCTAATCCTTATGTTTATTGGAAGAGTGTATGAGAGTTTCGTTAGAACCGAAGTTAATATTCTTTTTATTATTTTTATTTTTTTTTATATTAGTTAGAACCCCTCACTATCAATTGGGGTGGACGGAAACAAAACATTGACATCGCCTGAAACTAACTAATAAAACTGACGCCTGACGACATTTATGCCTTATTTATTATAATTTTTATAATTATTTTTTTTTTTGCACTAATTTACTTTCATTTATTTTCGTTTCGTTTCCTTTAGATTTATGATTTTTACTTTTTCCTCTATACATTTCTGTAATTAGAGTACTGTAAGACATTTATACTCCGTTTATACAGAGTATTAATCTATGATAAATCTACCAAAGACAGTGGAGACAATTCAGTTTTAGTACAAAAGTGTTATATTCAAGCAATCTGTCACGCAATTTATACTACAAGATGGTCGAAGTCTTTTTAATAATAGTAGAAGGGGCAAGCAAACAATTCTTCACGAGTATTGTGTGATGATCAAAGGTCTGCGCAATATTTGTGCCAAAACTGATAAGCAGAAATCAAAGGTCATAGGTTAGATATGATCAAAACTTCCCGAAATTATTATGCAAAAAGGAAAAGTAGTGCTTTCAATATGATTCATAAACTTAGGCTAAAAGTGTGGAATGAAAGTCAAAAAACTTACAGCAACCAAACAAAACAACTCGACAATCCAATGCTTCAATCATAAATATTTGATTGCAGCAAGCCAAACTGTCACTGAGAACTTTTACCTAGAAGTCCAAAATGGAACAATCTAGACAAAAGGAGTTTGCTTGTTTGGTCTATGGTATGTGTTGATCCATGATAATCTATATTCACTTTATTTAGCTTAATTTGACGAGGATATATTTCCAAAGTTAAAATATAAGTTCTGTTATGTTTTGGAAGATATTGATATAATCCATGCTTTGAAACACTATTGACCTAATGTAGCAATTGTATAGAAGCGTGAAAAGAATATTTTGAATAATAAATTTAAAATATTTCCACACACTTCATTGTCATTGTGTTCTATACTAAATATGTACTCCTAAGATTCAGGTAAAGCAAACAATTCACAGCAAATATATTCGCATTGCAAGCGAACATCAAAGCGAACATAATTTGCTTGAAAATTTGAAACAGTGAGTATTGTAAAAGCGTTGATGGCCAAACATACTTGTTTCGAGCAAGAAACACAAGTTCAAAAAAAGAAAAAAACACAGTAGTATGTGAATGAAAGAGTGGTACGCAAAGTGGGAGAAATTCACTCACACTAAGCTTTTAAAGAAGCTAAAAGAGACTTCCCAAGTGGATTTGAAGATTTTATTCGAATGGATGGTTTAGCGACATTGATGTGAGAATTGTCATCACGCCAAATGAGAGGCTTTTAGCTTCTTTGCTCTTTTTGATCGTATTTAATATACAATACTTGTTTATACACAACCCAATAAGAGTTGCCTTTAAAAATTTTACAGTTTCATTTTTAGTCAACCAGGCAGACAAAAAATATCTCCAAAAGTCAGACAGTTGTCTGTCATTTTCTAAACGAAATCCATCAAAGTATCGAATAAATATGATAAACACATCTAAAAGCCTTAAGGCCTTGCGAAGAGCGAATAATTCTCCTAGAAGCCTCAAATTCAATTTGCTCTGCGGCCAAAATTCGATTAAAATTTGGAGTAAATGCAACTACCGTACTACCGTACGGTGAAAATAAGGAAAGCAACAAAAAACAACCACCTCTTACCGAATTACGTATGCATGCTCGCATTCTCTTTGCCCGGAACCACATGTCATGGAATAGCGAGTGGCATCGAATCGTTTTTTCTAATTGATTGATTGGGAGTGTATGTACTATGCTGTAAAATAAATGATTTATATAGTCACTTATCTATACTTACAATTTCTATTTCTTGGCCGTCATCGAAAGTAGTTAACCCATCAACTTAAAATTCCTGAACTCGTGGAAAATCCAAATCCGAAAAGTATCAGATATTTGGTTTGTATATATCATCGGTTCCAGCTTCTGACTTTTTGCTTAGCTTTACTTTTTTGTAACTCGCTTCTAAATATGAAGGAAGCATCTATTTCTTTTTTTTTTTTGATAATAAAACTTCCCAAACTTTGTTCGTTTTTATATGCATCGCTTTTAGTTTGCCACAATGCAGGCTTATCTGTAAAAGCTTTAATAAATTCTTCAAAAAATTGTTGTGACATTGTACATTTTTCCGCACGATGTGTTCTCTCCAGTATGTTGCACAAATAATGTGTTCATGAAATCATTTGCATCCATTGTCAAACATGTTGAAACGAACAAAACAGCGAACACTGAAATCTGTTCGTGAACACGTCCACTAGCTGCTAAACCTAACGCGTGTCTGACTTCTTTCAGTTGGTTTGCAAGAACATTTAGAAGGGTGAGCCTCAAATCATTTTTTTTTTTTTCTGGGCTGTGGTTTTAGCGCCATCCCATGTGGTGTTAACATCAGCTAGTTCCCGCAAGGTTGATCTACTCCAAGTGTTCTTTGGGTGCCGTTGCTTCTGCTCCCAGGCGGGTTCCATTTAGCAACATTCTCGTAATGCTTTCTGGCGACTTTCTTAGCGTGTGGCCAATTCAGCGCCACTTCCTACGCTTAATCTGTTTCAGTATAGGCTCCTCATTTGTTATTGATATTATTGATATGCAATATGTACGTAGTTTAAAAATGATGAATTCTGAAAATCTCGGCGAATGGATATTCATCGGTAATACTATGAAAAATTCACTTAAATTAAATTTAGACACATTTCTTAAATGTTAAATGTTTTTCCTTACTTTTCTCATATACCTACAATATATTCAAGCGTTGCCTTTAAATTTCCATCACATGACATTGTAATTATTTACACGCTTAGATTTTGTTAATTGCTTTGGTTGGCAAAGAAAAATTAGTAGGTATAAAGTATAACAAAAATTATAAAAAATGAGTATATGAAAAATATGAAAAATATTCTTGTGGCTTGCATGCCATTTAGTGTGAGTCTTAGTGCTGCATATTTTAATATACTCGTACTATACTTATTTATAAACATGTAGGTAATAGTGTAAGATGTGGGGTACAGATTAGTATAATGAAAAAAAGGATTTTACAAGAAGTTTAACCCCTCTACTGCATTCAAATTGTATTTAACATTATCTTTATAACTGGTGGAATATACCTACTTATTTGAAAGTTCTTACTACTCAGTGCATTAATTGTTGAAAAATATTCGATTCAATTAATTTGAATAACATTTACTTAGGCTTTGACAATTTTTTATTGCAAAAGTTCAAATTTTTGCAAAACTGATAATAAATGAAATATACCTATTATTATATGTTTAGTTTTTGAAATTTTTCACCAAATATAGGTAATTTTGTAATGGACATATTATTCTTTTATATGGTGATAGTTTTAATTCCCTGTGGGATGAATTTCATGGACGTCCTTTTTGAGAGAATAACAATTAGCTTTATTTTTCGTGTACTAGTAGCATGTGATAATAGGCAAAGAAGAAGAACTGATTAAAGAAAAGATAAACTTGCTCCTATTCGTAAATTTAATTAGCAATGGATTCAAAACTTGCAACTGCTTTACATTCCAAATGCTAATACTATAACGGTTGACGAACAGTTTATTCCTTTCCGAGGTAGATGATGCATTTCAAATTATACATGCCAAGCAGTGATGCTTATCTTATAAATTTATTTTTATAAATCAAATAAATTTCATTGCCTCATCTATCAGGTCGTAATCCATTTCATGATTATTATTTTTTGGATCGAAGGACAGAACTGTCCGGACAAAAGGCTAAAATGGCATCACTAATGCCAAGTAAACCTGGAAATATGGCATGAAAGCATGGATAGCAGCGGTTTTTGACATCTCGTTTTTTTTTTAAAGTTCCAAGTTTACTTAGGCAAATTGTGAGACGATGCTGAACGAAATCAAGGTGAACGTGTTGTTCTAGACATAGTATCTCCTAGTCATAATTTTGCATTAAAACTGCTAAAACCAAAAATTACTAGCTTTTTTGCCAGTTCATGCTACAGCACACCAATTGCGTACTCAAGTAAATTTTTTTTTTCATATCAAACATGAAACTGTAGTAATGTATGTGCCAAGAAAAAAACAGAATGGTTTATTTGCTTAACACTTTTCACCATAACAGCAATATTTTTGAAGATCATAAAAAAAAAAGTCCGGAAACAATTGAATACTACAACTAGACAAAAGGCGGAGTCGACACAATGCACCAAATAGTGCGTTCATATTCATGCAAAAGAAAAACCAATATATATTTCTGCTCTCAAAGCTTTTTTAATATGATCTTAATGGCAGAAACATAAACTGCACAAAAGGCACATATTTTTAGAGCAACTCGGCCAAGCTTTAGCTCAAGAACATATCAGGAGGCGTAGTCAGCTTCCTTATGCAGAAGCCGCTGCATCATTAGTATGATGAATTCTAGAAAAAGACATTGTATCACCAATATACGCATTCACTTTCTCAAAAACTTCAATGCGCTAGTGAAAAAAGTGGAAAAGGTGCAAATTTTCCTTATCGAAGAAGGCATATCTTGCTAAAAACCTGTTTGTCCAACATATTGCAATTATCACAAGCCATAAATTTCTTTTTTTAACTATAGAAATTCAAATTTAATCAATATAAAAATATGGGGTAATATGACCCGAACATAACATGTGTATTTTTTTTCTAACGTAGAAACGGGGTTAAAAATTTAAAAAGAAATACTTTAAGTAGTTTTAAATGGTTGGCAGCGGCCTTGAAGAGGAGGAGGAGACTGTGCTTCACCTCATGTGCCAGTGTCCATCCATCGTCAGAAAAAGATGGACCACCTGTACTCTGGAGTTCTCTGCAGCTTAACCGAATTATTATTCCTACTAATCTGGGACATAGCTAGGTTCATTTTGGAATCCAAATGGTTCTCCGCATCGGACTAAGGGGTAGCCATGTCAACTCTTTGCTAGTATCACAATCGGCCATACTCTTTTCTGTGCCTAAGTGAGCCTCTCGTCTGAGGGCTGCCACTTAACCTTACCTAAGTGATTGGCACAAAAAGTTCAAGGGTGCTATTACTACTACTACTACTACTGTTCCTCCTCATTTCCACCAGATTTTCAATTTAAGGTTCCACAGAAAACTCGTTCGGGTGTTTTTGAATCCTCCTGCAATTGGTTTGGATAATTGGTTATTTTCACCCATAAGAACGTTTTTTTATATAAAACCATTACTGCGAATGTGGATAGACCTTACTTTTTCAAAGTAATCTGCAGAATTTTTTTCAAAACATTTAATTTGTCTAAACTTTTAATTCGCCATTTTACGAAATATCTTGTAAACCTCCTTCATTCTGCAAAATCAATCGAGCAAAGGAATGCAAACTCGTTTTAAATGCTGTTATGTTGAAAATGTTAATCAATAATAATTACTGTGTCAACAGCAAAAGCGAAATGTGAACGACAAGTTGGGAAATTAGAAGAAACGAAACAAACAAAGTAAGAAATCAATGGACATTAAGCAAACCACAGGCATTTTATATTTAATAGGTTTTATTTAGTAATCTCTTTTGTGCAAAAATTTGTAATGCAAACAAAAAACAGTGACAGAAAACCACAGAATTAAGGCTCAATAGAGTATTTAGAATAGAGAATCGTAATAATTTGACATCTTAATTCATCGTAAGACACGTTGGTACCATTTTTTTTTTTTATCAAAAATATTAATAATAAAAAGAATAACTGATTTTAATATAATGATTTTATATGCTGACAGGCATATAAACTCAGCGTCATGGGGGTAGATTTTTGTCACACGGACGTTGGGCATGAGTCAATATGACTCACTTATTAAACTCTGGATATTTCTTTATATTTATGAGCAAAAATTGAAAATTTCGCTTATAGCTCTATTGGAATTTATTTATGATATCAAACATGACAATCATGAATGCATTCGGCACAAAAAAGGTATGATATGTTCAGGACAAACATATTTAATTTGTCTAACATTTTGGCGGTCTTTGATATGATCAAACACAGAGGGATAAGGCCTACATTTTTCAAGAACCGATGTCATTTTTGAATCATTATTTATTCGGTATATTATGACCCCGCTGAGGCTACACATGTTTAACATAGCATAAAACAATGTCAACTGAGAAGTTCGACACTGTTGCATTTGTAGTCATAAAACCACAATCATATCAAAAAGTGGCGCCAGGTTGAGACAAGCAAAACATTCACTTGAAGTGGTTTGGTTCGATGATATCACACCGAAAAACGAAACCTCTCGGAGTTCTGTGGTATCAACAGTTTTATCTAGAGGATTGCAAAACTCCCAATGCCGAAAACACTACAGTTTTCTGTAGAAGCCCTGATTGTATTTTTTGAATAGATGGTGTTAAGGCATTGTGGTAGTTATGAGTTGGGTTTGAGGCTTTTTGTCATTAATTTTTTTATGCGCAAATGATTTATAGTAATTTGACACCATTACTTGCAAATCCCATTGTTCTTTAGTAAAGGATATACTATACTATTAAAGAAAAAAAGTAACTAATACAGATCAGTGTTGTTAATTGCCTAAATTATTTATGAAGAAGACAAATTTATGTGAAATCTTAAATGAAGCCTAAACAAGACATGTACAAATGGGTGTACTCGTATCACTTAGGGAATGATAAATGTGATAAATTCAAATGTGTTTTTAAATGTCATCAAAATTAGGTGTTAGCGTGCCAACTCAATTTAGTTGCTAACCAACACTATTGTATATACCACATACATATATACATACATGTGTATATGCATTTATTACTTTTACTTTTTACCTCCATTTTATGTATTATTTCATTTTTGGTTTTTGTATTGTACAATATATAATATTTTTCCTTTGAGTTACAGTTGATTTTGACTTCTTGCTTACCTTACGATCTCCGTTCTCTGATACTCACTGTATGGCTGTTAATTATTTTAGGAAATAACACTCTTTACTTTTGTGGTGGTGGTCTTCATGTGTCGGTGTGGTGTGTTTTAGCTGAGTTTATGGATTGCGTGCGGTTACTCGATATACCAAAAGAAACTAAGAAAGAAAGCAAGAAATTATTGTTCAAACGCAAGTCAAATTAATTACAACATCTCAGACTATACCCAACCAACTCATATTTCACCACTATTCTACTCTCCTCTAATCCACTCTACAATTCTCTTCTTAACATCTCGGTCTTGAATCCAATCTTAAAGGTCTGTGGCAAGTCAAAATGAAGAAAAAAGAATCTTTATTGTTTCGCATTGTCATGAACTTTGGATTTCATTCATTCGTTCATTCATTCATGCATGTGCATTAACAACTTTATTAATTTCCTTATATAATTATAATATAACAATATTTGCACAAATGGGAATAAAAAAAGATACAGATTAATGGTTTATTAATTAGAATGAGTCTTTTGACTGAATTGAGTATGCTTACAAAATCTCACCTTATCTCCCTCCATACGAGTACTTAACCAAAAATAAAACTAAGTTGGAAACTGAATACCTTCTTTCAGATATTTATTTAACTAATAGGTCATTCACATCGAACTGATTCATTGTGTATCTGGCGATTCTGGATCAGGAACATCAGTGTTTTTGTTTTGCTTATACACACTTTGACAAGTTGTGACAAGTCACAAGAGTCTCTTGTTTTGTTTTGGTTTGAAAGACAAAAAGAGCGGAAGTCTGTCGAAAATGGCAGCTCCTAATCGGAAATGACCGATTATTTTCTGGCACTATCAAAAATTTGCCAACCTTGTTATAATTCACAGCCGACTCCATTGTTGATATTACCTGTATCGATTCACATTCTTCAACAGCAAGCCAGTAACCTAGTTGCTGCGACACAGCAATCTCAATATGACCTATTGTACTAAGCATCATAATAACAATTCTTCGAAGAATCCAATAAGTGTGAAGGACGATATTTTCACAGTCTTTTCCATGTCTTTTCTATCGTTCGCTCACATCTGCTCCCTTAACATTTATTAAAAAAGTGAGCAATTGCCTATATTTCTCTCTATCATACTTATTTACTTTGTGAAGGCGTAATTGAGATAGCTTGCACGACGCAGTAGAGCACATGGTGAAAGAAAGAATTAAGAGAAATCTCTGGTAACTAAGGTAACGATTGAAAGAACTGTGATTGTGACTTAGGCTTTTAATACTTATTATGTATATCAGTTTCATAACTCTGCAGTTACCCGCCAAGAAGTCTATTTACCCACGAATTGGGGAATCTGAAATATATTTAGTTGTAGAAGGTGACGGTTTTTGAAAGAAAAAGAAACCAAGTAACCATTCAAAATCATGTAACGATTCAATCATTATCATCTGAATTTTGTCTAAATTAACAACAACTTTTTATTCAAATCATATCAAAATTGTCTGTAGAAAATTCCGTTTTTTCGGTTTAATAATTTAACAAATTTCGTGTTTATTCTAAGAATCTGTGTAATGGCTATATCTGATCTGAAGCAATTGTTGTTAACACTTGGCATCTCAATTGCTTTCCACCTTTTGGGCTTACGATTGGCCGGATGGAGGCACAGTGCCGACTTATCGTCCGTCATATTTGTTATCGCTGAAATCTTTTTTATGTATGGCATGAAACATACCTTTGATTTGATACCAATCCGCGGTATAAAGAAATTGATTTTCGAAATAGTGGTAATGGTATTTATTTGTGATGTTATCACGTATATCATTTGGGACTTAAGTGGGAAAATGTGTGAGGAACTGATTTGTGGAATGATTCGCAATTTTCTGCCGGCCACAATTCTGTTTATAATAAGAGGCTTGGTTTATTTGGTCAAACTTATGTTGTCAGGTTTTGCTGCATACAAGGCCTTCACAACTTTGGATCTAGGAACTGGTCAACCGCATGTGGTGAGGAATGTGGACAATAACAATAATTTAAAGAATTGTATGCCAAATCAAAATCGTTATCAAAATCGTGCCCAAAACGTTAATAATAGTCGCATTGAAGAGGAAGAACCTATTAGACCTCATAAGAAACTTAAGAGGCCACCAGGTTTTTGGGTCGAATATTTATTAGGTATTGGAATGTTCAGTAGACCAAGAAAGCGGAGCCATCGGAGACATCACAGCTCGTAGGAGAGAGACGTCATGGTGGCGGCGAGGTAAGCTGTAGTATTTCTTATTAAGATCATTCCTAATTTTATATAATAATATCATTTGAAGATATGATGCCCATATTATGTCTGGCATGAGTAGACGAAAGGCAAATTGTTGTTCCACAAACATTTGCAGGAATTACCTTTCAACGGGAATACAGACGATACAATGTTGGCAGAGTGGTGCACGAGAGATGTTACTTAAAATAAATTTAATTATATAAACCCCACCCATCATAAAATCTACTTACATATTACGTCTTCAAAATTTGCTGTATTCAAAATCAATATGTATAGTAAATGAACTTTCAGACACAATATCATGTGGTATTTTCTTTCGCTTTTTTGATTCAATTTGTAAGAGACTATTACATATGCCGGATATTTAATGCATGATTTTGGTAAGAAAGGGCGGCATTTGTTCACTTTATCACTGCGGACTTGTTTGGGCATATTATGACACACCTCATATTGAAATAAAAATGGAAAAGGATGATCTTTCGAATAAAGCCAAATTCACGGCAATTAACACCAATAATCTGTGTTTTATTTCAATTTGTATACCTCTAAAAAAGCACCCGTTATAATAATGCATATATACTAACTTACAAAGCTAGTAGTTTAAATATACCACAATATGATTATTATAAATATCTTTACCCAAAAGTTACATATATACCGTGAGTGGACATTGGAATCCAAGTCCCTGATTAGACTGCCCAATTACCATAATTGAAATCCCATTGAAAAACTTTTATAAAGAGAAGTGTTTTCGGTCAACAGCTTTCTAAATAATGAAGATCTATATAAAAGCTATGAAAACAAAATGAAATATTTTCCCCTCCAGTCACTTTTTTATAATTTAATGCCACAAACTCACTCAGATGTACTACAATGGTTCTAAGAAAACGTGGTTTAAATTCCATATTACTGATTTATTCTGAAAGTTGTTCGGACCCAATTTGTATTCAAAAAAAGGAGAAATTCTATAGAAAACAAAGCAAATGAAAAATCAAAACATTTTTTCAATGGATAAATTGCTCATAAAAATAACAGAGCTGTTTTCCTTGTTTTAAATTTTGGTATACTCAACAACAAATTGTGTGTACTTTTTGAATATTTCTTTATATTGAAAACATCTTTGTTACAAGTCAGTCTTAGTAACTTAAAGCAAATTAATATTCAAGTCATTCATAAAGAATTGAAAAAGCATTGCCTATTCTGTGCGCAACAAAATGGCCTAAGTTACAAAGGTTCGCCTGTTAATTTAATCGTTTATCAATAAGCATGTGTAACTAAAATAGTTTCCGCTAGTGTTGTGAAGTGAACACAAGAAATGTCAAATAAGAAATATGTAAGTGTTGATAAAACTTAAACAATTATCACACGCAAACTGCAGCCAACTTGCATTTTGTGAAATATTCTTCCACAACAAATATTTTTCACAATAATTAAAATTTTTTCTGCAAAAATTGTTCATCAGTTCATCGAAAATTTGCTGAATATAAAAATGGCTGATTTAAAAATGACTGTGCGTGTACACCCAGTTGTGTTATTCCAAGTGGTTGATGCCTACGAACGCCGCAATGCTGATTCGCTTGGTGTCATCGGCACCCTACTGGGCTCAGTGGAAAATCACGTTGTGGAAATCACCAATAGTTTCTGTGTGCCACATCGTGAGCAAGACGATCAGGTTGAGGTGGAACTCAGCTACGCTTTGGAAATGTTCGAGGTCAATCGCGAGGTGCATCCCGACGAAGAAATTGTCGGTTGGTGGGCTACCGGCAATAAGGTGAACAAGCATACCCCAACCATACATGAGTATTATGCACGCGAATGTGATAATCCGATGCACTTGATTCTGGATACTTCATTGCAAAGTGGACAGATGGGCATGCAAGCCTTTACTTGTCTTAAATTGGGTGTGCCTGGTGGAAAGGCGGGGTGCATGTTTAGCCGTATACCGGTCGAACTGACCAGCTTTGTTCCAGAAATTTCTGCATTAAATTTATTCAAAAAAACTTTGGGCACTGCATCCGCACTTCATCCAAAGACGGTCGCACCAATGTCTGAGTTGGCACAAATCTCTGAGGGAGCAACAAATTTAACAAAACTATTGGACTTGGTTTTGAAGTATGTGAATGATGTCATTGCAAATAAGATAGAGCCGGACAATTCTGTTGGTCGTGAACTACTTGATTTATTTCGATCGGTGCCCAACATGAGCAGTGAAAATTTCACTCAGATCTTCAATGATAACACAGAGGATGAATTGATGGTCATCTCTCTGGCTGAACTTATCAAGATCCAATTGCAACTTACCGAAAAACTTTCATTCATACCCGAAGAGTAAGATTGGCAGATGGAATGTTGGTCTCGGTGGTTCGGCGGTACTACAAATTGTACAACGTCTTCAACACACATGTTTTTTTATAAAATTAATAATAATTTTGTTGCATAATTTTGCGTAATAAATAAATTCTTACAATAAATGTTACGTAAGTAATACTGCAGTAACTGTGGTCCATTTTGTTTTGGCTTATCTTGGTAGGTGGTTCTGTTCATGCTGCTGGACAGTTGAGTACAAAGAAGAAGGGTCTGTATTCCCGGACCAATATTCTGGTGTGTTGTGGATGCAGATTGTATTCAAATTGGGATGCTGGTGAATCTTGCTGAGGGATCCGCGAGTGTGTATGGGGTGGGGTTAGTGTTGTCTGGAGGGCACCAGTCCCTGAGATTCATGGAGCTGTACTGGTAGTGACTTTGTCACGCTACCTAACCAAATGTATTTTCTGGTACCATGGGCGTTTGGAACAGTAGCGGTGTCAACCTACTATCCATTCGCTAAGTCCTTGTGACAGTGGGGACATAGTTTCTTTGATCGTTGATCTTATGAAAGCTGCCTGTTTGGCGGAAGAGGTAGAAGTAGACTTCGCTCCGAACAATGAGAAAGCTATAATCCATGAGAGCTTTATTTTGATGTTTGGGCCACAAGGCCACAATCTGTTTGGGGCTTAAATTGGTAGTACATCGGGAACAAAGTCTGGCCAGAGGCTTTTTTCTAATCCCACGGATGGTCAGGTGCCCACGGAACTTGTTTCCGTTCTGGCCAGTGTGAGATGGACGTGGAGTTAAACAACCACATGCTGTGACCCACAGATCAGCAGAGGTTTAGATAGCCCTTGTTCCTAAGCAAGGAATGAGACATACAACCAAAATAAGTATGGCTTGAGATTGGTACCTGCGGATATATATCCAAGGGGACGTTGATTGACGTTTATCGATCCTTGTGCTCGCCGTCATGATATTAAGTCTCTACGACAGGTGTTCACATTACACAATTGACTTTCATTGTTAAAACTATCAATTGTTTTATTCATGTTATTGGTGTTGGAATTCTCCAATTACTGGAGATTAAAATTCTTATCTTAATTTTGAAATTAAAGATTGAGTTTCTATTTCGTGAGTTTTTACGCTCTTTATATACATATTTGATGAGCACTTATTGTAATTTCTCCTAGGATGTAAAGTATTATCCTGGCGATTGCAAGACCTTTGCAAAAATGAGTACGGGTATTTTAAAATCATATTTACAGAGTGTACAGTTCCTAGACGCTGTGACCTGTGAGACATACAGTTCAGATATGCAGATTATCACTGTTCAGGAGGAGATTGTTTCCAAATGATCTCTTTTTCATTTGAGTTTCAGAAACATTTTGCACGCCTTGGATCTTACCCAAGAATAAAAATAAAGTATATTTCTGTTGACAGCCACATATTATTTCGAGTTGAAATCGAGACTTGTTTGGGACTGGCCACACTGTGTCTATGATGAACTCCAAACTTCTCCTGAGCAACAGTTTTTTGCTAAATCCAAAGCATTTATGCTTTTTTTTTTTAAAACACAATTTTTACCATGTAAGCAATTAGATTAGTTTTTTGTTTTTATACAACGCATCTGCTTGTCATAGTGTCACCCAGGATTGCTTATATCTTTCGTGTATGTGTGATACCGCTTACAGAAACTTTAACATCACCAGCAGCAGGATAAGACAAACAACCAAAGCACAAACTTTACGTTCCGAAAAAACGATAAATTATTGGGCAAGATTCACCAGCATCCCAATTTGAATACAATCTGCATCCACAATACACCAGAATCGGTCCGGGAATACAGACCCTTCTTCTTAGTACTCAACTGTCCAGCAGCATGAACAGAACCACCTACCAAGATAAGCCAAAACAAAATGGACCACAGTTACTGCAGTATTACTTACGTAACATTTATTGTAAGAATTTATTTATTACGCAAAATTATGCAACAAAATTATTATTAATTTTATAAAAAAACATGTGTGTTGAAGACGTTGTACAATTTGTAGTACCGCCGAACCACCGAGACCAACATTCCATCTGCCAATCTTACTCTTCGGGTATGAATGAAAGTTTTTCGGTAAGTTGCAATTGGATCTTGATAAGTTCAGCCAGAGAGATGACCATCAATTCATCCTCTGTGTTATCATTGAAGATCTGAGTGAAATTTTCACTGCTCATGTTGGGCACCGATCGAAATAAATCAAGTAGTTCACGACCAACAGAATTGTCCGGCTCTATCTTATTTGCAATGACATCATTCACATACTTCAAAACCAAGTCCAATAGTTTTGTTAAATTTGTTGCTCCCTCAGAGATTTGTGCCAACTCAGACATTGGTGCGACCGTCTTTGGATGAAGTGCGGATGCAGTGCCCAAAGTTTTTTTGAATAAATTTAATGCAGAAATTTCTGGAACAAAGCTGGTCAGTTCGACCGGTATACGGCTAAACATGCACCCCGCCTTTCCACCAGGCACACCCAATTTAAGACAAGTAAAGGCTTGCATGCCCATCTGTCCACTTTGCAATGAAGTATCCAGAATCAAGTGCATCGGATTATCACATTCGCGTGCATAATACTCATGTATGGTTGGGGTATGCTTGTTCACCTTATTGCCGGTAGCCCACCAACCGACAATTTCTTCGTCGGGATGCACCTCGCGATTGACCTCGAACATTTCCAAAGCGTAGCTGAGTTCCACCTCAACCTGATCGTCTTGCTCACGATGTGGCACACAGAAACTATTGGTGATTTCCACAACGTGATTTTCCACTGAACCCAGTAGGGTGCCGATGACACCAAGCGAATCAGCATTGCGGCGTTCGTAGGCATCAACCACTTGGAATAACACAACTGGGTGTACACGCACAGTCATTTTTAAATCAGCCATTTTTATATTCAGCAAATTTTCGATGAACTGATGAAAAATTTTTGCAGAAAAAATTTTAATTATTGTGGAAAAATATTTGTTGTGGAAGAATATTTCACAAAATGCAAGTTGACTGCAGTTTGCGTGTGATAATTGTTTAAGTTTTATCAACACTTACATATTTCTTATTTGACATTTCTTGTGTTCACTTCACAACACTAGCGGAAAATATTTTAGTTACACATGCTTATTGATAAACGATTAAATTAACAGGCGAACCTTTGTAACTTAGGCCATTTTGTTGCGCACAGAATAGGCAATGCTTTTTTCAATTCTTTATGAAAGACTTGAATATTAATTTGCTTTAAGTTACTAAGACTGACTTGTAACAAAGATGTTTTCAATATAAAGAAATATTCAAAAAGTTTACACAATTTGTTGTTGAGTATACCAAAATTTAAAACAAGGAAAACAGCTCTGTTATTTTTATGAGCAATTTATCCATTGAAAAAATGTTTTGATTTTTCATTTGCTTTGTTTTCTATAGAATTTCTCCTTTTTTTGAATACAAATTGGGTCCGAACAACTTTCAGAATAAATCAGTAATATGGAATTTAAACCACGTTTTCTTAGAACCATTGTAGTACATCTGAGTGAGTTTGTGGCATTAAATTATAAAAAAGTGACTGGAGGGGAAAATATTTCATTTTGTTTTCATAGCTTTTATATAGATCTTCATTATTTAGAAAGCTGTTGACCGAAAACACTTCTCTTTATAAAAGTTTTTCAATGGGATTTCAATTATGGTAATTGGGCAGTCTAATCAGGGACTTGGATTCCAATGTCCACTCACGGTATATATGTAACTTTTGGGTAAAGATATTTATAATAATCATATTGTGGTATATTTAAACTACTAGCTTTGTAAGTTAGTATATATGCATTATTATAACGGGTGCTTTTTTAGAGGTATACAAATTGAAATAAAACACAGATTATTGGTGTTAATTGCCGTGAATTTGGCTTTATTCGAAAGATCATCCTTTTCCATTTTTATTTCAATATGAGGTGTGTCATAATATGCCCAAACAAGTCCGCAGTGATAAAGTGAACAAATGCCGCCCTTTCTTACCAAAATCATGCATTAAATATCCGGCATATGTAATAGTCTCTTACAAATTGAATCAAAAAAGCGAAAGAAAATACCACATGATATTGTGTCTGAAAGTTCATTTACTATACATATTGATTTTGAATACAGCAAATTTTGAAGACGTAATATGTAAGTAGATTTTATGATGGGTGGGGTTTATATAATTAAATTTATTTTAAGTAACATCTCTCGTGCACCACTCTGCCAACATTGTATCGTCTGTATTCCCGTTGAAAGGTAATTCCTGCAAATGTTTGTGGAACAACAATTTGCCTTTCGTCTACTCATGCCAGACATAATATGGGCATCATATCTTCAAATGATATTATTATATAAAATTAGGAATGATCTTAATAAGAAATACTACAGCTTACCTCGCCGCCACCATGACGTCTCTCTCCTACGAGCTGTGATGTCTCCGATGGCTCCGCTTTCTTGGTCTACTGAACATTCCAATACCTAATAAATATTCGACCCAAAAACCTGGTGGCCTCTTAAGTTTCTTATGAGGTCTAATAGGTTCATCCTCTTCAATGCGACTATTATTAACGTTTTGGGCACGATTTTGATAACGATTTTGATTTGGCATACAATTCTTTAAATTATTGTTATTGTCCACATTCCTCACCACATGCGGTTGACCAGTTCCTAGATCCAAAGTTGTGAAGGCCTTGTATGCAGCAAAACCTGACAACATAAGTTTGACCAAATAAACCAAGCCTCTTATTATAAACAGAATTGTGGCCGGCAGAAAATTGCGAATCATTCCACAAATCAGTTCCTCACACATTTTCACACTTAAGTCCCAAATGATATAAGTGATAACATCACAAATAAATACCATTACCACTATTTCGAAAATCAATTTCTTTATACCGCGGATTGGTATCAAATCAAAGGTATGTTTCACGCCATACATAAAAAAGATTTCAGCGATAACAAATATGACGGACGATAAGTCGGCACTGTGCCTCCATCCGGCCAATCGTAAGCCCAAAAGGTGGAAAGCAATTGAGATGCCAAGTGTTAACAACAATTGCTTCAGATCAGATATAGCCATTACACAGATTCTTAGAATAAACACGAAATTTGTTAAATTATTAAACCGAAAAAACGGAATTTTCTACACACAATTTTGATATGATTTGAATAAAAATTTGTTGTTAATTTAGACAAAATTCAGATGATAATGATTGAATCGTTACATGATTTTGAATGGTTACTTTGTTTCTTTTTCGTTCAAAAACCGTCACCTTCTACAACTAAATATATTTCAGATTCCCCAATTCCTGGGTAAATAGACTTCTTAGCGGGTAACTGCAGAGTTATGAAACTGATACACATTATGCGTATTAAAAGCTGTGGTCACAATCAAAATGCAGTTTCTTTCAATCGTTACCTTAGTTACCAGAGATTTCTCTTAATTCTTTCTTCACCATGTGCTCTACTGCGTCGTGCAAGCTATCTCATTTACGTCTTCACAAAGTAACTAAGTATGACAGAGAGAAATATAGGCAGTTGCCCACTTTTTTGATAAATGTAAAGGGAGCAGATGTGAGGGAATGATAGAAAAGATATGGAAAAGAGTTAGAAAATATCGTCCTTCACACTTTAAAATATAACAAGAAATGAATGAAGAATGGAACTGTTTTGAAGTACGTAGCTTCAAGCACTCGTACACAAAACAATTGCAACTGCAGTGTGATTGTGTCGACGGTATTTTAGTTTCATTGGTGAATATGATGATACGTAATGAAAAAGAGGAGACAGCAGAGCATTTGTTATGTCACTGTGCTACTAGGTAACCAGTAATTTGAATCAACTAGAATTGGAATTCCTGAGGAATATTTGAATCTTGGAAGAATTGTTATTTTGATGCTTAGCACAAATGGTCTTATTGAGATTGTTGTGTCACAGCGACTAGATTACTAGCTTCTGCCTTTGACATAATCCGATACCGACAAACACCTGAGAATAAAATTTAAGTCTTCAAATGACTTTATAGGTAAATAGTAATTACAATATTAAATCTGGATAAGATCGTTTGGATGCAGTCTCTTTAGTCTTCTTTGTGTCACATCTTGGGTGAAAGCTGTCGCCAGTATATTTGTATGTATTAGCAGCTGGGTAAATTACTTTTATTAATTACTGTAGGCATCTTTATCTATGTTTGAAAATCTTCCTGCGGTAAGCCTTCTCTTTTGTTATGTTGCTCAAGACATTGTAACCCCAATTAGTGTGGCGTTAAGTCAAGTCAGGGCCACTATTTCCCAGTCAATGAGTCTTTTATGTGACAAAAAACGCTAACTGATTGGGACAATATAAATTTTAAGTTTCAATAAAAATATTAAGCTTTAAACATACAGTATTCTTCCGTAAATTACTTAATACTTAGGTGGTGATGAAGGGCGAAGATTATATAAATCAGTTCATGTCCTTTCATTTTGTCAAGAAAATAGAATACAAGTTTTATTTAGTTTTTTGATCAACTCATGATGACTAAGTGAATTTTGTAATTTACAAAACTTTATCAAAATTATTAAGTGAAAATTTGTAGCTTTTAACTCATCATCAGCAACAGCAGCAGTTATATTTTTTTTTTGTTATTGTTATTGTCAATACGCTTACACTTAACTATATGTATAAAATTAATGTCTTGTCATCATTATTATGTATCATCATTAATGATGATCTTTGTCATTTATATTTCTTAAAAATCAATCTTTCATCATCATCATTGATATATCCTGTGACATTTATCTTAAATAAAGCAAGCAAATCTATTTTAATAATATACTAAATTCTACTATATCGTATGCGTATGCCTCTCATAGTATCTTTTAGTGACATCAATTTCAGTTTCATTAAATAGTAATGAATGAAATTCTAAATAAAGTGTAATATCCTTTTGTGTGTGTGTGGTCTTTCTTTTATTTGCTCAATATGGTGTGTGTTGTTTGTTTCAATTACATTCATTTTGGATGAAAGCCAAAGAAACCAGAGACCACTCACTAAGGATAAAACTCAGTCGAACACTCGATACTGTTCTATGAAAATTCTATACAATTTGCGCCCACTCAGCAATTCACTTGCTGCAGGATATTATATCAAAGAGAAAACTCTATTAATAATAAAGTATGTAGCACTACTGGGACTATAAATAAGATGAGCCAAAAACTTTGCCCGCAAGCTTTATTCACTTGCGCTGACTCTCTCAGTTCATTCCTTTATTCATTCCTTTATTCATTCCATTCAATTCAATTCAATTCATTCACATCCTTCCTTCCTATCATAAAAACATGCGCCCACACACCCACACACACGCATCCTGCAGAATCATGAGCATCATCACCCAAAAGGCCAATATGAAATTGAGGCTAATTTAATTAAATCATAATTTTTTTCGGTTTTTTCTCCCCATTTCTCTACTACTCTACTGTGCTGTCCTTTTTTCTGTTTCTGCTTCAGTTTCTGTTTGTGTTTGCATTTGATGCTTTTTCACAATAATTGACTATAAATTAATTAAAGGATTAATTAATATAGGCCAATTTAATTTAAGATTGCTTTTGAATTTCAACATTGGACCGCCGACCTTAGTGCTCTGCTCGCTTGCTCGCTAATTAGTTGAAAGTGGAATGCTAAAATGATAAAATACTAAAATGAATAGTCGTTGTCGTTGTCGTTGTTTTTGCTCTATTGATGATTCGATTGAAAAAGAAAGACCATGAATAATGTGACAAAGGAATTAAGTCAGATGCTTTCATTATTTATTATGACAACATAGACATGAACGAGGGACTGAATCGGACTGAAGTCGGGTGAATTGGAGTGGAGTGGGGTGGCAGAGTGCTATGGTCATGACAATGCCCATTAAACTTAATAAATTTTTAAAGAATCTAAAAAATACGTCATACCAAAATAAATTCATAATAACACACAGGATTTGGATGCTGTTGCTGCTATTATTATTCATAAATTTTGATTTAAGGTTAAAAGAAAAATATAAAAAAAAAAATATAATTATTAATTCTGTAAGGATAGCAAGTAAATACCACAAACTTACAATTCAGAAAAGCTGAGAGTCACTTCTTTTCAGTTTGAGAATCTTTCATTTTATTGACTGCCAGACTAGCAGAAATATGGTAAAATCATAGCAATAAGGATCTTCCATCTAAATCTTTGATTCAATTCCTTTCCAAATGTGCAATGATTAAATTTTATATATTTATAAATGTAAAAGGAATATTAATTTCTTATGTCCGTCAGTGAGCAATACGAGGGTTGCTTCGAGATAGAAAAATAATAACAAGTATGTATCATCGAAAATGACTTTGTTTTTCAAAATATTCTCCATGAAGATGAGATCAATGCACTTTTGCATGCGATTGAACCAATTTTCACTTTTTGATGTGCGGGGTGCCAAATCTGGACTTAAGGGCGTATGACCCATCAATTCGACGTTTTGAGTGTTTAAAAAGTCACATGTTTGAGCCGATGTGTGAGAGCTCGCATTGTCGTGGTGGAGAATGATTCGTCTTCTGATTTTTCTTATTTCTTCGAACACTTCTGGCAACCAAATGGTGGTGTACCATTCAGAATTAACCGTTCTACGTTTTTCTAATAGCACGGTGGCGACATGTCCGGTTATTCTAAAAAAACAGGCGATCATTTGCTTTGAAGTGCTTCGTGCGCGAACAACTTATGTTGGATTTGGCTCATCTTGAAAGACCCATACACTCGACTACTGTTTAGTTTCTACTAATGCCCAAACATGCCTCAATCTCACGATAAGTCACATGGCGATCTTGCAATATCAGTTCACGCACAACATCAATGCTTTGTGGCACAACAACCAATTTTGGACGACCTTCACTAAATTCGTCCTGGAAAAAACTACGATCACGATTAAATGCAGAAAACCAGCGAAACACGGTGGCCCTGGATGGAGCTTCATCACCAAAAGTCGAAGCGAGTTGATCGGCACACTCTTGTTGAGTTAATTCACGTCGAAAATCATAAAAACTCATTGCACGAAAATATTCACGATTTAATTCCATTTTTTAGCCGAAACGAATTTTTCAAGTCACTGTATGACAAAACGTTGTGAATACATTTATCATTAAAAATGACAAGCTTTACGATACCAATGTCAGATGTAACATATCAACATTGGTGTTGCCATATCTCAAGACTTAAGTAGCAAACCTCGTTTATCATGAACGTTAGAAATTTTCACAGAGTTTGCCGCTATAACCACAAATAATAAAAATAAAATAAATTGAAACCAGAAAGAAGGCTATCAATGGCTATGCCTCTTCACGCTCCTCGGAGTTGCAACCAACGCTCCTTTCTTAGCAGCACATCAGTTTGAGTGGCAATTTTATTCTACTTTTATTCTTTATAAGTTTATCATATAATTTGGGTTTGTATGGGAGGTACCCCTCCTGGTATTCCTAGGTTCATGCAATATACACGATGAACATGGATCAGAAATTTATAGTGTACAAATTTCAGTTCGATACGTTAAAAAACAAAAAACTTTTTCTAATAAGAACATTTATTTAAAGTGTGGTTTGTATGGGAGGTACCCTTCATGGTAACCCTAGCATCATGAAATTTACACAGTTGATGGATATGGATCAGAAACCTATATTGTCCCAATTTAAGTTCGATATGTTAAAAAACACAAAATATTTTCAAATAAGAACTTTCATTTGAAGGGGGATTTGTATGGGAGGAACCACCTTAGTAGTCAGATTCGGATGATTCCGACAAATGTGCAGCATATGGTTAAAAGAACCCTATTACAGCTCTCTACCTCAAAAACTGAGCGACTAGTTTGCATACATACAGAAGGACAGACGGACATGGCTTAATCAACTCGTCTCATCGAGCCGATCACAAATATATACGTATACTCTAAGTGGTCTGCGATGTCTCTTTCTGAGTGTTACAAACTTCATGACAAACTATTCACTCCCGTGAAGAGTATAAAAATTAAAGGAGATCCCATATAAGGAATAAGTTCGAGTATTGAGTATGGAACCCTTTGTGTGCAAGTGCGACTCGCACTTAATCAATTTTTTTTAACTGCCATCCTATTACGGCTCATGGGATAGCACTCGCTGATATACGGACGGATGGATGGACAGCGTAGACTTATTATGCGGAACTCTTAAGGCATTCAACCATAATATCCATATCCCGATGGCTGAGCCAAATCACACCTCGTTAATTGTATGACAATTCTTGGTTTAAAAAAGAGATTCAATCTATGTTGAATCATTCACCATATTCACCTTGTTTAGCCACTTGTGATTTCTCCTTGTTTTCAAAGTTTAAAATTACATTTAATATGATTTTTATTTGGAAGACATTGAGATGCTATGCAAATCAACGAATTTTATATTTCTCCGAACAATATTAAGAAACTTAAATTTCTAATTTGAATCGTCTGAAGATTCGTTTGGAGGGTATTTCCAAGAGTCTGGTGAATAGTAGTCTGAAGAATGGTCGCTCGGAGCAGACGGCCAGTTACGGAACTGTTCATCTAGTAGCTTACGTATTGGACAACTATCCTCGTCAACATTTATGCCTGAACAACTGGGTATATTGTCATCTTGGGCAGCACTTTTTTCTCCTTGGGACTTCTGTTGCTCGGCAATTTTCTTTTCGTTCCTGAAGCATTCATTGGCATATTTTTCAATTTGATGCAAGGTTGCCGGTGTAAAAAAAAAGAAATCATAGTATGCCGACCCATCTTCGTTGTTGATTCTTTGATATTGGGGTTCTAGTTTCTTTATCAATTTAATAAGTTCCACAGTATCATGAAAATTTAAATCCTTCAATTTTCGAACCAGCTGTAAGATTTCATTTTTCGACATCCCTTCACTTGATGCTGGAGGAGATTCTTCCATTGTTTCTGGTGCTGGAAGTTCAGTTTTCTCAGCAGTCAAAATATCGCTGTCAGGCGCTTTATTTAATGACATATCTATTGCAGTTTCAGTGAATGGAACTTTACTCAACAGAAATAAAATGCACGATTGGATTGTAATAATGAAAAATTCTGCTATTACAGACTTGCCAACTTTTTATAAAAGAAATTTAACTTTGTCATTTTATACTTAACAACACAGAAAAGAAATATGCACACTTCACAACACTAGATGGGTTGCATTATGTATTAAATTTAAATTGATTGACTTTTAACGGTATTTACATAGATGTCAAAGGGAAAATATAATATATGTAACAATGTAATGAAGACATCAAATAAAATAATGCTTTAGAACCGTCACTTACTATATAATGGACATTTTCGGAATTTTTTTATATGTGTCAATAATATTTCTTAAAAATTCGTACGAAATGGAAGGAAGCATTTTACACTTAGAGCACTTTGAGGATGGGTAGTCACTATGCCTAATGCTTCAATCTTTCTTTTGATCCCCATAGAATTCAGTGAGCAGTTTGGTCCAATCGATTTAATTTCGGAAGTTCCACAAAGTACAAACGTTTCATTGAAGTTGATGAATATGCTATTAATAGCTCTTTTCAATCAGACCAATCGGTTGTGCTGATTTACCATAATAAGTAAAAGAAAAAACAGGTTAAGCTACTCTGCTTTTCGAAAAAATTTAATCTAAAACCACTGACTGAAGTGAAAGAAGGACTGGAAAATAAAAATGAGACACAATGAGAAGTGGGATTGAGAAATTTTAGAAATTAAATTCACCAACCAATTCGTTGGAAGGATTCACTTATTGTATATACGATAGTAGATTAGATAATTTAGTGACTTTCCGCAAAAAATCTTTTTATTTCTCAATGTATTATGTTTTTAGTTAGATCATTCCAATTCTTAAAATCTGCAGATAATAGGTTTTCTCAATGTCCTCAAAATAGGCGTTTGTTTCAGTGATGACCTCTTCATTCGACACAAATCTATTACCGCCTTTAGGGGGCTAAATATTGAGAATACCCTAGATCTAGAAGCAGTTCCATGCCCGCATTAAGTATATTTGCCATGGCAACAACACACTTGTGCATCCCTATGCATTGCCATAATGGAAGATCACTTTTTTTCTTCGGCGAATTCGGTCGATTTAGTTTCAAATCAATGTCATATCTGTTCAAAAGCTCTGAGTAATATATGCTGATGATCGATTTACCCTTTTTAAGGTAGTGCATCCCAAAAAAAACTTTCAATTGGCCTCATTTGTTACACTTTCAACCGGAGAAGTCCCCTGCTTTGACTGTTTCTTCATTTCTAGTGTGTTGTGATGAATCCATGTTTCGTCCATGGTAAGCGAAAAAAACTCATTTGGATTGCGATTGAATATCACCAAACACATATTTAAAGTGGCCACACGGTTATGCTTATGGTCAAGTGTAACCAATCGCAGTATCCATCGTGCGGATAATGTTCTTAAGTACTACAAATACTCTCAGCTGAGATGCCTGTCCGTGTGGGTCAAAAGTTAATGTGATTAACGATAAATTTGTTTAATTCACTCAAGGGATTAATCAATCATTGTGAATCCACTCAAGGTAAGTTATAGTGGCTTTACAGTGAGCTGAGATTCGAATCTATGAAGATGCGACTATTGATTCGAGTTCCATTTGACAACAACAACAGGGAAAGTGACAAAATTGAGGCGTTTTTGTTGTTATATGTGATTCGATTGAGACATTCTTATCTCAAATTGATGTGTTTAGATTCGGGTTTTTCTAAGCAGTGTGGGGCAAATATTGCGTGTAAGTTGGCAGCATTTTAACAATTTCGTCATTTTTTGTGATTGTCAGGTGTCCTCTTCTTCCATTTTTTTTGCAAGCCACACAAAATCAAAACAAATAACAGCTGTTCGTGATGCTATAATAGCACTGTAAAGCACAAAACCAAATCTTCGTGATACGAGCCACTATTAGCAGTAACTCACTACTCATGGGCGTGGGCATAGATGTTATACTAATGATAGGGTAAGCAATCGTTAACAAAATTGATTGACAATTTAATGTTATTAAGAATGAATTTTTGAAAATTATATGTGGAATGTTTGCACAATGAGAATCTACGCTTTTGAAATTTTTTGATTTGCCCTGAACTCAACTATTATGTGGGTGAGTTAAATTGAGAGTTATGTGCGGCTGTTTTGCTCACACCTTACCACACATTCGAAAATATCTGTTACAAAAAACAGAAAACTGCACGAAGCAGCAGACAGTAATAAACACTCTAAGTAAGATACAAAGACTTGCATGTGTACGTATAACGGGAGCTATGCGAACATGTCCAACTGCATCAATAGAGGTACTCTTGAATCGCACTCCTCTGAATATCTACATCCAATCACAAGCAAAGAGGGCGATTTTGAGGGTAGTTGGGAATAACATCAGCACAGGTGATTAGAAATTTCCTGAAATCTCGATGCCAAAGGATTCAATACTCCCAACGTTTAGCTTTAAGAAGCTGTTAAAAAGTAAGCTTAGTAATAAGAAAAATTGGGAAGGTTTAATGGAAACATATAAGTTAAACCAGTACATGATGACATGGTATACCGACGGCTCCCTCACCGAATATGGGGCCGGGGCGGGTGTATTTGGACAAGGGAAAAGATACTCTGAACCACTAGGTAAGAACACTTCAATCTTTCAAGCGGAAGTATACGCGATAGATAAGTGTGCGCACTTTAATCTCGAACGGAACTACCGGAGTCGCAGCATAGCAATACTGACTGACAGCCAGGCAGCTTTCAAAGCACTTAAATTTCACCAAGTCACATCGAAACTGGTGATGGAGTGCATTGATAAGCTGAACATCCTAGAGCAACTCAATCAGGTGCGAATTCTATGGATTCCGGGACACGTAGGGATTTATGGAAACGAAATGGCAGACAAACTTACCAGCAAAGTAGCATCATCTCCATTTGTAGGGCCCGAACCATTCTGTAGAGTAGGATCGGGTAACATCTCCCGTATTATCTGGGAAGAAGTGGACAAACAAAGGAGATTACACTGGGAAAAATTACCGGGGCTATCACACTCCAAATTAGCGCTAGGAAACATACAACCTAAAACGCTACAAGGTGTGTATGAACTTAACAAAGAACAAATTAAGAATCATTACGGGATTACTAACAGGACATTGTAGGTTGAAATGTCACCTAACAAAACTGGGAATCTTGTCTAATGGTCTTTTCAGGTTCTGCGGGGAAGATGATGAGACCACACTACATGTGATAGGAACTTGCTCTGCCCTGATGCGCAGGAAAAGCAAACACCTTGTCGAACTCACCCTATCCGAGGACGAATTCAGACTCTGTGAAGTAGGACCAATACTAAAATTCATCGAGGGTATTGGGAGAAATACTCTAAGTCTATGAAGGGGGCACAAAAGATCTTATAGCTCGCAGTGCTACATCCCCCCCAACAATAATAATAATAATAATGTTACAAATTTCGTTTGAAAAATATTTATTTATTTATTTATTGCTGAAGCAACTTGAAGCCTTGAGCTGGATGAGATATCTTGTAATAATAACTGCTGTTATCTACAATATTTTCATACTTAGACTACAGATTAAAGCTACATTATACGATTATCTGATTTAGATTCAATTTATTTATTATTATTAAGGAATTTTTAATGTCATGGTGGAGTGGAGGGATGTGAAGGGAGTTACCCAGGGATTGAACTCGACTGCAATTGTCAGTGAGATGGCCCACACTCAGTCTAACTGAGTTGCAAAAATTACAAGTTGGCGCTGGTGTCTTGTTGAAAAGATGTTCGTGTGAAAACTTTGTGTGTCCCAGTCTGAATCTGGTGTACAACACGCATTGTTTCCTGTTAATAGTTGGCAGGATGCTGAGTGCTTCTCTTGTCGGGTTAACTTGCTTATAAAACTGGGAGTATTCGTTCCATATTTCATTCAATTTCTCTTTTGTTATGCTGTTTACCAATTCCTTGATGTCATCTTTATTGGACGTGTGGTGGAGTAGAAGTGGAGCTCGTGTTGCTGATTACGTCGCAGTGTCATCTTGTTCATTTCCTGTTATTCCTACATGGCCAGGTATCCATATCAGCCGAATTTCGTTGTGATAATTTATTATTATGTCTCTTATAGTGCTGACTGTTGATTCGATGTTGTTGCTGATATTTTTGACAGCTAAAAGAGTTGACATCGAGTCAGTGCAAATGATGAATTTTGACCTTTTCTGTTTTTATTGCAAATTCCACGTCAGTGAGTATGGCAGCTGCGGTGAAGATTGTGGTATAGTTTGGTAATATGGCTGACTTTGAGCTGTCCGTAAAGATAAATTTCTATCTGACGAATTTCTCTCGGATGCAGTTGCAAGCTGCTCTATATTCTGCGTTTTGCAATATCAGTTTTTTTTTTTTTGAATTTAGTTAGTTGGAACATTATTGAGTCAGCTTTAAGATACCATCCTTTGCACTCAATCTACCATACAGAGAGAGAGAAAATGAAAAAACTTTAATTACACAAATTCATCAAATGAAGTTTTACATAACCAATAACAATTTAGTACCTATTTTAGTTATAACAAATTACCATATATTCCAGTGGCAAAGAATATGTAACATATGTAACAATTAATAAATTATTAAATTACTAAAATGATAAAAGTGTTTGTTTATTTGAAAATTTTACACAAATTAAAATTGAAAAAGTTTTCCATTATAACAATATTATTAATTGATTCAATTTGATTTGATTTGATTTGTTTTCTAATTTTCCAATTTCCATAAAATCTTTTAATTGCAGAAAATAAAAATTGAACAAACAATGTCAAAGCAAAAGCATAAGGATAATGCAACTGGGAAACTGGAAAAATGAAAGGCAATTGAATAATGAAATAATTAAAACGAGGGAGAAAAACTTAAAATTGAAACTGCAAAATGGCAAAATAAATGAAAAATGTAAAAGTTATATGAACATGTTCAAACATGTTCAGATGCATTGAACAACCGGAAATGCGTGTTAAATGTCGATGAAGCAGTAAGAACAACAAACAACAAACGACAAACAGCCAACAACACAAAAATTGTATTAACTACTATAAAAGCAATAAAAATAAATTATACCAACAACAATAATCAAAACAAGCAACAACAGACCCGGAGACAAAAAATAATAATAATAATAATAATAATATAACAACGACAACGTCAACTTCAACGACAACGACGACGACTACGACAAACTGGCGACGCTGGCAACGCACAGCTGCAGGCTGTCGCACATTTATGTATATAATGTCGATTCAATTATATACTAGCAAAGCAAGAGAACACATATCGATAAAGGACTCAAATACCAGCAACAGCAATAATAGCAGTAACACTAATCCCAACACCGACTACAACAAAAAGAAGAATACCAATACCAAAACTGACTTTCATAACAATTCCAATATTGAAGATATTAGTGAGGATGAACCAGATGATGAAGGAGATGAAGTTTCAGAAATAGGAAGAAATCAAGCTGCTCAAAGTGTGCTTCACAAGCAATAAGAAGATAGTGGAAAACTGAAAAATAGTTTATTGTATATATGATATACAAAGATACAGAGAGAGAGAGAGAGAGAAATAAACATTAACCACACTTACTCACTTAATACCAGTCATAGTAACAAGAAATAGTAAAAGTAACGGGAAGCAATTATAACTAAAATGGCAGCCATTGCAAGTTTCATCAGTAATAGCAATAATAATGATGGCAGTATTCTAAGCAATCATACACTATCAACAACAATGTCAACAATGACAACAAATGTCTCAGCAATAACAACAAAGTTGCTAACAGCTGCAACAGCAACATTAATAAGAGCAGCAACAACAACTATTACAGCTGCAGCAACATCATCAGCATCAGCGTCAGCATCAGCAACAGCAATAGCAACAGGTAAAACAGGATTAGAAAGTGAAAGTGAAATGACAAGTGATAATTTAACTAACACTTCATCATCATCATCATCGTCTGCATATGAAGAATATCCAACACTTTCTGCTGCAACTGAAGAATATTTTCAACTTTACGATGATGATGATAATGTTGATAATGATGGAGATGGAGATAGAGATAGAAATGATGATATTATCAATGCTGCTATTAATATGATTGATAATAATGTAAGCCATACTGAGGAACCCAATGAGGTTGAGAATGAAAATTATGCATTCATTGAAGGTATCACTGATTGGCTAACAAATAATGAAAATATCACCAGCACCAGCAGCAACAACAACAACAACAATAATAATGTTGTGAGTGATAGTGATAGCAGTGATAGTAGCTCAAGTTTATTGCTAAACATTTGGCAAACACTTATCAGTGGTGGCAATCAGACAATGACAACGACAAATGCAACAACATCAACAATGCTAACGACATTTGGCAGCAATGATACTTTCACATTATCAACAGCGAACACAACCACAACATCATCATCATCATCATCATCAACTTTGCCAAGTGGTGATAGTCAACAGATCGGCAATAGTTGGCATTATAATAATGTTGATGATGTTACAGCAACATTGATCAATAATACTAATGATGATTCAAGTAATTTTGATCTTTTAACATTGTTGCATGCAACGAACTCAAGTGACATGAGTAGCAGTGACAGCAGCAGCAGCAGCACCAGTGATAATGATGCCTGGTTACAGACAACAGACAATAGTGAATATGGTGGTGGTATGATAATACCAACAGTTGATGAAATGCCTAAAGTAAAATTTCGCATACGTTATAGTGATGATGATGATAGTACAATGCAGTCAGGCGTAACAACAATTTCAACGGCAGCACTAGAAAATGGCAATGGTACAACATATTATTTTCATAGTGCCATAGACAAATTGGCAAGTAAAGTTAGTCGTGCTCGTGGTAATACCAACGCTGGTGGGGGTGGTGTTGGAACTGGCATTAGTGATGCAGAAGGTAATGCCGATATGAATATTGCTTTGATTGATAGTGCGGAAAGTGCTCTTGACACTGATACTGATTATGGCTTGTTGGGTTTCAATGGTGGCGGTGCTGACGGTGCTGGAGTTGGTGGTGATGATACAGTTTATGCTGCTTCGTCATCAGCAGCATCATCATCAACAAGTGACCTCATACAACGTACGTTGGCTTACAATACCGAAAATTCAAATTCATATAGCGCACTGCACAATCGAACTGCTGCTTCATCATTACTCGATGGCATTACGGATCTGAGTACAAATGGCATCAATAACGGGGCTATGGGTGGCTTAAACCCAAATGCTGATAACAACAATAATAATGGTGGTGGAAGTGGCAATGGAAATGGTGGTAGTACATTTATGCTATTACTAGAGGATTTTGGTGAATATTTTTATAATTACAATGGGAGCACGGCTCCGGGCACAGCCGGAGTAGGAGCAACATCAGTTATAAATACGAATCTAACAACATATATTGATAATCGAACTTTATGCATGAATTTAACAGCAAATGGAACAACATCAACGGCATCCTGTTATGATATAACTGAAGGTGAGTGATTATAATGAGACGGAATGAAATATACCTACTAAATGAAAGACTAGTTTATGTTAGGTTTTATTTTCGATCTATATGCTTAAATTTATATTTCACAAGTTAAGGCCCTCTACATTATTGGTAGATATAAGAAGTATAGTCATTCAATTGTTATTTATAATACCCATATATTTATGTAGATATTTACTAGGAGAATATAGATTTATATTAGGTTTCGTAGCCATAATACAATACTTAGTATGCGTATTAAGATCACCTTACTAAGGCCATATAAAGTTTATTGTGATACTACAGACACTCAATGCTAAGCAACCCTAACAGTTATATAACCTTAAAATATAGGTACTTATACTCTTATGATATTCATGCCATGCCCAGAAGAGGTCAGGAGAAGTTCACTAAGCCTTATTCTCGGTAGCTCTGAGCTCATGAGCAAAAAAGGCGACTGAAGATTCAAGAAGATTTACTATGTTAAGAGATACAATGTATTAAAAACTTGCTAAAAAATGCTACACATCATTCACATCACTCATTTTTAAACACTGCACTACCATAGATATGAAAAGTTTCTAAATTAATAGCCATTCCTAAGCCTCGAAAGCTCCCACAATCTAGCGAAAGCTACAGTCCAATAAGCTTACTATGCGGGTTTTCTAAAATTTTAGAATGCTTAATAAAAACTAAAATGCTTAATAAACCTGATTGAAAATGACATTCTACCTACAAATCAGTATCGATTAAGGTTACACCTTACAAACTTAAAAAGTTCATTATAGAGGAACTATATGCTAAAAAATCTATTGTTATGGTTGCTTTGGATGTGCAAGCAGCATTTGATTTTGTATTACTCTAATTTTCCATCATAATTTATTAAAATCATTCTGTTTATAAAGATGGAAGTCATTCAAACTGCAAGCCTATAAGTGCTGGACTATCATTATATCCATACACATGATATACCGATTTCTGAAAATTGTAAAACATCTAACTTTGCTGACGATACAGCAATTTACTGCTGCAGGAAAAATTTTGTACTTGTTAATAACCACCTGCAAGCTGCACTCAATAATTTAACAACTTAATTCGCAACTTGGAAACTTAAATTAAATGCAAGTAACACAAAAGCCATTTACTTCACCAAAATAACGCAAGGCCTTTTATCTTTCCATTACAAATTTGGTTATTGACACTACTTATGCACCATGGAAAAGCCACTTGAAATACGTGGGCTTACACTTAGACCAGAAGTTAACATTTAGGTGGCAACATGCAGCCTCTAACCATAAACATTCATAAACAGAAAATCAATATGTTAAGGAGCAAATATCCAATGCCCGAAGAAATTTTATAGCAAAGCAATATATCTTGCGCTCAACCTTGCGTACGACTGATTATTTTAAGCCCTATGCTATGGCCTTCGACGATTAATAACATCTTTGGTCTAGATTTTTATGTTGAAATTGTCAAAGTAATTATACATTTTGCAGATATTTGACGATGATGGAATTTTAAGAGTTGGGATGAGGTTAGGGAACCAAAGAGGGCAAGAAGATGGTTTACAGTAAGTAGGTACATCTCCGCAGAAGGGCATGTAGACGGTCTGATCCGTTAAGAAGGTGTTGATGAGTATCCCGTGTGAGTCCAATACGGATCACAGTTTGCATGTCTGTCTGGATAACTTTAAAGGCAGGCAGATTTTTTCACATATTGGGTTGATGTAAAAGTACCTGTGGATAAACTGCCCCCATTTCGTCAATTTCTTTGTATGAAGGTGACAAGTAATAAGGTTCCTAAAATCTTTGGAGCTGATGGGAATAAAGGTGCAAGATTGGGTAATGCTGATTTGCCAGGCTATCATGTCGGCGTTTTCGTTTCCGCGTATGCCTTGGTGGCTGGAAGCTCAGATTGTGATTTTGTTGCGGTATTGAGTGCACATCTTCCGTATTTCCTGAATCTTAAGATCATTATACTCACTATTTTTTATGGCTAATGTAGAAGAAAGGCTGTCAGAGGAGTTTACAAATTTCCCCTTTTTGTTGATGGCAAATTTGCAGGTTTTTTTAATATCGGTAAAGCCTCTGCAGTGAAATTCAATTTATGTAATGGGAGGGAGCCTCCAAACTATTGACGACAGCGAATGCAGTAGATATATCAGTTTCAGAATTATCTGTATAGAGCCAATTTTATTTGATCGAGTTTATCTTTATCAACTAGAAAACGAGTCAGGTATTCGGAGCTGATAGTATCGCTTTTAGTTGAAACATGCATCACGAGCCCAGTCTGGAGTGGGTATTATATAGTTTGAGAGTATTGGCAGAGGCGAATCTGGACGAGTACTATACTTTTATATTGCTGCTTTTGTTTGAAAATGTCAAGTCCTTCACTAGCAGACAGTTGGATGACGTATAGAGCGTGCGGATAAGCCGCAATGTTGTTTCCTCAATCCTTTCCCCAATGCTAGGTAATCCGGCTTCCGCCAGGAAACAGCCTGTAGTAGTACCTAGTATTTTATTCTTTTGTAAATAACTAAGTTCTTTAATATTTGTGGATTTAAATAAATAAAATAAAAAAACAAAGTTTTCAATGTCAGAAAAGATTTTAAGCCATTAGATGGACTAGATGCACTACTATTTTTATGAACACAACTCTGGATGTAGTTGATTGATTGATTTCAGTTGAATCACATTTAACCATCTATGTAAATGAGTATTACTAATAATTTTGATTTGTTTTGATTCGATTTCATTTCAGTGGACCATAACTATTGGGCGTTGATATTGATATTATTTCCGATATTAACACTATTCGGTAACATTCTTGTTATACTATCGGTTTGTCGAGAACGTTCACTGCAAACAGTTACGAATTATTTTATAGTTTCATTAGCGATTGCCGATCTGTTGGTCGCAGTCGTTGTAATGCCATTCGCTGTATATGTTCTGGTGAGTATTTAAACATCATATCATTATTTTATGTACGATTATTTTATATTGCAAAAATACTATATCGAAATACTGAAATATTTTAGATACGAATTGTACCAATTGTTAATGGCAACCAACCAATAAACATTTACATAATTATAATTTTATTGCTCCAAAATGCCATTTATTGCTAATTTTTATCTGAACACGTCAAAGAGTCGAAAATGAAAAACCCTCCAACAAAATTTGTGTTAATAACAACGAAAGAGAAATGAACAAGGCATGGCGGGGCGAGGCGAGGCGAGGTGAGGTGAAGAATGTAGGAATGTACAATAGTAAAAGGCATGGAAAAGGCAATGAAATGAAAAACGGGCGATAAATGCGCAATAATAAATAAACAGAGCAATAAATTAAGGGGGTTTTTTGTTATGTGATGTGCGGGTTGGCTGGCGTTTTGGCGTCCTAATAAATAATATAGGATGGACTGACTGACTCTCTCTCTCTCTCTCTCTTATAGTGAAAATGAAATGAGTTCAAATGATGAGTAAATGTTAGAAGAATGGTAAGAATGAAAGTGAAATGAAAAAAAAAAAAATAATAATGAAATGGAATGAATGATAAAAATTAATGTACCTCAAAAAAAAAAAAAACAAAAATAACCACTTAATACTTACTACTAGTAGGAGCTCTAACTCAAACTCACAAATGTTGAGAACTGAACTGAGGTGGAGAAAATAAAATTATGCAAATCAATAAATTGGAAAAAATTCCTTCAAAATGTGAACATGTGATAGTTGTTCTTTGAATGAATAAGTGAACATAAAAAAAAAAAAATTACAGGAAAAAAAGTGTAAAAAATTTGGAACAACAACCAAAGCTGGAAAAAGGATAAATGAAGCTATTAGTCACTGAAATCAGTCACTTTGGAAAATTCTGTTTTTACTTACTTTGTCTAACATCTCTAATTCTGGTTCTTCATCCACTATATACTACACAAAATACATCATTTGCTGATTGATGACAATTTGTAAATATCTATATAGTTTCTGAGTTATAAAGTTAAAAGTAGGCACTGTGATAACAAATATGCATATACCGCCCAGGAAGCTTCAGAGCTGTTACAGGATTTCTAACAAAGATTCCACGCTTGGCGTGGCTTTTGTCCAGTTTTCAGTTTTTGACTCCACTATCATCCCGCAGAAGGATCTACGCCTTTACCTTGGACTCTCACATGGCGAGCTCACATTAATATCATCACTGCATGCTCTTTTACAAAAATGCGTTGGCTTAACTGATTGTTGCGCCCGTCCAGTAAATTTTCGCTCAAGACGAGAGGACAATTTGCAGATAAGTAGTGGCTCCTGTTTGGCGTTACGCTATTCAAATATGGGGTATCGCAGCAACCAGCAATATTTAGCGAGTTCAATTCTGTCAAAACAAGGGACCTAGCCGTTTATCTGGAGCTTTTTGATTTGTGCACAACACCATTTTGAACCAAGACTTAAAGCTTCCCACGATGCGCGACTAGGTCCTTCAAAATAGTAAATGTCATTGGCAAAGACTGCAAAGTAATCCAAACCGCCTGGCGTCAGTGGTCACCCAAGGCGTGAGTTGGCGCCGATTAAATAGGATCCACCCTAACGACCTTTCAAACAAAGATCTAGGTAACAAATCAGTACCCCACTATCCTTTGTAAAACAGTTAAAAATGATAATAAATCAGTTGTGAATCCAAAAGACTTTTAAGTTCTATAGACTCATAAACATAGTAAAGGGTAAAAAGGTGAAATCATCAATAGACCAATAAAGTATCAAGTTCGTGGGGCAAAAGGATATCCCCAGGTGGTCCTCTCACCACTCCTATGGTCCATTGTAGTATTGAACAAAAATGGTTTTGATGTACTGGAATATATTTGCTCTCATTAGAAGGAAATAAGAACACACCTAAGATCTACTCCAAGTTGCATTAACCATTATATTAAATTGATGTATAGAACTGGGACTAAGTGTCCAATAAGCAGTTTTTACCAAATATAAGTATACTTAAGACCCATGTTGTGAGACAATGAGGTTTTTTGGAAGCTTTTTATTCTGCAATATTTTCAATCCACTTGATTACAACTGACAATATTATGATTAAAAGATTGTAGGTAATTGTAACCTGCGAAGCAATTAAATAATATGTAAATAGCAACAAAGTCAACAAATCATAACAAGTTGATGCTTGTACTTAGTAAATATATAGGTATGTAATCGTTTAACAAGATTTATTGTCTTTTGTTTCACTTATGTTTCTTCGTTCAACAATGATCACTTGAAGAAAAATACGAAAAAAAAAAAAATATTTTTGATAGCTTACTAATTGTCACTCATCCACATATATGTGTTGATTTTCTTGGATGTTGCTGCTGTTTTTGTTTACTGGCATCATAGAAAGGAGATTAAAATTAATTTGCTACTCGTACTCAAGCATTTGCAGTTTAGAAGCAAGCCAACATATCGGGATAATGCACAAATAGTTGTTTGTCATACGTCATCGAACATATTTATGAGTATGAGCGAGACCTGCTTCTACTATTCTGTTTTATCTGCTGCTGCAAATAATCTGATTTACAGATCTTCTTACTGGTAGGGCATGAAAATCCTTCTCTAAACAAATGAAATACTTAGATACTTGGTGGAAAAGTTCTAGGCAGTAGTCACATACAATCCAGTATTATGTGACCAACAACAGTTTATTGTGCAAAAACTGCAGATTGAATCGTAAGATATTACAGCTATCATCGGACCATTTATGGCCTTTGCTGCACCTATTTGGTGCAAGACTAAATCACAGCTCAAATAAAGATGGTTAGTTTCTATGTAACAGAAGCCATGAGAACAGCTCCAATAGCTGCCCTTGGGATATTTCTAAACCTATGGCTAATCCATTTATTTATAAACAATGAAGCAATGTTCTACAATATTATTTATTCTACAAAGAGATGAAAGAGATTCCATAGACTACCAACAATGAATGAATTTAATCTTTATCTTATCCAACAAAACTTTGTCTATAATTTCTATACTACTAAAGCTACCAGCAACCAGCTACCATATGACTATGCTACCATATGGTTATAAACAAACTCTCTGTATTATTCATCTAAGATTTGTATAATCATTTAGATTTAAATTTAGTTTCAGTAGAACTGAAGTGAAAAACATTTTTGTTTTTGGCTTGGTTTTCACTTATTTCGAATGACTTAAGCTGACGTGTTTCTGTCAATCCATATGATTGATCGATTCACTGACTGACTAACTGACCGACTAACTGACTCATCATTTCAACTCCTTTATTGTCTAACTGACAGATCAAGTGAATGAGTGAGTGAGTGAGTGACTATCTGAATGACTTACTGACTGATTTAATGAATGAATAGCAGATTCTCGGATTCTTTGCGTGTTTTATCATTTAACTAAATGATTGAACGAAGAAATAAACAAATGAATGAAATATTTTTGCTCTTGAACGCTTGAGTTTTTACAAAAAAAAAAGCACTTGTATGATTGAAAAAAAAAATGGAAAAAATATATTCTATTATTGTATAAAAGAAACACAACTCTTCTTAGTCTCCCTAGTCTGTCTTTTGTCTTTTGTAGTAGTCAGAATGTTTGCGTGTAAATTACATGATTATGTAATTGCGTGTTATCCTTTGTCTTATCATTTGCCTCTATTAAATCTCATTTAATATTTTTTTTTCATTTTTCTTTATTTATTTCTTCACAAAATTTCAATGTATGTATTATTGATATTATAAGTACTGTGTTGGCGGTATCCAAGACACCTTAAAGTAGGCAACACTTTAAACATAAAGAATTTTTAATAAGACTAGGGGAACCCGTGGCCGACACAATCCACTAATGCCTTTTGTGTACTAATGAGACAATAAAGTCTTCTTTTTAAATCAATTTATGAGAAGGCAGACCTCTAACTGATACACTGTTCAGAAATAAAAATATTATTGTGTTAACGCCCATCACCGCCAAAAATTTTTATCAAAGCTGTAGTATGCATATTCCTCTCCAGGCATTCGTTTTAAGATTAATGGTTTCTGGAATATAATTTTGATTATGTTTACATTCTCAGCTATATCATCCGAATCTCACAGCAATCTATCAATTAATTTCATAGCATCATATTAATCTGGATACCCGGACACTGTGGCATTACCGGTAATGAAAGGGCCGATATCTCAGCAAAATCCACCCCCAGCTATCTCCTTATTATCAATCATAAAATTCTTCAAACATACTGTCTTTGAAAATTGTATCACCTCTTTGCGCAACACAAATCTATCAACCCAAGCAAATGCAGCACTTACGACTATGTCATGACCCCAAATCACACCACATTAACTCACCGTTACGCATCCATATTGGTACGGTAGGACACACTAGCCCAACTCACAATTACCTTTTTAACAGATCCCCACCACCGTCCAGTAACTTTTTCCTATCAAACACTCACCTCTCCATTCAGCATATTTTCTCAAACGCGTTTCTTCCCCATTACAAACCGTCTGACTAGTTTCTCTGTTGGCAATCTTTAACTGAAAGTATACTCTTAATAAATTTCCATCTCTGTTGTGTATACAACGAAAATAGAACAATAATCATTGGATATGCCAAAGATGTATTACTCTTCACGCTCCTCCGGGTTGCATCCAAGCGAACGGCGACAAATGCCAGATATCAGATATGCTTCCTTTCTTTGCATCACTATATTCTTTCTGTAACAGTTTGATTATCAACAAAGAGTATGAGATGTGAACACAGTTGAATGGCACTTTTCAGTTTTAAAATTTACATGGTTGGTGAAAATAGATCAGAAACTTTTAGTGTCCAAGTTTCAGTTCGATAAGACAAAAAACGAAAAAATTTTCTAATTTGAATTTCGGTTTGTTTGGGAGGTACCCCCTACTGATCCTATTCGGCTGAATCCGACCAAAGTGCGAAATTTCAGCTCTCTCAACTTTTCACATCGAGCTTATCAAGAATATAGATATATAATTTATGGGGTCATGGTCACTCCCGTGAAGACCATTATACAATACCAAAAACTATAGCTTATTGTTTCCCTCGGTAATCTGCATTTAAAGAATTCAACATCTTAGTTCGAAAAATGAAATCTCCGCGTTTTCTACACAGCTACAGAGACCTTTTAAACAATCAATCAATTGGCATAAAAACCGTTTTCGATTTCTGGCAAATGCCTGATTATGTGAATTTAAGAACTTCAGAAACATTCCATAAGTTAGTAGATTATGATTATTTATTGCCTTAAGTTATGTACAAAAAATTTTCAAACATGTGTTACTAGAAAGTTCATCTCCTTGAGCAGCGTATATACGACAGTGAAGGCTAAGCAGCCTTAAGCAATACAAGTTTCTACATAGTCGAATTGGCAGTGGTTATTCCCTTAAAGCTGCAACGCACCTCAGACCAGTTAGATTCAGCAACGTCCTTTAGTAGCGTCCAGTTGGGCGAGTGAACGTCCAGTGAAAGCCAGTTGAAATCGGCTATATCTGTATAGTTGTTTTGTGACTTATCCAGACCTGCCAAATCGAAATCCTTCTCAATATTTTCGTAATCATAGTTATAAGTCGCAATTTCAATTTGTTTGCAGTCCTCAATAATTCCACGACAGGTCACATGCAGATAGATACGAAGTTTTGTAGATGTATGAAGGCGCATCTGTTGACATGCTACGGCAATTGTTGATCGCATACACTGCTCTGCGAAAAACGAACTCGAAATTGGCCCACAAAGGAATGTGCAATCACTAGCATTTTTTATTTGTAGTGATCCCGCATGCCCTTGTAGCTCGACAAGACAATGCTGTAAATTAGAAATCGTAATATCTTTACCGTTAACATCTGAATCATTTAGGCAAATATGTGCATCCCTGCGATTTTCAATTGTCCAACTGAATGCCTGTGCGGGTATTATATTTTTTTCTGGGGCATCCACCTTACAAACGGCATCGCCGCTTAACTTTGACTTTGCCGCACCTTTCTTATTGCTAAATCCAAACTTTTTCCTTGGAAACAACATTGGACGCAATTCTCGACAGCAACTGCTGAGATCATTCAGCACGCGCTGAAGAAATTTAATTTTAGATTCTGGTAGAAATATTGCCGCAGAGTTTAGATATCGTTGCAGTGCTCTTATGTGATGCAATATTTCCATGATTTGTTTTCCTAAATCAACTGGAATATCTCCGCAAGAGGCCGTTTTCGTAGCGGCCACGTTCCGAATACGTTGATCAATTTCGTGTGCGCGTTCGTTAAATATATCTTCAGAGAAGTCGTATCCTTCATCTTGCCCATTGTTCATACCACGCTTATCTTGCTTTAATTCCTTACTCTTCTTATGTTCTTCGTGTCGTTTATTCAAACGTTCTAAAATAATATCCTTTTTGTTATCCATCTCGTTTGTAATCGTTTGCGAATCTTGCTATTTCATCACTGTAATTTCGTTGAAATTTTGTGTGTTTCAATTTAAATATAAATTTTGTATGAACTGTGTGAAGTATTTTTGAATATTTTTCGTTTTTGATTGATATCTTTAGATAAATAGGACGCTCTTTGCCTGCTACGTTAAATTGTTTTAAAAATAAAGCATAAAGCATGTAGAAATACTCGTATGTTCACATCAAAAAAAGTTATTTACTAAAAACTGAGTACAAAAAAGGGCACGTAACATATATGGTGAACTGTGATGTTTAATACTTTAGTGGTCCAGTGAGTTTCATATCGTATAATTGCTGTAACGGAGAAATTGCAGCACGTTTTACATTTTGAGACATATTTTCATTTTCCTTCTTAAAATAATCAGTGTTAGTTTTCTTTCCTTTGGCGTTGGTATTGTGTGTCTGTGTCTCTTGCTTGTTAGCTACCATGTTGAAGTGTGATCCCATTGGTTTAGTTTCTTCTCTTGACATCGTTTTTGAAGGTTCCTGTATTGCTTTTATCTGCTCATTGAGAGGCATGAGATCGTGCACGATGGATTGTCTTAGTTCTGATTTAGAATTTTGGCGGCGATCATGGAGGGTTCTGCATGTCACATCGTGTCTGACATTTTTATAACGTTCCATTTCTCTTGTAGATATTTCACTTTGCGGTATCATTTTTATATTTTTGATTTCATTTCTCCCATTGTTAACGTGCATTTTTGTATCCTCTTTCGTCATGTCATCTTTTATGCTTTGCATATATTCCCACCAGTTCTTAGCGCCATTAGTGATGAAGCGTTGTTGGCTAAAACTGTGCCAGCCCATAGCTTTCTTTACGAAATGACGAATAGGATTACGCGTCATTGCCATTTTTACTATTGCAATGATTAAAAACTAGTAATTTTGAGTAAAAAATTGTACTTCAAAAAATGTATTGTTCGTCTGGTGATAATTTAATAATGATTCTAACTGAAAAATTTTCGAATGCAAATCCAACAGCTTCTACGATGAAAAGTGCTGGATTTGCACCAGTTTTAATAAATTTCCAGAAGGCTGGTTTTGGTGTTTTCGGCAACATTACACACTTAATAAATAAATCGTCATTGAAAAAATTGCAAATACTTCTTCCGAAGTGAAATGACAAAACCAAGTGCTGCAAAAAGTCAGCATAAACAACATTGGTGCTGGGAAACTAACCGAATGCCAGTGGTGCCAAATTATGGTATTTTGAAGTGTTTTCGTTTTGTCATGGCGCGGTGTCGCATAGGACAAAAACGGCAACAGAACCAGACTCCAGTACATTTGTACCTGAAACAGACCAGAAACGGGGCCGCAATGGAAAGACAATGCGCTCAAGTTGCATTAAACATGAAACCAGATCTCAGTATATTGGCACCAGAACCAGAAACAACTATTTTTGACTTCTTTTCAGTGCCTTTTTTTTCATTTCTTTTGATTGCTCAATAAAACAATAGGTACCAAGGCTTTGAAGTCTTTGTTAAAACAAATTGTGGCAGCAATGTACAATATATTTTCACATCTGGAATGCATATTGCTGGAAATTAACATTCACAAGAAGATATAAAAATAATATTAACATATAATGCCACAGTGTCAGTAAGTGCAAGTCTTTAAGGATTTCCATTAGATTGCTTTAAAGTTCTGAAATAATATCATAATAGCACATTTTAAATATGTCATATGATTTTAGTTTGTTTTATTAAATGCGAAAAGGTAATTAATCAATTAACAAAAACACTACTTGTGTCACATCAATGAGCATGGAATGCAGAGAAAAAGAAAAAAGTGAATTGGAATTGGAATTGTAACAAACAATAGGTGTTGTTTGTTGTTTGTTTAAATTTATTTTGTCTTGTACAACATGACGTGTACGCAATGTCAATAAAATATCAACACTGGAATGTGTTCGCTTTTGTTTTTTATTACAATAAAATAATTGACAATTACACACAGCGGAACAGTAAAACAGTTGGCAATGATTAACTCATTAATTAAAAGTTGAACTATGCAAATTCCTACACACTCCACACACTCATCATCACCATCATCATCTGAACATCATTATGAACAACAATATTTTTCACCTATTTAAAGTTCAATCATTCAACCGGCACGCCATATACACTATAACGATTACATTGAGAAGAACATACTCGTAAAGAACCTTAAACGTAACAAACAGTTTAACAAAAGAATGCTGGATGCAATTTTAGTATGTACCTACTACTATGTTTGTATATTGGGCCATGAAAGGCAGTGGGTCATGTAAGCTAAGAAGGGGTCATGCTTCAGTATGAAGATTGAATTACTTAAGTGAAAATTATACTTGTGACTTGGTCAAATTGATTGTCCATGTCATTGCAGTTGTAGTTGTTGTATTGCAAACGATTTAATTGATGCTGCAACATGACATGATGTTAATTAGCAGCTGACACCCACGTACACAACTAATTAAAGTGTGAGTCCCCTTCTGTGCAATCATTCAGCCACACAGTCACACATTCATTTATTCAGTGAATGACAAAATGAATGAATGAATGAATGAGTGATTGTTTGATTGTGTGATTGGGTGACTAAGTAAGTGAGTAAGTAAATGAATGAATGGGTGATTGGATGTGGTTTTGTAGGTGACATGTTTGAACGATTATCACAGCATAGCATAGTACAGCAAATGCAACTGCAATTTTAATTACAGCAACGTGATTTGATAATGACAATTTAATTTGATTTTCCTCTGTAAAATTCTATATCAATTTATAATATATTATTGTATTTATACTGGTACTGGTATCCGTCTCCTTAGAAGACATACATACACTACCTACATACATACTTCAATTGTGTATTCCAGCATCCATTGACCATCCATTGTTTTCTTAATAGTAGGTACTTATCTATTTATAATTTATCATTATCAACTTATCTTAACAAAAACAAATTTAAATTCAATTCTTTTTTATGGTATCTCATCATCATCATCATTATCATCATTAACATCATATCTTTCTTGCTACTAGTACGAGTCCTATTATTTATATTCCATTGCATACTTTATGGCTTTAAAATTGAATTGATTGACAGCATTTCGGTCATAGGATAATTGTTGAAATTTCTATTATATTGTATTTACCCAAAGACCCATTCTAATTCGGTTCATCTCAATTAATAAAACCTAATCTAATATTTCATAGTAGGTATATATGTATTTGTCATTATCATTAAACTACAATAGAATAAGAACAACGTCTGTAAACTCTTATTAATTATTTTAAGTGTGATTAAGTACAATATGTTGGCATTCCTATTGTCCTTATTATTATTGTTGTTGTTTGTTAACTAGCAATTCAAATTCAAATCGTCATCACCACTCACCACTCACCATTGAACTGCATAAATCAAATAAACAAGGAGAAATTTGTTGAAAACAATTCAATATATCATTATTTAAATGCTACCAACCCTTAACCCTAAGCCCACCAACTCTTTGTTATCACAATATAAATTGCGGGAGGATTTTGTATTTCATTTAATGAATTAAAAAAATCTTAAAAATTTACATTAATTGAAATATGTTTATGAACAAGAAAGAAATATACAATTTTAAATGATTAAATTTAACTGCTAGCATTAAGAAGTTTATGATATTTTGATTAGCCTGGGTAAAATGAAGGATATGTACGGATATTGATTATATGCGGACCATAACATATCTAATACTGGTTAGCTTGATACCCTTTTTGTTAAATCCATCGCTCATATTTAGGAGCCAATAACGAAAACGACGACGTGCTTTTAGTTGACGTTTCTCCTCTCGAACATCTTCATACAACATGAATGGATCATCGTCATCATAAACTTCGTCTAGTGGCATTGTCTTTTTTTTGCAATTAACGCGAAATGTGCCATTCTTCTTTTCGCGAATACAACCGCATCGGACAGCTTCGTGAAGTATTGCCCTCAACATAAAATCATAATCATCCATTTCAGCAATTTTAACGTGTTGAATTTCTGCACATGTACTGACTATTTCATCCTCAGTTAATGGTCGATGTGATTGAAGAATAACAATCATTATTAATTCCAATTTCGACATGATGTTATGAAAAAAATATAATGTACATAACGAATATAAAAGAAATGCCTACTACTATTCTCTTAGATATAAGAGTTTGACATTTCTAATTCAAAATCACCATGGAAACCAAAATGAATCTATTCAATTCATGATAGGGAAGTTGTGGACAACTCTTTTAGTATTTTTGCAGAATTTCTTTTCTTAAACGATCTTAGTTTCATTTCCGCTGCCAATAACAATTGGTTATTATCGGTATCCCACATAAGTTCTTTGAACGCAAAGAATATTCAAAAAAGCTTTTTTTTGGCCTCCCCATTTGGCAAATACAAGTATCACGAAATGTATCTGGATTAACATAAAAAATAAATACTGTTAAGTTCATATCTTGTACAAAAACTGATTACAGAATCTAGAAACTAGGCATATTTTCCATTAATTTGGTTATAAACATCCAATAGAGTTGTACAGAAAGTTATGCCACCACAAGTTTCACCAGATATTGCAGGCTGTGAAATGAATTTTCGTACTTTTGGCAGTCAGTTAACTTGCATGTATGTATCCAATAGATTAAGCCTGAGCAATTTCCCAGAGGAAATTGTTGTGCTAAGTTTAGGGCCAGGTACTTAGAGTCATCGGTGGAGTAGAGAGCAGAACCAGATTATTACAGATTGGCTCCGAGGACTTTTGAACTATAACTGGTCATGGAAGATTCAGGAAGTATTTGTACAGATTGTGCACCTTGGCACACCTTGTTTATAAGTGCCAGCAGATAAGTGTTATGCGAACAAGGAGGTAAAAATCTTCCAAAGATACTTATGGTCCGTGCCACAAGTTATGTCGGATGCATTAGCCTACCGATTAAAAAACCCACTATCGGCTCAAAACACGTTATCCATTGTTCGCTCGTACATTCGAGCGCCTCTCATGATGTTGGCAATTTCTGCAGAAAAGAATGCCCAATCGTCACCGATGTAATCTCCTGGGAGCTGCAAGGAGATTCGAGCCGAATGTATGTGTGATTTGGATCTTCCTGCAACTCACAAAAGATTGTAAGGCGAATATTTGCTTCTATAGAAAACTAGTTATTCTTCTCTGCCAAAATTGGTAATATCATGGCGCCTGACTAATGTGTTTCTTGTTATGAAGGTATGCCTTGGCGATTGGTTAACAGGAATTGGGGAATTGAAGAATTTGTTCTTACATAAGGTGTGATTCAGCAAGCAGTTTCAAATCGTTTAAAATCATTTGGGAATGATTCAAAAGCAAAAGAAATTGGGTGCTATGTCAACTGAAGAGCTGAGAAACGTTGAATGCCGATTTTGTACATGTGAAAATCTGTTTGACAGGCATAAACAAAAGGGTTTTACACATTGTATTATATGAAAAATGCGTCCATAACGACAACCCAAAGAATATGAAATTATGTGGTAATACCACATTGTTCTGATACTATGTATTTTTATGTTACGCATAAAATCATGTATTGGAGATTCTATACTATACAGTATATACAATATTTGGCCATTATGCCATGCTAGTCTCTCAGTTAATGAATTATAATGCAGAAATTTGTTATTAATTCTACCAAGAAGAGATGATAAACAGTTCTTGTCTTGTCTTGGCAAAGTAATGCCTCAATACGTGGTCCCGTCATCCAAGTATCACATCAAACAATTGCACCAATTGCAACCGTGGCAGTAGTCTGTAAAAATAATTAATTATAATATTAATTGTCAAAATAATTCGAAAATTTTTAAAATTTTAAGTAACCTTTGGAAAAAAAATCAACAAGTCAGATATATAAGATTCAATTTCTCATTCTATTTTTGGTCGAGCTACAGTAAAATTCTCTGTCTAAAATTCTCTGTTTAAAATTTTTCGGTCTAATATATATTATTTAAAATTTTTTCGTTTTTTTTTCAATTCAATTGGTGGGCAAGCAAACAGAACTACTTCAAAATGGGCCTAGGAGATCACAAACACTTAATGTCAACAGTGGTTGTTGCATGTATACTACACATCATGAAGTTGCGTACGGTCATGTTATTTCAATTACTTTTTGTTTGGGATCAAGTGCCTGATCTGACATCGACGATCTTTATATCTGCTGTTATTATAAGTTTTGATGGATTATGGCACGCAAACGACTGGATTCCGAGAAGAAGATTGGTGCAAAAAATTGCCGATTCCATCATATTGCTAATTCTATCTGATTTTATAACGTATGTCTTTTGGGAAGTGGGCTTCGATTATGCACAGCAGGCTATGTTCGGAATGCTGGACTCATCATTCGGGTCAACTCTGAGAGCTTTTTCGCCAGGAATTTTCTTATTCACCATACGAGATTTGATGTATATTACAAAGCTCGCTGTCTCACTTTGTGTTATGTGCATGGCGCTAAGCAAATCACAGCTTTCTCTGTGGATATGTCCATGGATCAGCGATCCAAACATGGTCGTTTGTATTCATGTATCAAGAAAACGTAGACGCACACGTAGAGCAAGACATTAAGGAAATCAGGAAATCAGGCCGAGCAGGAACAAAGCAAAAAAACCAACCATATAAAAATATTTTAAAGAAACACATTTCAAAATTTTCTGTTTAATAAATTTGGAGTACCAATAAGAACAAATTGTGATTTTTCTATTTAGTTTCCTGGGTATTGGTTTTTTTCTTGGTATGGGATTCGTATGATTTTGTAGGTGGCTGAATGATATCAGAATATTAAATTTGATTCGATCGACCGAAGCTTATTTACACAGTTAAGACTCCGGAGATCTGCATATACTCATACTGTGATTACTGCTTAGATGTCATGGCAGATTGGGAACAGTTAGTGTTCTTAACAAGGAAAATTTATGGACGCTATCTTTAGATGATTTAAGATACACAGCAATAGACTTTCCAGACAGTTTTAATAGGTTATAAAATATTTACACCCTGCTAGGGGAGGCAGCTGCTCCCCCTTTCCAACGCCCTTATTCTTATGTGATGAAGTCGCCAATATAGTGAATATTGCTGGTATGTACAAGCTATTAATAGTGCCTAACTGGTGATGTTATGATCTCTCCCAATGAAGGTAAGCTTTGGCGATTCCGTTGGGAATACTGAGAAAAGTGGATTTTTTAGTTATATTTAAATGAACTCTTGTTTCCCTACAATTATATCGAGTACGAATGTTTTTGAAAGTTTTCACCTCTTTGTTCAGATAACAAAAAACCTAGGAGGTGTAGGTCTTCCGAAAATCCAAGTAGACCAACTTACTAGCTGGCACGATTCACTAGACAAACGGTCGGTGTGTTATATATTGCAGAAACAAAAGCAGTAGCAGATTTCTGTAGCACATTTGCAGCCAATGTACTGAAATCTTCTACTGCTGTCTATGTTCAAATATGAACATGGTTGCTGCCACAGCGCTGTTGTCACAACGACGCACAGTGTGACTTTTATCATTTTTAGGATGCCAAAAGTCTTAACAGCCAAACAAATGTAGGTAGGTGTGACAGTGAAAAGTTGCAACAGTAATGCAGAGATTGGACAGAACATTGTATTGGACAGAAAAAATGGGCATAACCCACCCACTTTAAGAAAATTAATTAAAAACTTAGTCGGAGTCAATATCATCGTCATATTCACATTCAGCAAAAGTTTCCGTTACTGTTATTTGTTCAGCGGAGCATAGAACTTTTGTTTTTTTAACACAGAATATATTTTATGGCTTATTTCTGAAGTATGCTGGCTGATCAAATTATACGCATGTTGATCTTTTTTTATTCAATAGTCGAGATTTCTTTAATATCAAAATTATGATTATTTAGTTTCGCCATCAATTCAAAATAAGAACATCATTGCTAAGATGACTGAAGGTCTCATTTAGTATTGATTACCCAAAATACTTCCCTTTGGTTACTTTACTTTTTCAGATCCTTCTCTAAACTGAATATGTAGGTAATTCAATCTCTTCTGGTGTCTTTTTACTCCCTGTCTGTAGATCTGTTTATAGTTCTCTGCTGAAGCCACTCGCAACTTAAGAGTTGTGTGCTTTAATCATAGTTTTCTTTTGAGACATAAAATTGTCTTTCATTTAAAACTGTTAAAACTGCTCCCAACATAGTAGGTCAGTTTTAACGTTTAGGGATTATTATATTCACTTTTAAAGTGCATTCATAAATATTCTTAAAAATTTAATATAAAATTTCTTTCATTATCTCACAACTTATCACTTAAATGTGAAATACTAAGTACATGACTAATTTAAATTCCTCAGTCACAAAAAAAAAAAAACAAAAATCCTTGGACGGTAATATTTCCTCATAAAGACCACTTATGAATCTTATGAAGACTGTGGGCAGAAAAGGAAAGAAAAATCTTCAAGTGAAGTGGAAAAAGAAACTATTAAAAACAAAACATCTCAGAGTCAAGAATGTTGGCTGCGTATACCAACAACTTAAGTACTTCATGGTAAACCGTGATAAGTTTAAAAGGCCGTGATAAGTTTGAATCAGGTCAGACGTCAGTGGTGGCTAACCAACAAAAACTTCTTCAAGTCTAAATACAAGTACTTTGCCAATGCCAGTGTAATGAACGCTTTTTTGACTCAACTCAACTCAACTCAAGTGAAGTCTGTTGATGTTGCTGTTGGAAAAATTTCAAAGAAACCAAAATGATGTCAAAACACACAAAATTGCAGTTATAAAAATGATGGAAAAATATAATAAAATAAATTTAGTGAGTAAAAGTAAGAAAATCTTAAGGCAAGACATTTAGTTTTAACTTCTTTCATGATAATGATCATCAATCAAATAAAAACTAAATTGCATCAAACATGTTTAGGTTAATCATAGTGCATCTATGATATCTTAAATCAAAATTTGAAACCATTGTTCCACTTATACTCGTATTGTGTGAAATGTATATTGTATACCTACTAGCTGTGCCCCCAACTTCGAACGCGTGGGGTATACGAAAAATGTTTGTAATTGCGTGTATTTTGTTAACTTTTTTCCAATGTTGCTGCGCTGCAAAATATGAAAACATTCGAAAATCAGCCAAAATGTAGGAAACAGAATTAAAAATATGAATATCTTTTGATTTAGTCGGTCGATTTCGATAAAATAAACGCCTTAATGTTACGCATTTAAAAACGTTAAGTCGTTTCTGAGATTAGTGTGCAGAGACGCAAAAAAGCTAACGATTATATATATATATATATAGATTTAGTCATTCTCCAGTATATAATTTGTTTTTTTGAAGTTTTATAAAATTGTTACAAATTCCCCAACAATTTTCCATTCGTTCTTAGCATTGGTACTTCCTGGTTATAGAGACATATTATTTGGAGTTAATTCATCTTGCAGGCAAAACAGTTGTTCTTCAATACAAGTTCAGAAAAAGTTTTTAAAGTATTTCTAATTGTTAGAGATAAATAATCTAAGTAGTGTTGAACGCTCCTGTCATTAATTGTCATTATTTGTTTGTTATCAACTTACGTATAATTGTATTGTGTCGCACTTGGAAAAATAAAGGAAACGTAATAAATAAAATCGTGATCTTTATTTGTTGAATTTAAAGGAGAACTTAAGTATCATTCGCATTATTTTATAAATTGTTTATTTTACAATAAACATGGCTAACAAGAATGAACTAACCGAAGCTGAAACTACTGAGATTCGTTGCCAGGAGAAATCGCGTGGCGGTCTTAGCTATATGGTTGTGCTTGCAGAGCCAGCACCAAATGTTGCTGTTCCCAAGCGTCCATTAACTCCAGGCAAGAATGTTTCAGTTGAAGCAATTGAGCAAAAACTGAAAGCTGTCGAAGAGCGACGCATTTCTTTGGAACAGAAGAAAATGTCTGATTTTTCCAATAAATTGGCTAAAATTGAGGAAGCTACACGCAAAAAGGATGAGATCACTAATAAGTTCATTACTCAGACCAAGCAGCAACTCGATGCTAAGATGGAGCACGTTGTTGAGAAGCGTGAAGCTATTATTAGTGACATAAAGGAGAAGTTGAATATTCATTTTCAAGAAATTAAGAAAACTCGCGAACAACTGGCACAACAGAAATACAATGAGAAAATTGCCATTGAAGAGAAATTGAAGACCGCTCAATCTTTGCGCGATTTGAATATCAAAAAGAAGTTGGATCGTCTAAAAGAGCACAACATTGTAAAAATTGCCGAAATCAAAACTCAAAATGACCAAATGGAAATAAAAAAACTCGAGGAGAAGGCCTGTATTATCGAAAATAAATTTTACATAGCCGAACAAAATCGCGAAAAGGAATTGCAAAAGAAGATTGAAAAAGTTCAAAAACTTCAACATCGCGCTAAGATTGTACGTCACAATAAGGCTGCTGCTCAAATGTCACTCGATGAACACACATCATCAGCAGTTGATCTTCAAAATATAAAAAAGTAGGTACACTAAACACGAAATACAAAACAAAAAATACTTGCAAGAAACATAATTATAAATTACAAAATTTAAATGGAAAATACACAGCAAATCAAAACAAGTACAGCAGCTTTAAATGCAAAAAAAATAAACCGGTTTTCAAGTATTAAAAAAAATACACACATTCCACAAATAAAGGAGAGGACTCAACAAATAAAAAAACAAAAACAACAAATATTCAAGATAACAAATGAAAAATGTATTAACCATTTAAAATTATAATAATCAACAAATTAAAATAAAAATAAAGAGAAACTTGCATAAACAACAAAATAATATTTAAATTGAGAAAATGTCAACAGAAACAACACAAAATACAATTTATTTTTAAGTACTTATATGTAGGTATATCGTGTATTGTCTTGAGTCTTGACGAATGATGGTGATGCATGGTTTACTTTGACATGGTTTACTTAAAGTAATGATGCAGATCCAAATTATTGACTTATGAAGCATTGACTTGCAATACATTAGGAAATTGTCATGTATTGATAGATTCTCCTTTTTCTCAACTTATTATTGAGCGGTACTTCTCTCTTATTTGTTTGCTATCATCATTGCTTATAAATCTTCGACTGTTTCGATACTCAGAACTTCTAAACAACGCAATGGATTTTGATACAGTTTAACTAGGTACTTATCATTAGTTGTAATGCGTTGAATTAATAGTACCTATTCCAAACTATTGAATGAGTAAAAAATGAAACATTGAAACGCAAACAGACATCGTTTGCTTCGGAATGATGAAACCGATTAGGAAAAGAAAATGTTAATTGACTGTCCGGTGTAATTTAATTATTTAAATTTATTACATTTAACACAGGGCATGATGGAAGAAATATGATATGTAAGGTTTGATCTAGGCAAGTCCCGACGCGATCATTCACAAAATGCCTTAACACACAATCGCACATACGCCTGAACTTATGTTTGCTTTGACTATTTCATTTTATTCTCTTCCCACACCTTTGCACATCATCAAAGGCTTACGATGCTTCCTCATACACATATACATACATCTAACTTACGTCTGCTTTGACTATTTCATTCTTTCATTCTTCCCCTTGCACGTCTTACATTTTATGACACTATTCGTGTCAAATTTTTCAATTTTTTCTAAATAATAATAATACAAAAAGTCGAGAGTTCCCAGTTTCCCGGTGGATTTTCCAAAAATTTTCTTTCACATTCTTCTGACAATCCTTTCTTAAGCAATACGCTTTCAAAAGAAAAAAAATGAATTTTCTGTTTTAGTCACATCTTTGAACGCCCTTGTTGACATAAGCATACCAAGACAAAATTAAATCAAATCTTTAACGCAGCTGCAGCACAAACCATATTTTCAGAATATACAAATTACTTAGCGCTACGACTTTTCAGTCACGAGATATATTAAAATCCAAGGCGACAATTTTCGAAAAATTCTGAAAGAGCAGCACATTGTGGCATGTATACCCACCCATTTTAAAAACGTTTTCACGTTAAAAAAACGTTTATGTGAAATTAAAAAATATTGAACTCATTAATCGAGATAAAAACTATCGTATCTCTCAATTTGGACCAAATTACATAAATATGAAAAACTTCATCAAGATCGGTTCAGTAGTTTCGGAGTCCATAACGGACTTACATACATACCTACATAGATACATTCGATTCTATATAGGTCTTACAAAAAGACACATAATTTAGTGTTCAGTTTTATTCCTAAGAATTTAATTGGTTCTTTTCCTAGACAGAATCCGTGCTGGTTCAATTAAGCATACAATAGAGCAGAGAACTTAAAGGGTTTTGGTATTTTGATGATGATCCAGTGATATTTTGCTTAAGGCTCTAGTTACATGGTAATTATAAAGAATGTAGAATTCAGTATCAGCCCATTTATTTTACTACAAATGTTTCTTATAATCTATATATCGTTTTCTATCCTAGTTTCATTTTTATTCCTGAACAACCTGTAGGCAGCTGACATCAAATAATTGTTTCTAATTTCTCGCCATTGCCTATGATGAACATGAGGTGTAGAATTTTTGGGTTTCATGTTCACTTTAAAACAGTTTTATCCCAAAACTATATGTAGTCAGTAAGTTAGAATTCTGAGATTTTTGTGATATTCTTTCTGGTTGTCTCTCTTTAAATCATAGCCTTTTATTATTGTATTATAGTTATTATTACATTCAACCAATTTTACAAAAATTAAACTTAACTTAAGGGAGCGAGCACTGGCTGCTATGGTTTTCTGCTCATCACCTTTTGCCATATCACGGCTCATACCATTATTCCATCAGAGGTCGGAAGAATTGAATATCTGATGGACTGTACGGAGGATGCATCAAAACTTGCCAACCAAGATCTTTCAATATTTGCCGCATATTCAAAGATGTGTGTGGTCATGATAAAACACGACACCTTTTCTGTTGAACAATTCTGGCCTCTTTTTTTCAATTGTTTGTTTGAACCACATTAATTGTTGGTAGTAGACATAAATCCTTCATCTCGATTCCACCAAGATAGCATTTGCACAACAGTCTCGTATATTATCCATTTTCGCTTTCGTCCCATTTCAACAGTGATTCGCATATTGAAATTCAGTCACTTCAAATATCGAGCTTCTTGTGAGCACCAGCTTGTTGCTCGTTGGCTTAAAACTGATTTGTTGACAATGTTAAGACAAGATGTTAACAACATTATGACTGCTCATATACCGGTTTTGCTTAACTTTTTCTATGATTTCATTGCCATTCTACATAAGTCAGATAAACCGACCTGAGCATGGTGCATTTTTTATATCAAGGTTTCAAGAATGAAAGTGAGAGCGAACCATTTTTTGGTAATGGTTTTCAAATATGTACCTACATTCACCATAAACAACACAATGTTTATTTCCATGCCTGCGGCACATACTCACTTTTTATAGAACAAACCAATCTCAATAAAATGTCCACCAATTAAGTGCTGTTGCTAGATTTGCTAGATAAAATGAACCATTTAAAATTATGACACTTCAAATTCAAGTGAACAGAAAAAGACTGAGTATTTTTTTTCTCAACTTAAGATATGTGTAAATTAAGGTTTCTGCAGGTTTGTGTTGTCAATGTCTAGTTCAATCGAAGAGGTAAAATGGTGGTTCTACTTTTGTATATACTCTGCAGTATGCTTGGTAGCAATAGACCCCATTTCGTTGGTAATTCATTAGCCTTTTTTCTTATTACATGGTGGCGCTAGTAAATTCACTAGTTTTATGTTATGCAGAAGCGAACCAGTAAGTACGCATTCCCATAGTAAGTCAGCAGCCCCTTTTCACATGACTGGTGGCTAGTAGGTTCACTAATCATATGAAAGGCAGCAAGCGGTGGCAATTGACCACTTCACCAGTTGAATATATGTACCTATGTAAAATGATATAGTTGGAAATAGCCAGGTACCAGTTTTGGACCAGTGATTCATACTGCAGAATAAGGTTTAAAATCAATTTAGTTTCAAAAATAATAAGTCATTTGTGGGTGTCCTTTAAAACATATGAGCAATGGGAATGACTGATTAATCTTGAATATGTACAACACATTTTTGTAGTAGGTATTTATTAGAAAGGCAAGTCAACATCATAAATTAATGATATAGTTCATTATAATAAACACTCACTCAGTATACCATGTATGTATGTTCATATGTTTAATGGAGGCTCTCAAGTGATGAAAAATAAAACAAAATATTGTTATGCAAACTACTAAAAAAGATTGAAAACTATGCTGCAGTAAACAAAGATTTTTTTCCTTCTACTATTTATTTTTTCTTGTCTTATAGTACGAGTATGTTAGTAGTATGAACGAACGTATAGTAGGTATAAAGTATCTGAGTAGGTTTTTCTTCTGAAAATACACACAAAAAATGCAATTCATTTTCACTCTGAAATTCAACAACTTAACAAAAGGCAACAAGCAACATATGTTACCCCAGATTCTCGCTCGCACTTTGCTTTAATACTGCCGCAAGTGTAAAAATGTTCTATCAAACGCTGAAATTAGCCAAAAGCGAAATAGTATAAATTGTCTTTGGGCAAACCAAAATGCGACCGCAGGCTGTGGCAGGAAAACTCTCATGGGGTAACTCACTCCCATGGAGATGAATGAAAATTGGGCACGAAGTGAAAAACGAAAAGCGTCAGCTGTGTGCAATGTTAATTTTTATGGCAGCCACTTTGCATACTTTTTAGGGACTATCGAAACTTACCATTTCTGCAATATTACGTATACACGAATATACTTGTATGTAGGTATATAGAGAGCCAAAGCAAAAATAAAAGATAGAAGATAGAGATAGAGAAATTTTGGGTATGTGAGATTTGTTTAAAAACCCCAAAACCGCATAGCAGTAGAAAAAATACGAAAACAACAAACTATCAGTAAACCAAAACTAGCCAACAGATATGGATACGAGTAGTATACCATAGATGCAGATACTGGTTGGGAAAGGAGAATATAAGAGAACTAAAGGACTAAACTAAAGAGGACATATAGTACTACAATGAATAAAATGAAGTTAAATTTTAGCTCACCAATTTCAGGATGTGTTTTTGTTTACATGAATTGATGTGACATTTAAGCAGGATCACCTCATGACATACTACCTATTGGATGCCTGAATGTGAATATAATACCAAAGTAAGATAGAGTAACATGGACCAGTAATCATTAACTTTTATTCACGCTTCTTACCATGGCCAAAAAAAAAAAAAAGAAAAATGGGAAAAAGAAAACAAAACAAAAATAAAACCAAGTAAAGTAAAAGAAAAGAAACCCCAAAAACTTTTGGCAGGCAATTTTCTGGTATTTCCACTGATGACTCTTGGCATCTATCCATGGCACTTTACACCCTACACTTACATTGTTAAGTCCTTATGATTTGTTTCTTGTATCTTCTATCTCTCTCTCTCTCTGTCTCTGTCTCTCTCACTCTCTGTCTCTTTAGAGAAAGTTCAAGGTTTTCTTTATTAAATGTAAGTAGTGTTAGTTGAAATATTTTTTTTTAAGTCAAAGTTTGATACTGATGTCTATGTACTATGTAGTGCATTTTATAGTCTTCTATAACTTAAGTTTTTCTTTTTTTCAGTTCAGTTCAGATTTCTCGTCTTCTATGGTCGGTCGGTCGGTCGGTCGGTTGTTTGGTTGGTCCCCCCTGTTTTTGTTGATTTATAACTCACATGTATGTGAAATTTTTGTTATTTTCCTTAATGGCTTTAGCGGTGCGACGAGGTGTGGTGCGGTGTGATGCGGTTAGGGTGGGGCGCTTGGCTTGATTGCGGTACTTATCCTTGTTTTCCAAGAGTCCCTTGTCCCCTCAGTATTTTGGTTTTAACTCATTGTCGTCTGTCTTTCTTTCTGTTGTGTACCCTTTGTCAACAAACAAATTCTCTATCTCTCTCTCTCTCTCTCTCTGCCATCACCTCACCGTCGTTGTCGGCTTCGTTGGCTGTGAGTGATGACATTATAAAATATATTTTATTGTGCGGGAATTTAAAGATTTCTTTGGCTTTACTGTGATTTTGGAGCGTTTGATTTTCTATATATATACAGTATATTTTTTCTTTTTTTGCTCTTCTCCTCCACTACTACTATCTCTCAGTTTGTTTGTTTGTTTTTGGGTTTTGGGTTTGAATTTTATGGTTAGGATTGAGTTAAATATTTGGCTTTGCTTTTGAGCCTTGTTGGATTTTTTGGTTTTATAAACAACAATAACCAAAGCAGGTGGTTTGTGTTTATTTGTCTCTATTTGTAGTACCTACATATGTGTATTTTTAGAGCGAGATAAGACAGAGGTAAACAGTTATGAGGGGTGACAAAGTATTTAGAGCATGTGTACAAGAGTATAAACCATAAGCCGCTTGTAAAATTAAAAGAAAAAAAAATTAAAATAAGCAAAAACAATCAAAGATTAAATAATCCAATGTAACCTGAAAAAGGATAAAACACATGACATAAACATGCAAAATAAAACTATAAAATTTAAATGATCCCCTTTGGTACCATAAGCTGAAGTAAGCTAAGTAAATGGTCCTATAAAAACTTTTATTATTAATTTCAATTTTGGAAGACAACTAATGCTTTATGATCATTGATCATTGATGGTATTTTTTCAATTTGGGATTCTTTAAAGCAACAGATTGGTCATATAAGAAGATTAGATGGACGAGTGGAGTGTTTGATATAATATCACTGTCCTTCAAGTTTAAGGTACCTACTATGTAGTAGTAGGAGTAGGAATAAAGAGTCGGTAGGAAAATCAAGAAAGTAAAATCAGTGTCCGATCATAACATCAATTTTCATTTCAGAAGAAAACAAGAAAGATGAAATTTAAGTTGTACAAAATATTACTTTTTTATTTTAATTTTGGTAGCGCGCACGGGCACCTGGACCACCATAACTTCTTTGGCTGGCAGCGACGTGAGTCACCAACTAGTAAAGTTCAATTGTAATGAACAAGAATGTTCAAAATTTCCTTTTTGTATGCTTTATTAATGAATTTCTAGTAGAAGGCTACCAAGGCCTTAGGAGAATTGCATAGATTCAGCAACATGTCCACCACCGCTAACGGACACCCGATTGTCAACGTTGCTGAATTTCTCCTTCCCGAGCAGCAAAAGCGAATCTTGCAATTTGAAAAGCAGAACTTTGGGTTGAATTTAATCCAAATTGCATTACGCATTTGCTGTGGTAGTTTTCTTGAGGCCTGGACAGCTTGAACTGATACTCTACACTTTTGCTGCATTTCGTTTACTGAGCTGAGTACCATAACATCTTGTTCAATCGAGCTTTCTTTTCACAAGTGAGGACACAATCTATGATCAATGATTTACTTTGTGAAAAAATGCTGTCAGAAACATTTATTTTGAAAGAAGCAATATCACGTGGATTAGAAAAATTGAATTTTTGAATAGATGCCTTTACCTTTACTTTGGCTGCTATAGTATAAGAAACAACATCATCATGTGTTAGCTGACAACCTAGAAATGAAGGCATGTCTCCGTGGAGCAACAACAGTGAGGATAGGAAACTACAGATAGAATGACACAAATTAAATTGGGTGTTGGCATAGCAGCAGGTGAAGTGTTGTGTACCGGTGGAGGCACTGATAGGGATGTGTCTGAGGACAAAGATAAGTGATTTGAAGAATGAAGTGGAGATTCTGGAAGTGAAAGGGATGGCACAAAAGGCAATGATAATTGTAGATTAAGAGTAGGATTTAGGAGAAGTAAAGTATTAGTAGACCGAGGTGAGTTTGAAGTCATGGAAGAAGGGATAGAGAGAGGGCATGGGGGAGGCATGGAAGAAGGATCTGAGAGCGTATCACTATTGGGGTTAGGACAGGGTAAAAGGGAAAGCAAAGGAAGGTTAAAATCATAATTCCACAGAAGATCAGCTGAATTCTCAAAAGCAGAAGACAATTGAGAAGAAAGATTTTTAAGCATTAAGAACTGGTTCCGTACCAGCCGGTACATACCAGAAAAATCTGATTGTCTTTTAAACCAATCTGGACAAGACCATCTGGTACCAACACCGGCAGACTTATTTCCATATAGCCTGTCATGGTCCCTTCCGGTCAAACCAGAACATTTTAAATGGGCAATATAATTACACATTCACATCCAACATGTGTCTGCACGATTTTTTTCCGTATCAAAGCAGTCCTTAATAACACATGAACAATAACACACCAAGAAACAAAAATTGATCGGGATTCAGTTATTCTAAATCTTCTAATTTTAAGAATGAAACTATTTTGTGACACATTTTTTAATTAGCAAATGTTTCCTATTGATTACTATTGTATAATTGTGTGTTTCTTGGTCGTGCTACTGGTTCATGTGCTATTAAGGACTGCTTTGATACGGAAAAAAATCGCGCAGTCACATGTTGGATGTGAATGTGCAATTATATTGCCCATTTAAAATGTGCTGGCTTGACCGGAAGGGACCATGACAGGCTATATGGAAATAAGTCTGCCGGTGGTGGTACCAGATGGTCTTGTCCAGATTGGTTTAAAAGACAATCAGATTTTTCTGGTATGTACCGGCTGGTACGGAACCAGTTCTTAATGCTTAAAAATCTTTCTTCTCAATTGTCTTCTGCTTTTGAGAATTCAGCTGATCTTCTGTAGGAATTATGATTTTAACCTTCCTTTGCTTTCCCTTTTACCCTGTCCTAACCCCAATAGTGATACGCTCTCAGATCCTTCTTCCATGCCTCCCCCATGCCCTCTCTCTATCCCTTCTTCCATGACTTCAAACTCACCTCGGTCTACTAATACTTTACTTCTCCTAAATCCTACTCTTAATCTACAATTATCATTGCCTTTTGTGCCATCCCTTTCACTTCCAGAATCTCCACTTCATTCTTCAAATCACTTATCTTTGTCCTCAGACACATCCCTATCAGTGCCTCCACCGGTACACAACACTTCACCTGCTGCTATGCCAACACCCAATTTAATTTGTGTCATTCTATCTGTAGTTTCCTATCCTCACTGTTGTTGCTCCACGGAGACATGCCTTCATTTCTAGGTTGTCAGCTAACACATGATGATGTTGTTTCTTATACTATAGCAGCCAAAGTAAAGGTAAAGGCATCTATTCAAAAATTCAATTTTTCTAATCCACGTGATATTGCTTCTTTCAAAATAAATGTTTCTGACAGCATTTTTTCACAAAGTAAATCATTGATCATAGATTGTGTCCTCACTTGTGAAAAGAAAGCTCGATTGAACAAGATGTTATGGTACTCAGCTCAGTAAACGAAATGCAGCAAAAGTGTAGAGTATCAGTTCAAGCTGTCCAGGCCTCAAGAAAACTACCACAGCAAATGCGTAATGCAATTTGGATTAAATTCAACCCAAAGTTCTGCTTTTCAAATTGCAAGATTCGCTTTTGCTGCTCGGGAAGGAGAAATTCAGCAACGTTGACAATCGGGTGTCCGTTAGCGGTGGTGGACATGTTGCTGAATCTATGCAATTCTCCTAAGGCCTTGGTAGCCTTCTACTAGAAATTCATTAATAAAGCATACAAAAAGGAAATTTTGAACATTCTTGTTCATTACAATTGAACTTTACTAGTTGGTGACTCACGTCGCTGCCAGCCAAAGAAGTTATGGTGGTCCAGGTGCCCGTGCGCGCTACCAAAATTAAAATAAAAAAGTAATATTTTGTACAACTTAAATTTCATCTTTCTTGTTTTCTTCTGAAATGAAAATTGATGTTATGATCGGACACTGATTTTACTTTCTTGATTTTCCTACCGACTCTTTATTCCTACTCCTACTACTACATAGTAGGTACCTTAAACTTGAAGGACAGTGATATTATATCAAACACTCCACTCGTCCATCTAATCTTCTTATATGACCAATCTGTTGCTTTAAAGAATCCCAAATTGAAAAAATACCATCAATGATCAATGATCATAAAGCATTAGTTGTCTTCCAAAATTGAAATTAATAATAAAAGTTTTTATAGGACCATTTACTTAGCTTACTTCAGCTTATGGTACCAAAGGGGATCATTTAAATTTTATAGTTTTATTTTGCATGTTTATGTCATGTGTTTTATCCTTTTTCAGGTTACATTGGATTATTTAATCTTTGATTGTTTTTGCTTATTTTAATTTTTTTTTCTTTTAATTTTACAAGCGGCTTATGGTTTATACTCTTGTACACATGCTCTAAATACTTTGTCACCCCTCATAACTGTTTACCTCTGTCTTATCTCGCTCTAAAAATACACATATGTAGGTACTACAAATAGAGACAAATAAACACAAACCACCTGCTTTGGTTATTGTTGTTTATAAAACCAAAAAATCCAACAAGGCTCAAAAGCAAAGCCAAATATTTAACTCAATCCTAACCATAAAATTCAAACCCAAAACCCAAAAACAAACAAACAAACTGAGAGATAGTAGTAGTGGAGGAGAAGAGCAAAAAAAGAAAAAATATACTGTATATATATAGAAAATCAAACGCTCCAAAATCACAGTAAAGCCAAAGAAATCTTTAAATTCCCGCACAATAAAATATATTTTATAATGTCATCACTCACAGCCAACGAAGCCGACAACGACGGTGAGGTGATGGCAGAGAGAGAGAGAGAGAGAGATAGAGAATTTGTTTGTTGACAAAGGGTACACAACAGAAAGAAAGACAGACGACAATGAGTTAAAACCAAAATACTGAGGGGACAAGGGACTCTTGGAAAACAAGGATAAGTACCGCAATCAAGCCAAGCGCCCCACCCTAACCGCATCACACCGCACCACACCTCGTCGCACCGCTAAAGCCATTAAGGAAAATAACAAAAATTTCACATACATGTGAGTTATAAATCAACAAAAACAGGGGGGACCAACCAAACAACCGACCGACCGACCGACCGACCATAGAAGACGAGAAATCTGAACTGAACTGAAAAAAAGAAAAACTTAAGTTATAGAAGACTATAAAATGCACTACATAGTACATAGACATCAGTATCAAACTTTGACTTAAAAAAAAATATTTCAACTAACACTACTTACATTTAATAAAGAAAACCTTGAACTTTCTCTAAAGAGACAGAGAGTGAGAGAGACAGAGACAGAGAGAGAGAGAGATAGAAGATACAAGAAACAAATCATAAGGACTTAACAATGTAAGTGTAGGGTGTAAAGTGCCATGGATAGATGCCAAGAGTCATCAGTGGAAATACCAGAAAATTGCCTGCCAAAAGTTTTTGGGGTTTCTTTTCTTTTACTTTACTTGGTTTTATTTTTGTTTTGTTTTCTTTTTCCCATTTTTCTTTTTTTTTTTTTTGGCCATGGTAAGAAGCGTGAATAAAAGTTAATGATTACTGGTCCATGTTACTCTATCTTACTTTGGTATTATATTCACATTCAGGCATCCAATAGGTAGTATGTCATGAGGTGATCCTGCTTAAATGTCACATCAATTCATGTAAACAAAAACACATCCTGAAATTGGTGAGCTAAAATTTAACTTCATTTTATTCATTGTAGTACTATATGTCCTCTTTAGTTTAGTCCTTTAGTTCTCTTATATTCTCCTTTCCCAACCAGTATCTGCATCTATGGTATACTACTCGTATCCATATCTGTTGGCTAGTTTTGGTTTACTGATAGTTTGTTGTTTTCGTATTTTTTCTACTGCTATGCGGTTTTGGGGTTTTTAAACAAATCTCACATACCCAAAATTTCTCTATCTCTATCTTCTATCTTTTATTTTTGCTTTGGCTCTCTATATACCTACATACAAGTATATTCGTGTATACGTAATATTGCAGAAATGGTAAGTTTCGATAGTCCCTAAAAAGTATGCAAAGTGGCTGCCATAAAAATTAACATTGCACACAGCTGACGCTTTTCGTTTTTCACTTCGTGCCCAATTTTCATTCATCTCCATGGGAGTGAGTTACCCCATGAGAGTTTTCCTGCCACAGCCTGCGGTCGCATTTTGGTTTGCCCAAAGACAATTTATACTATTTCGCTTTTGGCTAATTTCAGCGTTTGATAGAACATTTTTACACTTGCGGCAGTATTAAAGCAAAGTGCGAGCGAGAATCTGGGGTAACATATGTTGCTTGTTGCCTTTTGTTAAGTTGTTGAATTTCAGAGTGAAAATGAATTGCATTTTTTGTGTGTATTTTCAGAAGAAAAACCTACTCAGATACTTTATACCTACTATACGTTCGTTCATACTACTAACATACTCGTACTATAAGACAAGAAAAAATAAATAGTAGAAGGAAAAAAATCTTTGTTTACTGCAGCATAGTTTTCAATCTTTTTTAGTAGTTTGCATAACAATATTTTGTTTTATTTTTCATCACTTGAGAGCCTCCATTAAACATATGAACATACATACATGGTATACTGAGTGAGTGTTTATTATAATGAACTATATCATTAATTTATGATGTTGACTTGCCTTTCTAATAAATACCTACTACAAAAATGTGTTGTACATATTCAAGATTAATCAGTCATTCCCATTGCTCATATGTTTTAAAGGACACCCACAAATGACTTATTATTTTTGAAACTAAATTGATTTTAAACCTTATTCTGCAGTATGAATCACTGGTCCAAAACTGGTACCTGGCTATTTCCAACTATATCATTTTACATAGGTACATATATTCAACTGGTGAAGTGGTCAATTGCCACCGCTTGCTGCCTTTCATATGATTAGTGAACCTACTAGCCACCAGTCATGTGAAAAGGGGCTGCTGACTTACTATGGGAATGCGTACTTACTGGTTCGCTTCTGCATAACATAAAACTAGTGAATTTACTAGCGCCACCATGTAATAAGAAAAAAGGCTAATGAATTACCAACGAAATGGGGTCTATTGCTACCAAGCATACTGCAGAGTATATACAAAAGTAGAACCACCATTTTACCTCTTCGATTGAACTAGACATTGACAACACAAACCTGCAGAAACCTTAATTTACACATATCTTAAGTTGAGAAAAAAAATACTCAGTCTTTTTCTGTTCACTTGAATTTGAAGTGTCATAATTTTAAATGGTTCATTTTATCTAGCAAATCTAGCAACAGCACTTAATTGGTGGACATTTTATTGAGATTGGTTTGTTCTATAAAAAGTGAGTATGTGCCGCAGGCATGGAAATAAACATTGTGTTGTTTATGGTGAATGTAGGTACATATTTGAAAACCATTACCAAAAAATGGTTCGCTCTCACTTTCATTCTTGAAACCTTGATATAAAAAATGCACCATGCTCAGGTCGGTTTATCTGACTTATGTAGAATGGCAATGAAATCATAGAAAAAGTTAAGCAAAACCGGTATATGAGCAGTCATAATGTTGTTAACATCTTGTCTTAACATTGTCAACAAATCAGTTTTAAGCCAACGAGCAACAAGCTGGTGCTCACAAGAAGCTCGATATTTGAAGTGACTGAATTTCAATATGCGAATCACTGTTGAAATGGGACGAAAGCGAAAATGGATAATATACGAGACTGTTGTGCAAATGCTATCTTGGTGGAATCGAGATGAAGGATTTATGTCTACTACCAACAATTAATGTGGTTCAAACAAACAATTGAAAAAAAGAGGCCAGAATTGTTCAACAGAAAAGGTGTCGTGTTTTATCATGACCACACACATCTTTGAATATGCGGCAAATATTGAAAGATCTTGGTTGGCAAGTTTTGATGCATCCTCCGTACAGTCCATCAGATATTCAATTCTTCCGACCTCTGATGGAATAATGGTATGAGCCGTGATATGGCAAAAGGTGATGAGCAGAAAACCATAGCAGCCAGTGCTCGCTCCCTTAAGTTAAGTTTAATTTTTGTAAAATTGGTTGAATGTAATAATAACTATAATACAATAATAAAAGGCTATGATTTAAAGAGAGACAACCAGAAAGAATATCACAAAAATCTCAGAATTCTAACTTACTGACTACATATAGTTTTGGGATAAAACTGTTTTAAAGTGAACATGAAACCCAAAAATTCTACACCTCATGTTCATCATAGGCAATGGCGAGAAATTAGAAACAATTATTTGATGTCAGCTGCCTACAGGTTGTTCAGGAATAAAAATGAAACTAGGATAGAAAACGATATATAGATTATAAGAAACATTTGTAGTAAAATAAATGGGCTGATACTGAATTCTACATTCTTTATAATTACCATGTAACTAGAGCCTTAAGCAAAATATCACTGGATCATCATCAAAATACCAAAACCCTTTAAGTTCTCTGCTCTATTGTATGCTTAATTGAACCAGCACGGATTCTGTCTAGGAAAAGAACCAATTAAATTCTTAGGAATAAAACTGAACACTAAATTATGTGTCTTTTTGTAAGACCTATATAGAATCGAATGTATCTATGTAGGTATGTATGTAAGTCCGTTATGGACTCCGAAACTACTGAACCGATCTTGATGAAGTTTTTCATATTTATGTAATTTGGTCCAAATTGAGAGATACGATAGTTTTTATCTCGATTAATGAGTTCAATATTTTTTAATTTCACATAAACGTTTTTTTAACGTGAAAACGTTTTTAAAATGGGTGGGTATACATGCCACAATGTGCTGCTCTTTCAGAATTTTTCGAAAATTGTCGCCTTGGATTTTAATATATCTCGTGACTGAAAAGTCGTAGCGCTAAGTAATTTGTATATTCTGAAAATATGGTTTGTGCTGCAGCTGCGTTAAAGATTTGATTTAATTTTGTCTTGGTATGCTTATGTCAACAAGGGCGTTCAAAGATGTGACTAAAACAGAAAATTCATTTTTTTTCTTTTGAAAGCGTATTGCTTAAGAAAGGATTGTCAGAAGAATGTGAAAGAAAATTTTTGGAAAATCCACCGGGAAACTGGGAACTCTCGACTTTTTGTATTATTATTATTTAGAAAAAATTGAAAAATTTGACACGAATAGTGTCATAAAATGTAAGACGTGCAAGGGGAAGAATGAAAGAATGAAATAGTCAAAGCAGACGTAAGTTAGATGTATGTATATGTGTATGAGGAAGCATCGTAAGCCTTTGATGATGTGCAAAGGTGTGGGAAGAGAATAAAATGAAATAGTCAAAGCAAACATAAGTTCAGGCGTATGTGCGATTGTGTGTTAAGGCATTTTGTGAATGATCGCGTCGGGACTTGCCTAGATCAAACCTTACATATCATATTTCTTCCATCATGCCCTGTGTTAAATGTAATAAATTTAAATAATTAAATTACACCGGACAGTCAATTAACATTTTCTTTTCCTAATCGGTTTCATCATTCCGAAGCAAACGATGTCTGTTTGCGTTTCAATGTTTCATTTTTTACTCATTCAATAGTTTGGAATAGGTACTATTAATTCAACGCATTACAACTAATGATAAGTACCTAGTTAAACTGTATCAAAATCCATTGCGTTGTTTAGAAGTTCTGAGTATCGAAACAGTCGAAGATTTATAAGCAATGATGATAGCAAACAAATAAGAGAGAAGTACCGCTCAATAATAAGTTGAGAAAAAGGAGAATCTATCAATACATGACAATTTCCTAATGTATTGCAAGTCAATGCTTCATAAGTCAATAATTTGGATCTGCATCATTACTTTAAGTAAACCATGTCAAAGTAAACCATGCATCACCATCATTCGTCAAGACTCAAGACAATACACGATATACCTACATATAAGTACTTAAAAATAAATTGTATTTTGTGTTGTTTCTGTTGACATTTTCTCAATTTAAATATTATTTTGTTGTTTATGCAAGTTTCTCTTTATTTTTATTTTAATTTGTTGATTATTATAATTTTAAATGGTTAATACATTTTTCATTTGTTATCTTGAATATTTGTTGTTTTTGTTTTTTTATTTGTTGAGTCCTCTCCTTTATTTGTGGAATGTGTGTATTTTTTTTAATACTTGAAAACCGGTTTATTTTTTTTGCATTTAAAGCTGCTGTACTTGTTTTGATTTGCTGTGTATTTTCCATTTAAATTTTGTAATTTATAATTATGTTTCTTGCAAGTATTTTTTGTTTTGTATTTCGTGTTTAGTGTACCTACTTTTTTATATTTTGAAGATCAACTGCTGATGATGTGTGTTCATCGAGTGACATTTGAGCAGCAGCCTTATTGTGACGTACAATCTTAGCGCGATGTTGAAGTTTTTGAACTTTTTCAATCTTCTTTTGCAATTCCTTTTCGCGATTTTGTTCGGCTATGTAAAATTTATTTTCGATAATACAGGCCTTCTCCTCGAGTTTTTTTATTTCCATTTGGTCATTTTGAGTTTTGATTTCGGCAATTTTTACAATGTTGTGCTCTTTTAGACGATCCAACTTCTTTTTGATATTCAAATCGCGCAAAGATTGAGCGGTCTTCAATTTCTCTTCAATGGCAATTTTCTCATTGTATTTCTGTTGTGCCAGTTGTTCGCGAGTTTTCTTAATTTCTTGAAAATGAATATTCAACTTCTCCTTTATGTCACTAATAATAGCTTCACGCTTCTCAACAACGTGCTCCATCTTAGCATCGAGTTGCTGCTTGGTCTGAGTAATGAACTTATTAGTGATCTCATCCTTTTTGCGTGTAGCTTCCTCAATTTTAGCCAATTTATTGGAAAAATCAGACATTTTCTTCTGTTCCAAAGAAATGCGTCGCTCTTCGACAGCTTTCAGTTTTTGCTCAATTGCTTCAACTGAAACATTCTTGCCTGGAGTTAATGGACGCTTGGGAACAGCAACATTTGGTGCTGGCTCTGCAAGCACAACCATATAGCTAAGACCGCCACGCGATTTCTCCTGGCAACGAATCTCAGTAGTTTCAGCTTCGGTTAGTTCATTCTTGTTAGCCATATTTATTG